>CM053506.1:54196369-54587885 GCA_028627145.1 Eidolon dupreanum | reverse complement strand
TAATGATAAATGATAAATGGAATTATGCACCAAGAAGGCATAACACTTATTAATATCTATGCTCTCAATCAGGGAGCCCCAAAATATGTAAAACAATTACTAACAGAACTAAAGGGAGAAAAAGACCAAAACACTATTGCATATGGACAGATCATCCTAACAGAAAATCAATAAGGAAATAAAATCCTTAAGTGACACATTAGAACAACTGGGCATAATTGACATTTACAAGCCTTCCATCCCAAAACAACTGTGTATACATTCTTCTCTAGTGCACATGGAACATTATCAAGAATCGACCACATACTGGGACACAGAGATAGCCTCAACAAATATAAGAGGGCGGGAAATCATACCAACCATATTCTGATCATAATGCCTTGAAACTAGAGATCAATTGCAAAAAGAAATTAGGAAGAACCACAAATATATGGAGATTAAACAACATGCTACTGAAGAATAACTTGGTCAGAGAAGAAATAAAAAGAGAGATCAAGAGATATATAGAAACAAATTATAATGATAGTACAACATATCGAAACTTTTGAGACATGGCAAAAGTGGTCACAAGAAGAAATTCATATCATTACAGGCCTATCTCCAAAAGCAAGAATGAGCCCAAATAAACAACCTAATGCTTTATCTTAAAAAACTAGAAAAGGAAAAACAAATGAAGCCTAAAGTTAGCAGATGGAAGTAAATCAGCAAAATTAGAGCAGAAATAAATGAAATTAAAACAAACAAACAAACAAAAATAATAGAAAAAAGTAAATGCAACAAAAAGCTGGTTCTTTGACAAGGTTAATAAAATTGGCAAACCACTGGCTAGACTCACTAAAGAAAAAAGAGAAAAGAAACAAGCAAAATCAGGAATGAAAGAGGGAAAATTACAACTGACATCGTAGAAATACAAAGGATCATACCAGAATACTATGAAAAAGTATATAACACCAAACTTAATAACCTGGAAGAGATGGACCAGTACTTAGAAAAATACAATTTTCCTAGACTTAATCAAGAAGAACCAAAAAATCTAAATAGACTGATCAGCAGTATGGAAATTGAAACTACCATCAAAAACCTACCAAAAAATAAAAGTCCAGGACCAGATGGCCTCACCAGTGAATTCTACCAAACATTGAAAGAAGATTTAATACCTATTCTCCTCAAACACTTCCAAAAAATTGAAGTTGGGAAGGCATTACTTCCCAAATCATTTTATGAGGCCAGTATTACTCTGATACAAAAACCTGGTAAGGATAACACAAAGAAAGGAAACTACAGACCGATATCTCTCATGAACACAGATGCAAAAATTCTAAATGAGATACTAGCAAACCGAACACAGCAACATATTAAAAAGATTATACACCACAATCAAATGGGCTTCATCCTAGAAGCACAGGGATGGTTCAACATATGCAAATTGATTAATGTGATATACCACATAAACAAATTAAAAAACAAGAACTCTATGATTACATCAATAGATACATAAAAAGCCTTCAACAAGACACAACAAACATTTATGATCAAAACACTTAACAAAATCAGTATAGAAGGAAAGTAACTTAATGTAATAAAGGCCATATATGACAAACCTTCAGCCAACATTATACTTAATGGTGAAAAACTAAAAACTTTTCCTGTAAGATCAAGAACAAGGCAAGGCTGTCCACTATTGCCACTGTTATTCAATACAACATTGGAGGTCCTAGAGAGTGCAATCAGACAAGAGAAAGATATAAAAGGCATCCAAATAGGAAACAAAGAAGTCAAACTGTCACTATTTGCAGATGACAAACAGAAAACTCTAAAGACTCCACAAGAACACTACTAGAAACAATAAGCAAATAGTGTAAAGTTTCTGAATACAAAATCCCTAATGTTCCTATACTCTAATAATGAAGTGTCAGAAAAAGAAGTGTAAAAAATAATTTTGTTTGCAATTATAACAGAATAAAATATGTAGGAATAAATTTAACAAAACCTGTGAAGAACCTATATAATGAAAACTATAAGACCCTATTAAAAGAAATTGAATAAGACACAAAGAAATGGAAAGATATTCCATGTTCTTGAGGTGGAAGAATCAACATAGTTAAAATGATCATATTACCTAAAGCATTATGCAGATTTAATGGAATCTCCATCAAAATTTCTATTAAAGAAATAGAACAAAAAATCATCAGATTTGTATGAAAGCACAAAAGACCCCGAAACACCAAAGCCATCCTGAGAAAAAAGAACGAGGCTGGAGGCATCACTCTGCCTGACTTCAAATTATACTACAAAGCAACAGTAATCAAAATGGCATGGTATTGGCCCAAAAACAGACACATGGACCAGTGGAACAGAATCGAAGGCCCAGAAGTAGCCCAAATTTATATGGGCAAATAATTTTCTACAAAAAAAATGGAAAAGCCACCTGCAAAAGAATGAAACTAGACTGTTGTCTATCACCACACACCTGAATATAAGACCTGAAACAATAAAATGCATAGAAGAAAACATAGGAACTAAACCCAAGGACCTTGGACTTAAAGAGGACTTTATGATCTTGACCTCAAAGGTGAAGGAAGTAAAAGCTAAAATAAATTAATGGGACTACATCAAACTAAAAAGCTTCTGTTCAACAAAAGAAATCATCAATAAGGTAAAGAGACAACCATCCGAATGGGAAAATATATTTGCAAGCAACACCTTCAATAAGAGCCTAATATCCATAACATACAAAGAATTCATACAATTCAATAACAACAACAAAAAAATGATTTAATCAAAAATGGGCAGATACCTAAATTGACACTTCTCCCTAGAGTGCATATAAATGGCCAACAAATATTTGAAAAGATGCTCAACATCACTAGCTCTTAGGGAAATGCAAATCAAAACCACAATGAGATAATATTTCACACCTGTTAGAAGAGCTATAATCAACAGGAAAAGTAATAACAAATGCTGGAGAGGATGCAGAGAAAAAGGAACCCTGATACACTGCTGGTGGGACTGCACATCGGTACAGTCACTATGGAAAACAGAATGGATGTTCTTCAAAAAATTAAGAATTGATCTACCATATGATCCAGTAATCCCCCCAAAGATTTGAAAACCCATATCCAAAAAGATATTTGCACACCGATGTTCATAGCAGCACTGTTCACAGTGGCCAGGACATGGAAGCAACCGAAGTGTCCTACAATAGATGATTGGGTAAAGAAGCTGTGGTATATATATGCAATGAAATATTACTCAGCCATAAGAAGAGATGAAATGCTGCCATTTGCAACAACATGGATGGACCTTGAGATAATAATGCTAAGCGAAATAAGCCAGACAGAAAAGGCTGAAAATCATATGTTATCGCTTATATGTGGGATATAAACCTAAAAGCAACAAAGGAACAGGGCAAACAAACACAGACTCAAGGGCATGGACTATAGACTAGTGGTTACCAGAGGGTAGGGGTTGGGGAAGACGAAGGTAGGTATATGCTAAAAGGGGTCAAATATAGGGTTTAGGGGTAGGGTGAAGTGAGTAAAGGGGACCAAATATATGGTTGCTGAAGGAAACTGGACTTTGGGTGGTAAACACACAATAGAATATACAGATGTCAAATTATAATGTACACCTGAAAATTATATAATTGTGTTAACCAATGTTACCCCAATAAATTTAATTTAAAAAAATAGTCAGAGAAAGGAAATATATATAGGGGAACAAATGTTTTATTAAAAACAATGGAAATCATAAGACAATGGAAAGTTATCTCTAACATACTAAAAGAAAAAAAGAAAAAATTGTTAACCCATAATGCTTTAGCCAGTGATATCTTTGAAAAAATAAGGATGAAATAAAGTTATTTTCAGATAATAACAGCTGAAATCATCCATCTCCAGAAGACTTCTACTATAGGTAATTCTAAAGAAAGTATTTGTGGTTGAAGGAAAAACACCAGATCAAAACTTGGCTCCACAAAAAGGAAAGATAATTGTTCATGGCAAATATGTAAGTAACTATAAAAACTATGTACTTTTTCCTATCTTAATTTCTTTAAAAAGAATGTTTAAAGTGAAATTTGTAACATTGTATTTTGGAGTTTATTCCATATGTACATGAAATATATATATGACAACAATTGCACCAAAAATGAGGGATTTTATGGAAGCATACTGTTGTAAGCTTCTCACCTTTTACTTGGAATGTAGTATTTTACTAACTCTAAGTAATAATAAAATTGTGATTAATTAAGTATACATGTTTTATTTATAGCTTTGTGTCAAAGACATAAGGAAAGTCAAAGTTCAGTTCTAATCCACAAATCCACACTAAGCATCTATTCTGTGCCAATCCCAGCTAAACTCCAGAGGAGCAGATGAATAAAGCAAATCCTCGCTTTGGGTTATTTCCTGCAATTCAAATGGGCAGGTGGTTCTCCCTCATATAGTGATTTAGAAACACAAGCTTCTTTGTGACTTAGAGTTTTGTTGTCATCTGCATCCAGTCAGCAAAAGGGGAAAAAGAGCTGACAAGGCAGACCTCCGCTCATAAAAGCCCAGCCTATAAGTGGCATGTATCACTTCGATTCACATTGCATTGTAATTGCATGGCCATATCTAATGGCAAGGAAGAATGGAAGTTCAGTGCAGCCATGTGCCACCCGTAATCCTGCAATTAGGAGAGAATGCATCATTGTAGGCTATTAGTCTCTGCTATACTCTCTTCCAAACACACAAAAGTCACAAAGGAAGTCACAAAGATCACTTCAGAAGTCACAAAGGAACTTTCTGAGGTGACAAAAATATTTCATGTCTTGATAAAAGTTTGGGTTACACAGGTAGAACAATTTTTCAATCAAGCAGTTAAGATTTGTGCATTTAAATATATATAAAATTTTACATTAAAAAGCTATAAAAATAAATGAGGAATGGGTGGAGGCATAAATGAAACAAAAATGGAAAAATGTTGATCAAGGTTGAAGTTAGACCTTTTAGCACATGGATTCATTATATTATTATGTTTACTTTATATGTGTTCAAATTTCTTCCATAATAAAACATTTTTAAAAGGAAAATGAGAGCTAGAACAAAAATGGAAGGTTAGGTTTACCAGAAATTAAAATATATTCTAAATCTTCTGTCATGGAAACAGTGTTCACATGGATAAACAGAACAATGAAACAGAGTAGAATATCAAGAAATAGACTCAATTACATATGCAGATTTATTATACTCAAAGATGACATCTCAAATCAGTGAGAAAAGATGGACTATTAATAAGTGATGTTCAGATAATTGGATATATACATATACATATATAAATAAAATTAGATCATTTCTCATAACTCAATAAAAGCCAAATGGATTCTTTATTTACACATAAAAATCAAAATTAAACAAATACTAAAGGAAAAATAAAGAGAATACACACATCTTTAAATGGTACTAGTAGGTACACAGTTCTGGAGAAGTGGTCACCGAGTGGATCAGTCCCAAGGAGATTCCAGGCTCACATCCAGGGAGCCAGACCATGAGTGAGAGCTTGAGAATGGGTCAGTGTGGAACCGGGGTGGTTCCAGCAGGAGCAGACACAGCTGAATAGTGGGGCATGTGGCACCAAATGTTCCTCACAGCCTTGGGGCAACTATATTAAACCATGAGTACAGTTCACAGGTTCACAGGGCTTTGCCATGGAAGGATTGGACTGATCACCACACCCAGACGACTGCAATTGCAGCAGCTGCTTAGTGAGGGGTGAAGAGGAAGGAAGGAGAGGGTGGGCACAAGGAGTGGAGCATACTGCCCAGAGCATCATGGCAGATCCCAACAGAGTCTTGGACAAAGATAGCAGCGGAAGTTTGCCATGGCAAGGCCACAGGGAAGAGGGATCAAGATCTTTGGATGGTGGCCCTTCTAAAATTATTCCTAATCTGAGAGAAGCTGCTTTTCCATTTCCAAAGGCCATATTCAGCATTTTATAGGAACAGAGACTTTCCTCACAGGGAGGGCCTGAGAAAAATTTATTTTCAAATGAAAGAAAGAAAACGCCAATAGCATTGAGCTCTTTGAAGACAATTGGCAACACCTTCCCACACCACAGAAAGGATGGTGAGTGCTCAGAGATAGCTCTGAAGGAACACAGGAAAGGTGGACAGGAAAACATCCTGAGGGAGCTGTGCTGTAGGCCAACCTAGAATATGCAGGCAAGCTCAGACAGGACACGGAATGTACTGAATGGTGCTGTGCTCAGCTTTCCCGGGTTGTAACTAGGAAGATAAAGTAGGAAAAATGCACCCAGGAGCCTAATATACACCCTCAGAGATCTGGCTGGAAGTTACAACTGACTCCCTGGGTGAGCAGCAAATAGGCACACCTATAGGAGGTGCTGTTCCTCTTGTCCCCGAATCCCACTGCCTGCGTTATTTCATGTATCAGACTCTTCCAGCTTCTCCCTGGTTCACAACAGCATTCATGGCAGAACACGGCCAGCCTGGATCATGAGAGTCCTCTCTCATATGAGGCCTAGCGTCCTGAGAGAGATACTCTCTACTCTCACAGCACCAGTTGGACCAGTGAACACCTGGACCAACCAAATGTGGCCTGAATGGTACCTAAGAAGTGACTGTAATTGAGTCACTGTGGGTAGGTATGGGTTGGCCCCCCAATCAAAACAATCACTGGTGGCAGGGACGCCCACCAGACTCACACTGAGCGAAGCCAGCTCTTTTGGCTGCAACCCCATGGGGGGCTGGGAGAGGAGGGGATACAGGGAAGGTGGTCTCATCCATGCATCTTATATCCGACCTGGCTCATGCTCCAAAGAGGTAATCTTTCAGTGGTCACTGACAGACTGCTAAGTATGTCCTCTCCTTGAGCCAAAGGAGAAAAAAAGGAATGAAGATATGTTAAGTGAGACGCTTGACTCTGAAGGAGGGTAGAGGGAACCAAAGTCCAAGGAGTCTATGATTAGTAAGTTCAAAGAGCTACATGGGTTTAGTAGGCCTCCCCAGGAACTATGCAGAGAGGCAGGGTGCTGGAGCAGAAAGAACAAAACAGCTTGGCTTCTGTTCTTGGATGTGTGAGTGAGTTTGGTCAAGGTTAGTTGCCTTTCAGTGGAGGAGCTTCCCTTTCAGCTCCTGTCAAGATGAAATGAGATGCTGTAAAGAAAGGGAATCACCTTTCTCCTTGTCCCTGGGCCATTCACAGGTGCAGGCCCCTCCATAGCCATCCTGGGGGCCTCTTTGCTTTCACACAATCTCCTCCACATGGTGGCTTTTAGTTAACAGGGAAAGCAAGGGGTCACTGCAGGTGGGCCAGCTCCACGCTTCAGTAGCCACCTTGCCAGCTGGTCAGTGGACCCTGTGGGTCTCCATTCAGGCATAGCTCCCAAATACGCCCTGCTGAGAGAGTGTCAGAGGTCAATGTTGAGAAGTCCAAACATCAACAGGAGCAGGGCCACCACGGTTCCCACCAGAGGCACTGAGCCCACATGGTCAGAAAGGATGCTATTGGATCCTCCCTGTCGAAAGCACCACTGTTCCCAGTAACCTTGAGGCCTGACAAAGGAAGGGATAGCTAGAGGACCTTACTGGTGGGCAGGTGCAGGGGACAAGTGGCGGGGCAAGCAGAAGGGAAAGGGCAATCTCGGGCACATTACTTAACTGCATGAAGACCTTTCTCATCTGAAAATGAAGAAAATTACAGCCATTTCACAGGGATTTTGTTTTAACAAGAATTAAATAGATTAAGTGTCTAAATCTGGCAGGTCAGGGTACCCTCCCCTTCTCACTACAGCCTTGCTTCGGGGCACAGCAGTGACTTTCTGCAGTTTAAGGTCCCTCAAGGGACAGACAAGAGGGAGAGGCCTCCCACCCTACACTGCACATGAACCGCTGGGAAGGAAACACCCTCTACAGTCTGAAGACTTCCCCCTCCCCCATGAAGGGCGTGTGAGATACGAGGTTATCTAAAGTGGGAGCCTTGGGCGCTGACTTCCTCCCCGGGGACACCACATTTCCTTGTGGCATGGTGGGGAGTGGGGGAGATGATGCTCTGGCAAATATTGCTTTATCTTAATTCTTCACTGCAAGGAACAAAATCTGCCAGGTTAAGCCACTAAACTATAGGACTCTGAGTATGTCATCTAGCCAGGCTGAGCCTAACATAAATTTAGGATAATGAGGATCAAATAATAAGAAGGTATCATACGGCAAAGTGCAATGTTTTGTCCACGTAAATGTTTGTGGTATAAACAAGCACAAAATATGACCATTCCCAATGTAACTGGAGAATTCCCCTGGTTGGCAGAGGGAAGGAAGAAAGTCATGAGAGCTGGAAATAGGAATTTAATGTGACTTTCAGGATGTTTGCACATGTGGTAGAAAGCAAAATATACTGTAAGAGAGATTACTGCAAAGTATATGGGGTCTGGGTTGAAGGAAGCAGACGTTTTTAATAGTAGTTATGTTATTTTTTTTCTTAACTTACAAAGTTATGCCTCTACATGGATGCAAAATTCAGTGTGTAAGAACATAAAAAATAGCTTCCCTTTTGGCCATGACCATTTCTTCTTTGGCCAAATAATCACTAAGAGTGACTGCTTTTAGATTTTCTGGTTGTTATCATTACAACTTTAACTAAATCTTCTATTTTAGGATTGAAGAGGAATTTTCCACTCAAATGGCTAACCCTGCAATGAGCTCTTTGTTCTGCTTCTGTAGACATGCTTGCCACATAGGCCGAAGGGCCGGGTGACCTCGAGATCAACTGAAGACTCACCCTCCCCTTTGTTTGTTCTGTCTAGATGACAGATGTATCTCCTTTGCTTGTTCACAGATAAGCCTTATAAAAGTAAAGTTACTCCTGAGCTTGGGGCCTAGATCTTCAGAGTGCTAGCTCTTCTGGGACCATCAGCGTAATAAACCTGAGTTCTTCAGCTCTCCAAGTGGTGCTTGGTTTCTCGCCAGTCTGATTTTTCTGCAACAGGATTAATTTGAGACAGTACCTTTAGACCTTCAGACAAGAAAAATAAGAAAATTATTGTTTACACTATTTTCTTCTTCCTCTCCCAAACTCCTTGATCTGTAATTTTATTTTATTCTTTTAAATGTTGCCTTTCAAACTTTGTTCATTATATTTTTATGTTCCCTTCTAGTAATTGCTTTCATGACTTTTAATAGTATATTTGCTGAACTATGTACTAAATTAAAACAGTATTTGTTGCTATGAAAGATGAGGATACTAGTATAGTTATTCTTTCTCTTCCCCCATCTTTGTTTTTTAAATTATTGTTTTCACATCATCATGGTTTAAAATATTTGTGTTAGCAAGTACAAGTAAGAGACAGCAAGTCTCTTACTTGCTTTGTTGATAGGTTAACTCTAAAAACAGAAAACTAATAAACAGCATTGACAATATTGTGGTCTCAAAGGTAATATCCACTGCAGAACCAAGAAAAATGATTGACTCAGAGAGAAGAAAAATACTCCTGTGCCATTAAAACTTTTAAATTATATAAACTTATCATTAAATAAATTATATTAAAAACAAAGTGATAAATACTAAAAAATTACTCGTTACTTTGCTACATTTACTCTTGTGCTCTTTGGGTTACTAACACCTGTTGTATTTGTGTGGTGGAAACATTACATACTGACGTACATCTCCCAGATGAGTTTAGTGCTGGCATATTGGTAGTTTAAAATTGGCCATGTCAAAATTGGTGGGAGAATTTATACCGTGGAAAATAGAAAATGCTACAAACAAGAGCTTGATTGATTGCTTTGTTGATTAGACTTAAAGTGTTGAAAAAATTTACATTGTAGATTAAATTTGAATTGTGCTGTGTCTACAGCCATTACATTATGAGTAGCACAAAACATCGAGTAAATATTTTTCCAGTGTTTGAAAACAATAATCCAATTCAACAGTCACTCACACCATTGAAAATCAAGTAAAGTTCTAACATATATGGTGAGAAAACTGAAAATGATCTCAGTTTAATGAATATAATCTGTATAAAGATGAGAAACAGTTTAGCAGTAGATTATATATTAGATTTAATAACTATAAATTATTGGGTAAAGTATTATAGGTCAGGATGCAACTCCATTTGTCAAATCATGGTTAAATTGAGACGATAGGTTGACTACACATTCAAGAGTTTGGCTAAAGGTAAGGAAAACATTCTGTAAGAATCAATTGGCTGAATGAAATTGCATGTTTTATTATTATTTGAAAATTATGTGGTACACACTCTTTATAAAAGTAAAATTTATAATAAACCTACATAGATAGGTGGAACGAAGGAAGGGAGGGAGGAAGAGAGGAAAGGAGGGTATATTTTTGAGTGTCAGTTGTTAATCGTTCACCAACACACCATTGTCTCAGAGGCAGGCTGACCTTACCATCACATCACATAAGGAATTAGGAGAAAATGGGGAAAAACATCTTTCTCCTCTCTTGTTCCAGGGCCGCTATGGTCCCGGGGACTATGGGACTCATTAGGTGGATAATTAGGACTCATCAACCAGAAAGTGGAAGTAAAAGCTGGAAAAACAATATGGCTGACAGGGCAGGTCACTCCTTGGAGCCTTCCTACATACGTCTTTATAAAGGGGCTACTGATCCCTCCTCCAGCCCCAGCTTCATAAAGCAGTTGTGAGACTCAAGACCACATTACAGTTACAGGCCCAGTGTCAATACTTGCTCTATAAGAGAGGTGACCCCATCCCCACCACTGATTACCAACAGAACCATTGCTCAGACAACCCATGGCTTATGCAGAGACCCTGGAAGCTGCCAGGACAGGAGTTATTGCAGGGACTGGCCCAACTCCGAAGTTGGGGAGGGGGCAGAGAGGCAAAGCTACTTCTGCTTTCTGCTCACACCATGGAGGTACCAGCCCAGGGAGCACATTTGAATCCTCAAACCTCAACCACAGGTTCATGTCAAGTTTTGAGGGAAAATGTATGAGCAGTTTAGTTATAACTCACTATGTCTAAGTCCTCTGCAGAAGTACCTCTCTGTGTTTCCAGAAAACTATTACATGTGGGAATAATTGCTCTAAAAATGGGTGGATATGACTATCACTCACAGAGATTAAGTGCCTCTTTGTTCTAGACATTTCTTGCAGAAAACCCCAAACTTAAAGTATTTACTATTCTAAGGAAATTACCCAATATTCAGAAAAGACTTTCTATATATCTGCCTCAAATCCTTGTTTAGATAATAGAATAGAATAAACACAAAAGCAAATTAATACAGAAAGTTGTACTCTGCATGTTGGAAATAATGTGAAGTGTTAAATTTTAGAAGACTTTAAAATAAAATATTATACCATCACTAATAGGCCATTTCAGATGTTATTTTTAACACTGTAAGGAAATGCTTGATTTTCATATTAACTTAAAAAGCAAGCAAGCAGCATCATGGCTTTGAGTTCCTGCTCTGGGGTCAGAGACCCTGAATTTGATCCTCACCTCTGCCCCTCATTAGCTGCCGGACCTTGGGTAAGTCTCTTTAGCTCCTTAAGCCACAGCTTTCTCTCAGTGTAATTGGACCACAGCAATACCCTTCTTCATGAGTGACTGTAAGGAAAACAATGAGATGATTCACAGCACATGTACAGGGTAAGTCTTTGTCATCATCTACAACCAGCATCTTTACTGCATCTACAGCAAAATCCATCCACAAAAGTCTGGAGAGAAATGTCACAAACTGCCCCCCAGTGGTTGTCACTGGGTCACTGGGTGGAGGAACTGGGGAAGATGTCTCTCCTGGTTCTTGCCTTTCTGGGGTACACTCTCTCTCCACCTCCCCTACTGCTCATCCACATGCAAACTGCTCTGTTAGAGTTGCCTCTTTGCAACTGTGAGCTCTTGAGCCAAGGACCACTTTCTTGTTTATTTCTGTAGCCCTAGCCCCCCAGCACAGAACTTAATAAACAGTAGGTGCTCAAACATCTGATCGTCAAACTTTTTCAAGTTTTATTGGAGAGTGTTATATATATCTACTGCTTTATAACAAAATATAGTGATTTAAAATAGCACCAGTTATTGTTTCTCATGGTTCTATGGGACGGGAAGCAGACAGGGCTCTGCTCCCCATAGTGTGGGCTGGGGGCTGGAAGCTGCATTCCCTTGTGGACTGGTGCCTTGCAGGAGGGTCCCCACATGGCCTCTTGTCATTCCTTTGATTCTCACAGGCCTTTAACAACATGACGGTTGACTTTCAGAAAGAGAAGCTGCCAAGCTTCGTAAGGGCTCGGTGCAAAACTGTCTCAGCATCATGTCCACCTCCACGTCCACCATGTGAGGAAAGGCATATGTGCATTGGGAAGGGAGAAATTTGGAGGACTATCTTTGGAGCATCTGATATTGGTGGGGTGAAAAAAAAGAAGAAAATACATTTTTTTAAAGTAACTCTAAGCTGGTCTGGAGAAGCATTAGTGGAGATTTTTGCTGTTTCTTTTCCGAGTGCATTGAGTACCAAGCATAACTGCAGCAGCAGCTCCTCAGCCCAGGAGCAGCAAGCCCAGAAGTCTCCCTTCAGGTGGTTGTGCTCTACTTCACAGCAAGTGACCACAGGGCTGGGCACCCAGTGGGCCCTTGGAGAAACCTACCCAGCTTGTTGCCCCCAAAGCTCCTGAGCCATAGCACCTGTGTGCCATGTCCTGGACAGGGGAGACTGAGGTGAGCAGGGCAGCCTCTAAGTACTGTGACAGCCAGTCTCTGCTGGAGGAGGAGTGACCTCAGTAGCCCCTTGCCACTGAGACACCAGTGTTTATGTGCCTGCCCCATGAGTGCTGACATAAAGTGCTACGTGTTCAGAAGGAGGGAGGCCCTGCCTTGGGCCCCATGCTTTGAGGGCCCACAGTATCCCAAATATATACAATCTACATGTATTAAAGGATACATGAGCACCTCAGTGCTGGCCTAGTGAAACCCACAGCCCTGACCTTACACATATGCTCACTGATGGAGATGAGCTCCATGTAGATATGGATGTAGCACTGTCCAGGAGCTGTACCTCTTGTCTGTATCCTCAAAAGAAAAAGCAACTGAACTGAATGTCATGATTCAGTTTGTAGGTTCAGGTTTAGGTTTAGAGATCGTGCCATCGCCACATGGACACAGCTGCAGCATATAGAGAGGAATTGAGTTTGGAAACAATAGAAAACATTTAATTATCTTTTCAAATCCTATTAGTGAATATTCACTAGTTTGTATTCTATGTTTTAAACTTTTCATTTTGAAGTAGATTTCCAGAAAGTTGCAAAAATGATAGAAAAAGGTACCTTTTACCCAGTTTCCTGCAATGGCTACATCTTAAGCAGCAATAGTGCAATATCAACACCGGGAAAAACTGACATTGGTACAATGTGTATCTTTCTATAAGTTTTATCACATGGGTAGATTTCTGTAGCCACCAAGGTACAGAATTATTTCATCACTACAAAGATCTCTGTCATGCTATCCCTTTATAATCACACCCACTTCCTGACCCCTTGATCCCTAACCTCTGGCAACCACTAATCAGCTTTCCATGTACACAATCTTGTCACTTCCACATACACAATCTTGTCACTTTTATATAAATCGATATATGACCTTTTAAGATTGGCTTTTTTCTCTCAGTTAGATATTGTGTAGGGCATGGATGACCCACTTCCCAAATCTCTTGAAAGCTAAACTTGGAATGAAAAAATCTATCATCACATCCTACCTTATTGTTAATGCCTTTAGTTGATGCTTAGTTAATCTGCAACATATTTTGTTTTCTAATATACACATTTAATGTCATAAATTTCCTTTGAGGTACCATATTAGCTACATATAAGTCTTGAAATGTGTTGTTTGTATTGTTTTCAATTCTAAATATTTTGTAATTTCTATTCTAATATCTCCTTTGAGACATAAATTAACAATTTGTTTTTCAATGTTTAAATGTATGTCCTTTATTTTTAGCTGTCTTTTTTTGTTATTGATATTTAATTTTATTGCCTTGAGGGTAAAGAACTCTAAAGAATATTGATTCCTTAGTGTTTATTTGTTGAACCTTCCTTTGTGAAGTGGTACATGCTCAATTTCTATAAGCATTCCAGTGGTAAAGGCTTTTATGTATATCTATTATATTGTTGCTTATTGTGTTATTCAAAATTTTTACTTCTCTACTAATTTTTAGTTGTCCTGCTTATTTATCAGTTTTGAGAATGTTGTCATAAAATTTCCACTAAGGTTATGAATTTGTCAAATTATCCACATTATATCACAGATTTGTGTTTGCTTATTTTCTTCTTTTTGAACTTTGTCATTGGGTATTTAAAGGTTCAAGATTTTATATCTCTGAAAATTGTTCCTTTTATCATCTTGTAACAATCATTATCCTCAGTAAAATCTTTTCCTTAGTCTATCTCATTTCATATTAATATTACTACAGCAATTTTCTTTTAGCTACTATTTAGCTAGTATATCATTTTTGTTATTTCTGTGTACTTGTAATTTAGATATACTGGCAAACAGTTATAATTTGATTTTTTAATCTAACCTAAGTACCTCTATCTTTTGATACGTGCGCTTAATCTATTAAGATTTACTTTGATTACTGTTATACATATTTTTTACCCTCTCTTTTGTATTTCTGTTTACCATGATTTTACTTTTAAATTTTTTTCTCCTTTTCTTCACTATGTTGAATTTATTAAGTACTTTGTTTTGGTCTTTATCTCCCTCTACTGGTTTGGAAGTTTTACATTCTATATCTATTCTTTACTTGTTACTTTTAAATTTTGACATGAGTACTTGACTTTAAAAAGTCTAGTGCTGTACTGTGCAGTATAGTAGGGCTACTAGCCATCTGTGGCATTTGATCATTTGAAATAGGATCAAGGGAACAATTAGGTTTTTTAGTTTCATTAATTTTCATTTTAATTTAAAAATTGATACACAAAACAGTTGTCAAAAAGTTTTTACATATGTTTGGAACAATTTGGGTAGGTAAATTATCTTTCTCAACTCTAAATTTTGTGAAATCTAAATAGATATAAAATATTTCCAATGGAAATTTAGCATCTAAATGGAGATGCACTATAAATGTAGAACACACACCAGATTTGGAAGACTTAGTAGAAAAAGAATATAAAATGTTTTCATAATAATATTTCTATTGATTATAAATGTATATAATGAATTGAATAAGATATATTGTTAAAATTATTTCTTCTTTAATGTGGCTCCTAAAAAATTTTATTTACTTGTGTGGTTCACATTATATTTCTCTTAGTCAGTGCTCATCTAGAGTTAAATCTTCAAAGACCCAGCAGTTTGGATGCTCTATTTCTCCTAACTCTTCTCTTTCATGTTATTATATTCAGTATTTAGTTATTATGTCATATGCAACATTATTTTCACCTTGTTCTCCATGACCCCACCTTAATTCATTCACTCTCATTTCTTTCACACATAATGATGATTTAGAATTACCACCCATACACCTGGCATCCCATGCCTTCTTTGCAGTTCAACTCTTTTTGTCCTGCTTCCACAAGCCACGCTGCAGACTGTGTTGGCTCTCTCAATGTCACTAGTGATACAGAGGACCCAGTCCCTGGGCAGAGACCCACCTGTGCAGGTGCTAAGGCCTCCATGCCTCTGTTGCAGTACAGCTGCTCCACTGTCTCACTGGGACCCCCTCTACCTCAGTGGAAGCTACCACATGCAAGAGCCACAAATGGCTGGGGGTGCCTGAGCTGCAGACAGGAGAGAGGTCTCCAGGGTGGCACTCTATTCTGGTGCCACATGTTGCTGGCTTCTCTGTGGCTGGTCACCACACTCACACTCATTTCTGACTCAGAGTGGGATTGGGGATGGGGTAATTTCCTTCCCCCTCAGTCCATTTCCTTTAATCTCCTCCCAGAAAGTACATTTGCTTCTCCTGGCCACATACTCTAGGGCAGATGAGGGGCCTTACTGCCTCTGCTATGTGAGCCGTATCTGACTAGGGCCATGGTCAAAGCATCTTCCTTTCTCCCAAAGCCTTGGGGGGACATTCCCCAATGTCCCTGCCATTTCTCACAGACACATCCCAGCCCAGTAGCCCAGGCCTGGACTAGGTGAGGATGCAAGTGAGGCATTCATTGCCTCCTTAAAATTTACACCATAGATGCCTCACTTGCCTCACCTTTGTGGCAGCCTTGAACCCTCCCCACCCCCAGAAGTATGTGTTTCCCATGGGTGCTATGCAGGTGACTCCTCTGAGCCCCCTGAGACCAACAGAGCCACTTCTCATAAGGGCTTCATCAGACTGGTTACAATGCACTTCTAGAGAAACAATTAACGCTGAAGTAGTGTGCTGAGTTCGCCATCTTGTGGTCATAATTGCCAATTACAGTCAGGGATTGCTCAGTATCTGTATTAGTTCAGTGTTTCTTATGGAAAGCCCTCTTCAAAAGAAGAGGGAAACAATCCCCGGGCTCGAGCATCAACTTAAATATTTATACACATAAAAGAATACCTAAACTTCCAATGCTTCTAACAACTAGAAAAACCAAAACTTTTCTATGTAAAAACAAAAAGTCTCCTGTGAATTCAATTAAATATGATCTACGGTGTGTTTCTGGCTGAATTTGTGACGGCTGGGGTTCAGTGACTCATTGAGCAGAGGCCTCCAGAGGGTTGTTGTGACCATCCCAATTTCTGGGGGCTTCTAAGCCTCTTGAGTCCATAATTTCAGGGAAGCCGGTGAGCCCATTGATGGTGACAGGTTCCTGGCTAGGGTTGAGGATTCCCACCCAGTCACCTGGGAGGCCCCAGACAAGGCCCAAGAGGTAACCACAGTCTGGCTGCCAGCTCCCCCAGAGACCCACTGTGCCAGGGCCCAACACATTAAACATTAAAGACAGACTTATTCTCTGTGACTTGCTGCCAATTCAATTTGAAATATAAATGCAAATTCAGGTACAAACACCACCTAGAAGCATTTGAATATAAGGTGGTTATCTGACCTTATAAAAATAGTTTACTTTTTAACTTATCACTAAGTTAAATGCAGAATTTATAAAAATGTGCAGGAAACCCAGTTTGAGAACCAAACACTGCCCTAGCTAACGTTGCTGCTAATGATGGGGGAAGGTGGAGGAACAGGCACTTCCTAAGCCATGAGAACAATTACAAAGTATTTAGCTAATTTCTTTGCATGACTTACCTCACTCAATCCTCACAGCAGATCCCACGAGTCAGCAGTATTATTATTCTCATTTTACAGGTGGAGAATGGGACTCAGAGAGGTGGTGTGATTTACTCAGTGACCCAGCTAAGAAGTGACCAGAGCAAGTGTCAAATTCAATGTGGCCTGACTCCAATGCCCTCATTCTTTCTGCTGCAGTTTTCATCACCTCCTCTGCAAGACTGGGTGGAGAGTTCACCTACCTTGGTGCATGCTTTCTAATCAAGTCCTCAGTAGGAGTGGGGACTGACAGAGTCTAAAAACAGCACACTACACCTTGCTTCTTAGAAGCTCTGAGTTCTAGCCCTACAGCAGGATGTGTGCCCCCTTACCTTTACAAGCAATTCCTCTCCACCACAGCCAGCCCTGCCCCACTCTCAGGGACCTCCAAGGGCTGATGAGAGGTCACTACAGTGCTTAAGGTGGGTAATTGACCCTGTCTCTGCCATCATCATTTCCCTGAGGCTGGACTGATGGAGTCTCCATCCCAGCCCCCATTCTGCTCAGATGCCAAATCAGGCTTTTCAAGGCTACCAGTCCACAGCCAGCCATGCCTACTTATGTCAGGAAGGACAAGAGCACCGGGCCACACTGAGCCCAGGTGAGAGGGAGGCCCACCCACCCTCAAAAAAGGGGGCTCTCTGCCCCCTAGAGCCCCACTGGAAGCCCAGGTCAATGGGGGCCACCTGCCTGCTTCTCTCCTTGGCCTTGGCTTTCAAGAGCTTTTCAATCAGCTTCCCTTGGTTTCAGATCTTAGCAATATCACTTGTAATCTATCCCGTTGGGGAATTCGCTGAACCTTTCTGACCTGTTTCTCAATCCACAAGTGGCTCAGATCTCCACTCTGTGAAGTGGCTCAGATCCCTGTTCTGCACCCTAAGGCCTCCTCCCCTGCTGATGACTTCTTCAGCTCCATCTTCTTCCCCATACTGAAGGCCTATTACTGGGCCAGGGGTGCGGGATTCAGCTGCTCGGAGGAAGACTCTGTAGAAATACCCAGGAATCTCACACACCCTGCCAGGCACACGTGGTCCCAGGGAAGGTGAGACTACAGGGGAGGGTGGCAAGCCAGAGGCTGTGTATCTGGAGGCTGGGAGGACGCGAAGGTGGGGCTGCGAGGGAGGCAATGAGAGGCGGAGCCTGGTGGTGCCCGCCAGGGGGCGCTCTGCACCAAGTCACACTCTAGGCCGGCGTCCGGGAGCGGCCCTGTCCCGGCCGTTCCTGGCAGAGGTCAGCTTCAACCGGGAAACATTTCCTGAGCCCAGGCTGCCTCAGGCTCTTAGCAAGCCAAGGACAACGGCCATCAACTCATCATCCCCAGAGGCACCGAGGAGCCAGAGAGCCTGCATCTGACTAATGATGGTCAGCCTGGGGCAGCTTCTTCCTACTCCTGCCTGCCTCCCCTGCCCACTGGTCTGTCACATGGGGGACCTGGGGGCAGAGCCAAGGCCATGGCCACCGAGTGAGAAGAAGGGGTAGGGAGCCCGAGTGCTCCTTCCAGGCAGTGCCCTGAGAAAGGATCCTTGAGCAGGCTCCAGGTAACGGAGAAGGTGTCCGGCTCCCCGTACCAGGTGAGCAGACCCCGGTGGGGCAACACCCAGGCAGCTTTCCTGGGTGCCAGACTCACCCCTGCCTGCCACGGTCCAGACACCCACCTTGTGATGGGGTGCTTATCGCCCCTGCTCACCCAGGGTGCAGCCGGGGCCCTTGTAGGAGATTAATAAGGAGCTATAGTGTAAACACAAGGCTAGGCCAATCCAGGACAACCGGGGCCATGTTCCCACACTTCAGCGATGAGGTAGTAGTGAAGAGAGCAACCTGGGTTTGAACCCCCATTCCCACCATGTTAAACTGTGTGACTTGAGGTGGCTCACAATTCCACAGTAATACTCACCTCAGGGTACTGTTGGGTGTATGTGTTTGGTTCATGGTCAGCACATACTAAGTGCTAGCTGTCATTATTAATAAAGTCTGTGGCGGGGTGATACCATTTCAAGCCATCCTGGCCTGAGTTCAGGAAGACCTAGTGTTCCCAGCAGTGCCCCTATGGTGAGCTGGTTCTATTAGCTGTAAATCTAGTAGTGCCTTCCAGAGCTGCTCCTGGCTGAGTCATCTGGGCTTGCTCTCCATGCTGCTCTGCAGGCCTGGGAATTTTGCTCCAGTTGTGCTGAGCTTAGACAGGGTATGGTCAGCTCTTAAATACCTCTGCAAAGAAAGGTGGGTGAAGGCAAGGTAAGGGCTGCCATTTTCTTGTTCCCTCTGTCCCTGAGGTTGCTATCTTCCAGCTCGTGAGCAGAGCCTACCATACCTACCCTTCCACCCATGTTCTCCCCAAAATAGATGCCCATACCCTGGAGCCTTGTCATCCCCACTGCAGGCTGAGGTCAGCGAAAGTCACTACTCCAACCAGAACCCTTCTGGTACGATCATATCTCCCCTCTACACACCCTCCCCCCCACACACACACACATACATACATACACCCTGCTCCTCCCCCACAATGTAGTGGGGCCAGTGAGGGGCAAGGACCTGCCCAGGGCACACACAAACAGCATAGCCAGGACAAAGGCCCAGCTCGCTGTCTCCCAGGGAGGCCTCTTTGCTCTGTAACAGTAAAGCTGAGCTCGTATTGTTGACCTAGCCAGGAAAAGGATAGGTGCTGGGAAAGAAAGTAAGGTCAATCAATGTGTCCAAGGGGAGGAACTAACATTGTTACACACACACACACACACACACACACACACACACACACACACACACCTAGAGGTCATTCTCCTTTATCTTACCCTTAGAGCAACCTGCAGTGGGCATTGTATTTTGGGAGCCCTTCTCCCCTCCCCTTCATCATAGTGCCCTGGCATCTGTTCTAGTATCTACCTCTTACCTATACCAGCCCAGATGCCTGCAAAAGCCAACTCCACCCGGTTCCTGAGACAAAACTAGATTACATTAGCTAATCAGCACATCTCAGTACCCAGCCATCAGGTTGGTTCAGGGAGAGATTGGTTTTCCAGTCAAGGCCACGATCCAAGAGATGTTGGGAGAGTAGGGAGGGAAAGTGTCCCAGCACTTCTAAGAGAGACAGAAGATATGTTCTTTCTTACTATTAGATATGAAGGAGGAAGTTTTAGCTCCTGAAGCTGGTGTTTAGAATTTTTTAATAATAAGGCAGCCTTGATTAGAATGAAACAGACACCCCAGAAAGCAAACAGAACTGGGGGGAAAAAAAGACTTGGTTAACTTCATCAAGCTGCTGGATCCAGCCATGCCTAAAGTCCATATTATGAGGATTTTCTTACTAAAGAAGCCAATAAATCTCCCCTTATGTTTAATTGTCTTTTTTGTTTCCAAAAACTGAAAGTTCTTACCTGATTATCCTCTTTTGACCAAAGGTAAAATAGATACCCAGTATAGGACTGCTAGATAAAATACAAGACTCCCTGTTAAATCTGAATCTCAGATCAACAATGAATATCTTTATAGTGGATGTTATGTCTGTGCAGTATTTGGAACACACTTATACTAAAATTAAAACTGGGCATTGTGTATTTTTTAAATCCAGTGATCTTGTTTCAGTAGCATGTCCAAAATTTACACTGCTAGAAAAAGGAAAAACCTGGATGTGGATGCATAGTTTTTAGTTCTAAAGCTCCTACTATACCAGGTCATTTGACAGGCTCCTTCCTTTCACTCCCCATTCCCTTTCATCACTCTCCCATTTCCACGAGCTTAATAACAAACACAGAGAAATGTCACTCTGGGTCCTAATGATCCCCAAGTTCTATTCCAACTCCAAGGTTCTCGGGCTTGATGTTCCGATTTTCCTTTTTTTTTTTTTTTTTCCTGGCTCTGGCCCCATCTCTGCTCTGTACTTCAGGGATCCGCCTCTCTTTTCACTTTACACTTTGCACTGGCTTTCCTTTGCAAGCCAAACCACTGTTCACTCAGGGACCAAGGACATAGCAGCATCTCTGGTTTGGGGTTTTGCTGTTCTCTTCAAGCAGTTAGGCTCTTACCCTTGGGTTTCTTCTGCTCCCAGCTGCTCCAGGTAACTCTTTAGAGGCACAGTTTGGCCCCTCCTCTGTACTCTCTGCTCCCTTTAGAGAACACCAGCAGCAAGGGCTGTCCACTGATTGCCAAGACCTGGAGCAAGATGACACTATACCCACACAGCCTACTGACACTGCTGTCCAGCTGCCTGTGGCAGTGACAGTCTGAATCTCTGCTTTCGTGCAGCCTGCAGCCAGATGGTGAAAGGATCCGACCACCATGAGTGTTCACTATGCTTGTTTTATCTGAATAACAGTGGTTGATTCTGTAATCACAAATGTGATACAAGTTCAATCTAGCAGAGGCAAGAGAGCAAAGCAAACAAGGCAGGTGGGGGAAAGAACATTCTGGTGATGTCTTTCCAACAGCTGCTCCTCCACCTCTGTAAACTCCATATGTATGTGTTTAAATGGGATAACACTGTCCCCTTTAAGTTGCCTTTCCCTTCTATTGCCACAACCACTATGTCAATGATGTTGATGGCTGCAGAAATGTCACTTGGCTGTTTCATAACTGGGATTTTTCCTTTTTTGGTTTTCCACAACTGTAAAATGATTCTGCATTTCCAGAAATGGAACAAGAAGCCAAGCCATTAGCAGTCCAGTGGACTAGACAGGGTGAGGGTCTGCGGCTGGCTGCTGCTGGGGCTTTGTCTTCCCACTAACAGAATGGCAGTACACACCAGATAAGGGTTGTGTATGACATCTGGAGATCATGCTGTCGATTTGCAGGTTGCTGTTTGTGCCTGTTTTTGAGGCCTCTGGAAAACACAGCTCCTTCCAAATCCAGGTCAGCTGATTGAAAAGGTGAACCATAGCACCTGACATGTGTGGAGGGCTTGGCATTTTAACCCCCACCATCTCATTGATCCTCCATTCCCTCCAAGAGGTCATTGTCATCATTGTTCCCATTTCACAGATTTGAGGAACTGATACCCAGAGGCCCCGTGACTTGCCCAAGGCCTTTCCAAGATCCCTGGGTGCACTTGCATTTAAGGGACTAATTCCTCACAGTGAAGCTTCTTGTTTGAAATCAAAGAAAACACCAGATAAAGGGCATTCTAAATATATTTCTTTTCTATAGATGCTGATCTCCTATTACTGGAAAACAGGAATTAGCTTGTCTGCTTGAGGATGTGGTTGGTCTTTTATAAAAACGATACACAAGAAAGTTGTACATAGACTGCTAGCTTCATTATGCTGCCGACAGCTTCCAGCAAAAGAAGAACGTTTGCAGCCAAATATTTTGGTAAGAATTTTATTTTATTCTGTGTGGAGTATGATTACCTTTGTTCTTGGCTTCTTATTTGAGGAAATGAGAGGCCACCCAAAGGAGCTATCATGGTTTTGTGGGCTGAGAGCACCTACGGGCATCTGTGGTTGGGGCCCAGGCACTGGCTGATGGCACAGCCCTCACCCCTGAATTAGGCGGCTGTTCCGTGTCTGCCTGAAAAAGAGACTTCAGTGTGACGACTATTGTTGGGGGTCTGTGCTCCAGTGATTCAGGGCTCTGAGGACATTCAGAATCTGTAAGGACCTCCATGTCCATGGACCGCGATTGGCTGAGGCAAGGCCTTTGGGCGTGGGATGGGGGTAGGGAGGCTATGCCTCCTAAGGCTGCTCTGCACCTGGCTTGGAAACTATCCAGCCAGGCACTTAATTCAGAAACAGTGAGGACAGGTCAGTAGCTCCCAGCATAGTAGCCCAAGCAGTAACTTCAACAAAGTGAGACAACTCTATGTGGGTCCTGTGAAGGTGCTGGCTGTCTGGGTGGTACAGGTGTTGACCGGCAGGGTTGTACAGGTGTTGGCTGGCTAGTTGTGCCATCACGTTTTGTGTTCTATGGATCTGGGCACCTTCTGGTGATGATCAAAATCCCAGATACTAGTGGAAGAACCACAATCAGTGATCCTCAACCTGGTTGTGCATTAGAATCATAAAGGAGCGTTTTTAAATCCCTAGGTATTTTTATACTGGAGATTTGGGTTAATTGGTCTGGATGGGCCTCAGACATCAGCATATTTTTTAATTCCCGGGTGAATCTAATGTTCTGCCAGTGCTGGGAACCACCAGACAGAGCCCAGGGCAGCCTCAAACTGAATACTGCAGCCTTTCCTAGGGTCTGAGTGAGTATTTGTAGTGGTGAGGAGCCAAGCCCTATGATCACTAACCAGGTCATCTGAATCTGACTCTAGGCAGAACACTTCTCAGGGTGTTAAACCTCCCTGGACCTCCCCTTCTGTGATAGGGGGTGGGGAGTAGCTAAGATTGGCCTTTATCTCTGTTTAGTCCTAATGTACTGGGTGTCTGCAAAATCTCTAGGCATCTTCCTCTGAGCTAGGTTTATAGCATCATCTGGTTTGAAAGGAAAACTCACTTGCTTTTGTGGAAAGCTCCAGCCACCAGATTTCCATGCCCCCTGGCTTCAGGGTACAGATGCTAATTCTTTAAGAAGACAAGTGAGATATTGCACAAGATGCCTGAATTTAAGGAATTTGATTAGATTAATTTTTATGCAGTGAAATTAACATAACAAAATTAACTATTTAAAGTGAACAGTTAATTCAGTGGCAGTTCATACACTCAGTGTTCTGCAACCACCACCTCTCTCCAGTTCCTAGTGTTTTCATCACCCCAGAAGAAAAGCCTGTACCCATTAAGCAGTTGCTCCTAACCTCCCCGCACCATGGCACACACTAATCTTTCTGTCTGTAGGGACTTCCCTATTCTGGTATTTTATATAAATGAAATCATACAACATGTGTCTTTTTGTGACTGACTTCTTTGACTTAGAGTAATACTATTTTTAAGGTTCATCCACACTGTAACATGTGTTCGTACTTCATTACTTTGGACTGAGTTTTTAAATCATTAGCTGACCACAAACAGCTTGGCAGCTATGTAGAAAAGAGCCATCAGTGCCGTGCTGTGGAAGGAAATGCAAGAGTCAACACAGGGGAAGCGGCTTCTCCTCCCACCCCAGCCCTCCGTCTCTTCTCCCTCTCTCTCCCTTTCTGTTTCCCTGTCTCTTTGTCT
Source organism: Eidolon dupreanum (assembly GCA_028627145.1). NCBI lineage: Eukaryota > Metazoa > Chordata > Mammalia > Chiroptera > Pteropodidae > Eidolon > Eidolon dupreanum. Next base: position 54,563,578 of record CM053506.1, on the reverse strand, counting down.
GTCTCTGTCTCTGTCTGATTGTCTCTCTCCCTTCCTCCCTCCCTCCTTCCTCCCTCTCACTTCCTCTCTCCCCATAGATTATGGAGGTTATTGAGGAAATTGAGTGTGTTTTAACTGAAATTTTCAGGGAATTAGGGCAAATGGGAGATTCTTTAGAGTAAATAGTGCTGCCATACTTCACTTTGCTCAAAATTTTATCAAGCCCAGGACCTTGCAGCAGGAAGCCCGAGGCCAGCCAGTATAGGTCTGGGTCTCTCATTCAGAAGGCTTGTGCTGAATCTCTCACCCAGCCATGGGCACCCTTGACTCCAGCCCTTGTAAGCTTTTCCTGTGACACTATCCTGCCTGTTCAGACCAGCTATGCTCTCTTTGCTCACCAGCTTCCCAAACTTCTCACTGGCATGCCTAACTCTCTCCCAAGGGCTGGTGGCTTCTCCCAGTAGCTGACGCTCCTGGGCTCTCCCCACCCTGAGTAGCCACTGCACATCTGAATCATAGTAGGAAGAAAGATAGTGGCCTCTGCCCCTGCCTGGCCAGAGTGTTCAGAATGAAGGAAAAAACAGCTCTGAATCCGGCTATTCCTACAGGTCCCCAACTTCCTGGACCATAAGCTAACCATTCAGGACCAAGGCCAGGGGGCAGCTTGGAAAGGGCATCCTCCATTACACCCCTCCCTTATGCCTTCTCAATGCTGTGGCTTTTCACTTGGCCTTTCTCTGGAACATACGCCCTCCCTCCCTGCTATGAGTGGCAGGGATGTGAGGGGGCCACGAGAACCCAAGTAGGGTGGCAAGAGTATGTCCTGGGAGAATAGAAGACTCAGAGAAGGGAATTGAGGTAGTAGGAAGAGGGGTGGAAGTTGACAAGAGTGGAAAGGTAGGTTAATGTCATGTGGAGAAACTTGGACTCTTTCTCATGAGCAGTATGAGCTGTTGAAAATTGTAAGCATAGGACTGATCAGCTCAGAATTGCTTTTTTATAAGACCTCTTCATTGGCTTTGCTGATCCCAGGACGCTTCCAACCCTGCCGGAACAAGGTTTTAAAACCTAAAACTGATTAAATCCGTCACTGGTTGAACACATCCCGGTGGATTCCCATGTCACTCCTCCATCCAACCCACCATTACCCATCACATCATCTTGTACATCCCCCACTACTTGGCACAACAACACAAGCCTCCTTGCTATTCCTCAGATGTGCCAGGTCTTTGCCTGTGCTCTGTCCTCCCTCTAGAGCACCCTCCCCCACAGATATCTGCATGGCTCACAAACTTGCCTCCTTCAGACTTTTACCTTCTTTTTTGTCACCTTCTTTTGAGGCTTTCACTGATGCTTGTTTGTGTCACAATGGGATAGATAGTGATTGCACAGTAATGAGTCCCAAGTAACCTGCCCATCACAGTGACTCAAAGACCCAGGCTGATGGAACAACCATTATCTCAAGTGGAGCTGGTGGCCAGGATAGATAGCAAAGGGAGAGATTGAGCTGTAGAAGGGTCTCACATCAGCAATGAAATCCTTGGCCTGAAAGTCACACTCTACTTGCAGCTCATTGTCCCAACGACCCACCAGAGGTCCAGGAAGTACAGCCCTACCACATGCCTAGAAGAAAAAGATTGAAAGTATATAGCAAACTGTATGAATGACTGCACTAATTGCAATGCCACCCCAACATTCCTATCCTTCTTTCTTGCCTTATTTTACTTCATAACATTTATTATTACCTCATGTATTTACACATTTTAATAGCTTTATTGATGTCTAAGTTATATATAATGAAATTCACCCATTCTAAAGGTACAATTCAATGATTTTTTACTAAATTTATAGAGTTGCACAATCATCACCATATCCAGTTTTAGGACATTTATATCACCCAGGAGTGTCCCCTCATATCATCGCCATTAATGCCCAGCCTACCTGCAGCCCAAGGAAAACACTGATTTGCCACTTGTGTCTACACATTTGCTTTTTATGGACATTTTCTATAAGTGGAATCACATGCTATGTGCTCTTTTGCATCAGGGTTCTTTCATTTAGCATAAAGTTTCTGAGGTTCATTCTTGTTCTCATGTATATCAGTAGTTTGTTTCATTTTAGCTGAATAATACTCCATCATATGGATGTTTATCCACTCACCAGTTGATTTACAATTTTATGGCCTAGCATATGGTCTATCCTGAAGAATGATCCATGTGTACATAAAAATAATGTATATTCTGCAGTTGTCAGAAGAACTGTCCTATACATATCAATTAGATCAAATTGGCTGATAGTGTTGTCCAAGCGTTTTATGTTGTTGCTGATAGTCTGCCTAGTTCTATCAATTATTGAGATTGGGATATTGAACTCTCTCACTCTTATTATTTACTTATCTGCTGGCAGTTTTTGCTTCATGCATTTTGATGCTATCTTGTTAACTCTGTGTATACTTATAATTGTTATCGCTTCCTAATATATTCACCCTTCATCACTGTGAAATATACCTCTTTGTTGTTATGTTTTTTTTCTTTTTTTTACCTTGTATAATTCAACGAATTTTTTTTCAATTATAGTTGGCATACAATAATATATTAGTTTCAATTGTACAGCATGGTAATTAGAGATATGTATAACTCAAGTGACCATCCCAGTAAATCTAGTACCCCTCTTCCCCCTTAAATATTTATTACAACATTGTTAACTATTTTCCTTATGCTACACTTTATATCTCCATATCTATTTTGTAATTATCCATTTATACTTCTTAATCCCTTTGCCCTTTTTTGCTGTCTTCCACAAATCCCCTCCCATCTAGTAGCCCCCAAAATATTCTCTGTATCTATGAATTTTTTCCATTTTAGTCATTGTTTATTTTGTTCTTTAGATTCCACATGTACATGAAATTATGTGATATTTGTCTTTCTCTATTTGACTTATTTCATTCAGCGTTATTCCACCTAGGTCCATCAAGGCAATATCTTTTACCATCCCCTTCCTTTTAGTCTGTGTGTGTCTTTTAATCTGAAGTGAGTCTCTTGTAGGCAACAGATGTAGGGGTCTTGTTTTCTTATCCATTCAGCCACTCTATCTTTTGGTTGGCACACTTAATTATCTTCCTGTTGAGGTACTTGTTGATAGGAATGTAGTTATTACCATTTTTTATTCATGTTTTTGATACTTTTTTTCTTCTTAAAGATGTCCCTCCAATAGTTCCTGTAATACTGGCTTGGTGTTGATAAATTCCTTTATCTTAATCTTGTCTGGGAAGCTCTTTATCTGTTCTTTGACTAAATGATAGCTTTGCTGGATAAAGTATTCTTGGTTATAGATCCAGGGTTTTCATCACATTAAATATTTTGTTCCAAGCCCTTCTGTCCTGCATAGTTTCTTTTAAGAAATTAGCTGCAAGTCTTATAGGTGCTCCCTTATAGGTAAAATAACTGCTTTTCTCTTGCTGCTTTTAAGATTCTTCTTTGTATTTAAACTTTGGCATTTTAATTATAACGTGTTTTTGTGTGAGTCTCTTTGGGTTCATCTTTTTTGAGACTCTTTGAGCTTCCTGGGGTTGTATATCTATTTCCTTCACTAGGTTAGGGAAGTTTTCCATCATTCTTCAAATAGCTGTTCAACATCTTGTTTTCCTTCAGGTACCCCAATGATATGGGCTTTTTTACATTTAATTATGTCCCATTGTCTCCTTAAATTATTATTATAGTCTTGGCTTCTTTTTTCTTGCTGTTCTGATTGTGTATCCTTGGCTTCCCCATCCTCTATGCTGGCTATTCAATCCTCTTCTTTATCTATGCTGTTTATTCCCTCTAATATACTCTTCACCTCAAATAATGTGGTCTTCATTTCTGACTGGTCCTTTTTATAATTTCCATTTCCATTTTTGTTTTTTTTTTTAATTATGGTGACATTGGTTAATTAAATCCAGTAATTTTCAGGCATACAATTCAACAGTAAGGCATACATTGCGTTGTGCGTTCACCACCCATAGTAGATTTCTTTCTGTCACCACATATTTGATTCTTTTTACTACATCTACCTGCTCCCTCACCCCAACCTTCTGGTAACTACTAATCTATTGTCTGTGTCCATGAGTCTCTTGCCTGTTTGTCCTGTTCATTTGTTGCTTTTAGGTTTACATCCCACATATAAGTGATATCATGTGGTTTTCCACTTCTTCTGTCTGGCTTATTTCGCTTAGAATTATTATCTTGAGGTCCATCCATGTGGCAAATGGCAGTATTTCATCTCTTCTTATGGCTGAATAATATTCCATTGTACAAATGTATCACAGCTTCTTTATCCAATCATCTGTTGTAGGACACTTTAGTTGTTCCCATGTCCTGGCCACCATGAATAATGCTACTATGAACATCGGTGTGCAAATATCTTTTCTGATATGAGTTTTCAAGTCTTTGAGGTAAATACCCAATAGAGGGATTGCTAGATCATATGGCACATCATGTCTTAGTTCTTTGAGAAACCATCATACTGTTTTCCATAGTGGCTGTACCAATTTGCAGTCCCATCAGCAGTGTATGAAGGTTCTTTTCTCTCTGCATCCTCTCCAACACTTGTTATTACTTGTCCTGTTGATAACAGCTATTCTAACAGGTATGAAATGGTATCTCATTGTGGTTTCGATTGCATTTCCCTAATAGCTAGTGATGTTGAGCATCTTTTCATATATTTGTTGGCCGTTTGTATGTCTTCTCAAGAGAAGTGTCAATTCAGGTATCTGCCCATTTTTTGATTGGATCATTTGTTTTCTCATTATTATTGAGTTGTATGAGTTCTTTGTATATTTTGGATATTAAGCCCTTATTGGAAGCATTGCTTGCAAATATATTTTCCCATTCAGATCATTGTCTCTTTACCTTATTGATGATTTCTTTTGTTGAACAGAAGCTTTTTAGTTTGATGTAGTCCCATTCATTTATTTTTGCTTTTACTTCCCTTGCCTTTGAGGTCAAATTCATAAAATCTTCTTTAAGTCCAAAGTCCTTGAGTTTAGTTCCTATGATTTCTTCTATGCATTTTATTGTTTCAGGTCTTATATTCAGGTCCTTAATCCATTTTGAGTTAATTTTGGTGTGTGGTGATAGAAAACAGTCTAGTTTCATTCTTTTGCAGGGGGCTTTCCAGTTTTCCCAGCAACATTTATTGAAGAGGCTTTCCTTTCTCTACTGCATGTTTTTGGATTTTTTTATTGAAAATTATTTGTCCATATAAATATGGGTTTACTTCTGGTCTCTTGATTCTGTTCCACTGGTCTATGTCTCTGTTTTTCACCAATACCATTCAATTTTGATTATTGTTGGTTTGTAATATAATTTGAAGTTGGACAGAGTGATGCCTCCAGCCTCGTTTTTTTGTTTGGTTTTTTTCCCCCTCAGGATGGCTTTGGCAATTTGTGGACTTTTGTGCTTCCATAGAAATCTGATGATTTTTTGTTCTATTTCTTTAAAAAATTCTGATGGAATTTTGATGGAGATTCCATTAAATCTGTATAATGCTTTAGGTAATAAGTATAATGTTGGCTGAGGGATTGTCATTTTAACTATGTTGGTTCTTCTGATCCAAGAACAAGGAATATCTTTCCATTTCTTTGTATCTTCTTCAGTTTTTTTTAATAGGGTCTTATATTTTTTATTATATAGGTCCTTCATATGTTTCATTAAATTAATTCCTAGAGATATTTTATTCTTTTTGTTGCAATTGCAAAAGGAATTATTTTTTCCATTTCTTTTTCTGATACTTCATTATTAGAGTATAGGGACGCTATGGATTTTGAACATGATTTTGTATCCAGAGATTTTACTGTATTTGCTTATTATTTCCAGTAGTATTCTTGTGGAGTCTTTAGAGAATTATGTTATCTGCAAATAGTGACTGTTTGACTTCTTCATTTCCTGTTTGGATGCCTTTTATATCTTTCTCTTATCTGATTGCACTCCCTAGGACCTCCAAACTGAAAACCTTCACTGTTATATTGAATAACAGTGGCTACACTGGACAGTCTTACCTTGTTCTTGATCTTACAGGGAAGGTTTTCAGTTTTTCACCGTTAAGTATAATGTTGGCTGAGGGCTTGTCACATATGACCTTTATTATATCAAGATACTTTCCTTCTATACCGATTTTGTTAAGTGTTTTGATCATAAATGGATCCTGAATCTTGTCGAAAGCTTTTTCTGCATCTATTGATATGATCATATGATTCTTATTTTTTAATTTGTTTATGTAGTATATCACATTAATCAATTTGTGTATGATGAACCATCCTGGTGCTTCTGGGATGAAGCCCACTTGATCGTGGTGTTCAATCTTTTTAATATGTTGCTGTATTAGGTTCACTAGTATCTTATTTAGGATTTCTGCATCTGTGTTCATGAGAGATATTGGTCTGTAGTTTCCTTTTTTTGTGTTGTATTTACCAGGTTTTGGTATCAGGGAAATATTGGCCTCATAAAATGAGTTGGGAAGTATTGCCTCCTCTTTGATTTTTTGGAAGTGTTTGAGGAGAATAGGTATTAAATCTTCTTTCAATGTTTGGTAGAATTCACTGGTGAGGCCATCTGGTCCTGGACTTTTACTTTTTGGTAGATTTTTGATGGTAGTTTCAATTTCCATATTGCTGATCGGTCTGTTTAGATTTTTCAGTTCTTCTTGATTCAGTTTAGGAAAATTGTATCTTTCTAAGTACTGGTCCGTGTTTTCTAGGTTATTAACTTTGGTGTTATATACTTTTTCATAGTATTTTTGTATGATGCTTTGTATTTCTATGATGTCAGTTGTAATTTTCCCTCTTTCATCCCTGATTTTGTTGAACAACTTTCTCTTTTTTCTTTAGTGAATCTAGCCAGGGGTTTGTCAATTTTATTAACCTTGTCAAAGAACAAGCTCTTTGTTGCATTTATTTTTCTATTGTTTTTTGTTTCAGTTTTACTTATTCTGCTCTAATTTTGATGATTTCTTTCCATCTGCTGACTTTAGGCTTCATTTGTTCTTCCTTTTCTGGTTTTTTAAGATAAAGCATTAGGTTGTTTATTTGGGCTCATTCTTGTTTTTGGAGATAGGCCTGTAATGATATGAATTTCTTCTTGTGACCACTTTTGCAATGTCCCTAAAGTTTTGATATTTTGTACTGTAATTATTCATTTCACTGTATCTCTTGATTCCTTTTTTTTTTCTTCTCTGACCCATTCATTCTTCAGTAACATGTTGTTTAATCTCCATATATTCATGGTTCTTCCACTTTCTTTTTATAGTTGATTTCCACCTTCAAAGCATTATGATCAGAGAATATGTATGATTTTAACCCTTTTATATTTGTTGAGACTATCTGTGTCCCAGTATGTGGTCAGTCCTTGAGAATGTTCCATGTGCACTAGAGAAGAATGTATAAGCAGCTGTTTGGGGTTGGAAGGCTCTGTAAAGGTCAGTAACGTCCAGTTGGTGTAATGTGTCATTTAAGGATGTTATTTCCTTATTGATTTTCTGTTTGTCCATATCTTACATTGGGGTATTTAGGTCCCCTACCATTTTTATGTTTTTTGTCTCTTTTTTGAAGTTCTCACTGAGTTCATCTACACTTTCCCTAAGCTCATTGAACAGCTTTATAACCAGTGTTTTGAACTCTGCATCCATTAGAGTGCTTAACTCCATTATTTCTGGATCTCTGTAATGTCTTCTCATGTGGTTTCTGCATCTTTGTCTTCCCATTTTGCCTGCCTTTCTGTGCCTGTTTCTATGTACTAAGCAAAGCTCTTATGTCTCCTGGTCTTATTAGCATGGCTTTTTGTAGTGGGTGTCCAGTGGCATATTCCTGATAGGGATTTGGCTTCAGGCCAAGTTTAGCCCCAGCCTGTGCCTCTCCAGGGCCACCTGTTAACATTCAACAAGCAATCCATAGATGCTGTGCTTATAGTTGCCTCAAGAAACCATACCAGAAACTGTGGCCAGCTGCCACCAGTGTGAGTCTTGGTACTGCTCAGCAAGGATCACCAGATTCACCAAGGACACAATAGGATGTGGCTTGGGTGGGGGTGTGAGTTGGGGGAAGCGGAGTCTCAGGGAATCTTCTGGGCAGAGCGACCTCTGTTACCCATTGTGATGACATCTCAGCTACAGCAGTGCTTGTGTCCACACACTGGGAGGCAGAAAGGACTCAAAAGAGGAACAATGAATACTACCGGCAATTCTGCTCGGGAGAGAGCCTTGCTTCTGATCCTCACTCTGACAACTCAGTGTCCCCCTGTGTGTTCCTAGTGCCTGCCATGCAGCCGACCTGACACTGGTGCTCGAGAGAGAAGTTCTGTCACCAGGAAAGTCTGCTGGCATACATGGCCCCTTTAAGAGGTGTCTGCAGCTGCCAGCTGCCACTGCTGTGGCCTCTGTCCCACTCAGCTGCTGGGGACTGGGCAGCCTTGCATCTTCATCTCCTCCTACCTTCTACCATTGCAAGTTGATTAATTACTTCTCTCCCTAACTATAGTGTTTCTATTCTTCTAAATCCCTGGTGATTTTGCTTGCTGTTTGCTCTGTGTTTCTGTCACAACCTTAATTTAGTTGCAAGAGGGATGATCAAAGCCTCCTTCACCTATGCCATTTTTTCCCGTAATGTTTCTTTTCTTAATGTTGTTTTATTTTATATTAAAATAGTTAGTTCCAGCTGTCTTAAAGTTAAAGTTATATGACATATTTTTTTCATCCTTTTCCTTTTAATGGTTTTCTATCATTGAATCTTCAATGTGTTGCTTACAGACAGCATATATTTGAATCTTGCTATTTCATGTAGATAATCATTGCCTTTTGATTGGAGTATTTAGACCATTCACATTTAATGTAATTATTGATATGGTTGAATTTATCTTTGCCATTTTGTAATTTGTCTTCTATGTCACCTCTATTTTTGTTTCTCAGTTCCTCCTTTACTGTATTTTTTGTTTTAAATATTTTCTAGTACATAATTTAATTTCTTATTGATTTTTTGACTATGTTTTTGTTTTAGTGTTTCCTTTAGGGATTACAATATGCATTTTATTTTAATCTACTTTAGATTAATACTTAATTCCAGTAAAATATAGAAACTTTGCTCCAAAGTTCCATTTCCTCATACCTCTTTTGTGTTATTTTTTTCAAGTATATATTACATCTACATATTATAAACCCCAAAACCACTGTTGTAATTATTGTTTAATACACACTTAGGTGTATAAAAATGTCTTCCTGGGGAATCACCCTTGTTTCTGTGTAATTTGGTGATTAGCCAATGACCAGACAGATGGTGTATTCATACCTCTAGCCAATAAAGCTTCCATTCTCTGCCAGTAGATCTGTGTGGAGTAGGGAAATATGCTCAAAGTTCAGGTTGTTTTCAAGTTTTACTTGGCTTTTACTTTCTGCTGGGCCCTTCATCTTACCCCTTCATATGCCAGTAATTTTAGAGTTGGCAAGAGTTTGGGGGTACTCCAAGCCCTTTATGGTCTTCATTGCATGCAGCCTATGCCAGAAACATGTTTGTCCCCAAAATGACTGTAGTCTCAGACAGAACATCAATTCTCCCCCATTTACCTGCTGCCAAGATTGTCTATTCCACTGTCAATGTCTCTGAATGTGAGCATTACCCACCACTCAAAATTTAATGAGACATTTTTTACTTTGTTAGCAAAGTTGCTAGTGCCCATGATGTGCCCTACCCTGGTAGAAGAAGCTTTGTGATGCCTGAGCTGGGGAAAGTAGGATAGAAGCATCTTTAGGCAAGAACAACAAACTCCCAGTGTTCTTACCTAAAGTACCCCAGTTTTTAAAGCATAAGTGCTTTTCAGATTATTCCATACCTTTGGTCAATTTCCAGAGAATGGAAATGGTTATTTTTGTCAATTTTTTCCAGATTTATAGTTGCACTGGGGAAGATGATTTGCTGACCTCATCACTCAGGCATAGCTAGAAGTCCTGCCTCCTACTTATTTATACCACCTATTATCTGTCTCCTTTCTGCTCTTTAAATATAGGCTCTATTCTGCAGGCTTTATTGCTACTACCTTTTTAATCACTTATTCAAGCACCATTTAGACAGGAAGGCAAAGATTAAGGTTAGACATGGTTACACAGTGCCTAAAATGATGCCTGACACATAGTATACATTTAATAAATGTTTTTTGAGTGAATGAATGAATGTATGAATGAATGAATAGCATGAAGAAAGCCTTGATAGAGGTCAAGTGGCCTTACTGAGGACTCTCATCCATAAGAATATAGAGGGGACAATAGGTTCAAGAGATATTAGGGAGAAAATATGGACAGTGATTGTAGTGCTAGATAAGAGAGGCATTAAAGATGTCTGGGATTTCCAGCTGGGTAACAGGATGGAGGTACAAAGTAGTCTTGAAGAAACCAGGTTCTTCATCACAGAGCTAAACACACAGATACCTGGCCCAGGAGTCAGAGAAACTGAAAGAGGCTCCATGGGAAGGTGGAGCAATGGCAAGCATAGCCGCTCCTTCACACCAGTGATGTTAATCAGCTGATCAGCAACAATGTGTGTGCTATAAAATGGTTGCTGTTTCTCTTCCATCTCCCAAGTCTTTTAAGAATCTCTCTGTGGCCCAGCCTAAAGGGGGTCACTGAAAGTGTCCTTCAGCCTAGCCAAGTTGCATTGTAAAGACATTGTAAGTCCTTATTCTCTGGTTTGAGTTAAGGGAAGCCAGTGTAAACTGTGAGGCCATTCTAAGATTCCAGCAGAATAGCTCTAAGAAGAGTAGCTGATGGGCAGGAGGGAAGTTGGTGCAGGGAAATTGATGAGGTAAGAGGTCATTTCAATAGTCCAGGGAAGGACCGTTGAGAAGCTGGGACATAATAGTGGTGATAGACAGAATAGTCTAAGAAAGTGGAACACAGAACTTGCTGACTAGCTGCATGTGGAAGGGAAGGCTAGAAGGAGGAAAGCCATGGTCTAGCCTCTGGCTTGGGCCGCTAAGAGGGTAGTGATAGATTATTGGGAGGGGGTAAAGAAGAATGGATAGGTATGGGGAAGACTGCTTGGTGCCCTTGCTGACTGACCGTTCTAGCATGCTGTCCTCTCACTATTCCATCTCACCAACTCCAACACTATCCACCAATCTATCTATACATCATGTGTCCTTTGTGGGCTGCAACAGCTCTGTGAGTAAAGGGTGATGCCCACTGCCCAGCTTCACACAAAAAACTATCCATGGCACCTGCCTCCCACCCAGCACCATAGATATACACTTCATCTGCAGCCTCAGAACTGCTGGGTACTCAGAGCAGGGGACTCTTGGCAGCATTCATCTAGAAGCATGGGGGTAGATCAGCTTCTTGGGGACTGATCTGGTAGGGATGGTAGCAAAGTATGTGTAGAGGACAACTTTTCTGACTGTCCCACCCATTCACTCTGGTCTTTAATACTGAAGGAGCTCTCAGAATTAAACAAAAGTCCCGGACAACATGAGGAAGCACCTTAGACCCTTGCCTACCCTGACACTCAATCTCAGCCCTTTGCTTTTTACCTTTATATCCTAACTCTGTAAGCAGCTCTGTCCCTGTTTTGCCCCTTCTGACTTCCCTCCTAGTGCTCTGGGCTTTGTGTGCCAGCCCAAGTTTAGCTTTACCTGCCCACTCCACTAAACTCTTAACCAGTTACATTGAATGAGGACTCCCTGCTTGCCTCCCACTGTCCCACTAGACATGACTTAGCCATAGATCTACACACATTTATTGAACCTGTACTGTTGACCAATGGTCGCTGTTCTAGAACACACACATAGAGATACAGTCCCTCCTCTCAAGGAGATCTTGGTCTGTGGATGGACAGAAACCTGGTGTGTATACAAGGAGAGGATGAAGATGGAGAAGGGGCCCAATGATGCCCAGGAGGTCAGGGCATGGTCCAGGGCAGGGAACAGCCCAGTCAAACCTTGAAGTGTAGGCAGCAGCAGCCAGGTAGGCAAACCGCAGCAGGCATTTCTGGAAGAGGGCCAAGGCTGCACCAGGCACTCTGAGAGTTCCATCCAGCTCATCCTCAGGTTTCCTGCACTAGCTCTAAGCCCAGCCTGTGACATTCAGGCCCACAGACAATACTAAAGCAGGCTGGGCTGGAAAGATCTAGCCACCCCAGTGTCTCCTCCATGCAGTGTCCTCTCAGCTAGCATTCTTTTATTAAAGTCCATAAATGCTGATGCTGTTTGGGGAAGGAAAGGGGAAGAAGAAGTAGTGTCAACCCCTTAGCACTCATTTCTCCCCAAGGATGTTTACCTGCACCTGGCTGCACGGGGCCCATAAGAAATGAGATGAAAGGTAGGGTTTTTTTTCTTCTCATTTTCCTTCTTTTTTAAATGAAAAAAGCAATGGTAGAAGGACCTAATGCTTCAAGATGGTCCTAGAAACTAAAAATGATAAGCAATAGAATTGAGATCATCTTACACAGTTTACAACTCACTTCAACATGACAATCTCATTTTACTCTTGTAACCAGACTGTGAGATATTAATATCTTCATTTTACAGATGAACAAATCATTTCATCCTGCTCCCCCAGTCAGAAATGGTGAAGCTATATCCAAGTTTTGGTTCCCCAAAAGCAGAGCCCAAGACAAAGGCTTGGATACAGGTGGCTTATTTGGGAGTTGATGTAATTAAGCAGGAATGAGGGGGCACAAGAGTTAGACAGGAAAGGAGAGAAGGCCAGTGTAAGAGGCATTTTCCAGGACACTGCTATCAGCAACAGCAGTTTCTGTACCAGTTTTGAGAGGAATGTGAAATGCCCTCCAGATGATCCCGGAAAGATAAACACTCAAGAGTTCTCCTGCTCCCTTCTGTCTCAGTGGAAGGCTGCTCCAGATGTGTGGATGTCCAGAACTTTTAGACTTCTCTTATTTGCATGGAGGCTATGGGACCCCTATGGCTTCAGAGAAGGCCCTCACGGCTGAGAGCCTAGAGTGGGAACCTATCAGTGGGCGGAAACTCTTTATAACCTCTGTGACTGAAATCAGAGCTGGCCACAGTAATAGAACGTGGGGCACCTGAAGCTATGCTACAAGATATATCTGATGTCCCCAATACTTCTTCCAAGCTGGGGGCAGTGTGTGAGCTGGACAGGCCTAGGGACACACGGAGTTGGGGTTCTGGGAAACCAAGTGCATAGGTGGCAGGGTGGAAATGGAGGCAGTAAAGAAGAGGGGACCAGAAACAAGATAAAACATCCTACTTCATGGTCCCAGAGGGGTCCTTGACCCCAAGGCCCCCCATGGGAGCTAGAATTCTCAGTTACAGTGAGAAGGAAAGACAGTTTTATTAGTCTGTTCACGCTGCCATAACAAAGTACCACATATTGGGTGGCTTAAACAACAAATTTATGTTCTTATAATTCTAAGGCTAGAAGTCTAAGACTAAGGTCTAGGCCAAGTTTGTTTCTTCTGAGGCCTGTCTCCTTGGCTCATAGATGACTTCCTTCTCTCTGTGTACTCACATGGATTTCCCTCTGTGTCTGTGTCCTAATCTCTTCTTATAAGGACACCAGTCAGTTTGAATTAGTACCCACTCTAATGACTTCACCTTAACTTAATTACCTCTTTAAAGACCCTATGTCCAAATACAGTTATATTCTGTGGTACTAGGGGTCAGGACTTCAACATGTTAATTGGGCCTAGGCACACAATTCAGCCCAGAACAACAGGGAGAGCTCTCTTGCTTTTCTGGGTTCTGAGCTGTTAGCCATGAGGCGTCTGTGCCCGAGGAACAATGAGGCCAGGAACAGGCTTGGCAGAGCCCTCAGCCAGTGTCTAGACAGAAGCTCTGCCAGAGACACTGTCCTCTGGGGAGCCAAGCGGAAGCCCACACTTACCCACCCCAGCAACTGAACCAAATAGGGACTGAGTCAGGGGCTTTCGTTAGGGAACCATTTTCCTGTGATGATTTCTGTTTCTGCACTTATTGGAGAAGTGACTTGACCCTGAGGGTGGTTGCAAAATGGCAAACTGCAGTAATGGCTCACAGTCCTGCGTGCTGCAGTTCCTCCTCCCATGCAGTCTCCTTTAGTGCTGCCCCGGCTCTGTGAGGTGGAGGGGCTCTCCCCTTGGCCAGATAAGGAAGCTCAAATTCAGGAAGTTAATTAACTCCCAAGGGCATATAGCTGGTGAGCAACTGAAACAGGACTCAAACCAGATCTGGACTGACACATTTCTACTGCTCATTTGTTGCTATAACTACGCCTTTAGGGACTTTGACTGCATCCCTTGGGCATCATCTTCCCTACCTGAATCAAATGTACCCATCGGGCTCCTCACAGGGCTAGTGGTACAAACTGGCTTCTCTCAACATGTTATATGGCTGGCAGGTTAAGACCACCAGCCTGTTACCCTAGAAACAAGGGTGGGAGGAAGCAGTATCCTGGTGGCCTGGGAGGAAGGTAAGGATGAACATGGGGACATAGATGTCCATGGTGCTGATTTTCAGATACCTGCCCTAAGCACCATCCAATCAGGGCATCCTGAAGACCAGTTCAGCCCAGTGTTTAGTTAAGAAATGGTCCCTCTCCTCTGTCCAGATCTCTGCTCTCTTCTCCTCTTAGTCCCATGGCATGATCCAGTTCCTGTCAACTTTTGAGTGCACAGGGAAAGTCAAACTTCCCACACTGCCACTGACATTATAAGGGTTACATATCTAATAAAAACTGAAATTCAAGGAAGGGCACAGGGTAATTCCTGAATGAATAGGAATTCCCTTCCAGACAAACCATGGGTCCTGCTGCTGTTAATCTCTGGCTTTGAATCATTGCCTTTAGGATTTTTTTGGAAAAAAAAAAGTGAAATGATGGGTTTGTTCTGATAAAGCCTCTTTGTAGAGACACTGAGACCTTATGTTTGGAGGCAGGCACCAAGTCTTATTTCTCCAGTATCCCAAGGAATGCAAACTCATGACCAGACAACTGAGGGTCCCAGAGGAAGGTGGACTGTTGTAGAGATGAGTGCTAGCTGGGGCTGTTAAAGGTGGATAGGCCTGGGAAGATGACTTGGTGGTTCCCTAATGAAGGCTTGAACATTTATTTGGTCACTTAGCACACATTTGTTTTGCCAGGCACTGTTCTAGGCACTGGGGTACAGCAAGTAACAGACCTGGAGCTCACATTCATCACTTATTATCATCCAGCAAAAGCATCTGAAGGAAGCTGTTCTCTGAAGTTTCAAGTGGGTCATGGGCCTCTGGGCAGTGAAGCAGGGTCTTCCAGGGGTGGGGGCAGGAGGTGCAGTAGGAATTTTTGGAAAAAAAAAAATAGTCATTATACATAGAAGCTGTAAAAATTTAAACTCCCCAGCTTCCGGTTCCATCTTTGACATGTAAAAAAGCTTAGAAATTATTGTTCCTGCCCTTACAACAAGGGAAAAGCTTAATAAACTTAAAATCAATGCCTTTTCTTAGACCCATCAGAGGACTGAGGTCACAGGGCAAATCTAGAGATGTAGAGAAATTCAGAAAACAACAGCCAGGAGCAGCTTGCCTGAAGCAGAAGCCACTGAAGCCATAAACTGGTAACACTTGGTAAACTGACTACTTGCTGGAGACTGATTGTAGATTATTTTGAGGAGAAATTCCTGGGACCCAGTATTAGTGAAGAGGCCTCCCATATTCTGTGGGTTTTCCCTCTAAGAACTCCACCAGATTCTCAAGATGGAGAATCAAGAAAAGTCCCCCTGTGTTTTGGTAAGGCAGGAGGGGAAAAGTAACCATTTTTAAATAGGATCGGAGCATTCTCAATAAAAAGTCCTGCTCTCCAAGTTAAACAACTTACCAGATTCTTAGCTACCTGACATAAGGGCAGTTAACCAACTCAAGCGTCCTCTAGACTTCTCTCTTACCTAAAGGGGGAAGAAAAAAAGCTGTGTAATACTCCTGAAACTAATATAAAATAAAAAAAATTTTAAGAAGCTATATAACACTTCTGAAGGTCATAGCCCAGGAACTCAGGCACACAAAAAGAATGATAATTGGTCATAAGACTATAAAATGATTCCCCTCCCCACATCCTCAGGGCTCTACTATAGCAGTACAACTAAAAATGCTGCAAGGCACAGACTCTGTTTAAGGAGTTCTTAGGGAAACCCAAAAACAACAGAGGAGGGGGAAAAAAGGATACTAGAGAAAACTGAAGCCTCTGGCACTTCCAGATACAATAAACATTCATCGCAGCACAGCTCCTAAAAAGACTAACATAAAACCTCAAAGTCCTATACACCCTAGTTCCTATTATCCGATACATTATGTATGGCTTCCAACAAAAAATTACAAAACATGAAGGCAAGAAAAACACAACCTGAAGAAGTAAACTAAGCATTAGATCAGTGGTCTCCAACATTTTTGGCACCAGGGACCAGTGCTCCTATGAAAATCTAATGCCTGATGATCTGAGGTGGAGCTGATGCTAGTGCTGGGGAGTGGCTGCAAATACAGATGAAGCTTCTCTGGCTTGCCCACCACTCAACTCCTACTGTGCCACCCGGTTCCTAACAGGCCACAGACTGCTACCAGTGTGCAGCATGGGGTTTGGGAACCCCTGCATTAGACAGTTCCACATATAAGAAGTTTAGAAGTCATCTCTCTGTCTTAACAACAAGTAAAGAGCTGAACAGATTGAAAAATAAACTCTTCTAGAATCCATAAGAGAGGAGAGGACACAGGACAAACTGCTGCCCCCAAAATTAGAGACAGGTGAATACAGGTAGCCATAACTTAATGAAGCAGAGACCCATGAGTGGAAACCACCATGGGAATGAGAGGCAGGTAGAAAAATTTGAGCTGCAATTGAT
Organism: Eidolon dupreanum; assembly: GCA_028627145.1. Classification (NCBI taxonomy): domain Eukaryota; kingdom Metazoa; phylum Chordata; class Mammalia; order Chiroptera; family Pteropodidae; genus Eidolon; species Eidolon dupreanum. The sequence continues at coordinate 54,546,765 of CM053506.1, read as the reverse complement.
TAATTGCTGGAGAATCAAAGTGGACAACACCGAGAGTTAAAAACTCCAGGGTACAAACTCATAGGCAGGCCCCACAATATTGTGAGATTTACCTCCAGGAGCTCGACCAAGTTCTCACAGTAAATATCAGAGAAAAATCCCCTTGTGCTTCTGGCAGAGGGAGGGGACAAAGAACAATTTTGAAGTAAGCCAGAGAACTCTCTTCTTCTCAACAAAGCCTGAACTTAGGGGAAACTAGTTAACCAGAGCCTAATATGCTGGGGTTATTAGAGCCTGAATGACCTGGGGAAAGGAAATACCCAACTTCAGTCAGCTCTAGCTTTTCATGTGAGAGAAGGGAAATCCCCAACTCCAGCCCACACTAGCAAAGCATCAGAACCAGACTCAGATATAAAGGGGGTTTTAGAACTATCAGAGAATTTAAAATAACTATGATTCATATGTTAAGGACTCTAATAGAAAAAGTAGATGACATGCAAGAACAGATGGCTAATATGAGCAGAGAGATGGTAACTCTAAGAAAGAATCAAAGGATGTGTTGGAAATCAGGCACACCATAACAGAATGAAAAATGCCCTTAATGGGCTCATCAGTAGACCGGCCAGAGCTAAGGAAAGAAGATAAGCCATTAAAAAATTCCAAACTGAAATACAAAGAGAAAAAAAGAATAAAAAAGCAGAATATACAAGAACTGTGAGGTAATTTAAAAATGTGTAATAAATGTACAATTGGAGTACCAGAGGAGAAAAAAGAGTGAAAAGAACAGAAGAAATATTTGAAGTAATAATGAATGAGAATTTTCCAAAATTAATGACTATGTGGTAGAGAATTTAACCTTACACAAAAAGAGAGCCGGTCTTCACCCTTGAGTCCTTTCATAATCTCTGTCATATCAATACAAGTGTCTTCATTTAGGGCAAATGCTGGCTATACCAGACCTTAGAGTGTTGCCAACCACACCTGATAATCTTGGCGCAGAGGCTGCCCAAGCCAGAAAGACCAACTGTGTGATTTAAGGTGAAAGCTTTGAGTCATGAGGTATCAGTCAACCTGGAGGCTAGAGATCACCCAAGTGGACAGTCAATCAATCAAGCCTATGTAATAGAGCTCAAATAAAATCTCTGAAAACTGAGGCTCAGGCAAGCTTTCTGTTTAGCAATACTTCATGCATATTGTCACATATTGATGCTGGATGAGTAATATATCCTGACTCCACAGGAGAGAACAAGGGAAGTTTCACATTTAGAGCTTTCCCAGACTCTGCTCTATACATCTCTTCCTTGGCTGATTTTAATTTGTATCCTTTCCAGGCAATAAACATGACAGTGAGTATAATAGTTTTCAGTGAGTTCTGTGAGTCTTCCAGAAAATTATTGAACCGGAGAGATTTTGGAAAACATCCCCAAACTTGCAGTTGGTTCAGAAGTGTAGGATTGTATGCCCTCAAACTTGATAATTGACTCTAAACTTTGTGGTTTAACCAACTCCAGGCAGTGACAGTCAACAAACCACAGATCCAGGAAGCTCAGAAAATACCAACTAGGATAAAATTTTATCTATACTTCTTTTGAATCATCACTATAGACATTATGACATGCTAAAGGAAAGAATTTAAACAGTATAGAAAAGTATAAAGCAGAAAGCAAATATTCTAAACTTCCATTTCTGCTCTGTAGAGATAACTCCTGTTAGCTCCAAAAAATTTTGACACGTACATGCCTATTTCCTTTTGAGGACACAAATAGAATATCAAACATGCATACAGTTTAACAACCAGCTCTTAAGCTATATAATGTCCACTTTATGACTATACCATCAATTATTTCACAATAAATAATAGGTCAGCCTTTAAGTGTGTTTAAGGCTGGGTCCTCTGGAAAGCTGACTCTGAGATGGAGATCAGCATGTAGTAAGTGTATCAGGGATTGACACCTGTGAGGAGTCAGGATGCAGGACTGAGAAAAGGGAGAAATTGGACTGCAGTGCAGGCACAACAGTGTCCTCAGTTGACTCTACACTTAGCTGAGGCTGGGGTGGGCTTTCAGGGCTGTGCTCAGTTGGGTCAAGGAGGCCAAGCCTTTATACCCCTAGAATTACCAACCTTTGGTGTCACTGCCCCCAGAAAAGGAGTGTACCCTAGGTAAGGAAATCTCCAGTTGAGGTGGAGGCCGAGGGCTGTGTGTCAGCAGCTGGGGGACCAGACCCTTTAGTCCTAGAGTCATCTGGGTGGCACAACAGAGCCCACTCCAGGTTGTCTCTAGAATTTTGCTGTTACAAACAAGGCTGTGAATGCACCTAACTCTGCAAGGTATTGTATCTGCAAGATACGCTGCCAGGAGCAGTAGTGTGTATTGCATTCCTCCCTTAGTTGTGGTAGTGGCTGCCCCATCATCACGCCACAGCTGCCTCTCAAGCATGGTGTTCCCCTTTCTGCTCAGGCTCCTTGAGTTGATGTACAGGAAAGCACACTTTTTCACCTTCTTTTGAAACAGATCACCATTGCCCTCTCATCCTATCTGCACCAAAGAAAGTAACTCCAAGAGGATGTGTGGAGAATGGAAAGGGGTTTAGGCCCATTTGTGATGAAATCCTTTTGGTCATGATGTGCTTTAATATATATTACTGAGGCCATGACTTGACAACTTTCAAAAAGTCTTTATCCTTTAAATTTGCTAACAGGGGTTATCAAGAGGAATCAAATGCCTTGAAAGCAGATTTCTGGACCTATCAGTGCTTTGGGGGCCTTGAGAGTAACAGAGATGATAGCATAGGATAGACCCCTCACTCTAGAAATGGATGGGGCCACCTGGTGTTACAAATCCGAGCAGGCTGGGGTTGAAATGCCAGCTTAGCATATGCTAGCTGGTGAACTAGCACACATCACTCGTTACCCCTGAGCCTCACTTTCCTCTTGAAACAGAACTTAACAAAACATCTTTGAGTGATGGTATACATGGACCATAATATCTGAGCGTGGCACATGGTGTGTGCTCAGCAAATAGTAACTGGTAAAATAACAATTGCAACAATTGCACTAAGGAGAGATGCTGCCACCCAGCACAGTATGCGCCTTGCCACATTAGGAATGGTTCTGAGATTACATGAGTGAAGGGCTGGGAAGGCAAGGCCATCCTGAACAGAGAGGTAGCTGGTAAGGCACCCAGGGGAGCCCCAAGGCCTGATTCATGTGCCCACTGCAAGGAAGAGAAATAGGCCTGATGTTAGTCCCCATGCTGCCATCTCTGGCCATTGTTCCCCTGCTTTTGAATCCCAGAATATTGTGTTCAAGCCTTTTCTTTGGATTAATTCTCCAGGCAACTCACAGTGCAGGGCCAGAGACAAGACAGTGCATTTCTGCAAATAACAAAGGTGTTTCTTCTTTCAAGGTGAGCCAGCCCCAGGCCCAGACCTATGGCTTGTCAAACAGAGCACTACCTGAATGAAGCCAGCCCCCCACCACCCCATGCCTCTTCGGCCACACATACAGTGAGCAGAGCCCAAACTGCCCAGGCCCATCCACAAGCCCTCACAGTGTATGTCCAAACTTTTAATGTTGAGATCTTTCATAAATCCCTTGAGATAGCAAAAAAGGACTAAAATTCAAAATTGAAAATGCCACAGGCACATACCTGAGCTTCTCCCCGTTGCTCTGCCCTGGGACAGATCAGGACCCTACACAGTCCCTTGTTCCCTGCTCTCTCCCACAAGCCCAGAAGGGAATGTGACAGGCCCTGCTCTTAGGGCTCACACCTAAAAGCAGGACAGACAGCCTTGGATATCTGCCTTAACATCTCTGTTTCTCTGACACCAACTAGGTATCCAGAATTCCATTTGATTTAATTCTGACACCGACCATCCAGAATTAAGGCAGACCATTCGGGTTAAGGGCTCAGTCCCAGAAAACTGCCCCCACTTCAGACACCAGTTGCAAATGTGGTGCCTAGGCCACCTGCACTTCTGTCCAACTTGACTACAAACAAAGTTAGAGGTTCTTATGACCTTTTCCTCAGTTTTGATAATTCACTAGAATGGCTCACAGAATTTAGGAAAACACTTTACTTAATATTACTGGACACAACTTAGGAAAAACAAAATGGAAAAAATGCACAGGGCCAGGTATAGGGTGGAGGTGAAGGTGTAGGGTGCAAAGCTTCCAGGCCCTCTCCAGGTGTTCTACCCTCCTACCACCTCTACCTGTTTACCAAATCAGAAGTTCTTTGAATCCCATCATTCGGTGTTTTTATGGAGGTTTCGTTATATAGGCATGATTGATCAAATTGTTGGTCATTGGTGACCAACAGGACATCAACCTTCAGGCCTTCTCTCCTCCCTGGAGGTGGGGAGTGGGAGTAAGGAGTGGGGCTGAAAGCTCTAGCCCTGTAATCATGCCTCACTCTTTCTGGCAGCCAGCCTCCATCCTGAAGCTCTGCAGAGGCCTGCCAAGAGTCACCTTAGTAGCATAAACTCAGGTTTGGTTGAAAGGGGCTCTTTATGAATAATAAAAGATACTCTATTACTCAGAAAACTCCAAGAATTTTAAGAGCTCTGAGCCAGGAACCAGGAACAAAGAGCACACACATATTTCCCATCACACACACTCTCCATGCTATGGTCCTAGAGTTGAGGACTATGTCTCTCCCACGTTGGGTCCTTGCAGTGCTCAGTGCTGGGGTTTGTGTATCATTGGTTATTAACAAATATGTATAGAGATGAAGGAATCAAATATCTGCCATCTTCCATGAAGCCCCAGTGATGTTGCCATGGAATAGAGCTTTAATTCTAAAGGTGAAAACTTAACAAATGTCATGTAGCACCTCCTAGCAGCCACCATTTATTGAAAACCTACTCAGTTTCAAGACCATTTAGAGGAAAGAGTCATGAGAGCCACATTTTTTCACAATGGCTGTTAAGGGATGATATCACTAGTCCTGATGAGGTCCTGTGAGGTTAAGACTAGGGGTGTCAGTATTCAAACCCAGCCTTTTTTTTTTTTTTTTTTTTTTTGCCAACTCTCTGTGGAGTCTCTGTGCTGGGCTCCTGGGCTGGAATCAGGACACAAGAAAGACAGAACCAAAAAAGCCTGGCTAAGTGAGTCTGTTATAACTGGATTTGGGGGTGGGGTGGGATGAGGTTGACTACTGCAGTGTAACACACCACTGTCAAACTCAGTGGCTTCAAATGATGAGTAATTACTCTTGCTGGTGAGTCTGTCAGTCAAGCTCTCCTGGGCTCACGTAGTCTTCCGCACTCAGCGGGCTGGTGAGGATGGCCTTGCTCAGCATTCGTGATGTTGCTGGCTATCAAGTAGGACAACCACAGGGTTGGTGGAGCTACATGTCTCTCATGGATTCAGAGAAGCGTGAAGAATTTGGGAGATCCTTGCAGGAGGATCACAGGAGGGTCATGGCAGCTTTTAAGAATTGGAGGCTCATTTGCCCAGGTCTCTCTCAGGGCTAGATTTTCTGCTGATGAGCTAAGCATTTGGAAATACACTTTCTGTTTTAGGGGACACACCATGCACATATAAATTGCTCCTTTGCTACAATCACAGGGTGGTTGAGTGTGAATGGGTGTACAGTAGAGACTGTCTTCTGGGAGACTATGACATGAGAACTCATGTTTCTCAGAGTTGGCTCAAAATAGTGATGTTGCCCAGTCAAATTCTCTTAGATCTGAAAAATGCCATGAAAGTTATCTAGTCCTATTCCCAATTTTTCAAAAAAGAAAGCTGTTCTGTAGAGGGGAATTGCCTTGGCTGAATGGAGCAGAACACTGAGCTGGAGCCTAAATTTCAGGAACCAGGTGTTTAATGGCTACATCTTCCTGGTCTGCCTAAAGAGCTGTGCATATATCCTCTCATTTAATCCTCTCAACAACCCTTGCCAGATGATATTCATGTCCCCATTTTAAAGAAGAGGAAACAGGTGTGGAGAGATTAACTGACTTGTCCAGGGTCAAGCTCCTCGTCAGTGGCTGAACTGTCTTTGAAAACCAAGTGTGATTGCACAGAGAGGCTGATTCAAGAAAACTAACTGAAAGATACACATGCCTACCCAGTGTTAGGGAATTTAATTCCACATGGAGAAAAAAACATTAACCACAAGTTGTTTCAAGAAGTGGTATTTTGCAATCAGTTGGACTTCCTCTTAAGAAATGTGAGAGCAGATGAGTCACAGCGACCCTCTGCGCCAGGTTCCTCTTTTTGGGATGTGCCCCCAAAACACTCTCATTGTGGCAGATTCCATGTCAACTCCAGGACCAGGAACTTGGTGGTGGGTTCAGGTTTCTTTAATGTCAGGGCCACCCCTTTGTTCTGAAGGGTTCTGAAGGGATATAAGTGTCCCTTGACCTGGACAATTGAGTGGCCTAGTAGGCTATCTGTTACTCAGTCCATTTTATTGTGTTTGGAGCCTAAGTGAGGCACCCTCTTTGCACAACCACTCCCTATCCCAACTTTCCACCAAGGCACCATTGCAGATGTGCCCAAGTAGGCTCAATCATTCATCAAACAGAGTTATTAAGGTCCCTGGAGATACAATGCTGTACAAGGGATGATGTGTTTTCTGGAAGAACCAGTAGGAGAGTTAAAACATAAAGAGCTAGAATTAAAGCTGTTACCATGCAGTTTCCCCTCACATTGCCACAGAGACCCTAGGCTGCTCTGGTCAGTGCTGGGTGACCAGCAGGGAGCAGCAGAGAGCAGTGAATACTTCTAAGGCCCTTGAGCAGAGGTGGCCAGGGAGATCTCCCCTGGCTGGTTGAAGGCAGGAGGGGAAGGCAAAGCTCATCATAGAACTAGACAGGGCCAGGCAGACTCCAGAGGTGGCCAGGCTAGGTTGGTGGGCTGGTAGTCCCTGGGAGTTGGGGGACACAGAGCCACAGAATGACTGAGCCTCTTACAGAAGACACTGACATGCTGACTAGACTTTATTATTGACCAGAATAAAAATATTATGAGAATAAACATTGAATATGGGGAAGAGCAGGGAGATATGTCACCGGTAGTGATGAGGAGATCACCCCCAGTTGGTACAGCTCCCATGTTGGGCAGCAGCAGACAGTGACGGAGGAATAGGGCTACAGACATCAGGGCAAGAGTATTTCTCTAGGATTCCTGGCCTGTGACTCTGAGACAGTGAGCATATTTGTGGGAGAGAGCTGGTGAGTATGTGGCAGTCTGCACGTACGTATACATGTGTGAGTGATAAAGTCAAGTTCGTGGGGGAATATAAGCCTGTGTCTGAACCTGAGTGTGATCATGTGCCTGGGAGAAGTGCATGTATGTGTGTGAGAGTACGTATGTGACTTATGAATGTGTAAGAGTGGAGTGTTAGTAGTCTCATATGTCTACCTTCCCTCCCTCACTAGATAATAGGCTCTTAGAACAGTAGCCCCACTTCTCCAGTTATCCATTTAATAACTGGCATAAAAGAAGCCACATACCTATATTTTGTGGAGGGTCAAATATATACCAAGCATATGCTGTTTTAATTCCCCATCTCATTTAATCTCCATAGCAATCTTAGCAGGTAGCTCTGACTGTCCTCATTTTGCAGGTGAGGTGACAGAGGCACCAAGAGAGGAAGAGGCTTGTCCAGTACACTCAGCCAATGCATGTTGGTGCCAGATTTTGATCCCAAAGTTCAGGTTCTGTTCGTGACATCATACCACCTCCCATACTATGGCAAACAGAAACCAAGAAAGCAAAAAGCTCATCAGGTGGTGGAAGCTAATCAGAATGTTTGGTTCTGCAGAAGATTGATGGGAGCTGTGAGCCCTGGGCACTAGTGTCTTGTGTACTCCAAAATGTACTGGCTGCATGTTATGAGCAGTGGACACAGCAAGTGTTCCTGCCATCTTACTTCCTCTGAAGCTGCCTCTCCACTCTGCTCCCCATTATATTCACACCAAGAGACTGCCTAGTGAGCTATGCAAAGCTATAAATGGAAAAGCAATGTTTGGAGAGGCATGGAATTATTAACCGAAATGCAAACCTCACATGCCAAAGAGAACAAAACAAATTGCAAGCTAGTGAGCAAACTCTTCTTGTGTGCCAGACAATTAAGTGTGTTACCTCCATCAGCAAGAACATAGATTGCATTACAATTGTGCCTGAGGAGATGTAACATTGCAGGACTATCTCTTTACCTGAGGTATGAAAACAAGGCTTTCTGGGCCAAAATCTTAGACAAGAATGAACCAGTGGTGGGTCTTCCCAGAGTTTATTGGGTTGTCAATGCTCAGCTGGTTCTTGCCATGGAATTTTATGCTTATGCACATTCTTGTACATGTCCTTATATAGTGTTTGGCAGTTTGCAAAGAACTTTGACATATGCGGCTTTCCTACCTTTGCATTGCCCATTTGGGAAAAGTAGGGAAGAAATTATCATCTCCATTTGGTAGATGGAATAACAGGCTTAGGGATGTTAAGGGACTTGCTCAAGGTAACTCAGATCAAGATAATGGAGCCAGGAGTCAGACCCAGGTCTCTTGTTCCTCATCCACCCAGCTCCCCACTGTGAGATGCTCCGGGGCTCTTTTTACCTGGCCATGGAAAGCATTTCCATTTTGCTTTAGTTGAGACCTTAACCATCTCTCATCTAGACCATCCCAAACCTCCTGCTTGATTCTCAGCCTCCAGTACCCCCAACAGATCCACCTTGCACTGCTCAGGAGCCTCCCAGGGGCATGAGCTGGGCTCTGGGGCAGACCACTACAACTGGGGCTTGATGGCCAGGTGACATGTTTTAGCTATTCTAGGTCCCTTACAATTCCATATAAATTTTAGAATCAGCTTGTCAGTTTCTACAAGAAGATCATCTGGGGTTCTGATGGGGGTTGTGTTATATCTGTAGATCATTTGGGGGAGTACTACCATCTTAACAGTGTTAAATCTTTTAATCCATGAGCAAAGGATGTTTTTCTACTTATTTAATTTTTTAAATCTCTTTCAACAATGTTTTATAGTTCTCAGATTATAAATTTACACTTGTTTTATTAAATTTATCCCTGTATATTTTACTCTATTTGATGTTGTTGTGAATGGAATTGTTTTCTTTTTTATTTCATTTTCAGATAATTCATAGCAGGGATATAAAAATGAAATTAATTTTTGTATATTGATCTTGTACCCTACAACCTTGCTGAACTCATTTATTAATTCTAAAACTTTTTTAGTGGATTCTTTAGAATTTTCTATATATGAGATCATGTCATTTGTGAACAGAGATAGTTTTACTTCTTTCTTTTCAATCTGGATGCCTTTATTTATTTTTCTTGACTAGTTGTGCTGGCTAGAATGTCCTGTACAATATTTACTACAAGTGCTGAGAGCAGATATCCTAATAAGCCTGTTGAGATTTTTTTGTGTGGCCTACTGTTTGGCCTGTCCTGGAGTATGTTCCATGTGCACTTGAGAAGAATGTATATTCTGCTGTTGTTGGGTGGAATGTTCTATAGATGTTTATTAACTCCAGTTGGTTTACAGTATTGTTCAAGTCTTCTATTTCCTTATTGATATTTTATCCATTATTGAAAATAGGATATTGAATTTTTCAATTATATTGTTCACTGTCTATTTCTCTCTTAAATCTATTTTTGCATCATGGACTTTGATGCTCCGTTATTAGGTGAATATGTTTAAAATTGCTATATCTTCTTGATGGATTGACTCTTTTATTAATATATAGTCCTTTCTCTCTTGCAGTAATTTTATCATAAAATTATTTTGTCTGATTTCAGTGCAGTCACCCCAGCTCTTTTGATTATCATTTATGTGGAATATCTTTTTTCAATCCTTTCACTTTCAACCTGTTTATGCCTTTGAATCTTAGTCTCTAGATAGTATGTTATTGGATCTTGTTTTTAAATCCATTCTGCCCACCTTTACCTTTTAATTGGAGAGTTTAATCTATTTACATTTAATGTAATTACTGATAAGGAAGGGCTTACGTTATTTTGCTGTTTTTTTCTGAATGTCACATTTCTTTTTTGTTCCTCAGATCTTTAATTACTACTTCTTTTGTGTTAAATAGATATTTTCTGACATACTCTTTTAATTCCTTTGTCATTTTTTATTGTGTATTTTTGGGTATTTTCTCAGTGATTGTTTTGGGGAGCACATCTTAATTTATACCAATCTAGTCTGGATTAATACCAAGTTAATATCAATAGTAAATAAAAATTTTCCTTATATATCTCCATTATCCCCTCTTCCACTTATGTTGTTATCATCACCTGTTACATCTTTATATGCTGTGTGCTCATCAACTAGATTTATCATGTCATTTTATGCAGTTACATTTTATATCAGATAATAAAAAAGAGAAGTTACAAAGAAAAATACATTAATAGTGTCTAAATATTCACATATATCACTATTTTTACTGGTTCTTTATTTCTTTCTGTGGATTTGAGTTACTGTTTAACGTCCTTTTATTTCAGCCTGAATGACTCCCTTTAACAGTTCTTGTTAGGCAGGTCTGCTAGCTATTATTCGTCTCAAATTTTATCTGGCAATGTGTTAATTGATACTTTGTGTTTTGTTTTGTCTTTTCTTTTCTTTTCTTTTTTTTTTTTTTTAACCCCTACAGCATCTGGTCTTCCTAGGTGGTCTCCCATCCAAGTACTAACCAGGCCTGACCCTGCTTAGCTTCTGAGATCAGAGAGGATGAGGCGTGTTCAGGGTAGCATGGCCGTAGACAGTCCTTTGTTTTTGAAGAATAGTTTTACTAGATGTTGAATTCTTGGTTTACAGTATTTCATTCAGCACTTTGAATAAGTCATTCCACTGCAAACTAAAGTAAGACAGTATGTATGTACCACATACTCACAAATGGCAAAGGTGACACCCAGGCAGGAGTTGGACCTTGAAATAAATGAGGAAAAAGTAAAGGTTAGAGGAAAGGATTGTTTGCAAGTAGAAGGGCCTCATCCAGGCCCACCTGCTAGGTGAGCTGAGATTACTTTCAACCATGACCAACATGAGCCTCACCCAGGAAATATGATAACAGGCTTTAGAAGGATGGAGCCATAGTCTGGAAGGATCACCTGTGGTTTCCAGTCTGAAATATACAATAATTAACTGGGGAAATAAGGAAGGAAATGCCATCTGTGAGAAAATGGACAAGTGGAAGACTGTACCATCTGTGCTGAGTTAGAAAAATTAGGAAGTGAGAGAGAACAGGAATTTGAAAACATTGACTGAGGACATGATATAGTCATCAGAACTTTGTGGGTTGAGGCAACCCAAATCAGCTAAAGCCAGAAAAGGGAATTTATTGGGAGTTTATTGGAGATTTACAAAATCCTTTGGAAGCTGGAGAACCAGGCTTGGAAAATGGACAAGAATGATTGTAGTTCCAGAGGGCCTATAATCAACAGACACAAGGATCATCTAGAAAATGCATGGTCAGGACACCCCTCTGGACGCCTCCACCTTGCCTCAAGGCACCATCATCACAGCTGGACATTGTCACTGCTGCTAATTCTTGAAAGTCAATTCTAACCATCTCTCAGTCTTTTCATGACATTATCAGATTAGATCAAATCCAGGCAGGAGCATCTGGTGGGCTGAGCCTGGATCACACGGCCACATCCGACCACCAGCAAGGACAGAGCTGATCTGTTCATTATGGCTTTCCAAAGAGGGAGATGGTGGCAGATTGCTCCAAAATAGGAAGCAGTTAGGTATTTAACAGCCCAAAAGCAAGTCTGTTCCACTATATAGATGAGATGAAAGGAAGGTGTAGTTTTGAGCATGGGGGACACTTACATGTATTTGTCAACTTGGAAAAGAGAACCAGTAAGAGAGGGAGGGATTAAAGATGCAGAAGGAAGAGAAATGATTGGAAGAGCAGATGGAGGCCATGTGCCCACAGAGGGCTGTTTTCCCCAGAGGAGAGGAACAGGAAAAGAATCTTGACCTTGGGGAGAGGTGTGAGTTGAGAGAGAAGACACCTGGGAAATTTCCATTTTTTTCCATGTGTTCTAGTCCCTGCCTTTCCACAACAAGCAGGTGTTTTCACAAGGGAGAAGATTTGTTTTTCAATAACGCAAAACTGACCAAAGTGATGATTCATCATTTTCTAAAATCTGACTCTTTGAAGTAGAGGAAATCATTTCAGACCTGCTTCCTTGTTGGACCTGTGTGAGGATAGAGGTTGCCATTTGAGCCTGGCAGGCTGATGCTGACCGTAACCTGGGTCCCCCAACTGCTGCTTTGGGGGAAGGGTGGCAGCTCCTTGGAACTTCAGTACATCATATTCCCAGGACCCAAAAACCCACTAGTGAGGTCATATTTATCTCTATCCTCTCAGCCTCTGACTGCCAGAAGTAGGAACTCAGAAGAGGACCCTTCCTAGCCCAGGGTGTCAGGCCTCATAGGCTGAAATCCTTCCTGCCACCTCCCACAGTTCCCTGAGCAAACCCCACACACTCATGGCCTGGCCTGTACCACTCCCTGTTCCACACACTCTCTAATAGAAGCTTTCCCTTCTAAGAAACCCACAGTGAGACTTTGCAGCAAAATAAAATCTTTCTCTGAAAGCTGCCCAGTTAAATGTAGAGTCTAGACAGTTGTCCAAGTACAGCAAAGATTCTTAGGTGAATAGTATTTACCTGAACCCAACATTTACAGAGGCTTAAAAATGAAGACTATGTACGCTATAGAATTCCTGTGTGGTACACACAACTGAGCTGCTCAGAGCCTCCTTCAAGAAAAAACTCACTGCCCAGCTGCAAGGAGTGGGGTCAGCCACCAACTTTCAAGCCAACTTCATGCTTTTCTTGGGTGGCCACCTGCCAACGACTTACGCAAGGCAGTAGTGGCTAAGGTCATGCTCCCTCCCAGCCAATGACTGTGAAAGGCAGTAGTACATGGGCCTAACCACCTCTTATCAAAGCCAGACCCCTCTTCTGAGCCATCTGCTTCAGAGTTCCCAGGTGTGCTGGCAGAGACACTATCAGGTTCATACAGCACTCTGACACTCCCCTCCCACCATGCTCTTACTTCTGCCCCTTTCACGAACAGGTGTAATCCCTAATAAAGCTCTCATCTCATCATCTGCCACCAGAAACTCAGCTGGTACCCCACTCATTCATCCGTTCAACACAAAGTAAGTATGTCCTGGACTTCAGCTGCCTGGACACTAGCTGTTGCAAAGTTAAAGGTGGTGTGTGACAAGTGCTAAAATGGAGGTTGGAACAAAGGTTATGGTATCTGAAACAACTCAGGACCCCTAAGCCACCTCCCTGCCACCCCCCAGACTAGGGCTGCAAGAAGGAGTCTAAAATACATGCCTGGGACTACAGGTCATGGGCTTTCCAAACAAAGCTTGCGTATTATGGTCTGAACTCTCAAAGCACAATCCTGTATTCTGCATCTTTGTCCTTCTGACTCTCTGCCCAGGATCCCAGGACACAAAAGACCCTAAAAAGTAGGAGTCCAGTGCTCCTCTTTTCTGGGGGCCTGGGCTATGTATGAGAGGGTAGATTGTACTGTGTGGGCAAAACTAAAATTAAAAGCTAAGCTAAGCATCTGGAGGAGGAATTGGGCAAAAGGACAGAGACAGACTTTAGGCCTAAGGCAATAGGATCGAGGCCAGGAAAGCAGCCCTGCCCTCTGGAACACAGCAGCTTGCAGCACCCAGGGGCCCAAAGGTGAAACCAAGGATATGCTCAGAGTACCAGCAAGGCAAGACCACCAAAAGGACAGAAAAGTTCACCTTTGATGAATCCCACACATTTTACAATTAAAAAATCTAGAAAGAATATTTTAAGTTCAGCATACTGTAAGTTTTGTTCATAGTTTATATTTAAATTAAGGGCTATAATATTTAAATTATGGGTTAACTTTTAAATTATGGGTTAATTATGAGTAATTTCAATTTTATATATTTAAATTATGGGTAAAGTCTTAATTGGGTCAGGCAGGAGAACTTTTAGAAGGTTCCTGTGCCCTCAGGCAAGGGGGAAGATATTAAAGGTGCCAAACTCTAACCATGGGGCACTGAGCAAGGAGGTGATGTTAAAACAGGGTCCAGAAGGCTGCATCAAAGTTTGGCAGGTGAAGAAGGGCAGGCAAGTGTTTATCTGGCGGGAAGGTTAGCTGTAGTAACGAGGAGGACCAAATATCTAATGGCTCTCCCTCTCATAAACAACTTGAGATGTTTCCAGGTTGACAGTGGGGGCTCAACTCCATTTAGTCATTCAGGGACCCTGACTATGGGGCCTCTGCCATCTTCTCCATGGGACTTCCAAGGTAGTCCCATTCTAGTCCCCTAGAAAAGGGAGACACTCATGGAGAAGTGTTGAGGAGGAGTCCTGTGGGCCAGGCCTGGCCAAGGCACATCACACCAGATTACAAGGAGGCTCAGAAATATTGACCATCTAGGCATGCCCAGGATGAAGGAGAGAACAAATTTAGGTGGAGAGTAGCACTGTCTGCCCACAGCAGGGAGTCAACAGTGACTGGAGCACACAGATAATGTGGTAGGGAATGACCAGGGGCATGCTGCAAATTTCTAACAACCAGATCTCCAGAGAAAAAAAAATTAAGATCTGATTGATAGCATTTTTCTATCTTCTTGGTGTGCATACTCTCATTGCTATCAATTTCAAACCACCAGAATGACCACTGAACAAGGAGTTGAGAAGAGATGTGCAGTAGCAGCCTGATATATAGTTATATTAGGGTTCTTTAGAGAAACAGAACCAATAGTAGATAGATATAGGTGATATAGATAGATATAGATATAGATATAGATATAGATATAGATATAGATATAGATATAGATAGATATATAGATAAATATAGATATATCTTTATATATGTATGTATGGAATTGGCTTACATGATTATTGAGGCTAAGAAGTCCCGAGATCTGAGGTTCACAATCTGGTGACCTAAGAGAGGCAATGGTGTAGTTCTAGTCCAGAGGCCAGCAGGCTCAAGATCCAAGAAAAGCAGGTTTTCAGTTCAAGTCCAAAGGCAGAAACAAAACTATGTCCTAGCTCAAGACAACCAAACACTTCTGCTCAGGGGAGGGTCAGCCTTTTTGTTCTATTCAGACCCCAACTGACTCGATGAGGCCCACCCACATCAAGAAAGGCAATCTGCTTTATTCAGTCTACTGATTCAAATGTTAATTTCATTCAAAACACCCTCACAGACAACCTCAGAATAATGATCAACATAATGTCTGGGCACCCCATAGCCTAGTCAAGTTGACATCACAAATAGTATTTTCACCATATAGACATGAATAACCTAAGAATCTAAACAATAGAAAAATTAAGTAAAATAATTAGGAAGTGATATGTGTCGAGCATGTATTACCTTTGTTTTTTAATATAATTTATTTAATTATAAGTTTATATAATTAAATTGTTGATGATGGCTGTGTTAAACAACTGACTTGCAAAGCACTTGAAAATTGAATAATCAGCTTTTACATCTGTTGGTACCAGCCAGCTGATTCAGCCTACCACTGGAATGGACAGAAGTGACACCCTAGGAAGCTGGAACATCAGCTGCCTGGCAGTAGAGAGAGCATTCGAATAAGGAAGTCAGGGTACACTGGTGATGGTGACCACTGGGTAGGCATTTCAGAGTTAGGATAGCAATGATTTCTCCCTCTGCCTCCTAAAGAGCTCACTCGGTCCTCCCTGTAACTTCTGGAACAAGGAAGCAGGCTCTGCTATCTCTATGGCACCTTGGTAAAAGTCAGAGAAAGACTCACCCTTTTGGTGGCAGATCCCCCTTACCAAGTTAAAACACATGGCAAAACAACAGAACCCAAACCCAGCCCTACTCTCCCTCTACTGGACAGTGTGTGTATTGCCAGTTATCCCACAGTACCTGTGCCTCTACATAGAATAGAGCTGTCTCCTGTAGTCTTGGGATAAATATCCCTTACCACTTTCTAACAAGAGACTGATTGGCCATTATGCATCTCCCTAGAGATGACAATAGGCGAAGACTTCCTCTGGTGGCTCCAGGCTCAAGGACATGCAATTATCTTCTAAAGTAGTGGTTCCCAGTCATAGCCCCACTTTGGATCAATCACCTGAGGAGCTTTTATAACTCCCAATGACCATTTTACGTGCCAGACTAGTTAAACCAGAGCTGTTGGGGGTGGGATGCAGCAATTAGTTTTCAAAGCTCCCCAATATGCAGCCAAGGTTGAGAATCACTGTTAATGTAAGAACGTCCAAACCTGTAGAGAATTTTTTTATAAAAATTTTATTTGAGCCAAACAGAGGATATGCCTAGAAGCAAGATCTCAACCAACTGAGATAAATGCCTCCAAGAAATGAGTTTTAGCTTCTTTTAAAGAGGGAACATAAGGAAGATGACATGAAGGTGGAAGAAAGCAAGGTGGGAATTGGATTACAGGATAATTAACAAGATTATATGCTCTCTTAACAGAGTCACCCTTAGAAGAAGGGGTCTGAAAAGGGGCATTTCAAAGGTGTGTTGACCCAGATGCACTGAAACAATGGACAGCCTGGCTTAAGGCAAAGATAAGCCTTTTACTAAAGAAGTTATATTCCTGGGGTATGACTATGCCCCATGACCTGCCCAGTTAGGCATTTATGATCAGATCACTTTGTGAGGTTACTTTTTGTAGAATCCCTTTTTCATCGACACACTGATGTAAAATCATCCTGGCTCTGAACCAACAATATAGGTGTGTGAACATCCCACCAAGATGTGTGTGTTTCAGCAGATGCCTTCTGGAGAGTTCTGCCCACCAATTCTCTCTGCTCCCTTCAGTGCCTAGCGGTGCCTGGCGCAGAGCAGCACTTGGAAATTGCTGAAATGATGCAAGGCAAGAAACAGTGAGGGACCCATGACCACTGCCGGAAGGGGCAGTGCTGTGCAGCAGACACAGGACAGTGGGAAAGGAGGCCATCTCTCTGTCTCTGCTGCTAACTGACACCTGTATCTTCCCTCTGTGGCCTCAGTTTCCTGCCTTTAAGTGACAGGGGTGGGGCAATTCCTTCCAACAAACGCTTATGCAGGAGGCCATCGTTTTAAACAGATTCTCTCATTCTGCTCTTGTCTCACCTCACCCACCCTCCTACCAGCCTCAGAGGGAAGTGGAGAGCTCTTGGAGTCCTGCAGAGCAGGGTTTGTAAACTCAACTTCAGGAAAGAGGGGGCTCTAATGGCCCTCTCAGCTGGGACCCCATGGATCCTCTCATGCAGAGAAGTACTAAGAACATGGTCTGAGGGCAAAGAGAAGCAAAGAGCTTCTTTGCCCCCCTCACCATCCCCCACCATTCTCGAGTGCGTGGTCTGAACTGGCTCCTGACCTTTTCCCAGCTTTACTTCTGGGTTTAAGCCCAGAGCCTCTGTGATTTTGTCCAATTCCAATGCCGATCCCCAGAAAAACAGGCGAAGTGACTTAATGTCATGGCGGGGGGAGGGGTGGGGGGAGGGACGAGGGGACAGCTGCACAGAAAAAGCTCCTGGGGGAGGGGTGGAAGGGGTGATTTCTTAACCAAAACAAGTATGAGTGGACCTAAACTAAATCTTCAGGGCATTTTCCTGCCTCTGGTTTGGAGGAAGTGGTCCAGGCTGCATTACTCACAGGACTTTATGATTGCTCAAGATCTTGTCACTGGCCACGGGACCTCGCCCTGTGACTCTGATATCTATGTGATATTTTCCAGCTCCAAATCCTCCCCACTCCTGAGTGGCCCCTGTTTCAGCCTGACCTAGCCTCAAACTGGCCCAAGAGGAAAGGAGCACAATTCTCTCATTCAGTGGTGTCTTAGATATGCCCATCAAGTCAGTATTCCTCATGAGGCTCCTGGCCTGAGTCCAGCCTGGGATTCAGGGCTGGGAGTGCAGGAGGGGCATTGAGCAGTCTAAGGGACACAGATAAGAGCCCTGGGGAAGTGTTTAGTGGCTCTTACTGGTGGCAAGATCAGCACAGTTTCACGGAGGACTGGCTTGGCATCATCAGGTTCATGTAGTTGCAACAGAGTGGGAAAGGAAATTTAATAGAGAGGGAACTACACATGCAATGGCACAGGAACACAGGAATGGGGTCTGTGCGTGTGTGTGTGTGTGTGTGTGTGCGTATATATATATATATATATATATAAATATATACACACACACATATATATATATAGTTGTATCCACCATTAACAAGAGCTAGCTCACAGAGGCAGACATGGACAGTAGCCTTGAATGAATGTTATGTCAAGATACTTATTCAAACCTTCTGAAGAATGGCTAAGGGCCAGAATAAGTGACTTGATGCTGAGTAAGACAGCTTTGTCACCATGGACTGTCTCCCTTCAGCTTGGTCATTTGATCCACCACATCCTGGTGACCCCTTAATTTCTCCAATCCTCCCTTGCTCTCCATTATCCAGATCCTGTCTTCTCTAGCAAGGACTGCTTCAGTGGGCTCCCAGTGGGCTCCTAGCCTATGGACCCTCTTCCCCTCCAGCTGCTAGAGTTCATTACACATTAATATGACATTCAGGGATCAGTGGACATAGGAGCACTATGAGAATTAGGGAGGGATCATGGTTGTTAAAAGCAGAGAGATTTTTGTTCACACTTCTTGTCTTCCAACTAAGATGATCCCACAGGACCCAGGCACAAAATCCCAGACCCAGGTGCAAATGCCTAACAGGGTACATGGGTGATTTTCAGGGGCACAAAGGTTTGTTCTCACCATCTGATGTATTCATTGAGGGCTCTCAAGCCAGGAACTGTTCATGTGATGGTTGGAATTTGGATATTTAGAAAGACGTCATGGGAAAGCATGAGCTGTAGACACAGAGCCCTGGCTTTAGATCCCTGCCTTGAAAATACTGTGTGATTTTGGGCAAGTTATTTAACTTTTATGTGCTTTATTTTCTTCCTCTGAAAAGCCATGATAATAGCACTTGACTCCAGGAATTTGATAATTAAATGAGATATTAAATATAAAGCACCAATCTCAACCCTGAACACATAGTGGGCACCTAATAAATGGTAACAATTACTGTGGTTGCATTTCTGAGGCAATTTTTAGGATCTTGAGGCTAACCCTCCTAAAAGCTCAATTATACATTCACACTTTAGAATTATGCTAGTATGAAACAACTACGTCAATTAGCAGAGATTTACTACTCAGTAAACAGTTTTTGAGATTCTGTGTGCAGGCCCTGAACATTCTTATTCCTATCACCTTATTAAAGCAGCAGAGAAAGTTAACATCCCTATCAAGCCTCTGTCTCCCTGCGGATCCAGTCCCCTGAGGATCTGAACACTGCGGAGGCTGTGCGGTCCTTCTAAAACACACCTGTCTTTCAATAGTTGGAACCGTGAGCTCATCAACTGCCTCCTGGGGCCCTTCTGGAGGGAATATCAGGCAGAGCAGGGGTCCCACTGGACGGGCTCTGGAGGGGTGCTTTGCCTGCTGGGGTCCCGGCTAGCCTCTTACCAAGAGCGCTGTCTCCCCACAGCCTCGACAGGGCAGGTCAGCCACGGAAGTCCTTGCTTTCCCTGCAGCCTCGTGGCATGTCCTGCGCACCCCGACGAGCCCTCCCCGAGCAGAGGGCGGATCCGAGCCTGGGAACCGCCCGCCCTCGGCTGGGACGGTCCGCCCCACCCTCCTCACAGACCGCCTGCCTGCTGCGGGCGTGGGAGGAGAGACCAGCATGTCTGCTGGACTCGGATAGGGGACTGACAGCACCACGTGCACCCTGGCCCAGCAGAGGGACAGCCAGGCCGCCCTCCACCCTCCCACCCCCGGCCCAGTGATTGATCAGCAGCCGTTACTGAGACTCTTAATGGTTCGCTTGGATGGGAATTAATTCTGGAATGGATAAATAATGCATTGAGGTTTATGTAGTCCAAGGCAAGCCGGCGGTCCGGAGCCAGGAAGGAGCCCAGGGAGCCTCGCGAGTGACGCCAGTGGCCATGGGGGCCCTTGCGGGGCATGAGGGGCAACTGATTGAGAGGAAGAAAAAAGGGAAGTGGATGACAGCATGATCGGCCCACCGACACTGGTGGGGTGGCTGCAGGACCATGCTGAGCCCAAAGATCAGGCAAGCCAGGCGGGGTAAGTCCTACTTCGTAGGGGGAAACTGGGCATTGTGTGGTTAGGACTCTTGGCCAATGTGTGTGTATACTTAGCCAGGTGCCATGCTGGGGTTTAGATGGGGCGGGACTAATGTCTCTTCCTAGGGAGGATCCTGGGGTCGGTAAGGTCATACCTGAGACTAAAAAGGGGCGATGGCCATCTTTGGGCCCCAGGAGGTGTGCAGGCTTTTACCCCATAGTCTGTTTCTGGGTGGCTCAAAGTGACCAGGTGACAACTTTGGGGAAATTTTGTTCCTTTACTAAAAAGGAAATGCTCGATGCTCAAGATGTGTCTCAGCAGCCCAGATAAAAGTGTTCCTCACTAGGGAAGCAATGCCCTGGCTTCTGGAGACAGCTGGGTCCAAGTGAGGGTCCTCATTCCAGTGGCCTGGGAGGCTCTTGCAGAAACTACAGTAGCTGCCACCACTGGGTACAGGAATCAGTTCCTCAAGCAGCTAGGAGGCAGGCAGGAGCTCCTCTAGAGAACTCCCAGGAAGCTGCCAGGCCTGGAGATGAGGATGCCTGTGGGGGGAGCGGATGCAGAGAAAGTAAGAGGTAGGACTCAGAGAGCCTTTGCAAGTGTGATCCTGCAGTACTGGGCTAGTGCCCTGGCCACCCTGTGTCCCTGCAGAGTGTCCTGGAGACTGAGGACAAGTCTCAGGGCTAGGGACAGCCTCTTTCTGGACAGCAACTTCTTTGCTAGGGCAAGTGTCATTTTAGATGACAACATCTGTCTCTTAAGAAAATGGAATGTGTCTCTTTAGGTGGTCAGTGTCGGTGGAGGGCTGAGCTTCCTTGTGAGCAATGAGCATGAGGATGGTAGTTTGGAGGTGGGTGGAACATCTGCCTGGAGAGCTTGGAAACAGGGTGAGTCTCACCTAGAGGAGGACCCTCCAGCCTCCTGTAAACTCACAAGGAGCACACACATCTCATCAGCATGTATCAGACATGTGGATGACTTTGGAGGGGAAATTGGCCCACCAGAATGTGGTCAGAGCCATTAGGACTTCTGCTTGGGGTGCTTGGGGTGGAATGTAACCTATGGGCACCAGTGGACAAAGAGGACCGTGCATGGCTCTGCTGAGGGGTTGGGAGGCAATCTGGTAACCACCCAAAGGCTGAGACAGGCCAGGCTCTCTGAGAGAGCTTAGGTCAACCCTCCCACTCCTATCTAACACACTAGCCACTGGCCACATGTGGCTATTGAGCACTTGTTATGTGACTAGTATAAATTAAGAAAAATATACACTAGAGTTTGATGACATGCAAAAAAATGCAAACTATCTCATTAATTATTATGTTATATTGATTACATGCTGAAGTGACAATATTTTGGATATATTGAGTTAAATCAAATATATTATTAAAAATTTTTCACCTGTTTTTTCCTTTACTTTCTTTTAATGTAGCCACTAGAACTACTTATGTGGCTCACATGATATTTCTATTGGACAGTCGTGGTCTAGAAAGAGATCAGTGCTTCAGTAAAGGACTCTCAGGATTCCTGCCTTTGAAAACTCAAACTTCTTATAAGCAATTGTTCTAGGTCATTGGTTCTCAATCAGGAATGATTTGCCCTCAGGGGACATTTGGCATTGTCTAGAGACATTCTTGGTGCTACTGACATCTAGTGGGTAGAGGCCAGGGATGCTGCTAAACATCCCACAATGCAGAGGACAGGCCCTACAACAAAGAATTATCTGGCCTGAAATGTCATGAATGTTAGTGTTGAGAAACCCTTCTACTAGATGATATTATCTGGTAAGATGTTAAAAGATGAAGTTTATGGTACTATTCATCAGATATTAATAATATATATAATCATTTACCCACAAAAATGTATGATCATAAGCCATGACAAGAAGCATTCTAAAAGCATTGAGTACAAATGAAGTGACAAGAGGCAGTAAGTGGTTCTTGAGCTGTAAGCTGAAGGCAAAGCTTGATGGAGGGATGTGTCCACCTTCCAGGCAAAGAACAGCATATGCAAGTACCATGGGAAAAGAGGGGCACAGGAGGCTGGAGCTGGGGGCAGGAAGGGGCAGAGGACACAGCATGAGGCTGGAGAACAGATCAAGAGTTGGATCACACAGGGTCAGGTTTGCAGCTTATTAGGGAATAACTCTACCTAGGGACATTTCAGGAGAAATACAACCTAAATTATATATACATGCCTTAAAGAAATTAGGCTCTGGCAGAAAGACCTTTCATTAAAATTCATCCACCATTGAACCTTTTAGAAATTGGGCAAGATATGTGTTATAAATACAGCAAGTCATACTTTTCAAATTCCAGTATCTGTTATCCAGACACTGCCTTGTTTAGACTGTTCCAGACAAAATGTATTCAATATACATTTCCAGACTATACCACTGTGTGGATACATACAGTTGCATGGAAAAGTCTGGGGTCGCTTTCTGGGATAGTTAATGAAATCTTCCCTAGTCAGCCAGCTCAGACGCCTCTATGGTCTGGCCAAAAGGCCACTCTGCAGATAGGGCTTCCCAGGGACCCTTTCCCAGGTCACGTTCACTGTTAGCTTCCTGGCGGGTCCTCATTCCCCTGAATGAGCACACAATGGCTGCCATCACTCTGAAAGCCATCCTTGCGTCTCCTTCCCATGGAGGGGGAGATGCCAGGATTGAAAATCTCCCAGGGAAAACCCTACTGTCACTTACCTGCGTATAGAACTAAGGTTGATCAACTGTTGTATCCTGGCTGTGTTCAACCTCCAAAAAGGAGTCAGAGGCAGATGTTGTCAACACTCAGACAGTCTCTCCCCACCCCTCTCTCTCTCTCTGACCAACTAAGTCAAAAAAGTAGGAAGGCACCCAAACCAGCTAGAAATGGCTCAAAAATAGGCCAGTAAATTCAAATAGTGTGCTTGGGTTTAAGTGTACGACACAATTCAAATTGATTTCAGGAAAGTGGTCCAGATTGGTTTATACCAGCTCGAACTGGTCATTAATACTGTAGATGTTTATAGCTTGGCATTGCCTCCTTGGAACCAGTACAAACCACCCTAGCTATTCATGGCCCATTAATGCCAAGCCAAGCCATTTGGAACCAGCCATGGCTGGCCCTGCCCTATTCAGCTCCCACCTGGCTCAGAGGGTCCTTTCCAGGGAGCTCTTCCTGACACCACCACCACCACCCCTAACCCTTCTGCATGCTCTCCCTCCACTGAGCCCCATTGCTTTATTCCCAGAATGGGAATGAAAAGATAGCTCACCACTGCCTGTGCCAATTTTCCCAGAAGAAAAATAGAATAAATTCATTAAAACTCCATGAATTTATTCCATATACAGTAGAGAGAATCACCAGTCTATATGCTCTGTGACACTCTAAAAGTTGCAATTTATTTTTCAAGATAGAAAATAAAAACAGAAGATAGGTACCCTCTCTCCTGGAAGCAGTGTGTGTAGTTCTCCAGGGTGAGCAAGGACAGCGAAGCCCCAGGCCACACCCTGAGCCCACCACCACCACCAACCCTCCATGAGCCATCCTCTGCTCACTCTGCCCCCACAGGCACCTGATTCATCCCTGTTTCTCCAAGCCATATCAGAACAGAGCCCCCAAATACTTGACCCTGTTGCTACCCAGCCAGTTAGGACTGCTCCCTTTTCTGAAATCCCATTCTCACAGGAGGGGGAGATGTTTTGTTTTGTTTTGTTTTCAAAGATTTATGTATTCCCCCAATCTTTTTTATTATTTTTTCAATTACAGGTGACATTCAATATATATTCCTACAGTCTTGACTGAGGCCTCCTTTGTGTGCATTAGGACCACCCAGAATAAAGTTTTATTGCTCTGACCTTGCCCTCCTCCTCAAGGATGAAGTATGGGAGGCAGCCCTGTTGCTTTACTTCTCAAAGAGCTCTTGCCTCTGCCTTTGTCACTCATCCTCATGTCATCATTGAACTCAAGCCAGTATCATCTCTAACCTAGACTATGGCAGTAGGACTCTGCCACACCCCACCTACACCATCTATTCTCCAATCTAAAGCCAGAGCTGTCTTTTCAAATGTGAATCCAGCCATGCACCCGCCTTCAACCCCAACTGGGAATTCTTCAGTGACTTCCTCAGTACTCTTTGTGTTAAAATCCAAAGCTCTTACCATGGCCCACGAGGCCCCTCATACAGTCCAGCCACTGGCCAAATCTCCTACCTCCTCTCCTTCTCCAAGCCCCAGCCACACAGGCCTTCTTTCTGTTCCTCAACTGTCACATAGACCTCCTTCCACATAGCCTTAGCTCACTTTCTTTCCTGTGCCTGGAATCAATCTCTCTCTCTCTCTCTCTCTCTCTCTCTCTCTCTCTCTCTCTCTCTCTCTCACACACACACACACACACACACACACACACACTCCTTAATTTTGACTCACTCTCTAGTTCTCAGTTCAGGTGTTATCAGCCGAGGAAACCCTCCCACACACCTCAGCCTAAGCTGGGTCCTCAGTCCCCTGCTTTCTTTTTCTTAATAGAATTTACCTTAGATTAATTATAGTGGTACACTCTTAAGTGGGTTTATGGGGTGAATATCTGTCACTCCACTGGACTTCGAGCTCCATGAGGTCAGGGACTTTAATGCCAGGCATCTGGTGGGCACTCAATATATATACATTTTAAATGAATGAATAGTAGAAAAGTATTAGCCTGAGAGACTGAAGCACTGTCTCTGCCCTAACTTGCCCAGGTCCTTAGGTAAGTTGGCCCCTTCCTTGACTGATTAACATGTTACAAATATTTCCCCAATTTCTTGCTTGCCTTTTACTTTTATGTTAGAGTTTTTTCCCCTCAGATGCGTATAAGCTTTTAATTTTTATGTCATCAATCTATCAGTATTTTCTTTTAGAGTTTCTGCCCTTGTTTAAAATATTTTAAAATAAAATTGATCTTTGCTATTAAGGAGGCTCCTACATTTAGAGGAAATTACTAGACTGATGAGCAAAGCTACAGCAGCTGTAGTTCTCTTCCTTAGCAGGAATATCAATGTCTTGGAAGCCTTAATGAATGTGCAGAGCTTGGTCCATACTTTGGAATAGAGGAGAAAGCTCTATGAATGAGATAAAGTACTTTTGGTGGCCTTATTGTTCTTGATTTTCCCACAAGAAAGTAAATCAACATTTATTGTGTGTTGTCCTCCATGCTCCAGGCATTTCCATTATACTTATTTAATTCTCATAACTACTGTATGATGAGGCATCAGTATTCCCATTTTAACAGATGTGGAGGGGGAATCATGGATGACCTGCCAACAAGTGGTGGAATTTATATTCATGTCTGTCTTATGTTGAGACCTTTGAGCTCTTTCCCTAACCCAATACAGAGATTCACACTATCCAAATACCATTGCACATGGCCTGCATGTCTCCAGGGAGCTATAGGTTCTCTGAGTAATAAGATGCAGTGATATTTTTAAGAAAGTGCCTATCACCTATGAACACATGGAGATCGGGTTTAGATAACTGTTGGAATATTTAAGGTTGAATTATTAATATGTAGTAGGAAATCAAGAAAATGAAAAAACAAGGCAATTATGAACTCCAAGGAAAGCAAAAAGTGCTGCATGAATGGAAAAATTATCATAGTACACTATATGGCTCAACTGGGACTAGAAATTACATAGTACTAATAATGCAAATTATGCATATTGATCAAACAAAAAATACAATATAACTATATTGAGAGGGCGGGGAGGGTGCTTATGTATGGTGGAGGCAAGGGAGTAAAATAAATAAAATCCTCACCTTTCATAGTGAAAAGTCAACAGGTAATACTTAAAAGGGAATAATCAAGAAGGGATGTGTTATAAAAACAGACATATAGATCAATGAAACAGAATACAAAGCCCAGAAATAAAAACCATACATATATGGTCAATTAATTTATGACAAAGGAGCTAAGAATATACAATGAGGAAAGGATAGTCTCTTCCATAAATGGTGTTGGGAAAACTGGGCAGCCACATGCAAAAGAATGAAGCTGGATCTTTTTCTTATAACATACACAAAAATCAACTCAAAATTAATTAAAGACTTGAATGTAAGACCTGAAACTGTAAAACTCCTAAAAGAAAACATAGGGAATAAGCTTCTTGAAATCAATCTAAGTGATGATGATGATCACTTAGATGATGATGATCTTTTTGGATCACCAAAAGCAAAGGCAACACAAGAAAAAAATAAACAAATGGGACTGCATCAAACTGAAAACCTGCACAATAAAGGAAGCCATCAACAAATTGAAAAGAAAACCTATCAAATAGGAGAAAATATTTGCAAATCATATATCTGATAAGGAATTAATATCTAAAATATATAAAGAACTCATACGACACAACTCAATAGCCACCCCCCCCAAAAAAAAAAAAAACAATTTAAAAATGGACAGAGGAACTGAACAGATATTTTTCAAAGAAGAAATGGCCAACAGGTACATGATAAGGTACTCAACATCACTAATCATCAGGGAAATGCAAATTAAACCACATGTGATATCACCTCACACCTGTTAGAATGGCTATCATCAAAAAGAGAAGAGAAAACAAATGTTGGCTAAGATGTGGAGAAAAGGAATCCTGGTGCACTATTGATGGGATTATAAATTGGTGCAACCACTATGGAAAACAGTGGAAAGCCACTACGGACCTATCCTATGATTCAGCAATCTCACTTCCGGGCCTACATCCAAAAGAAATGAAAACAGGATATCAAAGGGATAGCTGCATTCCCATGGTCACAATAACCAAGATCTGGGAACAACCTAAATGTCCATCAGTGGATGAATGGATATGGTATATATTACATGTGTGTGTATAACATTTATACTATAATATACATTAATATGTAGTGTATATGTTATATAGATAGATAATATACTGTTGAGCCTTAAACAACACAAGGGGTTTGGGGTACTGACCCCCCTGCACAGTTGAAAATTTGTGTATAACTTTTGACTTCCCAAAACCTTAACTGTTAATATCCTACTTCTGACTGGCAGCCTTATTGATAATGTAAAGTTAATTAACACATATTTTATATGTTATATGTCTTTTATATGGTATTTTTACAGTAATAAACTAGAAAAGAGAAAATGTTAGTTAGAAAATCACAAGGAAGAGAATACATTTACAGTACTGTATGTATGTATTGAAAAAATCTACATATAATTGGACCCATGCAGTTCAAACGTGTGTTGTTCAAGGGTCAACTGTATATATATTACATAATATGTATTTTAATATATACACAATGGAATCTTATTCATCCATGAGGAAGAAGGAAATCCTGCCATTTGTGACAGACAGCATGGATCAACCTTGATGGCATTATGCTAAATGAAATGAGCCAAACTGAGAAAGACAAATACTGTATGGTATCGTTTACACATGGACTCTAAAAAACAAAATGAAAGGCAAACTCGTGGAAATGGAGAGTATAAAAGTGGTTACCTGGGAATGGGGCAGGGGTTCGGTGGGCAAGGGGGAGAATAGGGAACATTTGGTAAAAGGGTACGAACTGAGGATCTAATGATGTAAAACTGGTGACACAGTTGATGACATTGTGTTGTATAAATGAAATTTGCTAAGAGAGTAGAATTTAAGTGTTCTCAGAAAAAAAAAGACAAATATGTGAGATGATAGATGTGTTAATTGACTAGATGGTAAGGAATCAAGAAGAAAAAAAGTAGCAATAAATACTATTTAGAAATGCAGAGGTAAACACCAAAGGAACCAACTAAAATGGTTGAAAGTGGCTGCCTTTGGAGATGGGGAATGAAACAGGTAGAAGGACAGGAGACTGCCAGGTTTCACCCCAGGGCTTGCAAGACTACTTGAGATGTGGTCGAGGAGTGATAGCCTAGAGCTCATGTAACCTGTTGCCAGTTCAAACTGGAAGATTGTTCAGAAGGAAGTTTCTGCTCTTAAGGAGTGACAGAGGGGTTCACAGACCTCCTTTAACTGCTGAGTTCTAAATGGTATGGCCTTCTAGGATAGGCCCATGCTGCCGCTGCCCAGGCTTGCTGGGTACTTTGAGGGCTCCCTAAGACAGGCCACCTCCAGGGCCCGGAGAGAGGGATAGCAAAGGGACAGTAACCTACTTAGTTGATACAGCATCTGACTTTTCCTAAAATTCAGAGAGAGGATCCAGGGCTAGGAGATGAGTCAGTGAGGTATGCCAGGTGGGTGGTGGTCCCCTTATTTCAGGTTAGACGTGGCTCCGCTGCTTAGAGCTGATACCTTCCCAGGGGGCTCTGGTCCCCAGGTCTGGATGTCATCTGTCACTTGCCGGGCCTTCTACTCCACACAAACAACTGAGCTCTCTTCTCCCTCTCCCTTTCAGAAGTTTTCTCAGAACTGAAATGAAATCACAGAGGCCCTCAGATGACCAAAATATCTAGTACAAGTCCCAGGGGCCTGATTAGAGGAAATAAAAATTCGTGATTTGGGGATCTCTAAACAACAGGGGCCTCACAGAACGATGCACCTCGATTTTTTAAATACTGTTTATTCTAGGATTTCATTGTTTATTTCTAATATTTTTTCTTATTTTTTAAATAGAGGCATAATTTACATAGAGTAGAAGGCACAAATCATAAGTGTACAGCTCAATGACCACCCCTAGATCAAGAATTAGAACATTTCCTTTAACTCCAGAAAGTTCCCTCCTGTCTCTCCCCAACCCCTCCTCACAACCAGACTCTCAGACTTCTGATTTCTGTCACTGTAAAGTAGTGTTGCCTGATCTTCAGTTTCATATGAATGGAATCATATGGTATGACTCTCACTGCTAACATTCTATAGAGAAGGAAGAACAGTGAGAAGGCAGCTGGTGAGTATTTAGGATGTGCTGGATGTGTGCTGGACACTATTTACATGCCCATATCCAATTTTAATCCTTATACCAACACTGTGAGACAAGCAGAAAGTGGAGGCAGAATAATTTATGTAAAATGCTCAAAATCACACTACTAAGATCAGAAGCAGCTTAAACACAGGACTCAGGTCTGAGAAGCCTTTATCCTCAAATATAGACCTGCCCGGAGGCTGGAGGAGGCCACATGGTGTCACTGAGCAGCTTAGGCCCGAGGGATACAAGGTGTCTGGTTCCTCACAAGCACCTATGTCCATGGGCAGGTGTTCACAACACTGTTACCAGGTTCAGGGGCAGAAACAAAAGGTGGGGTTATGTCACCCACTCTGTCCTGGTTCACCTCAGATTTGTTCATCTGAAAATCAGCCAGGCCAAGCAGCATATTAGTGGGAGAGGAAGGGGAGTCAGGATTAGATGGGATGAAAAGGGTGGACACCTGTGCAGGTGTCCTCATTAGGGGGTGCCAACAGCACTGGCCCTTGGTGCCAAGGTATGTGGTGGGTACAGGCAGGCCTAGGCTCATCCACCTGGTGATACTGAGGAATCTCAGCTTTAGCTGCTGTTTGATTTCAACCTGCTACATTTCTGACAAAATTAGGCATCTTGAACTGCAGACTTAAGATATCTTCACCTCCTGCTTGCATTAGGAGTCAGACACATATATAATCACTTATGAACTGATCAGATATGTAATAATAGCAGTAACCATAGCTCATGCCTATTGAACATATGTAACCATGCTTTAGAACAAACACAGCTCATGAAGCAACTTTATTTGTACCCTCTACTGTGCCAGGGGCCAGGCCTTCCCCTGTGCCTGCCTAGCAAGGCTCTGTGACAACCCCGGGCACTTCTATATAATGAAATCCCTAGAGCTGCGTTCATTTACAAAATACAAGACTAGTTCAATATTTCTGCATCCATCCTAAGGCCTCATAACTGATTTTTACCCACCTCTTTCAAAGTGTGCTTCTTGCTCTGGCTCTCACTTCGGAATGTCACATCTCTGTCTTGGTGCTGTGTTGGAGCTTCCATTTTCATGTCTCATTATACCATGTGTATAATCTCCTTTAATTCTCAAAAGACCCCTGTTGAGAAAGTGACCACTGTTGCCCATTTTCAGATGGAGAAACTAAGTCCCAGAGAGATTAAAGAACTTCCCAGCCAGGAAGGGTGTCCAGCTAGGAGTGGCAGTGCTGGGATTTAAAACCCAAGGGTTATTGAACATCATTGTGCACTTCCTTGTTCGTACACCAGGTTTTATCTAGGCATCAGGAGAAGAAAACCATTCCAAGGGAGAAAGTCTCATGTGTCAAGACCCAGAGG
This sequence comes from Eidolon dupreanum, assembly GCA_028627145.1. NCBI lineage: Eukaryota > Metazoa > Chordata > Mammalia > Chiroptera > Pteropodidae > Eidolon > Eidolon dupreanum. Next base: position 54,516,470 of record CM053506.1, on the reverse strand, counting down.
CACATATGCAGGGGATACTGTGAGGCCCTGGGTGTGGCTACAATGCAAGAAGACATGGGTGGGAAAAAGGCGATGCAGCAATGGGAACAGACCCAGCCCACATCTAAGTAGGGCTTTAAGCAGGGGAGTGGTATGGATATACAGAGTGTTAGACAATGATGCTTGCCGAAATGTGGGCAGCGGGTCTGCAGGGAGTAACAGTGAGGTCAGAGAGAGAGCGGACGTGCTGTGGGAGTGATGGTGTTTCCCATCTACCATCCGCAGAGGGCATAAGGGGACAAGGGGACGTCATCAGAGCACATCTGCTGGGAGCATTCGGTGGCTGCCAGCCAGGTTCCGCAGTCTGTGGACATTTCCCCCAGCCCTAGACTACCAGTCAATCTGCTGCTGCCTGAGGCCCATGTGCCAGGAGATGAAGGTGGCAGTTTGTGTCCTGGAGAAATGCACTGAGGACCCAAGCCTCCTCCCTCCTCCTGCCTCTACTCCCAGATACTGGCTGATGGAAAAACTGAGTTCTTTCCATGGAAGATGCCCAAAGTTCATAACACCAGCACTCTTAGACACTTGGGACATAAAGCACTACCAGGTACTGGAGCAGAGGAGCCCAGGCTGAACTACCAGACACAAAATAACTAGAGAATTAGCCATGATGTTACTGTTTGAAGATGGGAATAAATGACTTATTTGCAAGACAGGCTTGAACCGGGTTAGGCCTGGGCCAGAAGGCTGCCTTGGGCTCCCTCAGCAAGACAGTCAGAGACCTGCTGTGACTCTGCCAAAACATCAACAGCCTCAATGATTACTTAACTAAGAGTGGAGAATGTATTGATCAAAACTAATGGCTCGTAGGCAGGCAGAAATGAAATTTATCATCAATATTGAATTACATCGACTCCACCGATCTGAAGTTCCTGGTGAATAGCCTGCTAATCTGAACAGGAGCAGAGGCAGCAAACTGGGGGCCAGCTGCTCCTGGACAAGGTCCAGTAGAGCCCAGAAGAGGGGAGAGGGGCTTCCAAGGGGCTCAGCCTGCAGCAACAAGAAGCAGAACTAACCACCATCTACTTGGCACTGCTCCATTTACCAAAGCACTTTCAAAGTGTCATTCATTTCATCTTCACCATAGGCTAGGAAGTAGGTAGAGTTTGTGTTTTGCTCTCATTTTACACGGAAACCTGGAGCTCCAGGATAAAGAGCCTCAGGCCTCAAAATCCTGTGCCACTTCCTTGACCTCGCACGGCCTCTCCGTACCCACTGCCATACTAGGAAAAAGTAGAACTACAGTTCCATATTTTGAGTCTCCTGCCTGCCAGTCACTTCTCTGATATAAGAACAGAAACAGTGATCTTGTTCTCTCGAACCTTTTTATCATGCGGAAACAGGCCATGGATGGGAGAAATCCTAGAGGCAGATTTCTTACAAACTCAGATCACCTACAGGGGCGCAGGTCTCTTGGATTTGGTCTTTACCATCTTCTTGGAGATCCCTGTCTCACGTTCCTTCATTTTCAGCAAACATTTATTGAGAGGCTCTGTACTACATTCTAGGGATTCAAGAGTGAGGAGGGCGCCTTCCATGGCCATAACAAGAGCATAAATCAGTACAGCATAGAGAGGCGCACTTCCAGCCAGAGGTGAGTGCACAGTTACAGCGGCGGCATAAAGGATGGAAGTCAACCCTTCTGCTTGGGAACCGGCTGGAGAAGTCTTCATACCATAGGAAACAGCTACACTGATGCTTAAGGTTCATCAGTCTGGCAAGCACAGAAGTGCAGGTGTACGGCACAAAATGGCCCATGTGGGGACCAGTTGTGATTTGGAAAGAGTTAGGTGTGTGGTGTGAGTGGAAAATGAAGCTGGAGACCTGGCTGCACACAGCTCACAGAGGCCTCCTCGTCCTTTGACTTCATACCCATGTCAATGATGGTTAGAGCTGTCTTTGCCCTAAAAAAGGGCACACCCTCTTCCAGTTAGATGCAACAAGAGGGACCCCACCATGGGATGATGGTTGGAAGTCTAGCCTGTGGATAGAAGTTAGAGGAAGTCCATCAGCTTTTCTTTCTCAGAGGAAGGGGTTTTTCATTAGTCTTGTTGGGGAGTGGTCAGTATCTGATCTGTTCTGGGGCAGGAACCTGGGTATGTGAGAGTTAGGGTTAAGGGCCTGGGTGCCAGACTTCCTGGCTTTGACCCCAGGCTCTCTCACCCTGCACAGTCTTCCTGTAACCCCTGCTGGGCAAACCCCTTATCTGCCTAATCTTTCACTGTGAGAAGAGGAAAACTTTTTCTCTCTCTTCTTAAGTTCTGAGCCTGAGGCCTGCAAATTAAACTTATAAAACACAGATTAACAGAAAGACATATCAATTTTATTGATTTTGGGGGGGGAGGAGACTTTACAGAAAAGAGGTAAAACCCCAAAGAGTCAGTTAAAGCTAGGGGCAGCAAATTGTGGAGAGGCAATCAGGAAATGTTTGGTAAATAGGGGTGGTTGAGTAAAGTTTGTTATACAGACTGAAGTCTGACTCCAAAAATATGAATGTGTCCTCTTCCTGGTACAGGCGTAGGAGGCACCTTTACAAAGGGAAATTTATACCCTGCTTTTAGGAAGAAGGAGGGAGGGAAGAGAACTCCTCCTGTATTTACTGTTTCTCAATTGCCTGCAGCTTAAAATAATCAATATACCAAAGTCATATATTTTGGAGTGGCATAACTTGATCCTTCTAATGGCTCACTCCATTCTTTCAGCTTCATCTTCACCACTGACTTCCCAGTCTCCCCACCTGACTTTCTTGCTGCTGTCTTCACACTGCTATTTCCCCCTTATACTTGCTATGAATACAGTCTCTTGTATTTGGGTGTCTCTGTTCCCTTTTTTACCTCTGCTAGGGTAAGCATGTGCCTTTCATCTCTATATCCCAGTGGCTAGCACACAGTGGATGCACAAGAGGCCCCTTAAACTCCATGAGTGAATAAATGAACACTAGATCCAGTCAAATTTGGAGGTGTTCACTGCATGGAAGTATAGTTTGGGTGTCTGTACCCTCTTGCAGAAGACCAGTACCAGCTGAGCCAAGAGGCAGACCTAGGAAGAGCCAATAAAAATAACTCTTAAGAATATGATATTTTATATTAATATTTTTAAATTGCTAAAATAATCATTATGAAAAAATTCCAAACTTTCTAGACTACCTTACCATTATTTTAGAATTAGTACTTTTTCTTATGGGAGAGTAAGTTGTGCCCTTATTGTCTTTCATCCTAAAGGCCCTAAAGTGAGACCTATTAGGAGGGCCTGGCTGGTTACCCTTCAGATAGGGAACCCAGCACAAAACAAATGGCCAAGTGGAGCACAGAAAGAAGCTAAGTAACAAGTTAAATATATATAAATATAAAAGGTAGGGGGCACAGAGGAGCCATTATGTAATAAATCATCTGAGGCTCGTACAGTATTCCCAGGATAGCATGGGAACCTGACCAGGCCCCCTCGCCCTCGGCTACAAATTGCATTAAGTTGATGAAACCATTTTGTCCACACACACACACACCCTCAGAGTGCCCCTTCCATTACCTCACCTCTTTCTTCTCAATCAATCTTTCAGCCTCAATACTTACCCTTTAAATCAATTCAGCTCTGAGGGCCGTCTTGCTATTTCCCAGCCCAGCTTTCAAATCCCATTGACTTTTATAAATCAATTGTGTTTTAGTCCATGCACAGCCTCTCCTCTGTGCTCTGGGGCTGCACTTACAGAGCTGCTGATGGAAAAACACCCCTGGCCTGCTGCAGGGTGCCTAACCCCAGTGTGCACTGTGCCCGGCCAGACACCCCAGTGGCTTCCCAAGGCCAGTGATGCCACAACCTATTCAACAGGCCCTGAAAACAACCAGGTATGTTAGGTGGGGTTCTCCTAAGTAGACTCTGAGATAAGGATTTTCATGCAGTAATTTCTTAAAGAGGTGCCCCCCAGAGGATATCAATAAGGAGTTGGAGGAGCTGGACAGAAGAGAGCCAAGCTGGGGTTCAAAGCTTGATAAAGGGAACTTTGAAGTGTGATTTCCACCTCTTTACCCCTATGAGTAGTTTCTGACTGGAAACCAGGCTGCAGGGGCTTTCAGTCTCCCACATCCAGGAGTCTTGGCCAAGGGCTAAGGGGTAGGGGAAGCATGTAAATTTCTGGGCACTTCCAGTTCTCTCAGTGCTTGCTCAAAATGGGCTTCAATAGCCCAAGGACAGTCTTTCAAATCACCTAGCAGTCCTGAAAAACCACCCAGGGTAAGCTGTTCAAAGTAAAAGGGGACAGGGGAAGGGGCATAAAAACAAGAAAAAGGAATTTAAGGGTATTTGGGCAGAGCTCAGTCGACCCTGTAAGGTGTCTGTGAGTGTTCTCAGCAATTTCTAAGCTAAAGCAGCTCCAGGTCCTCTCGTTGCACACTGGATGAGTCACTGTACACCCTCACTGTGTCCCTTCTTATTCGAGATGTGGTAGAGTAGACAAGCTGAAGTGGACCCAGGTCCACTGGAAAGGCTCATCTGCAGAGAGGGGCTCCCTGACCTGGTCCCTCTGGAAGGGCCATGGGTGAGCTTGGGCCATGCTTCCTTGAAGCATCATCTGTTCAGCCTGGAAGCTCCGAGCAGACAGAGGCTGGGCTTCTCTGCTTTGCATTGCAGTCCACAGCCTGGTGTGGTGCTTGACGCAGATTATTACCTACAAACGTTTATCAAACTTCTGATATTTTAATTGCTACTTTAGATCTCCTAAGGGATCCAGCACCATTCCATTTTAAAGTTTTTATTTTGATTTACATAAGCAACACTGCATTTCCTCCCTGTATAAAATGCTCTATACTACAGCTCAGTCCTCCCCTTTATGAATGTCGCCATTGTTACAGTTGTAACATGTTCCTTCAGTGCAACTGAAAATGCATAGTGACGTTTTTTGTATGAGTGTTGTCTTTTTCTTCCCTTTTTATATAGTTTTATATTTTGTGCATTGTTCTGCAGCCCACTTTTTTCCACCACCATAATAGAATTGATGTAAATGTTAAAGCAGCAAAAGAGAGATGGGAGGGTTTGGGGTACATCTTTAAAAAGGTAGTGAGGAAAGGCCTCACTGAAAAAATGGCATTTGAGTGGAGAATAAAGAGGCTGAGGGGAAGTGCTGCAGGGCAGGGGACAAGAGCAGGTGCAGAGCCAGGTGGTGGATGCATGGCTGTGCTGTTTGAGGGACTGCAGGGACCAGCCTGGCCAGGACTGGGGAAGCATGAGGAGGTCCAAGAGGTCACATTAATGTAGGAAGAAGGCAAGAGAACTAAAATGTTAAATCAAGCTATATTCAGAGACTGCAATGTGCTGATCAGCCCTACAGACGGACTACAAGGAAACCTGTAGAACAAAGGAAGATTTCTGCTGGGATTGCTAAGAAACCAAAATGGAGTCTTTAAGTCAGGCTTACATAAAATAAAATCATTCATTCCCTAAGGCTAAAATAATGGGGAATTTAGGGATCAAAGGCTGGGAACTGCCAGCAGGCCTTTCACGCTATATACTCTTAACTTTTTCACACTACATATTGTAATCCTTTTTCACTGTATGCCCATATCATCAAAGGAAAATGAGTAAACTGAGTCTTTAAACTGTAATTCACAGAAACTGAGACTGTAATTCACAGAAACTGAGAATGATGTATAAACTGGCTTCCCCAGCACTCCCTGCTCTTTTTTTCTGTCTTGGCTTTTTGTCTTTGCCTTCTTTTGTCTTTACCTTTTATTCTATAGAGTGTTGCCCCTTCTCTAATAAATTTTCCTTTTGACTTTGTCTCTGGCATGCATTTGAATTCTTTCTTTCTTATTCTCAGCCAAGAATTCTCTCGGTGCAGTCCTTGAGTTCCCCCCACTCAGGGGAATTTCTCCTGTCCTGCATCAGGGTGGCCCAGTCCTGAAGACCCTTGTAGGCTGTAGTGATGGCCCTGATGTTTATGCAGAGGCAAGAAAGGGAGTCCTGCAGGAAGGAACATGATCTCTCATTTTTAAGATTTTTCTCTGGTTGTCCTGTTAAGAGACTGCAGAGAAGTGGCAGAGAAGTGCAGAGAGGCTAAAGCAGTGTATCAGGAGAGAAGTGATGGTGCTGGGTAACAAACCAGCTTGAGGGCAGTGTTTCCACTGACAGATGGAGTAGCAGGTTTCAGAGCAGGAAAAGATCAGGAGTTCAGCTTTGGACTTGTGGGTCTCTGGTTCAGGGTTGAGCTCTGCACAGGTGCCTTCTGTACATTGAGGGTGCTTAAAACCATGAGATAGGAGATCACGGAGACAATGAGTGTAGATAGAAATGGCACCCAGGACCAGTCAAGAGGTGAGGAAGATGAGGAGACAGAATGGCAGCCAGTGAAGAAAGGGAGAGGCAGCAGAGAATGGTCTTGGAACTCAAGGGTAGAAATGGTTCTGGAGGAGGGAGGGACCAACTTGGTGAGTGTTATGAGGGGTCAAGGAACAGGAGGACTGATGTGACCCTTGGATTGAGCAGCGTGAGGGCTATTGGTGGCCTTGATAAGAGCAGTTTTGATGGAACAGAGGTAGGGGAAGTTGACTGGGTGGGGTCAAAAGAGAGCAGGAAGCATCTGGGATGACGCAAAGTTCTAGAGGTGGATGGTAGCGATGGCTACATAGCAATGTGAATTTGCGGAATGCCACTGAGCTCTACATTTAAAAATGTTTAAAATGGTAAATTTCAGATCATGTATATTTTACTACTGAAAGAAAGGAATAGGAGATGAATTGGAAAACAGGAGTGAAGACACCTTTTCTGAGGTGTTTGTTACTAAAGGGAGCTAACCATGTTAGCATGTATATTCATCTCATTCTCTTTATAACTTTTGCAAAGAATCCTATAATATGAATACGGCACAGTTTATTTAGTTATTTTCCTATTGTTAGTATTTGGGTTTTCCCTTATTTTAGAGATCATGCAAAGTGCTCCCAGGGCATCCTTGTGTATGACTACCTATGCCTTTATGGTTATTTCTATAGGAGAGAGGTAGGAAGCAGAATTGCTGGGTTGTAGAGTAGGCATGTTTTTAATTTTAATAAATACAGCCCAATTACCCTCTACGTCATGGCTTATAATTACTCACAAACTCATCAACACATGATATAAAACTTTTAAAATGTATCTATCCAAAGGGTACAGAGTGCTGTATCATATTATAGCTAAAACTTGTATTTCCCCAGTTACAACTGAAGTTCAACATCTCTGCACATCTTTTTGGCCACCTGTACTTCCTCTTCTATACATTACCTATTCACTTTTTTGATTTCTTCAACTCTGAGAAACAGAAGATCCTTACTTCCTTGATAGGAAATGGCATGAATCGGTGACTCCTCTGCTGGCCCTGAAACTCATGTTGCCTTGGCAACACCTTGGTACTACACTGCCCTTTGCCCTTTTCTAATAATGAATGAACCTTTGGGTACTTGAATTCTATTTGAACCACCCTGGGTTCTGACCTCTTGAGTTTGAGTTGACTTGTGTTTTCATCCAGGGCAGGCCTTGGGCAGACAGAAACCAAGCTGTCATCTCACCTACACATGAGAACTCTCCTGTTTAAACTGTTTTTTCCTTTCTTCCCTGGCTCCATTGACTTGAAGCACTTAGGGGCCACTCAGGCTCAGTTCTACTTGGGAAGAATTACAGCGTCTGTAGTGATCAGGACTGACTAGGTTTGAGTCCTGCCTCCACCATATAACACTAGTATTTGTGACCTTGAGTAAGCTTCTTTCCTTTGAGTCTCCATCAGAACATCTGAGAAATCAGGGTTCTTCTGAGGAATAAGTGAAATTACTCATGTCAACCGCCTGGCCTCATTTCCACCTCTGGTCTTCGCAGGCACTTGTGCATGTTCATCCTGACAACTGCCCACACACCCCACCCTCATCCTGTCCGTGCATCGAGTTTCTTCTTTCTCCCATCTCAGCCCATTTCAGTCCAGCTTTTCTAGGAAGGCAGGGCCGCTGCTAATGAATGCAATGAGATCCAAGTCTACCATACCCATTGACTGAGAGTACTCACATCCCCTCTCACCAGGCCACATGGCAGGGCTCAGAATGACGAGCACAGTGGGCCAGGCCACCCGAAGGTTCATGGCACCCTGCCACAGGCATAGCTCAAGAGGAGCAGCAACACAGAGTGGTGGGGAGTGGGGGTGGGGGGCACAGTCAGGACCAAGAGCAAAGAGAACAAACAGGGTGGGAGTTTGGAGTGTTTGCCACAGGTAGGCTCTCTAACTCCCAGCAAGTAGGGCTCCAGAGCAGAAGGAAGACCTTATCATCACTGAAGGACCCCTGTCCACATCCATCCATGCTCCCTGCTTCCACAGCTCAGGATGGTGTCTTGCTGATACAGGCTAACCCCCACCACCACCTGAGCCCAGGTTCCACATCTATCAGTTACCAGACTCCTCAGTCCCCTCTCTGGCTCATGGATCTCACAGTTCTCCACCCAGAGCCTCACCTCTCCCAGTCCAAAGGTCCTCACCTGTCAGCTTTTGAATAGGCTTAGATCTCCCTGTCTTAATTAGGGACACCCTGCCCTCCATTCCATGTTCCACTACAGAGACTTTTCTTTTCTCCAGCTTCCTTTTCAGGGACCAGTCCTGGAAGAATTCTCCACACTCTGGCTACACACCTTTCTCCCCACTCACCCTCTGGTCCTCTCTCTGTAGGTGGTTCCTGCCCCACCCCTCCACCTGTGACCTTAACCCTTTCTCTGTCATGGGCGTGCTTTTCCCTTTCTTACAACCCTCTCTGGGTCTTCTAAGCACTTTGTCTTTAGTGATATTCCCATTGCTCTTGCAGCTTTGCCCAGAGTCGGTCATAGCTGCTCTGCTTTTTCTCGTCCTTAACACCAAGTTCCTAGGAGTTCTGGCTTCAGTCCTCTTTTTTCCTCACTCTAGAGGCCTCCTGGGAGGTCTCTTGGATATCTAGCAGTTTCATGAAGGGGTTAAGTGCACAGGCCCTGCAGGAAGGTGAATTGAAATCCAAAAACAAGCTGTGCCACTTGCTAGCAGTGTGATAGCCTTAGGCAGCTTACTTAGCTCTTCTAACCTCAGTGTGCACATCCATAAAAGCAAGGTAATGATACTTGTGAAGATTAAATGGTATAATTAATGTAGAGCATTCAGTCCGGTACATAGCATATAGTGTCCAAGCTCTCAGTGAATAGTAACTCCTGTTACTGTTATTACTGTCATTCGACAAGCCCTTATTTGAGGCTTCCTCTGTGCCAGACACTGACCTAGCCACCTCTCTCCTAAGTCCAGCTCTCTCTCCCATACTCCAGAGTCCACATCTGACTTCCTCTAGGACTGATACCCTTGGATGTCAGAAAGACTCCAAAATCCAATGTGGGCAAGTTGAACTCTTCATTGCCCTGCACTGTCCTTCTCTTCCTTGACCGTTGTCCTGTCCCACTTGTATTCCTCAACTTCCCCACATAGCCACAACCATTAGCTCCCTCCTCCTAAAATGTCTCTCAGGTGCTCCCCGCTCTCTGTCCTCCCAGAGATGCACCCTCACCCTCTACTGTCTGTCTTTTCTCTCCTAGCTTTGTCCCTTCAGCTTCCCCAGTTTCTCAATAGCCTGGCTTCTGTATGAGGTTTCCAGGCCTCCAAGGCTCCTGGACGTGTCCGCACGCCCTGAGCTCAGGGTCTCCCCACTCAGAGCTGACTGCTTGGACCAAGACCTTGGATTTCAAACATAGAATTGTTTCAAACAGGTATGTATGTGCAGGTGTGCATAGACACACTTTTGCCCATGCTTACTTTCAGACATACTCACACCTGTACACATACTTACACTCACAAACATGCTCTTGCATTCACAATCACATACTTATTGCATACATACACTTGCATAGTCATGCATACATACACACATTTGCGAACATACACTCATATGCACACATACACATGCACACATTTGTGAGTGCACATACACTCATGCATGTACACTCTCTTATGCATACACTTACACATTTCAAACATACACTCATGCATGTGTACATACACATAATTCTCTCTCTCTCACACACATACACACACACACACACACACACACACACATACACACTCATGCACACAGAATACCCAGGAGAATTGGGTCCACTGGCTCTCCACCATCCTCAATCTTGGGAAGAGGTAGATACACACACTATACAAATTACGCTATTATATGCCAGGCTGTTATTCATGCTGTTTTAAAGGTAAAATTGAAGTGAAAGAAAGAGACTAATTTCAGTGGAGTGCCACATAAAGTTAGTAAAACTGGACCCATACCTTGAATGGATGGTAGGACTTAGATAGTGAGGATGAACAATAAGACATTATGATGGGATGTTGTCAAGTGTGACTGGAGCTGAGGACAGTGATTATCAGAATCACTTGGGCTCCTTCAAAATCCAGATACCAGGTCCTTCCCCCCAGGAGTTCTGATTCAAATGATCTGAAGAGTGGTATTTCTAAGGCCTCCAGGTAGTATAATATGCAGACACCTCTGGAAGCCTGGGCAGGTAGGAGGTACGTGATTAAGCTGAGTGGTGTCCCATGAAAGAATCATAACTGCCAGGCCAACGGGTGAATTTTACTCTGCACATAGTTGATAAATATCATAACTACTTTAGAGAAAAGAAGTGTAATGATTAGATCTATGTTTAGAAAGATTTCCTTGGCAGGTATATCTCTCTTTTGGAAGCTCTATGAAAGGCAAGAGGTAGGAGAAAGGAGTCCAGGCAAGGATGTTAAGAATCTGAATGGATTCAGTAAAAGAGAAATGAAAATGGAATAAGAGTGCAGAGAAAATCTTCAGAATTTGAAAACTACTTGACCATAGGGCCAGAGAGGAGGGATTTGTCAAAACAACTCCAAGCTGTCAAGGCACTTTGGCCGTGAGCCCTCAGTGAGGAGTTGGGGGAGCACATTTGGGAGAGACAAGCCAGCATTGAATTTGGACATGAGCTTAGGTGATCCTGAACCATCCCTATGGAGATGCATAAGGTATGACATGTAACCCTAAAGTTCTGGAGAAAGATCTGAGCAGAAGTAAAGACATGGGACTCAGGATGGAATGGAAGGCAGCTAGGGCATCCACAGTCAACAGCAGGACCTTCAGAGAAAACAGAGGATGCGGAGGCCAGAATGGGCTGGGCAGACCATAAGAGACATGGGTGGAAACTCAGGCAGCTGGGCTCTGCACAACAGTAGGAAGGAATATGTTCAAGAAGAGAGTGAGGAACTTTGAACACCCAGGAATCTCAGAACCAGACTGTTGGATTTGACCAGAGCAGTTTCAGGAGAAGAGAAACTCTCCAAATGTAAAGGGTCAGCAGGGACTGGGGGATGAGGAAGGAGAGACTGGGAGTAAGGACCACCATCTCGAGATGCTTGTCAGTGAGAGGAGGTGACAGTGTCAACCTGGGACATGTGCTGATTTGAGCCAAGAGGTAGTAAATGCCACACACCTTCCTTCCTCCCAAATCAGAGTCCCACCACCCCCGATATAGGCCCAAATTCTGGTCATCCTCCAGGGCTCAGCCTGATTGCTCCCTCCTCTGGTGGCTCTGCAGATGTCGAAAAGGTCTACATTTACATTTAAGTGTCTGTAGCCTTTGTCTGTCCATGTGGCCTGTGGTTCTTTTATCTCTGTGAGATTGTCTTTGTGATTTATTTCCCTGCCAGACTGGGAGTTCTGGAGGAATATCAACAACTCAGGATTCTGCACTGTACCTGGAGTTCTGTAGGTTTGGAAGGCTTTAGTGAGTGAATGAATGTGCTTGTGAGCAGAAGAGCCCCAACTTTGAAGTGCCCTTTGCCTTCCTCCCTGGGTGAAAAACTTGCCCCGGTCCAGCTCTTCAGCCCTCTCCAGAAACTCTCAGCTCTAGAGCCTTAGAATATTAGAGCTGTTTGACTTGAAACCTTGACTTAAATATTTCCAGAACTGAATAAGTTGATTCAGGAAATGCTGAGGACAGGATCAGTGGTTATTAATAAATCATAACAATGATTATTTCCCTTTTATGACACTCAGTAAAGCTTATAAGTAATATCTGTGTGATCAATCAGCTGGGAAAAAACCTGGGCTGTTTTGACAGCCTAAGTAGCAGCTGTAGGAGGTGCTTCCCTGGTGAACTGAGGGGAACAGAAGATGGCCCTTCTCCCTCTCCATGGGAGCCAAGCAGATGTGGGGCACGACAGGCAGGGGTGCTTGTATCTGATGAAACAGAGGCTGGCTGCAGCTCCCTGCTTGAGAGCTGGCCCAGAGTACTTGCCCAGGGCTCCCCTTTGCCTGTTCCCTCCATGCCTGAAGCACTGAGGAGGGTGGTGCCTATGGCTTGGGTGTCAGGGCAAAAAATGCCACTCCTTTGTCTTGCCACATTGAGAGAATTGCAGGCCAGTCATACCTATGTTTATTTATTTATTACACAAGAGTGCTGAGCACCTACTCACTGCCAGTCTCACTGTTCATGGCCCTGTGCTCCAAGGTCCTGGTTTCCTGAAAAAGTAAACTTGAACAGAGAGCACCTCCACAGACATGGCCCAGAGCAGGGACAAGGGCTCCCTGGCAGTCCTTAGTGTTGGGGTATGTTAATGAGCCACCCAGTTTTTGTTGAGCTCCTAGTATGTGCCAGCCTTATGCAGGATGCTATGGGTGGTGCAGAAGGACGGGCGGGTGCATACCTGGTCCTAGCAGCACTATGATCTTGTCAAATGAGACAGCTTCAGGCCCTGTCATAATAGAAGACAAGAGACAGAACCAAGGATGTGGTGCTAGAACATTTCATGAACCCCCAGAGGTTTGTGGAAGGATGGAGGATTCTAAGCAGCCCTCACAGATTCCCAGAGATGAGGCAGACAAGAATGGGAGAATAGACAATGGAGGCCTGAGTCAATCCACCCACTCCAGAGAGTCTTCACCCACAGAGGCCCAGCTTTCTCTAAGCCTAATATTAGAAATTTCAAGTAGTTAACAAAAACCTAGGCCATCCTGGTGACTTAATTTTATCATAGATTCTTGACCCATTAAAGGATTTTTTAAAAATAGGATGCTGAGACCCAGAGAAGAAAACTCAGTAACCAAGGGGACACCCCTGTCCCCTCTCCCCCTTTGTATTTTGTCATACTTCTTTGGAATACTGGAGTCATGATGACTCTAGTCTCATCATCATTTCCATGTCCCCAGAGCCCAACACAGGTCCAGACCCTGGGAAGAGATCTGTGAGTGTCTGTTGAAACCAGCCCTTCTCCAGTCCCTTGACAGCTTGAGATGGGAGGGGCATGTACAGCCTTAGGAGCTTAAAGGCCCCTGCTGATGACCTTGGGTCCCAATAGGCATGGCCCCCACCTGCCTGCCATTGGCTCAGCCCAGCCGTGCCCAGGGCTGGTTGCTGGGGTTGCAGAGTGGCAGGGGCTGTGAAGCACAGACATTGGACACAGTTCTGCAGACACCTAGAAATGAAAAAGCGACCCTTCCAGAGCTGTGGGAAAACTTCTGGAAAGGGCTGAGGCTCATGTGAGAGAAGAAGAGGGCCCAAGTGGCCTGTGGACCTACAGGGACCCCAGCTGCTTGCCACCCCCATCCAGCCTTTCCCAACCAGGATAATCAGTTAAATGGGCACAGGGAGTGAGCCAAGGCTTCCTACAGTTAGCAGAAGCCTATATGAAGATGTTCCATCTGATTAGTAGTAATTTTATAACAGGGTGAGCTAGACAATAACTAGGTGTCATTTTATACCTTCTGAATTATGGAGGAGTACTCAGATAATGATATCTCATGTTGATGTTATAGACAAATTAGTACACTAGTATAATTTTGTGGTTTAATATAGCCACACGGCATTTCTAGAAGGAAGTATGTAATGGCACCTAAAGAGCCAAAAGCCATGAAAAGGTCTGTCCCTTCTGCCCCATGAGCCCACTGTTTGGAACCCCCATCTTTAGGAAACAGTTCTGCAGGGACAAGTCCACTACACCACTTCCATTATAATCATTATTACCATGATAACCCATTACTGGGCACCTCGTATGGGCCAATCACTCTGCCAGGCTTGGCCATCTATCCTCCTCCAGCTTGTCCTGCAGGGTCAGGTATCGTCATCCCAAACAGGCTCAGCTTGCTGATCAACAGACTGAGACATAGACAGTTCACAGAGCTGGCAGTGATCTGAAAACAAGCCTGTGTTTCTTCAACTGGACCCATTATTGCCTTAATTAAATAACTAACATTGGAAAGAATTTTAGTGCCTGGCAGTAGGAAATTTTTAGTTAATTCACAGGGATAGTAAACAGCCATAGAAATAAAGGAAGGAAATACAATCTCATCTGGTACACATCAAAATGCTTGGAGACCAGGAGCAGCAGAAAGGTGAGGAGCAAAGTTGCAGATTGGCTAGTAAATGCAAGAACAAGTGAAGTTCAACCCGAGGTGCAGGGAGCTCTGAACCCCGGTTTCAGAGGCAGGCAGTTTTCCTGGAAGGAGGAGTTGGGCCATTCCACCAGACTTGACTCCATGATTACCTTCTCTTTAGTCTCTGGGAAAAGAGAGATCACCAATCCCCTTCAGTTAACTGGGGTGAAGCCTGGAAACAGCCTGCTTTCTCTTTGAACCAAGCACAGTCAAGACAAGGCTGGAACATTCAACAGCCAAAGATGGCAACGAGAATCAAGTCAGGGCTGGCAAGGGCCTACACGGTCTGACTTGCATGGCTGGTGGTACCCATGGAGCAGTCACAGCTGCTTGGGGTTCCCCTTAATCCACTGCTGTCAGTGATCCAGCCTCTTCTAGAGCGGTGCCCTCAGGATGGCCTTGGTATTTTTTGCTTATGTAAAGAGGTAGATTTGGGATTATATCCCAGCCACGTGACACCAAAGGCAAAACTGACAATTGCCAGACTATAGGGTCTCCTTGGATACCAGCCAAGTGTCATGTTACATTCAATGTCCTGTTAAGAACCAGACACACCTAAAAATAAGGGTAAACCTAACTAGTCTGTGATGTTTGGCAACCATGACTTGCATGCATTCCCTGCCACACATGTAGAACTGGGTAAACGTCTTGTCCTCCCATCCCCACCCTTCAATCTAGAGGGGCAGAAAGACAAAGACACAGATGTTGCCAGCCACAGGCCACATGTCCTGGTAAGGGAGGAAATGACTATCTGGAAGAGATTCAGAAGGTTCTTTCTGTGGAGTTGGATTTTGAAGGATAAGTAAGGACACGCCAGGCAGCCAAAGCCAGGCGCTGAGTGGCAGAAGGATGGAAGAAAGATCCAGGTTAGTGAGAGAATGTGGGCAGAGGGTAGGTCAGGCTTAGGGAACTGCAGTCACTAGTATAGTGGGAGGAGCTTACACACACACTAACAGGAAATGAAAGGTACAACACAATACCTGAGTCACGGGGACCATAGGTTCCAATCAGAAGTGAGGATCTGTGGTCTAAGAATTATAAATGTGATTACATTGGGACTCAGATTTTTTCCTCCAAAGTCCATGATGGTCCCCAACGCTGCAGCAATATCCTTGATACTGAACAGAAAGAGATGAGGAGCTTCCCCCAGGACAAAGGAGAGAGAGGAAGGAAAAGGAATAGGGAGCTATGAGAGGGGCAAGAACTCAGTCATCATCACTCAACCCTGGAAGCAGTTTCAGCTGGGGGAAGAGGAAGCCTGCAGGGCAGAAGGGCTCACAGCACTCAGAGGATTTGAAGTAAGAGAGATGGCCCCTCTTACCTGCCAGGTAGTCATCAATAGGTCCCCAAAAAGCTGAAGCAGAGGCCCTACTGTCCAGGCAGGATGGTCCCATGGAAGCAGCAAGGTGGCTTTGCAGTAGCTAAGTGAGAGTGCTCAGGTCTGATGCTGCCAGAGGAGGGTCACCATACAGAAACCAGGGAACAGCTCTGGATGGGGCCACCTCACTTGGGACCCGAGTAACAAGAACCCTGTTAGAATGTAAGCTCCAGCAGAATCCAGATTTTTACAGGTTTTTTAAAATAAATTTTTATTTTTCAGTTACAATGGACATAAAATATTATATGTTTCAGGTATACAAAGTAGTTCCAGATATGCATTAGACATTTTATAAAGTGATCACCCAGATAAGTCTAGTACCCATTTGACACCATCAATAGTAACTACAATATTACTGACTATATTCTCCATGCTATACTTTACATCCCCATTACTGTTTTTATAGCTGGCAATTTATACTTTTTAATCTCTTCACCTTTTTCATCCAGCTCCCTAACTCCACCCTGCATCTGGCAACCATCTATTTGTTATCCGTAACTATGACTTTGTTTCTGTTTTTGTTTGTTCATATATTTTGTTTTTTAGATTCCACATATAGGTAAAATCATATGATATTTGTCTTTTTTTCTCTGACTCATTTCACTTAGGATAATACCCTCTAGGTTCATCCTAGTTGTCACAAATGCAAGGTGTCATTATTTTTTGTGGCTGAGTAATATTCCATTGTATATATGCCACATCTTTATTCATTCATCTATGGATGTACACTTAGGTTACTTCCATATGTTGGCTATTATAAATAACGCTGGAATGAACATAAAGTGCATGTATCTTTTCAAATTGATATTTTGGATTTCTTCATATAAATACCCAGAAGTAGAATGCCTAAATGATAGTTCTATTTTTAATTTTTTGAGGAACCCTCATACTGTTTTTCATATTGGCTGCACCAATTTACAATCTCACCAATAGTGCATGAAGGTTCCCTTTCCTCTAAATCTTCACCAATACTTGTTGTTGATTTATTGATGATAGTCATTCTGACAGGTGTGAGGTGACATTGTGTTTTAATTTGCATGTCCCTGATGATAACTAATGTTGAGCATTTTTTCATAGGTCTATTGGCTATCTGTATGTCCTCTTTGGAGAAATGTCTATTCAGGTCCTCTGCCCATTTTTTAATCTGACTGTTTTTTGGGTGTTAAGTTTTATGAATTCCTTATGTATTTTGGATATGAAACCCTTATCGGATGTATCATTGACAAAAACTTCTCCCATTCAGTAGGTTGTCTTTTTGTCCCATTCAGTAGGTTGTCTTTTTGCAAAACCATTTTAATTCAATGTATTTCCATTTGTAGTTTTTTTTATTTTGTTTCCCTTACTAAAATATTCAAAATATTCAAAAAAAATATTGCTAAGAACAATATCACAAAGTTTATTTTCTTCTAGGAATTTTATGGTTTAGGATCTTTTAAGTCTTTAACCTATTTTTAACTTAGTCTTGTATATGGTGTAAGAAAGTGATTCAGTGTCATTCTTTTGCATATATCTGTCCAATTTTCTTAACACCATTTATTAAATAGACTGTCTTTACCTCATGGTATATTCTTGCCTGCTTTGTCATAGATTATTCGATCATATAGGCATGAGTTTGTCTCTTTGTTCTCTTTTCTGTTCCATTGATCTGTGTATTTGTTTTATTCCAGTACCATGTGGATTTTATCACTATAGTCTTGCAGTATAGTTTGATAACAGGTAGCACAATCTCTCCAACTTTCTTCTTCTTTCTCAAGATTGCTTTGACTATTCAGGGTCTTTTGTGGTTCCATTAAAAGTTAAGGATTATTTGTTCTAGTTCTGTGAAGAATGCCATTGATACTTTGATAGAGATTGCATTAAACCTATAGATTGCTTTGTATAGTATAGACATTTTAATGATACTTTTTCTTTCTATCCATGAGTACAATATATCCTTCCATTTATTTGTATCTTCTTAATTTCTTTCTTCAGTGTTTTATAGTTTTCCAAGTACAGGTCTTTTACCTTCTTGATTAAATTTATTCCTAGATATTTTATTCTTTTTGATGCAACTTTAAGTGGGATTGTTTTCTTAATTTCTCTTTCTGATAGTTCATTATTGGTGTATAAAAATGCAATTGATTTCTGAATATTAATTTCATATCCTGCTACTTTCAAGAAATGATAATTATTTATCAGTTCTAATAGTTTTTTGGTGGATTCTTTAGCATTCTTTATTATACTATCATGTCATCTGCAAATAATGACAATTTTATATCTTCTTTTCCAATTTTTTTTTTCTTTTAAGCGAGGCAACCCTTAGTTGATCTCACAGATTGCAAGGACTTTGTCAGATTACAATCCCTTACTTTTTTTTATTTGTTACACCTACAGCACCTGGTCTTCCTAGGTGGTCTCCTATCCAAGTACAAACCAGGCCCAACCCTGCTTAGCTTCCAAGATCAGACAGGATTGGGCTTGTTCAGGGTAGCATGGCCATAGACTTCACTTCCAATTTGGATGCCTGTTATTTCTTTTTCTTGTCTGATTGCTGTAGCTAAGACTTCCAATACTATGCCGAATAAAAGTGGTGAATGTGGATATCCTTGTCTTATTCCTGATCTTAAAGAAAAAGCTTTCAGCTTTTTACTGTTGAGTATGATGTTAGCTGTGAGTTTGTCATATATTAGCTCCATTTTATTATGTTCAAGTACGTTCCCTCTATTCCCACATACTGAGAGTTTTTTTTTTTTTTATCATGAATGGATATTGGATTTTGTCAAATGCTTTTTCTGCATCTATTGATATGATCATATGACTTCTATATCTCATTTTGTTTATGTGGTGTATAACATTAATTGATTTGTGGCTATTGAACCAATCTTGCATCCTGAAAATAAATTCCATTTAATCATGGTATATGATCTTTTATTGCTGAATTCAGTTTTCTAATATTTTGTTGAGAATTTTTGCATTTATGTTCATCAGGGATGTTGACCTATAATTTTTTTTGTAATGTCTTTGTCTGGTTTTGGTGTAAAGGTAATGCCGACCTCATAAAATGAGTTTGGGAACCTTCCCTCCTCTTCGATTTTTTGGAATAGTTTGAGAAGGATAGGTATTAATTTTTCTCTAAATGTTTGGTAAAATTCACCTGTGAAGCCATCTGGTTCAGGAGTTTTGTTTGTTGGGAGTTTTTTGATTACTGATTTAGTTTTGTTAGTAGTTATCAGTCTGTTTGAATTTTCTGTTCCTTCCTGATTGAGTCTTGCAAGAGTGTACATTTCTATGAATGCATTCATTTCTTTCCATTTTTTGGCATAGACTTGTTTATAGTATCTCGTAATAATCCTTTGTCTTTCTGTGGTGTCGGTTATCAATTCTCTTCTTCTCTTCTTTCATTTCTGATTTTATTTATTCAGGCCCTCTTTTTTCTTGATGAATCTGACTAAAATTTTATCAATTTTGTTTATCTTTTCAAAGAATCAGCTCTTGATTTCATTGATCTTTCCTACTGTTCTCTTTAGATTACATTTTATTGATTTCTTCTCTGATCTTTATTATTTCCTTCTTTCTATTCACTTTGGGGTTTGTTCTTGTTTTTCTAGTTCTTTAGAGTTGTTTGAGATTTTTCTTGTTTCTTGAGTAAATCTGTATTGCTATGAATTTTGCTCTTAGAACTGCTTTGGCTGTTTCTTATAGATTTTGGGTTGTGGTGTTTTCATTTTCCTTTCTTTCAAGGTATCTTTTGATTTCTTCCTTGATCTCATTGTTAACTCATTCATTGTTTAGTAGCATGCTATTTAGCCTCCATGCATTTGTGTGTTTTTCAGTTTTCTTCTTGTAATTGATTTCTAGTTTCATATTATTTTGATTGGAGAATATACTTGATATGATTTCACTCTTCTTTAATTTATTGAGACTTGTTGTTTAACATGTGTTCTATTTTGGCTAATGTTTCATGTGCCCTTGAAATGAATGTATATTCTGCTTCTTTTGAGTGGGAGGTCCTAAAAATATCAATTAAGACCATCTGGTCTAATGGGTCATTTAAGGCCACTGTTCCCTTGTTGATTTTCTGTCTGGATGATATATCCATAGATGTAATGGGATGTTAAAGTCATTGATTATTACTGTATTACTGTCTATCTCTTCATGTCTGTAAATATTTGCTTTATAAATTTAGGTGCTTCTAAGTTGAATGCATAGATGTTTACTAGAGTTAAAACCTCTTGTTGGATTGATCCCTTTACCATTATGAAATGCCCTTTTCTGTGTCTTGTTATAGACCTTGTTTTAAAGTCTATTTTGTCTGATATAAATA
Source organism: Eidolon dupreanum (assembly GCA_028627145.1). Classification (NCBI taxonomy): domain Eukaryota; kingdom Metazoa; phylum Chordata; class Mammalia; order Chiroptera; family Pteropodidae; genus Eidolon; species Eidolon dupreanum. The sequence goes on along the minus strand of CM053506.1, from coordinate 54,496,348 downwards.
TTGCTACTCCAGCTTTTTTTCAGTTTTCATTTGCATTCCTTTACTTCAGTCTGTGTGTGTCTTTCAATCTGAAGTGGGTCTTTTGTAGGTAGAATTTGTATGGGTCTTTTTTTTTTTTCAATTCATTCAGCTACCATTTAATCTATTTTTCATGTAATTATTGATAGTTATATACTTATTGCCATTTTATTATTTTCTGATTGTTTTGTAGTCCTCTTCCTTTTCTAGTCTCTTGCTCTCATCTCTTATATGCCAGTGACTTTCTATAGTGGCATGGTTGGTTTCTTTTCTCTTTATTTCTTTTATATCTCTCATAGAATTTTGGTTGTGGTTATCATGTGCTTCATATATGCCAAGCTCTGTCTATAGCAGTCTATCTTAAGTTGATGGTCACTTAAGTTTGAATACATTCTAAAATCACTAGAATTTTTGCTTACCTCCCCCACATTTGTGTTTTGGTCATTATTTTTTACTTTTGTATATGTGTTTGTATTTTAATTATATATGATCTTCCTACTTTTTTCTTTTAACCTTTGTACTAGCTTTAGTTGGTTGATTTACTGCTTTTATTGTTTGCCTTTGTCAGCGAGAATTTTTTTTCCTATATTTGCTTATTCATATTTCTGATATTTTCTTTTCTTCTTAAGGAAGTCCCTTTAACATTTCTTATAATACTGGTTTAGTGGTGTTAAACTTCTGTAGAACTGCTTTAGGTTTTTCTCATCTAGGAAGCTCTTTATCCTTCAATTTTAAATGAGAGCCTTGCTGGATAGAGCAATCTTGGTCGTAGGTCTTTACCTTTATCATTTTGCATATTTTGCACCATTCCCTTCTGGCCTACAAAGTTTCTAGTGAAAAATCAGCTGACAGCCTTATGGGAGCTCCCTTGCACTTAACTAACTGCTCTTCTTTTGCTATTTTTAAGATTCTCTCTTTGTCTTTAAACTTTGACATTTTAATTATGATGTGTTTTGCTGTGGTCCTCTTTGGGTTTATCTTGTTTGAGACTCTCTGTGCTTGCTGAATTTGTATCTATTTCCTTCCCTATGTTAGGGAAGTTTTCCATTCTTATTTCTTCAAATAAGTTTTCAATTCCTTGCTCTCTCTTCTCCTTTGGGTACCCCTATGATGCAAATGTTGGTATGCTTGACGTTGTCTCAGATGCCCCTTAAACTATCCTTATATTTTTTTAACTCTTTTTCTTTTAAGTTCTGATTGGGTATTTGCTGCTACCTTATCTTCCAGATCGCTGATTCAATCCTCTATTTCATCCAATCCGACCTTGATTCCCTCTAATGTATTCTTTATTTTAATTATTTTATTCTTCATTTCTGACTTTTTAAAAATTTTTTCTATCTCCATTTTTATATTTCCTATCACTTCATTAAAGTCATCACTGAATTCATCTATTCTTCCCCTAAGTTTATTGAGCATCCTTATAACCAGTGTTTTGAACTCTGCATCTAACAGATTGCTTGCCTCCATTTTGTTTAGTTATTTTTCTGGAGTTTTGTCCTGTTGTTTCATTTGAGACATGTTTCTTTGTCTCCTCGTTTTGGCTGACTTCCTGTGTTTGTTTTAACATATTAAGTAGATCTGCTATACCTCATGATCTTGGCAGAGTGGCCTTATATGGTAGGTGTCCTGTGGAACCCAGTAGCACAGGACACCTGAGCTGGGTGTTCCAGGAGTGTCCTTTGTGTGAGTTGTGTGTGCCCTCCTATTGTATTTGAACCTTGATTGCTGTTCACATGTCAGTGGGTGACCCTTGGACTTAACAACTGTGAGAGTTGGCTGTGACTATAACAGATGAGCTGTTGTGCAGGGGCTAATCCCATGGATTGGGAGTCTCTTCAGTGGGGCTCTACTGCCAGCCAAGTTCAACCTTCAGGTGTGTCTTTGTGGAGCTGGTTGGGTGGTGCTCTGATGTGGCCTTAAGCTGGCCACCAGGTATATTGGTTTCGGAGCCTCTTGTGAGGAGCTCCTGTGCTGGTCAAGTTTAGCCTCCACTTGTGCCTGGCCTGGGACTGTCTGGTAGGGGCTACAAAGTGATCTGCAGTTAGTTGCCGCTTATGCTGGGCTTGGAGGGCTATTTTGTGAACTGAGGCTGGTTGCCACTTGTATTGGGCTTGAGACCCTTTAATGGCCACCACGATGTGAACTGAGGCAAGCTACCAGTTGTGCCACTTAATTAAGACTATGTTCTAAGCCAAGACTAGGTATGCCAGACTTGGGATTACCTGATGAGCATTACAATGCAAGTTGAGACCAGTTGCCACTTGCAACAGGCTTGGGGAAGCTAAGCAAGAAGGACAGGGCACACTAAGGCAAGCCATTGCTTTTTAGGGATTCGTGGACTTTTGACAGATTTTAGGAAAGTCCACAGCACAAGCCGAGGCAGGCTGCTTATATGGAGGAGTCACTGGAAGAGATTCAGCCAGACATTCTAGTTGAGTGGGGCGAAGTATCAGAAAACCACCAGGGTGGGCAAATGGTGTTACCCAGGTTCATGTACAGCTTTGGTGCCTGCCTGCGTCTGCCTACTGGTTCTAGGACAAGCTCAACAAAGGAACAGTGGCATCTGCCAGCACTTTGGTCTCAAACCCTGCCCCTCAAGCCCTCAACCTATAGCTAGTCAATTTAATTCCACCACATATATCCCTGGCACTTTTCTAGCTACTGCTCCCATTCTGGAGCTCAGAGCAAGTGAATTTGTGAGAGTGAGGTCTGTGTACGTGCCCTTTAAGACCTGCAATGCTTAGGTCTCCAGCAACCTTGCATCTCACTTGGACATAATCTCAGCTTGTTTTCACAGCCAGATGTTAATGGAGACTTTTTTTTCTGGCATTGGTACCTGAGCTGGAGATACCAGGACATCTCACTCTTCAGGGGGGATCTCCACAGCCAGGATACCTCTCCTGATTCTTAACTGCCACATCATATGTGTAGGGCCAAGCTGTCCTATGTCTCTAACCCTCCTACCAATTTTGATGTGGCTTTTGTTTATATCCTTGCTTATATCTTATTATAGACTTCTCTTTTCAGCTAACTTCAGGCAGATCTCAATGCTATAATTTAGTTGTAATTTCAATGTGATTGTGGAGGGAAGCAAGCACAGTATATACCTACTCTGCCATCTTCACCAGAAATCTTATGTTTCTTATTTCACTGCTTTATCCTAGCACCCGGAACAGTGACTGGCACATAGTAGGTACTCAATAAATGGTTGCTGAATGAATAAATGAATAAACCATAAATGGAAGAATAGATATGTGGGTCCTCAGGTAGATGCATACATAGATGCATGCATGGGTGAACAACCCTGGGGAAATTATAGAGAACCTAGGATCCCAGAGACATAGTAGGAACTACCCAGGCAGGCTGTGTACCTACCCCAGTTGGATATCCTTGAGCTATTGTTGCTTAGGTGCTGCAGCCCATGCCCCTTTGAACCCGAGGGGGTTCAGGCCAGGCATGATCATACCCTAAGCTCTCATGCCCTGGTCACAGGACAGCTAGGATGCCAAGATGGGGCAAGCACTGACAACACACATACATCCTTCCTTTTTACTGTGTATATTCTTGACTTCCAGCCCGCTCCAAAAGCCTGGTGATGGGTGAGCAGAGCCAGAGCCCTGGGCGGCTGTCCTGCCCCCAAAAGCTGGGCCCCGTGCTGAAGGCAGGCTGGCTGAAGAAGCAGAGGAGCATCATGAAAAACTGGCAGCAGCGCTGGTTCGTGCTGCGTGGGAATCAGCTTTTCTACTATAAGGACAAAGATGAGACCAAGCCCCAGGTGAGAAGCACATGGCCTGTGTCTAACAGGCATCACTACAGGGCTCCAAGGAAAAGTTAATTATGCCCAGGAGATAGGGGGATGCAGGGAGACCCTCTCTTCACAACCTCCACCACTCAAGTACCCAAGCCACTGACTCTGCTCAGAGTGACACTTCACCAGGATTTCTAAAGTGATATCGATCCTCAGCCCCTATGTTCCTTGTGTCACAACCTGTTTTATTCAAACACATCCACAGCTTCAGTAATAAACATGTTTCCTTATGATGTTGATAGAGAACATCTGTGCACAGCTTAAGGAAACAAGTCTTTCCTATGCTCTTTTCAGCCTCTTTGTGCTTTCAAGGAGACACAAGTGCACACATTTCATTTCTTCCATTATCCGGGGAAATGGTAGCCAGATAAATCTAACCTCCAACTGAAATCTGGCTCCCTATGAACCCTTCTTGTGAAACCCTCTGCCTCTCAGTGGCTGCTTCTGTTTCCTCCAGCACTATAAGATCTACCTCAGATGTTTAACCATGTCTGCCTTTCCACCCAAACTATACTAAGTTTATTCACTCAGAGTTAATCACCTCCCCCTGCTGTGGTGTGACCTGGTCACTGTTTGACTGTGCACATGTCATAATGAAGTGTTGCCTTCCAAGGCAGCTGGACTTACAGGGCTTGGGAAATCTAGTCCTTGTTATAAGATTCACAGACAGAATGGACATCTGGGAGAGACCCTTATTTTTCTTAGGGAAAATGGGGAAGGGAATTTAAAGGACTCATCCCAAAGGATTCATCCAGTCACTGCTCCAAGTCAGAAAGAAAAGAGCTCCCTTTTCCAGGGTCAGGAGTCACAGAGCCTTGGTGGGCAGGAGCCTGTGCACATCTCAGCGGTCCCCACAGTGTAGTGGTGGGGTCTGGGGTGGGGGCCAGAGAAGGGTGCTCATGATGGGCAAGGTGAGAGAAAGGTACCTGGGCACAGCATGAATCAGGTCAACCTCACAGTGAGAAAATGCATCTAAACTTCACCCCTCTTTCAGTTCTTCTGATTACATCAAGGAGGAAGCATCAGTCTGGTGCTTCTTTAACACTTCTCCAACACTTGGCTGGGATCCCCCCTTGAAAAAAATTAGGGGTGGGGATAGGAAAGCAGGCCTCATCTCAGAGCCTTCAGTGGCAACAATAATGAGCTGCAAGTTAATAACTTTGTCTTCACTGTGTTTATTCTAATGGTTAATTTCTGTTTATAGAAAATAATACTGGCTTCCTTTCATGAGAGTGATACCATGTTTCCCTTTCTAAAATATGTTAAAATAATGTGTTGCACAGCAATGTGAATGTACTCAATGCCAATAAACTATATACTTAAAATGGTTAAAATGGTAAATTATGTTATATATATTTTACCACAATAAAAAATATATAACAAGTGACTCTGCTTAAGGAAAACTTTTACATAAATAATAGTAGAAATAAGAGGTGGGTATGGCAGAAATTAGGAAGGCAGATCTAAACTAAAGCTTAGGAAACCCTGATCTTGTCCGGCCTCCCCAGTTTTATAAGGAATAAAAACAATTCCCAGAGAGTAGAACAACTAGGAACTTTGGAGTCAGAGAGATCTGAATTTGTACGACTTGGATCAAGTCACTTAAATTTTATTTTTTACTTTTGGTTTCCCCATTGGTAAAATGAAGACATTATTACCTGTGTCACAGAGGTACACAAAAGATTATATTACAGGACATATGCATAATCAAGCACAAATCCTAGCACATGGGGTACTTAAGTCTGGGTACTCTCATGCTCCTTCGGTCCTTCCTTTGCTTTGCTTTGCTCCCCTACTCCCCTGGCCCTGACCCTGAGGCTGCTCCCCAGATGGGGACCACACTTCTGGCTTGCCCGCTGCCATTTTCCTTCTTGCCTCTATTTTTTTGTATTTAAGACCAACCTTGGCCCTTCAATGGTGTCTTGGCTTTTCTGGCTGACCTGTTGGTGAAATGTCACTCTGATGATAATAAGCAAAGTTTCTGGGGTCCCCAGCATCTTAGGATCCTGCCTGTGGCTCCTACTGTCATCCCCTGCTGGGCCCAGTCCATGTCACCATCTCCTGGGACAGCTGCATTGTGATGTGGGTAAGCCAGATGAGGTCACCCAGATGGTATATAGGCCACTGGGCACAGGCATGCCCCGTACTGTGGCAACCCTGAAGTGGCCCTCACACACCAGCTGCAGCTCCATAAGGAACCTCCATCTTCCAGATTTCCTGAATCAGATACTCCTCTCCCTCACCTGACACCTTTTCAATGGCTTCAGGTGGAATCACCTAATAAAATGGAGGTATTAACATCCCCAGTCACCAGCCTGGATGCAGGAGAAGTCCTCAGGCCCAACCCTTACTAAACCAGGGCATTTATCTCCAGGGAGGCATGAGATCCCTGAAAGGAGCGAGTATCTTCCAAGGGATGCCAGTGTCACACCCAGGGCTCCTCTTTTTGCCTCTCAGGGCCTAGCTAACACTCCCAGATCCTCTTGGGACATTATTTCTCCCCATAATCTCCCTTCCCCAAAAAGTTTGACTGCTGTGGCAGCCACGTTGCACAGGTTCCCATTCTCAAGGAGATGATTAGTCAGATAATTAGTCAGGTTTAGCTTATACAATATGATTTCAAACCTGCATGTCTGCTGGCAAAATAAACCACAAACTTCTGTTTAATTGTATGAACTACATGTAATGGACTAATTTTCAATATCTGGTTCCTGGAAAAAGGTGCCCTGCTCACTGTTTACAGTGACAGAGCGCCCAGGCAGTGAGTACCCTCCTGACAGATGGCCTGTCATCTCTCTAGCAGATGGAATTGTCCAGAGGAGGGACGTCCAGCTACTCTTGATGCTATTCAGGGCTCATAATACATGATAAGGATCACTTTTAGTTCACACTCTTGTTCTCTCTCCAAAGTCCTATGTCTTCCACTCCCCTTCTCACTAGCAAGAGGGTCAGCAGAGGACACAGAACATAGAGATGGAGGAAGAGGATGTGGCCTGCACAAGCTCAGATGGAAAGACTAGGCAAAAATGCTTTAAAACAGAATCTGAAAGTGTGTCCTGTCCCTTCAGCTTTTCCCAATACACATTTCTGATAGTTTTCAGCAGACAGACTTACAGTTTTACTAAGAGAGGATTCCAGGTTTTTTCATCTTAGTGATTTTAGCTTCTGCTTAAAATGTTTCTTGGGTCATGAAAACTGCCACATTATTTGTTGATCAGCCTGGTCCATTTCCGTTGTTTGGGGACTCACTTTAAGTCTGGTTATCCCAATTCTTTACTTGTGGGTTTCTTATCTTTGAATAGAAATGGAATAGAATAGAAATAGAAAGAATTACTTTCAAAACGTAAGACAGAAAAAAATGTAAAACATTAAATATGACCAGTTCAACAAATGAGCAGAAAATGGGGGATGGGATAAAAAGAGAGAAAGGCAAATAGAAAATATAAAATAAATAATTAGATAGCAAGAAATAAGTACAGACATTTCAGTTGTCATAATAAATGTGAATAGGTCAGATTTATCTGCCTCTTAAAAGAGAGAAAATGAAAAATTGGCTTTAAAAAGGTGAGAGCAATAAACAAAAAAGCTGAAAAAACAAAACAATGGACAAAATATAAGCCAGCAAATATGAGCAAAAATAAAGTAGATTTAGCAACATCCAAATCAAATAAAATAGAATTCAAAGTGATAAGAACAAAAGGGAATAAAGAAATATTTTATAAGATAAATAACAACCAGCCAAGAAAATAGAGCAGCTGTGAACATTCAGGCTCTTAATACATAGCTTTGAGTGATACATAAATGAAGAAAAAAAAATACTCATTTTTCTTCATCTTTTCCAAATTTTTTGATATCATAGAGACACATTCACTGCAAAAGAAAAAAGACTCAGAAATTAAAAACAAAATGAAAGGGTAAGGGTGTCTGTGCGAGAGAGAGAGAGAGAGAGAGAGAGAGAGAGAGACCTCTACAGTGGAAATAAAACACACTTCATAATACTCCTAAATTAATAAAATCAAAACTTTAATTCAAACTTCCAGTTAAGAATGACATTTTAAAACCACCAAACTCCAGTGAAAAACAGTAAAGGCATGTTTTGAAGGTATAACCATACCTAGGTGAAAGGGACAGGAGGGAAAAGCAGCAGCAGCATCTGGTTGCTAGAAAACAGATGAGCCAAGGGAGCTGATTTAGCAGACCCAAAAGAGCTAAATTCCAAGCCAACACTAGGGAGAGCACAAAAATCCAACCAGTTTGCGAAACAGCACCCCTACCAAAAACTCAGCAATTAGCAGGACCAGATATCTCTGGAAATGAGGGCAAAAGAGGAACTAAAAACATGAGAGCTGGTTGGAAGTCGGTTTAAAAAGCAGTTAGATCCCAGATCTCCTAAACAACCTAATGCAAAGCCTTGAGTATCTTACTCCCTATGGGGTAACAGTGGAGTATATTCTCTGGGAAGGATTAAGAGAGAGGCTTTTCAGAGTGAGGAAGCAGGCCCAGCTATTGGTAAGAGGACCATACAGAGAAGGAGAACAGCAGGATTAGATGGAAGTTAGCCTTCCCAGTCTTCATCCCACATTTGGCTTGCATCGCAGTCAGGAACAGATAGCTCTCAAGAAGGAAATGAAAATTTTTTGCTGAAGAATTTGACAGGCCAAGAAGAAAAAAATATATATATATATACTGACAGTGGGCTCCCCAATGAAGCAAGCCAAGCAAATTTCTCTCTCTCTCTCTCTCTCTCTCTCTCTCTCTCTCTCTCTCTCGTCCTGTCATAGAAACAGTTCCCTGCTTATCCTCATACAACTTCCAGTGAGCTGCTTAGAGAACCATTCCTCAGTAGGAATGAAGAAAGAGTTTTGAGTCACTAGACATTTAAAGAAGGAACCTCACGTGGAGGACAGACAAACACAGGAAAGAGAAAAAAAGCAAGTTAGAGGTAACAAGAACTATACAAAGAGAAGAAAACTTTTATATAGAACTATTTAACATATCTCCACAGAGAGACTATAGAAATGGACAGTCAGGGAACAAATCAGCTCCCAGAATTCAGAAATAAGATAACAGAAACAAATAAGATAACAGAAACTCAAAGGAAGGGTTGGATGAAACTTGGCACAATCTCCCAGAAAGAAGAGAACAGAGAGGAAAAGAGGAGAGACAACCCAATGTCTGAATAGAAGGAGTTCTAGAAAGAGAGGAGAGAAGAAAAGAATCCTTAGAGAAATGCTTCAATTAAATTACATTTCCCAGAATGGAATTTAAACACTGAGTCCTGCCTTACTGATATAACCAAAGTTACCTGGGAGTTCAGGAAGTCGGGGTGTGTGGGCTGGGCAAGAGTAAATGAAGCAAACTCTCAATCTTCCATGCAGGAAATTCCATAGATAATGCCTAAAAATTTAAATCAAGACATGGTAATATAAGCATATTATTTAGAAATAAAAATAAGGAAAGCACCTCATTAAAATTGCTGAAAGCGATGACTAAAATCCAGGCAATGGTAGAAGAGGAAGAAATTGCTGCCTTATAACAAACTTTGTAGAACTCTGATTCTTTAAACTATGTTTAGATATAACTTTAACTTTTAAAAAGGTGAAATAAAACTGAAAAATTTATTTTTGAAAATTTCAGAATATAACAATTACAAATCAAAGCTGTAGAGTAGAGCCGTGTGGGGGGTATGTAGAGTGAGGTGGTGATCAAAAAATGTGAGATTTAGCTGTTTTATTTTAATTCCTCACAGCAACACTATGTTCGTTGAATTTCATATTTTAAAATATTTTTTTAATTTAAACGAAAATGCAACAGGGACACAGCCCTAGGGAGTATTTTTTTCAGGTAGCTAGAAAGGGAATCAGAGGAATGGGCAAAGGGTTCCCTCTTCCAAACAAATCCACTGAGCCCAGCTGGCCTCTGCAGAGCTGGCACTGGCACAGAGCAGGTGCTCAGAACACGTGTTTAGAATGAACTTGGGGAGACCTGTGTGTGTGATAGCTCATGTCCTAGGAGAGCCCAGTCCATGATGTATAAGTGTGAGAGGCTCAGCGTATTATCGGGAACACAAACTGTGGACGTGGTACCAGAAGCTAATGTGCAGGGGCTTAAGTGCCATACCTGGGCAGTGATAGACAGCTGTGAAGGTTTGGGGGCTCACACTTGGCCTTCAGAACTCCAAGATGGAAGTTATCCCACAATAGCACAGACAAGGGTTGGGAGAGGGCCAGGCTGGAGAAAGAAAGATCATTCAGGTGGGGCTGTTGTCCTAATACCTGATGTGGCTTAGAAAACTGCCATACTCTGGAATCAGGGGGTGGGAGCCTTAGAAACAGCAGAAGAGAAAGTGTGGGAGGTGATGCCTACAACCTCTGGGAGCAGAGTCTCAAAGCTATGCCCCATGTGGTTAATGCAGCAGAGAAGATTTAAAAATCACTTTGAGAGCAAGCTGGGATTTGTTTTGAATTTTTCCAGGAGAATAAACAATGGAAGCATGGCAGTGGGAGAGAAGATTGATTTAAGGTCTAATTTAATTTAGAGTAAAAGCTTAGAATTGGGAGGAGGAAAGACGTGATGGATGGGAAAGCAGATGCACTTCCAGGAGTGCACATTAATATTGGACAATCAGAAACCAGAAATCTTTAAGAAAGAGGAAACCACAGGGAGGAAGGAGAGGCCACCTGACCCCTAGAGCTTGCAGGTCACAGAATGTTTGAGCATGAAGCCAATCATCCATTTCCTTAGGCCTTTGTTTACCAGACTTGCATATCAAAGAAAAAACAATGCTATCATTAGTTGGGGTTTTTTTGGTCCATATTTCTAAAGAAGGTGCCTGGATTGTCTCCATTTTTCAAATGAGGGAATTAGGAGGCTGGCATCAGGCCTAGGGTAATGGGTACACTACCATATGCCTGAAGTTTATGAGATTGCTAGCAGACATCTCTTTATTCTGCTGCTTAACATCTGCCCAAAGAACCTCATGACTTCCGCTATATAAGACTGTATCTACCATGGCCTTTATCTCAGTGCTATCTGGGAACATAATTAAGACACTCAAACTGATCAGAGTTCACCCCATGTGTCAGATGCTCTATCTTATCTAGACTCAGCTGGAGTTGATTTAGCAAACCCTAACTTCATAAGTTGTAAACTGTTACTCAAACCAGCCAAGAAGTCATTATTATTAATTATTATTAATTGCTATTGTTGATATTACTGCTGTTATTTTATAACACTTAATGTCTGTTCTCCATTTTAAACAGTAAACTTCATTCAGGCGAGTCCTCAGTCTATCTTATCATTTTTCTTTTTCTACCACCTAATGGTGCCTGACACATAATTGATGCTCAGTAATATTTGATATTTGTATGAATAATTGAATGAATGAATGAATGAATGAATGAATTGCCGCATCCAGCAAGTGGTAAATCCTTCCATGTCCAGCGCGGCCCTGGAAAATAAACCTGGGTGAGAATGGTGGGAGATTGAGAGAACAAAGAAGACAGAAAGCTGGGATCAGGGGGTCCACTGTCCACTGATGGTGGACAATTTTATTTTTGCAAGCTGCTTTTATACAAGAACATACAATTGCTACTGGCATAAGCAGTTTCTCTAAAGCATAGCAACACTGTTTCTTCTACTTCTCTGAGGCCACATTTTCTCACGGCCTTCGGCTTATTTATCTTCCTGTGGCTACATTTGTACTGTCTTGTTCTCAGAAGGAGTTTGCAGAGGTGAGGTAACCCTTGGTTGACCTCGTAGATTTCAAGGACCTTGTCAGTTTATAATCCACTCTCCACAATGAATGAATAAAAAAATAAATAAGTTAATTGAATGAGTGAACACTCTGACCCAGCCTTATGTTAGCTCCTCTGTGGAAAAATATTTTATTGTTTTTGTAAAGTGCCTGATAGTTGCCAAGGAGCTTATAGGACTGCCTTCCTCAATTAGAATGTAACTTCATCAAAGTCAGGATTTTGTCTGTTTTGTTTACCTCTGTATCTTCAGTGTTCAGAACAGTGCCTGACATGCAATAGAAGATCAATAGATACTTGTTGATAAACATTACAATTTCCTTTGAGCCTCACAGAAAACTTACAAGGGCAGATACAATTAATTTCCATTGTACAGATAAAGTGATAGGAAGATGGAATGAAAGCTTGCATACGATAATGGAAAGAAAATAATATTTGGAATGGGAGTTCAAATCCCATTTATACCACCTATGAGCTGTAGATTTGGGCAGATCATTGAAGCCCCTCTTGCTCCCATTTTTGGCGTGGTGTTCCAGGGCTCCACTGCATCAAGGGTTAGACAAAGGGAGGTTGGTGGTGGTGGTGTTATCAGTGGTGCCTAAAAACTCTCAGAGACAACATTCATGTAACCCTTAGAATGGGATCTAAATAGAAGACAAAAGCAGGTGACAAATTCAGAAAGCAGGGATCACTTAAACCCGAGTGGCTCCCTGAGACAGCCCTGCACATGGCCTGCATTGAATTTTTCAATTAAGAGTCCAAGCCAGTGGGTATCAGGACTGTCATGGACAGCTAGTGTCTGGACCTCAGCAAATCATTTTACAGTATCCCACATGATAGAGGAAAATGGCAGATTTCTGCATTTTGGCCTCACTGCTTACAGGCTAGCAACCAGAGAAGGTATTTCTTTCTCTGAACCTCAGTTTCCTCTTTGTGAGCTGAGAATAACTACACCTACTATATAGTACTATCAGGGCAGTAAGATTAAATATGTAGGAAGTACCCCAGTGGTGTTTCCTTCTCTCCTAGGTGGAACTGTCCCCAGTGAAGGTTTAACAAATCAACCAGCTCAGTCAAGCAAGAGGAGTCCAGTGGCATGGCCCTGGTCTTGGCTCTGCCTTACTTCATGGGTTTGAATCAAAATAAAAGCTAACACATGTGCATTATCAACCAGTCATGCCTCTAAGTGCTTTGCATGTATTAACTTGCTTTAATTCTCACAGCAACTCTACGAGGTATGTAATTGCCTACAAGGATGGCCACTACCTATTCCTCCCTCCTTACCTGTATACACAACTCTCCTCTCAACAAGAGGTGGAGTCTGTTTCCCCTCCTCTGCACCTGATCTGCCCTCAACCAACAGAATGAGACAGAAGTGATGCTGTACAAGTTGCAGGTTCAGCTCTTGAGATGCCAAGCAGTTTCTGCTTTTGCTCTTGGAAGCTGCCGTTATGCTGTAAGGGTGCTTGAGTGACCACAGAATGATGAGAAGTGGAGGAGAGAAACCACATTGCCCAGATAGATGAGTGAGGCCTTCTTGGACTTTCTAGCCCATTCCAAACACCAGCTGAACACAGCTGAGTGAGTGACCCTGGACTATGCCAGGTGTAGAAGAACTGCCAGCTGAGCCCTGCCTAATTTCCTGGGCCACATAATTATGAGAAATAATGGAAAAAAAAAAAATCCCTGTTTTTTTAAACCACTAAGTTTTGAAGTGATTTGTTACACTACAATAGATGACTAAAACAACTTAGAAATGATTGTTATCCTCGCTTTCTAGATAAGGAAACTAAGGCACAGAAAGTTTAGGTGACTTGCTTAAGATAACACAAAGCTAGTAAATACTAGGGCCAAGATCCAAAATTAAACAATCTGACTGCAAAATCCACTCTCTTAATCATTAGGCTACTATGTGTTGTTTTTGACGACATTAAAAAACCAAATATGCTTAGTAAATTTACAGAGATGGTGGGACAGGAAAGGAGGAAAACAGCATTGAGACTCAAAATTTGTTTCATGGGAAATTGTTAGTATAAAATGTAAAGCCCCCTCTTTAGTTCAAAAAGTTACTTGATTTCATAGAATGGAGATACCTAGGTTTAAGAATAAGTCAAAGGAGACAGAGTTAAATTTTTCAATTAGTTGAAAATTCAGTGTAGACTAACAGTGAGATGTGGTTGACAGAAAAGCTACTGAGGACCATGGGTTGTATTGAGAAGAAATTACAGCAAGGGAGGGAAAGTCCCACCGAGCTCTGCCACAGCCAGATGAGGTCAAAACTGGAGAATGACAATCTCATCAAGGCACCGCATTTTCATCATGACAGGATGGTGATGGGTCTGAACTCCTCTCCACATGAGGGATAAACTGAATAAATCTAATGAAGAGAAATCTTGGGAAGGGCACTAGATCAGGCACTGCATCCTCATGAGAATGAGACTATATTTATTCTGTGAACCTCCAGAAGCCAGAGCCAGAGCAAATGGAATTGCACTGAGGCCACCACACCTCCATATGTGAGGAGCACTCTTTCTAGTGGAGTGGTCTGCTGGGCAGGAATGAGGTCCAGTCCCGAGTGCTGGGCAAGCCGAGATCAGATCATCACCTCACTAAGTGGCTTCAAGGAGAGTTGATCACTGGGAGGAAAGTTGTTGGCCAGAGAGGGTCTCTGAGTGCCCTTTCAACTCTCAAAGCCAAGAGATCAGTGAAGACCTTGTAAGGCAAAGAGAAATTGAGGAACAATAACCAGAGTCAGCCAAACCATAGTTGTTTCTGAAAGTTCCATTCTGGATAAGTAAGATACGAGGATGAAGCAGGCGAGCTCTGGGAGTCTGGCCAGAGCAGAGCGGCTTCCCAGAATTCCTGCTGTTGGTGCCACTTGCAGTCTCAGGTGGCCGTTTTGTGCAGAGCTCAAATGTGGCACCTGGCAAAGGTCTTTGCGTGACATAGTTGGCTACAAGAGAGCTGATGGATACAGACCTTGATGACATGGGTCTTTGCAGCTGTTCACATTTGGCTTAGTGAACTTGACCATGAATTCCTAAGAAGTCTTGAAGGCCTAACTTCACTTCCTCCTCTGTGTTTTCCACCTGCAAATCTCTGTCTACAGAAAAGCAAGCAATTCATTACCTCCCTAGCTGCTACCAGATATTGGCAAAACAAATTCCAGTTAGTCTAGCTGCACTCAGAAGGAACAAGCATGGATGTGAATGAGAGGCACTGAGGCACCACACAGGCCCTGCTCGCCTCCTCAGGATACCTCAGCAATTGTTAAGCACGTGTCCTCCACAGCACATTAGAAATCATGAGCTAGTCGGGGACTGATATTAACATTGGCCATTAGTGCTGCAGAATATTTATTTAATTTTAAATAAATATTATTAATTTAAAATTAAGTAATAAATATTTTTTGTTTAAAATGTCTTTGGAGACAACTTCAAATGCTTCTGTTGTGAAGAATTACTCATCGAAGTCTTATAAAAAGAGAGTCATCATTTATTTAGTCAAATATCAGAATCTGTGGCTTTTTTAGAGGAATGCTTTATGTTTCTGCAGCTATTTGAGAAATATAACTCCCACTATTAAACAGATAAAAATGAAAGTTCTAGTCAAGTTATTTTAAATCAAATAGAAATTTATTTACTAAATTCAAATTGGCAGTAGCAGCCAACTTGTTTTTAAACAATTTTTAAACAATATTTAGTTAAAATAGTTGTTTTGCATGTGACATGTCAAGGAAAAATATAAGGTTGAAGTAATCATTCCAAAATACGTGTTTTAAAGTTTATCTTGCACCACCCACCAGTGGTTCTAAAAGTGGGCCCCTGACATGACAATATTAGCAATACCTTATGAATACCTATGACTTATTATTTTAGCAATATTTGCCACTGTTGCAGGGAAAGAAAATCAAATTGCTAAGAGGCCCGATGACACACTCAAAAATGTATAAATCACGAGAGACAAGAGTCTTAGTTGCTCCCAAATTCTTTTGCACCCAGAGTGATACTGCCTACAAAATGGATCTTCACCTTCTAAAAATGACTTCTGTTTTTCCTTTAGTGTCACTGGCTGTTCATGCAAATGTAACGAGCTTCTCTCAGAGTCTACTAATTTCAGTCAGCACGGATATTAGCTGACCATACTTAAATGTCTCCCCCTTGTTTTGTTTTTTGTTTTTTTGGTTTTTTGGTTTTTTAGGCAAGGCAACCCTTGGTTGACCTCACAGATTGCAAGGACCTTGTCAGATTACAATCTCTTATTTTCTTTTATTTTTTATGCCTACAGCACTTGGTCTTCCTAGGTGGTCTCCTATCCAAGAACTAACCACGCCTGACCCTGCTTAGCTTCCGAGATCAGATGGGATCGGGCTTGTTCAGGTTGGCATGTCCATAGATGTCTCCCACTTATAATAAATCAATCCTTTGACTTTCAATTGAACCCAGTTAATTTACAGTAAAAGTCGAAAGACTGATTGGTAAATTACTAGTTTTATCAATTACTACGCAGAAAAATGAATTGAACAACATTGAAGCAGCAAGGAAAACACCTTGTATTCATTGCTTAGATGACCATAACTTTTAATTATATTTGGAGAATTCTAGCTCCTTAATAGGTTAGTAGAAGACTGAGTTACTATTTATCAGCAAAACAGAGGTGATTTGGAGAGCTGCTGTAGATAACTGCCTAGCCTGATCTGCCAAGTATGATGGGTACATTTTCTGAGTGACCTTCAGCCTTTAAAGAAGATTGTGATGAGGTATTACTTCCTCGACAGAATGCAGCATGTGCCCCTCGGCAGCAGTCAGCTCAGCAGCAGACTAACCTGTTCTCAACTAAATGGCATAGTGGCCCCTTTCCTAGCAGCATCGTGTAACCCAGAGCACAGCACTAGTTACATAGGGTCTCACTCACAGCATTAAGAAAGAATCAAACCATTCCACACCTAAGGAAGGCCCCTGCCATCTAAGGTAAGCCCCTGGACCCAGCATCAACATGTCCCAACAGGAACATTCCAAGCAGGAGCAAACTTCTGAGGAAATGTGCTCTGAGGCTCAGGCCAGCCTGAGCAAGCAGGGTCAGCCTCCAGGAGGAACATCATAGGGAAGATGGCTGGAAGCTGTGCAGCCCCCAAAACATGGCAGGACCACTGCAA
Source organism: Eidolon dupreanum (assembly GCA_028627145.1). Taxonomy (NCBI): domain Eukaryota; kingdom Metazoa; phylum Chordata; class Mammalia; order Chiroptera; family Pteropodidae; genus Eidolon; species Eidolon dupreanum. The sequence goes on along the minus strand of CM053506.1, from coordinate 54,479,613 downwards.
GGAAGAGCAGGATTGTGATTCAGTGATGCAGACCTTGGGCTGTGGAGAGGACCTGTATACCCCTGGGTTCCTCATGGTGTGGGGAAGGGGCCAGGCAGCGCTGCCTACCAGGGGGCTCCCAGTTCTGAAGAGGCTTTTCTGAACCAAACAGGTGGAGTTGAAATTGCTGAGGGCAGGGGGAGTCTCAAGGTGAGAAGATATCAACATCAACATCTCCCCGAGTCCTGGGTCAGAGAACATACTGGAAAGATGTAGCTGGCCAGTGAAGACCCCCTCACCTCTAGGAAACTCAGAGCACGTGCCCTCTGATGGCTGGTTCCCTTCCAAATGCACCTGGCCTTGACTGTAGCGACTGACACAACCACCAAACTCTATGGGTGCCAGAGGGATTAGGCTTATCTCAGTTTCTCCCTTAACTCCTTTATCTGGAACACCAGGTATTTTAAGGAGGCAGAGAGGCCGACAGATCAGTCCAGTGAGTCAGGGAAGAAAGATGGTCATTTTCACACTCCAGAACCTCCCAGGGGATCCTAGGTCAGTATCCTGGAGTGGTACAGTTAACTGCAGGGAAATCTAGGAGCACAGGAAGAGAATCCACCCATCCTGGAGAGGGTACTCCCTTGAGGTTTAGGAGAGGCTATTAGCTCTGAAGTCGGAGGGTTCCTGAAGACTCTGCCCAGAACCCAAGCTTAAAGCAGTAAGTCTGTCGCAGGCCCCAGGTCTCGGCTCACTCTTGGATTCCAGCCGGATTTTTTGTGCTCAAGCCCCAATATGGGTGGCCTTACAGGTAAGGGATTCAGGATGTGGCCACCTGGAGCAGCGGAGGAAGGTGCAGGGAGCTGGTGCTCAGACCCTGCTTTCTACAGGGTACAGTGATGTCCCTCCAACACTCTGCCCCAAGGGACATGGCTCACAAGCTGACAGGCTCACTAGGGAGACCAGGTGTAGCCTGAGACACCGTGGTAAAGCAGACACATGGAGTGCACCGAGTGCATGTGGAGGGCCCGGAGGCAACACCACTCTAGAATCTGCTGGGAGAAGCTTCAGGATGAGGCTGGACAAGTGACTCATCTCAACTCCTTAGGAAGGGAAAGTGCTTCAACCAAGAAGCAATTTGTCTTCGACATTAGGCTGCCTTTTTTAATATCTGCATTTTGGACAGTAATGGACCACGGTTACGGGCTTATGTGATAAGGAAGAGGGAGTATGTTTCTCTGCTTGGCAGTGAACTTCATTCTGATCTGTGTTATTTAAAATTTAGAGTGATTTAGTTCTTGGTTGACTGTCAGAGACTAAAGCTTTTTAAGATTGATCTGAGGCCACAATCAGAATTATAGGAGATAAGGAACCCTGAGTGATAGCTTTTTAAAATGTGTCTGCAATTTTCCAAGATGCTGCCAGTGGAAAATCTTAGCATGTCCTTTGCTAAGAAGCATTTCAGAAGCTAGGTCTTCAGACAATCTCCCTCCAGAAAAGGTGAAAAATTAAGATTTCCCAGAGAGCCAGACTTTGATCTGGTTGGAGAAAGAGCTAATTTAGAGCATGAAGATTTTAGAATGATCCCAAACCTCAAAAACTCAAGATAGGTGGGGAAAGTACAGATGTCCCAGGCCCTGTAGGAGATCCCCACAGCATTGTCACCACAAACTAGGAAGGAGGAACCCTGCTCTATTCTAATAGATATGTAGTGGTGTCACATTATGGTTTTAATTTGCATTTTCCTAATGACTAATGATGTAAAGGATCTTTTCATGAGCTTATTTGCCATCCTTATATCTTCTACAGTAAAATATCTGTTCAAATCTTTTGCCTTTTAAAAAAATTAGTTTGTTTCCTTGTTATTAAATTTTGAGAGCACTTTATATATTTTTGGTACAAGTCCTGTATCAGTTGTATGATTTTCAAATATTTTCTCTCAGTATGTAATTTGTATTTTCATTCTCTTAATCACATTAATCACATCTTTGGAGAGTAGGATTTTTTTTTTTTTTTTTAATTTAAATAAGTCAAATTATCAGTTAGTTCTTTTACAAATTGTGTTTCCAGTATAGTATCTAAGAAACCTTGGCCTAATCCAAAGTCATAAAGGTTTTCTACAGAAATTTCACAATCTTAAAATTTACATTTAGGTGTATAATTCATTTTGAGTATATTCTTGTATCTGACGTGAGGCCTGGATCACAGTTCATTTTTCATACATGAATATGGAACTGTTCCACCATTTGCTGAAAACACTAGCCTTCCTCCACTGAATTGTCATTGCACTTTCATCAAAAATCAGTTCTCCACATATATATATATGGATATATATATATATCCATATATATATGTCTAGTTCTGAACTTTGTATTCTGTTTCATTAATCTGTTTATCTTAATGCCAGTATCACAATGTTTTGATTACTGTAGGTTTATGATAAGTCTGGAAATCTGACAGTGTTAGATCTTCATCTTTGTTATTCTGCTTCAGAGTTTTCTGGCTATTGTAGGTCCTTTAATTTCTACATGAATTTTAGAACAGCTGGTCAATTTCTACAAAACACCTACTGGGATTTTGGCTGAGACTGTATTGAATCTATAGACCAATTTGGAAAGAACTAACATCTTAACAATAGCAAGTCTTTTAACCAACACAGTATATCTCTCCATTTATATATATCTCCTTTCATTTCTCCCAGCAATGATTACAATCTTCAGTGCACAGATCTTTTGTTATATTTACTCCTAAGTATTTCATATTTTTGATGCAATTAAAAATAGTTTTGATTTTCAATATCCAATTATAGAGACATGATTTAGTTTTGTGCATTTATCTTGTACCCTGCAACCTTGCCAAACTCACTTATTATTTTGCACCCTTTGTCAGATTAAAGGAGTTCTCTTCTATCCCTAGTTTGTTGAGAACTTTGAACAGGAATGGTTATTGAATTTTGTCAAATGCTTTTTCTACATCTTTTGAGATGATCATATGTTTTCTCTTTTTTAGTTTATTAATTTGGTGAATTACACTGATTGATTTTGGTATGTTAACCAACATTGTACAATTGAGATAAACCCCAGTTAGTCATTATTTTCCTTTTTATATTTTTTTGAAGTGGATTTGCTAAAATTTCATCCAGGAATTTTTGCATCTGTTTTCCTGAAGAATATTGGTCTGTAGTGTCCTTTTCTTGTAATGTCTTTGCCTGGTTTTAGATCAAGGTAGTACTGGCTTTATAAAATGCATCGAAAGGTATGCCCTCTTCAAGAAGAGTTCATATAGTGTTGGTATTATTTCTTCCTTAAATATTTGATGGAATTCACCAGTGAAGCCATCTGAGCCTGGAGTTTTCTTGATAGGAAGGTTTTAGCTACAAATTCCACTTCTTTATCAGATATAGGGCTATTTAGCTATTTCGTTTTGAATGGATTTCAGTAGTTTGTGTCTTTTTTGTTCATTTTATCTGTTGCCAAATTTACTAGCATAACATCGTTCTTAACATTACCTTATAATGCTTTTATTATCTGAAGACTCTATGGTGATGTCACCTCTCTCATTCCTGATATTGGTGATTTATCTTCTCTCTTTTTTTTCCTAATTAGTCTGGTTAAAGGCTTGTCAATTTTATTGATCTCCTCAAAGAACCAGCTATTGAATTAATTGATCTTCTCTATTATTTCTCTTTTTCGTTTTATTCACAGCTACTCTAATCTTTATTTTTATTTTTTTATTTATTTTTTTTTTAGGTGAGGCAACCCTTGGTTGACCTCACAGATTGCAAGGACTGTGTCAGATTACAATCCCTTATTTTTTTATTTTTTATGCCTACAGCACCTGATCTTCCTAGATGGTCTCCCATTCAAGTACTAATCAGGCCAAACCCTGCTTAGCTTCTGAGATCAGACAAGATTGGGCTTGTTCAGGGTGGCATGACCGTGAACTATTTTTTTTTCTTTTACTTTGGGTTTCATTTGCTCTTCTTTGTGTAGTTTCTTAAAGTAAAAACTGAGTTCATTGATTTAAGGCCTTTCTTCTTTTATAATATCTGCATTTCATGCTATAATTTACTCCCTAAGTACTCCTTAAAGATATTTCACAAATTTTATGTGTTGTGTTTTCATTTTTATTCAGTTCAAAGTACTTTTTAATTTTTCTTTTTGATTTTTCTTTGACCCATAAATAATTTAGAAATGTGTTAATTGGTTTCCAAATATTGAAGAATTTCCAGAAATCTTTCCGTTATTGATTTCTAACTTAATTCCATGGTCAGAGAAACATATGTAGTTATTTAAATTTTCTTCCATTTATAGACTTGTTTATGCCCGTATTAGCAAAAATTTCAGATTATCTATATACTTAATGATTTTTTTTTGTCTACTTATTCTATCAATCATCGATAGGCATTTTTACATTTTTTACTGTAATTGTTTTTTTCTATTTCTCCTTGAAGTTCTATAGGTTTTTGTTTCATGTATTTTGTAGCTCTGTTATTAGTTGTATAAGCTTTTAAGATTGTTGTGTTCTTTTAATGAATCGACCCTTTTATAGTTATGAAATGATCTTTTTTATCCCTGGTAATATTCTTTGGCCTGAAATATCTTTTGTTTAATATTAATATAACTGATCCATCTTCAGTTCTTTTATCCAGTATGGCGATCTCTGCCTTTTAATTGGAGGTATTTAGATAATTTTCATTTAATGTGATTGTAAATATGGTTAAGTTTAAATATATCATCATCTTGCTATTTGTTTCCTATTTGTTCTATTCCCTTTTCTCACCTCTTTTTCTGGCTTTTTTTTTTTTATTAATTAAAATTTTTACTCTATTTTATTCCATTTGCTGGCTTAACTTTAACATTTTATTATTTTAGTGATGCTTTAGGGTTTTAGTATACAAATTTAACTTTTCATAGCCCACCTTCAAATGGTGTTATATCATCTTATGTATAATAAAAGAAACTTATAACAGTGTACCTACATGTATCCCTTTCCATCCTTTATGCTATTATTGATACACATATTGCTTCTATATACAGCCTCACACTGTTCTTTTCACTTAAATAGTTGAATATATTTTAAAGAGACTTAAATCATAAGAAAAAATATTATATTATACTTATTCATATAATTACCATTCCAGTAATCTTCATTCTTTGGGTAGATCCGTATTTCCATCTAATATTATTTTCCTTTTGCCTGATTGTCTTTAACAGTTCTTGTAGTGTGAGTCTGGTGTGATTTTCAGCTGTATTTCAGCTTTAATATACCTTAAAAGGTCTTTACTTAGGCTTCATTCTTGAGGAATGTTTTCAGTAGATTCAGAATACTGGGTTAACAGATTTTACTTTCAATCATTTAAAGATGTTACTCCACTAACTTTGCTCCTCTGTACATATTACATCATTTTCTTCTGGCTACTCTTAAGAGTTTCTTTTCATAAATAAGTATGAATCATTTGGTTATGATATGCCTCCATGTACTTTTTCATGTTTCTTGTGCTTGGGGCTCATTGGACATCTTGGATCTGTGGGTTTATACTGTTGATAAATTGGGAACAGTTTCAGCCATTATTTCTTCAAATATTTTTCAGTTCCCTTTGCAGTGGTGGGAACCACACTGGGATTCATCTGAGAGAGGGGTGAGCTATGGGTCCCAAAGTCAAAGCCTGGCTCTCCACAGAGGCTTCTTGCACACAAAGTAGCCAGCGGTTGCTGTCACAAAAGTGGGAACAAAGTGCACAAGCATCAGACACAGTTTGGTGCACATCCCAGCTAACGCCTGCTAGCGGGAGGACATAGGGCTGGCTTCTCCACCTCTCCAGTCTCTATCTGCTCATCCAGGAAGATGGAGTTAGTAGTAGCTGTCCCCATGGGGCCTCTAGAAAGCTTAAATCCAATAATTAGACAATAAGCCAGAAATATAGTACGAGCTCCTTAAACAAAGCTATTATTGCTTTTTCATTTAGCTATAGTAGAAAGTAATGTCAATGTCAATATTGTCACTCCCATTTTATGGATGACAGATATTGAGGCACAGAGAGAAAAAGCAGTGCCCGGAATTACACAGAGACAGTTACTGAAACAGCAAACTCCAGAGACCCATCCCATTAGCCAGTGATGGATCTCACCCACACCCTCTAATGAGCACATTTCTCCATCTTGGTGCTGCAGTCCTAATTTATTCCCAGTAGTTCCAGGTTCCCTAGAAAGAAAGTAACTATTAATTCAGTTACACCGATTACCAGATGGTTCTCTGGTTTATTGCTGTCATTTCTCTAAAGCAAGCATCTGTAGGTAAAGATGTCATTCTCCCTTTATGTTGCTTAAATGAGAAAACACATTTTCATGTGTGCTTGCAGCACAAGACTCCAGCACCACATGGAGGCTCTAGTCACCCTGTTAAAGCCAGGAATTGCCTAGAAAAGAGAGAGGTGGAGAAAGGAGTGCTCTGTGAGCATGCATAAGGTTGGAGGCTGGAGGCCATATGGATAAAGCAGGTGACCACGTCCCTCACCTGGGCAAGTGCAGACACAGGGATGCTGTTTTCCCACCCAGCGTGGAGCCCTGATATACAATAATAGCTGAGGTTTATTTGACAAACACACAACTTTCACTACATTCCAGGCACTGCTCTAAGGACTTCTCAAGTATTAATTTATTTAATGCTCACAAGAGACCCAAAAGTACTGTTATTATAGTATGTTGGGAGGTTCCACAGAGAAGTTAAGCAATTTGCCTGGGGTCACACAGCCAGTAAGTAGCTAAACCAGGATTTAGCTGTAGGGATGGAGTTTAAAATGAGCTTTCCATGGAGAGAATCAAAAATGTGTAGTCAGAGCCACACGCAGTCTGATTTGGGAAAATCTGAGCATGAACGAAATGAAGAAGGGCTTCAACAGAGATCAATCACGCATGGAGAAGGGGGACAAAGGCGGTCTAATCTGGTGGGTGGGAAAAGGCTAAGTCAAGGTGGTTATAACAGTACCTCATCTATAGCAGGACATCCCAAACAGGAATCTGGAGTCTCAACATCCTTGAGAAGTGGAAGTTACTATTTCGTTGTAGAGATGTAGAAACTGAGGTTCGGAGAAGTTAAGCCATCTGCCTGAGGTCACATAGCCAGGAGGTGCAGGGTTGGGGCTCAAACCCAACCTACCTGTCCCTACATGCCATGCTCTTTCCCTGCATCTTTCAGCCTTGCTACCAGATTTCGTCATTAGAGAGTGGGGTGGGACCTGCCCCTGTAATGTACACACACAGTATACCAGGCACATGGTACAATATGTGCTGGGTACTCCCCATGTGACAGCTGACTCCCATTAAACAGGTAAAAAAATGAAATCTCACCCTGCCAGGAGAGGACAGATCTAAACTCACACAGATCTACTGATCCTTTCTTTCCCTCATGTCACCTCAGGGACATTTTACATAGGAGAAGCCAGTTCCAGTATGCCAGCTTTTCTCTCCCTGACCTGCTGCAGCCTAAAACCCCCTAGAAAGGCTGCAAGATGGAAAGGGTTAATGTGGGAGCCTTCTCCCTGCTCCAGACTCGTGTTTTAATCGTTTAACCAGGGGAGTAACAACTCTGAGCAGTGCTGGCAGTGCCTGTGGGCAGAGCTTCTCCACTGGTATGTGCAGGCGGTAGTGGCGCCCCACTTGACCATGGACCCACCCACACAGGGCCTCAGCTGCACCTGGTAACTGCCTCGAAGAGGAAGCCTGAGCTCCTCCAGGCACCCACTTGCCCGGCCAGGACCTGGAGGGCTGGACCCCTGACCCTGAGGCGCCACTCTCCCTCTTCAGGATCCCTGACCACAGAAATCCTTCGCCAGCCATCTCATTTCCTGTGTGTTTGTGTTTGTCTCTCTACTTTAGGGATTTATTTCTCTACAAGGGACACAGGTGACTGAACTCCTTCCTGGCCCTGAGGATATGGGGAAGCACCTCTTTGAGATCAGCCCAGGTAGGCCTGAGCACCTTGCAGCCCTGTGCTGGGGCTAACCCTGGTGGCCCCAATGGGACTGTCACCACCTCTAGCCTGAGAAGGGCAGAGCTCTTTCATGATCCTCTAGCACTGTCTCTAAACACGACTCGGAAATTTGGGTCAAATCTAAAGGATATTGCAAACTTGGGAGGAAATTAGAAAATCCAATCTGGGTAATTAGCTTTTGGGTAAGAGGAAAATGGAGATTTTTAAATTCACAATAAACAAAAGATTTTAAAAAAATCCATGGACACCTTAGGGTGAAGGTTCAAACACAACAAAATTGAGTCACATGCAAATAAATCTCTAGCACCAATTCAGAACATTAAAATAAGTTTTATCACGAATCCTAAAACAGAATTGTCATGTGGTGAAAAGAAGGGAAATAATTTACCCAAAGAAGTTCTATCATGTTAGCAGTCACAAAACAATTTTTTCAAGTTTCTGGTTTTAAAATGTGATCATTATTGAGCTAAGTAAATGTGCCTTGCAGATTAGCCAATCTATTCACAGAGGGTCTGGGTTCTATAGTCAGGCTGTGGTGTATTTAGCCCGGCTTCCCCCAGAAGCAGAGCCTGAGACAGTGTCTGAGCGGTTTATTTGCCCAAAAAGCATGGGGAAGGGAGTGGAAAGAGAGGAGAACCAGTCAGAGTACGCTGTGAGCAGCTGCTCCTGTGGCACCCAGGGCTCATTTCCAGTGGGACCTTGTGGAAACTGTGGGGAACAGGCCTTAGAAGTATCTGGCCCAAGGAGTAAGGAGGCCAGGGAGGGTATACCCGCCAATTCCCACCAGCCATTCATTAATTGAGAGCTGCTGCTTCCTGGGGAGCTGACATTGCCATTCCTGTCCTGCCCTGCACATGGACCAAGCTCCCTACAGACAGAGAAGGCCTTCAGGGAGATTTGCAAGTGCTTGAGGAAGAGGCCACCAGCATGGATGGAAACAGCGTGCCCTGGAATCTGGGCAAGGCAGCTAGTCGTCATGTCCTATCAGTATGTGTCCGATTTTAGACTTCCTTCTGGGAAGTGGTAGCTGTGAACTGACTGTACTAGGGCCTCACTGGGGTCTGTGTGACAGTAAGTTTTCACTCTCACAGCAACAAGGCCACCCAACCTCTCTGATGAGGTGACCTAGCTATTGGCTGTCCACCAAGGCACGGATCAGCCTAGGCTCAGGCCAGCCAAAAGTTCCTAGGAATTCCAGGAGGCACGGGCTAAAGCTGAAGTGCAGGGAGACCCTCCAACTGCATTTCCTGGATGCAAACTTCCAGCACCACGGTTTTTGGGCACTCCCTATTTGGACTTTTTATCTACTGCAAGTGCTACACAGCACATTAGAAGGTGACAACAGAGTGATCCCAGGGTAGGGAGTGGAAGATTGATGTTTGGTTGACTATGGAACAGGAGTAAAGGCTTCTGCAAAGAAGACCGAGAAGAGATGAAGGAGGGTAGTGAGGTAGACAGGATCCCGCCACCCAGGGGAAGGGAAACCAGGCAAACGGAAGGAAGGGCTGGAGGAGGGGCCCCAGGCCTGGAGAATGGAAAAGTGGAAGTCAACACCCCCAGCCATAAATTCAAAAAGGTGTGTGCCCCAAGGACCAGACAAGGAAAATCGCCAGTGCTCCTGCTCTTTATCTAGGTATATCAGAGCTATTTACAAGGATTTCTTGACTTGGGGGGAATGAAAGCCCATTTGCCATGTAAGGTAACATTCATAGGTTCCAGAAATTAGGATGTAAACACCTCTATGGGGGCTCTATTTTGCCTGCCACAGTACTCAAAAGATCCATCTGAGGTAAGGGTATTGTTATGCCCATTTTATTAAAAAGTGCACTGGAGATTAGAAAGAGTAGGAGACTTGCCCAAGGACACACAGGCTTCAGGCTTGTACCTAGGCAGTTTAACTTCTAAAGCCACACATTTGAGCTGCCCTCCACTACAGGGACCTGGCACAGGTTCTAGCCTCTTTCTCACCTGGGCCCAGGAGGACTACGGATGCAAATATAGAAAAGAAAGCTCCCTGCACCCCTTCAAGCTCTCAAGCACAGCAGTGGTATAAGCACCAGATTCCTGCGGGTCTCAAATACTGCCATCTCTGCCCTCTTGCCTTCACTCGTGCCTGACGGTTTTGGAGCGGAGGTGCAAGCAGCTGTGACACTGCTCAGGAAAAGCAGGCCAGGTGTGGACAGTGAGGAGTTTAGTCAGCCTATGGGGAGCACTGAAGAGGAGAGACTCAGTAGTCTCCTTTGGACTCATCATTTTGGCTGGGGAAGGTCAGGTCGGGGTGCATGCCTGCCACAACCCATACCCAAGTGGGAAAAACTTGACGACTCTAGGAAGTATGATAGAAACCCAAATATGATAATGCATAAGGTCAGCTGTATGAATTTTAAGTCATAGTTCTACCTGTGCTCTTCAACAGTATAAAAAATTATAATTTTTCAACAGAATTAAATATGAGGAAAAGTTATACTGTAAGTGCCATCTAGTGGTAAGACCTGCCAATTCCAGGACAGGCCATGAGTACCTCCTGCCCACGCAACCATTTCAGTCAGGCCATACCTCTGATCCTTGCTGGGCCCCCTCAGTTACTAAGTGGCAAGGGGTGGAGAGGTGGGGGAGTTGGGTGGGGAAGCTGTAGCTCTAACCAGCTCTAGCCACAGAGGCCCACTCTACACCAGGACTCTGAGGCTGGCTCCGGGCAGGATGGACATTGTCCAGGCCCCAGAAAGCTGCTGAGATTCAAGGACCGTAAGTCACCTCTCCACCTGGGCCTCTTCTCCAGCCTGGGCAGTTAGTTACCTGCTGCGATATTGTGATTTATAATAAGAAATATATATTTGATCTTTTTCCTGGTTCCTGGCACAGAGCTCCTAAAACCCTCAGAATTTCCTTCCTAAGGAAGGTGATGAATGTTCTTTTTTTATGTTAATGAAGTGACTTTTAGAACACACCTATGGATGAAGACTGTTGTTAGAGGAACCAACCAGCATTAGAGATTGGAATTTGAAGTCACAAGCCAGACGTCTGGGGAGGGGAGGGGAGCTGGAGGTTGAATCAGTCACCAATGGCCAATATGATTTAATCAATCATGCCTATGTAATGAAACCTCCATAAAAACCCAAAAGAATAGGATGTGGAGAGGTTTTGGGTTGGTGAGCACATGAAGGTTCAGGGAGAATGGCATACTCAGAGAGGGCATGAAAGTTCTGCGACCTTTCCCACATGCCTTGTCCATACCTTCCATCTGGCTGTTCCTGAGTTATATACTTGTATATAAATCAGTTACCTAGAAAGTAAAATGTTTCCCTCAGTTCTGTGAGTCACTCTAGCAAATTAATTGAAGCTAAGGATAGAGTCAGTGGAAGCTCCAGTCAAAAGCTGTTTGGTCAGAAGCACGGGTAACTACCTACCTGGACTTGCAATTGATGTCGGGGAAGGGCTGGCCCCTTAACCTCTGGGATGTGATACTATCACCAGGTAGTGTGAGAATTGAGTTAAATGTAGGACGTCCAGCTGGTATCTGAGAATTCCTTGGTGACCACGATTTTACCTAGAAACACTGTCTATTCCCAGCCCATTGAGAGCTGTCTTTTCCTTGCACACTTGATCCTGTTGGCCTCCCAGACCCTCACGTCTTGGAAATGCAGGCATCTGGCTCCAGGCCAAACTTACGCCTCCCTCTCAATCCACAGGAACGTGGGGCAAGGAGCGGAGAGGCCCGCTCTGACACTCTGAACAAAAAGAGTTGCTAAATCTCTTAGATGCTTGTATTTCATGAGAAGAATCAGGTGATCAATAGAGCAGAGTAATTCATTGCTAATATCCCTCTTCCGATGTCAGTACAATGCTACTGAAGGGAGGCAGGTCGGTTTACTACAAGGATTTAGATGGAGCCTAAGTCTTTCTGACAAGTAACCACTGGCCTATCATGTATCCTCTATTGCTGAGCATGTTTTTCAAGAGTCCATGTTTAGGACACACACCTACCTTTGGTGACACTAGGGTTGTGAGGAAAGGCCTATCCTTCCCACCAAGGCTTCTGACAGTGAGAGCAAGGAGCCCGAAAGGTACTCTGGTGCCTTCAGGAAGGGAGGGAAGGTGACAGGTGGTAGTCTCTGTCAATGTACACTGCACCAGACACAGTCTATAGTTCTGTTTCTTTCAGGCCAAGTGTCACATTGCTGGCCTTGGCACTTTCTGCAGAGCCACCCGGGGCCCCAGGACAGGGTGCCTTTCCAGGTGCATTTCCTCCCGGGAGTGTAAGTCGTCCAGCATACAAGGCTTTCAGCTCCAAGTGAGATATGCAAGGCACCCTGAATCTCAGGGAAGAGAAGAGCGGGGAAGCACTGTCTTCTTGAGCAGGAGGACAAGAGGGTATAATGGCTGAAGTCTGGGCCCAGTGCCCATGGCAGAGCACCTGTCTGCTTTGGGCCCCGCAGACCATATTTCTCAAGATAAATTGCTGGAGGCTTCAGTGGAAGGGACCCAGTTCAGAGATTTGGCAGGTGCCTGCTCTCTCATCGAGCCCCCAGGCTGCCTCCCTCTCACTAGCCTGCTGGGGCTTCCCACCCACTTCCCAACACCAGGCGGGCACCCTGCGGGCAGTAGGCTAGGAAGGGATGGCTTTGGGGTCTTCAGGAAGTTGAGAGCTGAGGTACAGCAATGAGTTACTCTGTGGATTATCTGACTCTTCCCACCAAACACTAACATCTAATGGGTTTGGCTACTCTTTTTGTCCAGGTGATCGATGGAACCCCAGAGAAATCAGGGAGACGTGGCCAACTGTGCCTAAGTGAGCCAGGGATGCAGATGTCCCCCAGGGCAGGCTGGGGTCTGCATGAAGAAAGGAAGTTTCCAGGAAGAAATTTGAGGCAAGCCCAGATACCAGCTTATACCTGTTTTCTGTCAGTCAGAAAGAACCAGACAGAAGCCTGGCCCTGCCACCCAGGACAAGTCACTGAATGTCCTGTGCCTCTATTTCATCATCTGTAAACTGGGGATGGTAATAGAGCGAAGTGCCTTGGGTTTGGAGAGGATGCGGTGAGATCCAGTGCCTGGCTCATATTTTTATATCCCCTCCTTCCTGCAGTCTCTCTGTTTATCATTTATTCTGAATAATAACAACACAGTTACTACTTAGTTATTACCTCCAAGTAAACAATCCCAATACTGTGTGATAAGTGCTAGGACAGAGGTATCCCCAGGGTGAATGCCTAGAGTGGGGCGGGGGACTTGCCTGGGTGGTTAAAGAAGGTTTCAATCAAGCTAAGACTTGACAGAAAAGTAAAAATTATTCACATGTACAAACAGGAAAAGGTACTCCCAGAGTGGTCCAGAATGGGAGCTAGAGTTCACAAAGGCCAGAGGTCTGGAGAAACATGGTGTATGAGAGACTCGGGGAATAGAAGACTAACGTGAAAAGGTTGGCAGGGGCCTGGTTGCTCAGGTCCTGGGATGCTGGACAAAGAGGCTTGGACTTTAGCTATTGAAAATCTTTGGCTGGCAGGAGGAATTGTTAAAATCAAAACCATGTGTTAGAAAGAGCACTAAGTTAGTGATGGGGGTTGCAAGGACCGGCAGGAGATGAGGGCAGGCGAACTGTCGTTCATCTTCGCCACCGTCTATGCTATAGCTCCCACCCTCACCCCGGTCAGTATCCACAGAGAAGACCTCTCTTCCACGGGAAGAACAGGATGAGACGCCCTGCCACATTGCTTACAGGGTCCTATGGGGGAGGCAACTCAGAAGCCTGGCCACTCAAAGCTGAGCCATGATTCTTTCTGTGCAGTTACAAACTCATGTGCCAAGTTCTCAAGCAAGGTGGCTCTGATCACGCACAGTAGCTCTGCCTTTGCAGACTGTTTAAGGAGGTTCTAGACCCAGCTCAGGGAAAATCAAATCAGATTTCCTCTCTTTTCTGGGTCTCGGTTTCCCCATCTTTAAGATAAGAAAGCTTGACTTCATTATTTCTGATTTGTCGCTCAGAAAGAATGGGTTACCAGCAGTTTCTTATGGCTGCACTGGATCTTTGAAGCCATTCTTGGGCATTGAACTTGCAGCTGTCTGCCCTTATCCACTACAACTTGGAGCAAAGAGAACTCCTGCCTGCTGTCTCTGAGACCTGACCTTGGAACGGAGCCAGCACACACAGATTACTCTGTACAAGTAGACTGATACAGTGCTCCTGACATCCACAGATCATCGCTCATCTTGTTAGGCGCCTCCTGAGCGGGATGTCAATCTCAGCCTATCTCGGCACCTGGTACCAGGCAGCCTGTATATCAGCCTGACCTCACACGGCCCGACTGAGTTTTCCTGTAGAGCACCAGACAAAGGGTAATAACCACAAATGAAATTAGATGAGAAGTTCACAGAAGCTCCCCACCCCTGAGAGTGGGAGAGTCAGCAAATAAATATGAGTGTCTGCTTGTACTTCCCTGCTTTGCATCTGGCCCTCCTGTCTTAATCTCACTTTTCTCAACTAAACGCAAGACCAAGTATGGGGAACTCCCACTGATGTCTCTGGATAGGAACACATGGTTCATTCCTTTAGCCAAAATCATGTTTAAGAACAGATCTGTTCAGTAGGGATCTAACACAAGCCACCTCTGTGATGAAATTGACAATTCTGATGCTCACTTATACTAGCCACATTTCAAGTGCTCAGCAGCCATCTGTCTGGTGGAACCCTGTTGCACAGCACAGGCCTGGATGAGGAGACTCCAGAGTACTGCCTGACATAGATTGGGTGCTCCACAAGTAAGCTTAGAATGAAAGGGAGGCAGACAGGGCTGGAGAACGCCTAGGGAGAAAAGCCAAAGCTTTGGAATCAGACAGACACGTAGGTTCACATTTTAACTCTGCCACTCACTAACTGCAAGAATTTGGACCAGTTAACTTAAATTATCTGAGTTTCAATTTTATCATCTGATAATAGAAATAAAACTACCTACTTGGCAAGACAGCTGTGACCATCAAGTGAACTCAGACATGTGGAATACAGAAGATACTTCTCCCCACCCTCTCCTGCCTCATTCTTTCCCTCCCTCCCTCCTTCTCGCTCTCTTTTTTTCTGCCATAGTCAAGCAAGATTTCAAATTTCTTTAGTTCTGTTGCTTAAAAAAAAAGAAAAAGAAAAGAAATCCTAGCTCTACAGCACTTATTTTCAAACTTTCCTGAGTATCCCCTAGAGGGCTTTTTAAAACCCAGACTTTGGGTTTCATCCCCAAAGTTTCTCACTCCAGAAGTCTGGGGTGAGGCCTGAGAACCTACATTTCTAACAAGCTCCTACATGATGCTGGTCCAGGAATCACATTTTGACAACTCAAAAGAGAGCTCATGGAATAAAGAAAAAATATTTATATTTACTACCTTTAATGACAGCTTTTCCTGCTTTTTAAAGCAGAGCCCGGCATTTTTATTCTGTACTGGGCCCCACAAATGGTATAGCCAATCCTGAGCACTTCCAAGTGGCAGAGTAACTACAGAAGTGAGGAATCTAGAGGCTGTGTTCACAAGGACAGGAATCTACAATAAAGAAGATGACAGCCCAGGGCAGGATTTGATTCTGGCACTGTGCTAGGAGGGACCTATATAAGCAGGGCCATCTCCAACCTGGTGAGGAGGCTGGAGGCCCCCACACTTCCCTCTAGCTCTGAGACACTTCTCTGTGGGGGAAAGAGGGCACCTAGGGGTTTGATGGCCACATGAATGGATGTGAAGTGCTGTGATGCAGGAGCAGGTTTAGTTATACTTTGTGCAGGCCTAGGTGCCAAGCAGGTACAGTGTCTTTTATTTGCTAATTAAATGGTACAAATTCCCTAGGGAACAGAGATATTTATGGGACTAGAGGAGACTCTTACAAACACCCAGAGTCCCTCAAGTTGCCACACACACACCCAGTAGCTACCAGGTCTTCCTCCTGCCAGCCTCTGAAGCCAATAGCCGTGTCCCATTTTGAGTGAGGAAGTCAAGCCATGCATCTTCCTTCCGCAGCATGCTGTACCCACCCTGTGCCCTGGTGCTGCCAACCAGAGCAGGGACAACCATGCTCCACACCAGACTGCATGGGTGCGTGCCTTCAATACCAGGCCTCCCCATGCTTGTGCCTAGGCCTCTACCAGGTGCAGGGAATCAGGTCGCAGCAGTCACTGGGCGGAGATGGGGAGGAGGCTGGTGGTCTCGGGGCACCAACAGGCAGGAGGTGTCCAGGAGGAATCTCTAGAAACTGGAGGCTACAGAAGGCAGGACTGTGGGAGAGCTGAGGTTTCAAGCCTCAGCACATGCTTTGCTGGCTCATGAAACTCCACATACAAAACACAAATCTAAAGACGAAGTTACTAAGAATTTCAAGACAGCAACCACAGAGCATTACACTTCCAGCGCAGGGTTCTCAGAGCGGGGCCCTACATGCCTGCCCTGGTTACAGACCCATGAAGCTGGTCCTGACTATGGGCTTCTGGATGTAAAAGCAGACTTGACTTTCTGTTTCTTGTCCTCGGCTCCACCCTGTGAATTCAGCCCTCTAACACCCCCTGTCGATCTCTCCCTGCAAGTTCACTTGCCCTCTGAGCCTCAAGTCATAAATGAATTCAGTCCATACCTTATCAGTGTCCTTATCCCATTTATAAACTTGGCACCCAGAAAGAGGATGTGGTTTCTTCAAGGCCTGAGCATGTCTGACCCATCGCACTCCAGCCCAGTGTTCTTCCCATCTAGCATCAGACCGTGGTCCGAAGCCACTCCTGCCCTCTTTCTCTTCTTTTCATGTCTATTGATAGAAACTCATCTCTGCACATGCTGCAGAGACTGCTCACCTAGAGTCTTCCTCCACTTCTTGCACATGGTAATCTACTCAGGCAGATCCAAGCCATGGTCTGTGAGATTATGAAACTGAAGCCATCTCTCTTGAATGAAGCCAGTCAGAAAGAGCCTTTAGAGGCCCATCAGGTCTGCCCACCTGGGCCAGCCTGGCTTCTTAAGTTTGTAATACTGTCCTGACCCAGTATTCTGGTTCAGCCTCACCTTGGCAGTTGTGACACTCTGCCTAACTCCCTAACCCCACAGCCTTCTGATCTGCACAGTGAGGGACATTCCAGGAGGTGTCCTGCTTTGCAAAGGTGCACGGATCTAGTTTCCAGGCTTGCTACTGTCATCCTCAACCCAGCCAGGTGACCTGCACTTGTTTCTGTCATCACATTTTTCATACACTATTGAAAGTACCTCTTGGGTTTTTACTATTCTTTTCTTTTGAGGAGCAGTTATGTTTCTCTCATCAGACAGAGCCCATATCTGATTCATGCCTACAACTTAAGCCCAGTAACAAGTGCCTGGCCAAGATGAGGAACACCAGAAGAACACACAGTTATGTAAACATCCTCGGGCTCGGGGCATCTTGACTAACTCTGAGCCATTCAGTGTGATGCCGTATGTGCAGTGTCAGGTGTGAGGGGAATGTGGCCGGATTTGCTGGAGGGAGGATCAGCTGTGGTCGGATCCAGAAGAGCCTTGTGTATCAGATTCAGGCATTTGGACAGTCTTATAAATGATGAGGGGCCACTGAAGGCCCCTAAACAGGGGAAAGGTGTGGTCATATTTAGCAACAATGAGAAGACTAGACTGGACATGAAGTAACAAAAGGGAACCAGGAGACTAGTTGGGGTCTGCTTTAATAGAGCAGCAGGCACCAGATGCTGACAAGCTGGAACCAAGCAAGACCCAGGAGCACTGGGCAGGAGGTAGGTGGTTGGGAGACAGGATGGCGAGAGCTGGGGGTGGAGTTCAGGATGACTGCCATGTTGCTGAACATACAGAAGAAGAAGCAGTTTGGGGATAAAGTTGTCACAGCTAGGAAGCAGGGCTTTTCCAGCCCTCAGTTCTACTCTCATGGGGTCCAATATTCCAGCACTCCCCAACTCAAAGTGTTGCTTATTCTCCTTTCAAGACCAAGTTCAATGGTAAGTTACTCTAGGAAGCTTTTTCAGGCAACGCTCCCACATGCTCCCCCAACCTCTGCCCCGCAATAAGTCTCTTTAATGACAGAGTTCAAAAGCCAGACCCCATACTTACTAGCTACTTGACCATGGGCAAGTTGCTAACTTCTCTGTGCCTCAGTTGCCTAATACACACAATGAGGATAATTAGTCTCTATACCTTGTCTTAGGGATGGGATAAAGGGGTTGGATGTGACTAGAAGGGGGAAGCAGAGGGAGCCTTATGATGATGGCACAGTTAGGTATCTTGACTGAGGTGATGGTTCCATGAAGCTACACATGTGATAAAATTGCATAGAGCACCCATGCTCCCCCTCACCATACACACACACACACACACACACACACACACACACACACACACACACACACACGAGTCTGTGTAGAGCTGGTAGGATCTGAATCATCTCTATGGACTGTAGAAGAATGGTTTTCTGGTTTAAATATTGTGCTACTGTTACATGAGATGTTAATATTGGAAGGCTGGGTAAAGGATGCATGGACCTCACTATACATTTCTTTGTAATTTCAAAGAAATTATTTCAAAATAAGACATTTTTTAAAAGTACCTACTTCATAGTGTGTGACATTATGCACCTGTATTGGGATAATACCTAGCCTGTGTAATGTACTCAGTAAAGTATAGCAAATATTACAACAAGATGTCTGCTAAATCAAGAGAGGATAAATTTTAAAGAGTATATTAGTAACATTTTCAAATAATATACTCAGTGTGCTTTTCTTCAACCACCAGACGCTTTTTCAGATGAACTGCCTCTAAATGTAAAGCAATGGGTCTAGCTGTTTATCTTTTAAAAAGTATAATGAATATGGTATTTTTTCTAAATTTTGTGACTTTTTGGATATTCTCGTGTATATATTGATTGGCAACTGGGCCCATTCTTTCTTAAAGGTGTCTCACCTGAAAACACATTGAGAATCTTATTTTAAAATTTGGCCAACATGCTATTTAACTCATTATTTTACGTTTCCTGACTTTGCAGACCCCTGTGTGTGGCACTTACCCACCTACAGTGACTGTTCACATGTCTGCCCACCTTTTATATGGCTTATCCCTCACATGTCCCAAACCAGGTATGATATATGTTTGCTGACTGACAGAATGAAAGGCCACTCACCTAGGGAAACCTGCTAATTCCTTCAAGCGTAATTGATCATGTTCCTAGGGCAGCAGTAGAAATGAGTTCTCTATGCTAACATTTTCTGCAGGACACAAGCAACACGAGATTCTTAAAGTGATTCGTTGAGCTTTTTTAGAAAGGGAAATGAGAAGGGAACCCTACAATGTATTGGCTCAATCTTCCTGACACCCCAGTGAGCGAATATTATGCACCTGCCACAGATAGAGAAACCGAGGCATGGAAGGGTTACTTATCCAAAGTCACACAACTAATATAAGGTGGAGTCCACATCCATCTAGGTCTCACTCTTAGGCTGCCAACAGGAGCCCAGGCGGATGCTGGGCACCACAGCTCTGAGACATGGAGGGGCGCAGACAGAAATTCCTCAGAGAGAGATAGCGCACTGGACAGGAAACTCCAGGGTGATGTGCAGGAGGAAGCATGCTCGGTGCCATCTCAGAACAAAGATGTAGATAAAATTCTTTACAAGTGATATCAGCTAGACTAAATCTCTCGATAAATTAGGACTTGGGAAGGAATGTGGCAGGGTATTAGTGAGTGGGGGATTGGAAGACCCAGGTTACCTCTGGGAAGCCAAGCCCAGGTACAGAGACTCTTCCAACCAGGAGCCTTCGGCTTAGGAACTTTCTTAGACACAAGGCTGTTCTTTCTACTCAAGGTGTGGTCCAAGGACCAGCTGCATCAGCATCATCTGGGGGATTGTTGGAACTACATACTCTAGGGCCTCTCCTGGAACTACTGAAACAGAATCTGTTATAGCAGTATGTCCTGGGTGATTTGTGTGCATATTCAAATGTGAGAAGCACTTCTTTTGAATGAAACATCAGTGCTACCAACCCTGGACTATGAGCTCCTGAAGGAAAGGATTACATCTGTGCACTCAGAGCTTGGTGCTTGGTTCTTAAAGGTGCTTGATAAATTAAACCAATATAGTAGCAAAAATTCAAAAGCAGGAAGAGGACTGAAAGTGATCATTAAGAGAGGCAAACAATACGAGAAACTGAGTCGAGTTCTTAGGCTGGAAACTGAACTGCAAACCAGGGCTGATGACCCCTGAGCTGATTCTAGTCTACAAGACCTATTTTATTTGGCTCATGAAATATTTTTAAAAGCAAAAGATTTTACCTACAGAAAATAGAAATTTCTATAGGCTAAATTTTGGCCTGTTTTCTCCATTTAAACAATTAGCAGGAGCTCAATAACAGCTTCTCCCTTTTAGACAGAGCTTGAATATTCTCCAGTTGGCCAGAATCCCTACCTCTCCCTATTGCCCCACTTTACCCGAACTCGTTTTCTTTGTTCATCATACCTGCCTGTTCTCTCTATAAGGGTCTGAGTCTGTGAGCCCTAATGTAGATAATAAAATATTCAAAATTGAAGAGGGCTAGAAAATGATAGTTACTGTATTGGCAGATTCATGTGACACCCCCAGTTATTTGTCCTGTGGGATTATAATTAAGGATGAGATGTTCAATCACACTGTCTGAGATTCAATTCTGGCTCAGTCTCTCCCCAGGTCTGGGGTCCTGAGCGAGTTACATAATCCCTTAAATTTCAGGCTCTTCATCTGTAAAATGGCCTCAATAGATGCAGCTCCATGTGCATTAAATGCCGTGCAGGGCACATGGCTAGCAGTAGCTAATCATTAAGACATTAGTAACTGCAATTACCAGAGCAAAATAATACACAGGAATGCAAATATTGATTCCCTCCATCTAAAATATATTAACATTATCAATATTTTCCATAAAAAAGTATGCAGAATATATAAATTTTTTTAATTCAGTGAAGCTAAGTATTTTATGTATTTCAAATTTAAATATGTATGCATATTAAAGGCAGTAAGTGAAAATATAGACCTATCAAATATAAACATTAGAAATATTGCCCTTTTAATAGAATTATTAGCAGATGAAATTAATAAAATGTTATTCATAAATAGAAACCAAACCTTTTAAAATTAAGAACATTTTAATAGTAATGAATACTTGAAATAAAATAATACTATTTGATGTTATTTACGAATCATGAGCATATATTTGTGCCCATTTTTTCTAGCTGCCAAAAATTTTTTACTCTCCACTGGTGAGAAGATTGTTCCAAGCTGAATTTCAAGCTAACTCCAAATATCACCCTTTGAGTTCTTCATCTTCAAATAGTCCCATTTTTTATTTGATACTTTAGAGATTTTTTTCTTTACTCCTTTTTGTTGTTCTTGTTGTTGGCAGTTACTACATCTTTTAACTCATCATGAGCTTTAGTTTTATTTCAAAGAAAGAGCTTCTGGTTTATCTTTATCTTCTCCTACACAGGTGGAGATCCTGATGCATCACCAGGACATTTTCTGGGTTGTTGTGTTTAAATTCACTGGTTTGAAAAGTTTTTGAACAAGAATAAGGGCTTATATTATGGTAGAGCCACCTGGTTCTCTTCCTCCTCTGTGGATTATGAAGGAATAGGAAACCACTTTCTAAACAAGTTTCCCTTTGCTGGATCCAAACTTCTACTGCAGCGTATCCTGAACATAATTACGTAATTAATTTAATTTATGTGTGTGTGTGTGTGTGTGTGTGTGTGTGTGTGTGTATATATATATATATATATAGTCACAGTGAAACCTGCATTTCAACATTTTTTAAAGCACATTATTCTGGAATACCAGCATGTTAAAAACTGGGGTTATCATCGCTAAAATATACCAAATTTGGAAGTTCTTCTGAAGGTCTGGACACCTTCCTGGGTTCCAAGCACACAGCTCTCCCTGATGCTTTACTACTGACTCGAGTGGGAGGAAACAGAGCTGGGGAGGTGGCAGCTGGGAAAGGAGGGAGGTCGTTGGACTGCGTTAAATGATGTCCCCCCAAAATGGATACCACCATGAACCTTAGAATGTGACCTTACTTAGAAATAGGATGTTTGCTTATGTAATTCATTAATATGAGGTCATACTGGAGTAAGGTGGCCTCTAAATTCAATGACCAGCATCGTTATAAGAAGAGGGAAATTTAGACACATAGGAGAGACCATGATGGAGGAAGATTAGAGTGATGCAGCTACAAGCCAGAGAATATCAAGGATTTCTGGAAACACCAGAAGCTGGTGGGGCGGCCTGGATCAGATCCTTCCCTAGAATTTTCAGAGGTTGGCCCTGCACTTTAACTTCGGACTTCTAGCCTCCAGAACCCTGACAGAACAAATTTCTGTTGTTTCAAGCCATTTAGTTTATGGTTATCTGTTACGTACTGCACCCTAGGAAACTAATGCAGTTGTGAAGTTGAAAGTGAAGCTGCCAGAGTGACTGGCCTCACAGCAGACACCACCTGACCTTGGGAATCCAGCCCACAGTCTTAGGGGCTGAAACCAAAAAGCTAGCAAATTCCTACCCTCCTCCCCTTGTGGGTCCCTTGTCCTCCTACACTCCTCTGCCCAGCCCCTACATATCAGCAGGGCAGCATGCTGTTCCTGCTATGGCATATCATTCATTCAGCACATGGCTTAGCCTGGTGACTTTCAGGTGCTGCCTGGGATCAAGTGGGAAGAACAGAGCTACAGGAGGCCGAGAGACCCAGGAAGGAACTGGCTTTTTACTGGCTGTGTATCTCGCCTGAGAAAGTTACCTCATCTTCCTAAGCCTCATTGGATGGTAACAATAATGACCTTGATGGGCCTTGACAGGAGTGCCCGGTGTGTACAGCAGGTGCTCAATACATGTGAGAAACTCCTCTCGCCCCAGTGCAGGAATGACTGAGAATACCAGCGTCCTAGAGAGCCAGGCCTCTCCTCACAGGCTTGAGGCAGAGCTGCAACACATCCTCAGTGGGCAGCACTTTTCCCTGAGAGGAAGATGCCTGGAGAGGGAGGGGGAAACGTCCGTCCTCATAACACATACAGAGACCCCTGGCTGAGAAGGGGCATCAGGCAGGAGGCTCTGGTATGTGGTTTTCCGTGTCTGGCACAGAGTGGCGCTCCACAAATAACTGTTGAAGGAATGATGTTGGAGGAGGAAAGAACAATCCACCAGATGTGTCAAAACGCTGTCAGACAAGCCTGGAATGTGCAGAGCACGGGGTTCTTTTCGTTTTTTAATTGAGAGAAGCTGACCTTCTTTGTTCTGTGAAGGGTCACTTAAGTGGCCCTTTTGGATATGCAAATGCCAGACAAATAAGCAGCCAGAGTCCTGGAATCAGTTTGTAACAAGACCTTTTTGTTGCTATTGGTGGTGGGTTCTATTTTTTATTTCTGAGTGGCTTGGCAAAGCTTGGTTTGCAGCAGACCGGGGATTTGTTGGGACAGTAGGGGAGGAGGAGAAATTGGTAGATTAATTTTTCACAAAAAGCCCAAGTTTTCTGGAAAGAGTGAGATGGACACACCAGTACAGTGTTTTTCTACTTCCTTTGGCAAGAAAGAAACATTACATCGCACACCAGGACCCAGAAATAAACATTACACTGAAGCAAGGGTTCATGAAAAGTAACTGTTTCTACATGAGGAGCCCACTGGCATTTTCTAGTCTGTGTGATTCTATCTCAATTTTAAAAACACTAGCCAAGACCCACTTGATTTCATGACCCCCCTAATGAGTTGAAGTCCATAGTCTAAAAAGTGCATCTTGGAAATTTGTTTTTAGGAGATCTGTTGCGTGGACCGAGGCCTAGCTGCAGGAAGGATGCTGAGACTGTAAAAGTAGAGGTCTTGTGGGTTAGCAAGCCCCATCTGGTACTGAAAAACAAGGGAGTGAGGAATGGTGATCCCTGGGAGTTATCAGATGTTAGATAAAAGTCTGACGGGGCCATATGAGGCCAACTCACCCTTGCAAATTGTGTGTGTGTGTGTGTGTGTGTGTGTGTGTGAGAGAGAGAGAGAGAGAGAGAGAGAGAGAGAGAGAGAGAGAGAGAGAGAGAGTGTGAGGCCAACTCACCCTTGCAAATTCTGAGAGAAAGAGAGAGAGAGAGAGATTTGACAGAGTGAGTGGGGCATGAGGAACTTGTGGACCATCTTCCCAAGCAGGAAGTCATGTGCTGGAAGTGCATGTTCCTGGAAAGACTTGATGGCCCTCTCCCTCCCCATGGGGAATATTTCTGTGGTACCCAGCAGCCCATTCCCACACAGCTATAATCTCATTGCCACTAACAAGGCTAGCTTGCCCATGTCCACCATCCCGAGGCAGCAAGTACCCTGTACGAATGACCAGGTGAGAAAATCCACAGTCATACCCCAGGTCCTGCCTTATCTGGCAGAGAACCTTCCAGATTGAGCAGAATGCTGAGGCCTGGGTAAAATTGCTTCCACAGCAAAATCCTGGGGATCAGGGACTTCACCCATCCCAACATCTGCACTTTAGTCACAGCCAATGCCAGCTTCTGCTCAGCAGACTGCTGAGCATCAGGATAGGACAGTAGTGGCTTAGACACTTGCCCACCAGAACCAGAAATTGGAAGCTGGATCGTCCTGTGTTTTCTCTGTGCACGACTAGGTGGCAGCAGTAAGCACACGGTGCTCCTGCCTTCCTGTGGACTCTGGAGTTTCACCTCCCTTCTCCTAGGGCTGAAATTCTCCCAGCCTGGAGGCTGTTGGGCACTTACTATATTTCAGGCTCTTTTCTTGGCTTTTCTTAGTGTCCTAGTTAATCCTTATAGCACTTCAGAAACTTCAGCCACAACCATTGTCCCTTTGAAGGACTGAGAATCTTTTGAGATGGTGAAATTGGAATTCAGTTTAGACAGCTTCGGCGTTGGTTTCAGTCAAGGCAATATGGTGGCAAAACACAAGTTGAGGCATAAAATGGCCCAGGTGCCCCTCACAGCACCTCGTCCTTCTGAACCCCAGGGTAGTAGCTGTTCGTTTTTCCCATGGCCTCCTCACAGTAAGACAGGTCACTTGACTGAACTCTGGACAATGGAACGTGGGTGGGAGTGTTGATGTAGGCCCAATCTTTGCCCCTAAAACTCTGTGAGATCACCCTGCTCTCTCTTCTTCTATCTGTCAAAGCAGATGGAAAGTATTCAGAAGAGGATGCTGAGGTCCTAGGAGGAGCCTGAGCCCCTGAGTGATTGTGTGGAACAGAGCCCCTTGTCTCTCCCTTTCAGGTTGACCTACATTAGATGGTGACATAAACGAGAAAGAATCTTTATAGGGTTAAATGCCCTGGGCTTTTGAAGTTTGTTACAGCAGTAAGCATCAACTGCCTTACTGCTATGCCCGTTTCCTTATCTGTGACATGGCGTTATCAACACTCAGTCTTAGGGTTGTGGTGTCCGTGACATATAATGTGTATAAATATATGTATATAAACCACTAAACCTGGGGCCTGGCACATTGCTAACACTCAAAGACTTACTGGGTAAACAGGTCTCTCCCTTGCGCTGTCAGCAGCTGCAGCCACAATGGTGACAATAGCAAGGAAGACTGGTTAACCCTTAGTTCACACTGCCCTCACCTAAGTGGAGCAGGTGAGCCTGGTTCATGGTAGAGGGTCTCATCTGTGGCATGTGGGGATGCTGAGAGCCTTCAAAGGTGCACAGGTCCTATCTATGTAAATGCTTTGCCCACTGAATTTTCTCCATAACTGCAAAAACACTTCATTAGGGCAATATTTGTAAGTGGACTGCTGAGCTGTGGGGGTCCCACATACTGAAAGTAAGAGATAAGAGTCACCTTGGAGCCAGACACCTCAGTTCAAATCTGTCTCTTCCACTTTCTGGCTGTAGGACCCGAGGTAAGTCATTCAGCACTCTGTGCCTCATTTTCCCCGTCAGTAAAATAGGGATTATAATAGGGCTCTTGTGGGAAGTATGAGTTACATGTAGAATGTTCAGAACAGTGCTTGGCACACAATTGATGCCCAATATGTGTTGCTTTTATTACTGAAGCAAGTCTTCCACTTGGAGCGGCTGAAACTCTCTCCTGCCCCTCTAGTGCATGGAAAGGCCTGATCCCACTGAATCTGCTGGAAAGTGCCCTGTCTTCCTCCCTCCCTCTGGGAGCTGCTGCTGCAGCCATCCTAGTCTCTGGCTGGCAGGAAGCAAAAGTCCTCAGGGCCATGGCTGTGGCCCCCTGCTCTTTCCCATGCTGCATTTCTCCTAGAGGTGGGGGAGGAAAGAAAGGCAGGCAGAAAGAGCAGGTGGGGGCAGGGGTGAGGAGGAGACTTTGGGAAAGGACAATGGGCTTTGTAAAATCCCTCTCTGGGCAATCTGTCCAAGTTCAATGGCTTCAGGCCACATGAACAGCAAGAAAAATGTGGTCCAGGAATTTCTCCCCAATGATTCCTCTTTTCTTTCTCTGTGGGAATTTGGAGCTACAGACACATTCCTTCCATGAACAATGTCCACAGCAGCCGAAGACCCATTGGCCTGAGCTGGGGAACCCAGCGGGCTATGTACCTCTAGGGCATTGCCCCGAGTGCCCCCCTCCTTGAGGAGTGGACATGGCAAATGTGGGGGAGAGGGGGGTCTCGCTGGCAGACCTCAGAGTCCTCTCTGTTAGAGACTAACCGAACCCTCCCAGGCACCGCATGCCCCTCTCATGAGCCAACTGTCCAGACAGTTTGTATATCTGTTTTTCACCCCAGTCTGTCACCCAGAAGTGGAAACTAGACATCTTAGAGATGGGATATTTTTTTTCCTAAGCCTAGTATTTCTCAACTTAAGAGGAAACGATTTCCCATTGCTTCACATTTCTTTAAAACAGAGGGCTGCAAACTATGTCAAGCCCAGAGGCCAAATCTGGCTCACTACCTGCTTTGGTAAATAAAGTTTTATTGAAACACAGACACACACACATTCATTTATATATTGTCTGCGGCTGATTTCACAGTGCAAGGGCCAAGTTGGGTGGTTGACTGTACAGCACAGAAAGCTTAAATATGTTTATTATCGGCCCCTAGAAAAAGTTTACCAACTCCTGATTTAAAATAGAATTATGACATTCAATTATTTACTTATACTCCTATATTACTCCACAAAGGATTTGATATGGCTTCTAATGAGAACATTTAGAATAAAATAAAAATAACAGTATCATTTTTAAAAAATGAAGGACCTGAGAAAATGCAAATAAAAGTAGAAAAGCAAAATCAGGAAGCAAAACATAAATACGAAGACCTACTTCAGGGCCTTAGCACTTGCCAAAGCCATACTTTAAATTTTTCCTGAGTTTCCTGGCAGCCAATAGGAAAAGAGAAATCAGACGTAAGTCTACTTAAGAGAAAGGGAAAGTATACTGGTTCTTACGGGATTCATAGCACAAGCAGTGTGGGCTTGATTCGAACAGACTCTACCTTTCCCATAGTCACATACATTATTTAAAAAAAAAAAAATGAGTGTGTAAAGTGAAGAACAACTACAATCCCATTGATGGGGAGAGGGGTGCCAATTAACATGTTTAACCAGATACCTAAATCCAAATCAGCTGGTTTTCAATGCACGATGGCAAAGTGCACAAAACATATTTTGAGAGATGGTTGACAGGTCTCTTTTTTGCTTATGATTTCTGTAGGTCTATTTGTTTTAGAGTAAAAGCTGAAGTTGACTGGACGTAGCCCCAACTTGTCACTATCTCACATTTCAGGGCCTGACACATAGTACACCTTCAAGAAATAATTGATGTGGAGTGGATCTAGCCCCTGTGGACCTCAGATTTTTCATGAAAAATGAAGAGGTTGTATTAAAATGTTTAGTCTCTTCTACTTCCAGAATGTCTATGTATCTATGGTGTTGTTCATATGGTGTATACACACTGGATTTCAGCCAATATCCTAACACAGATCAGAACTATGATGGGAGGAGTGATTGATGGAGGAGAAGGCAGGCCCAGATAGAGACTCTCACCTCCAGGAGGCAGGAGGTAGGAAGGAATGGGCTGGTCATTAGGAAGGTGACCTCTGGTGGATCAGACTGCCCAGATTCAAGAATAGGCTCTTTTACCTACCAGCTATGTGACTTTGAGAGCTCACATAACCTGGGCAAGTATCCACATTCTCACTTGTAAAATGAGTGTGATGACATATGACCATCATGAGGCTGTTGTAAAGATTAAATGAGAGAACGCCTGTGAGGTACTAGTGCTAAAATCATGTAGCCTTGTTATAAGGGGCCTACAAACTACCTTTATCACTCCCATCTTCAAGAAGCTCTGTCTGCCAGATGCCAGGGCTCACAGGAAGCAGACAACAGAAAAGCTGACAGAACAATGAGCTTCATGTGGCCTTCCTGCCAGATACTGTCCAACATGGCACAGGGTTGTTGTTGTTGTTGCTGCTGTTGTTGTTGTTGTTTAACTACAAGTCTCACCTACAGCTATGCCTTATACCCGTGGGACATTGAATTCATCACCAAGTTCTGTCCCTTCTGCCTCTAAAATACCTACCATAGAGTCTTTAAGGGCAGAGACTCTGAAGCAAGATGGCTGGCTCCACTCTGAGCTTGACCATTCCTTAGCTGTGTGAGCTTATGCAAATTATTTCACCTCTCTGTACTTCAGTGTTCTCTTTAAAGTGGAAATAATGATGATACTGAATGCATAGGGTTTCTCTCAATTCTAGTGGGATGTCAAGCTCAGCCTGGCAAACTGTCAGGGTCAGGTTGTATTAGCTATTAGTATTATGTATTACTCCCCATGTTTCACTTTTGTTACTGCATAACAAAACATCCCAAAGCTTAGTGACTTAAACATTTTATTTGCTCACTGTTCTGCCATGTGGGCAGGTCCAGTAAGGAAAGCTCTGCCTTGCTCTTTGTGTATCAGCCGTAGGATCCACTTCCAGGGTAGCCTCAGTCACATGGCTGGAAGAAGTGGTTGCTAGCCTGGATCTCAGTTCTCCATGTGGTCTCTCCACATTGCTAGCTTGAGTTTCCCAGGCACAGTGGTCTCAAGACAGTCCTACTGCTCACAAGGTGGTGGCTTTCCTTGGAAAACAGCAGCAAGAGCTGCCAAGCCCAGAACTGGGCCAGCATCACTTCTGCCACCTTCTGTTTGTTAAAGCCAGTCACAGGGCAGCCCAGATTTAAGGGGACAGAACAACACGGGGCAAGGGAATTAGGGAAGTATGAATCTCTGGGGGCCTCACAGTCCTACCTTGTCTCCATCTCTCATCTGGCTTATCCTTTTTGTTTCCTGTCTTTCTTTCCGCTCCTAGTCCCCCCTTTCCAGTCCTTACTTAACTCTAGCACCAGGCTGACCAGTCAGAATCACAGGCTGCATCATATTTCCTATCCTAAATGCCTTGTGCTTTGCCCTACCCCAGAACTAAGTTCCTAAACATAACAACACTGCCTATTGGAGGACCATTTCTATGCCATTCCTCAAAGTGCTGAACTCCTCACATCTTCGTTTCAACTCTCACCTCAAAGACCTCTCCTCTGTCACTGGGTTACTGTCCCTGGAGCTCCCAGGGTGCCCTCCAGACCTCCCCAGAGCTCAGGCTCTGGGGCATTCTTAGGTGTTCAGTTGTATTCAGTCATCATGTGGTACATGGATGAATAAATGAATGAAAGAATGAGTGAATGATCATCATAATCCTCAAAGCTACACCTGTGACTAAGATGCCATGTTCCCATTTCTACCCTTACCCTGAGCTACCCAGGGCTGAGCTCACACCTTGAGATGGTACCATGAAGGTACCTTGAGTATGTCTGGGGAAGAGTAACCAGACTCCCGGAGAGGAATAACAAGGCCAGGTATGGAGCCTCTTAAGCAAATCCCTGAATGGCCTGGGGCATATCTGGAAGGGCCAGGATCCCAGCAGTAGCAGTGGCCTCCCTGTATCCTCACTATCAAACTTGGGGTCTCCCAAAGAAATGGAATGAAGCAGCAGGAGGTAGAGCTCTTGGTGGCTGGGGGTAGCCTTTGTCCCACACAGCCTTTGCCCTCCAAAGGTGACATTCAGAACTCTTCTTAGAGTCCATTGCTCCCACCCATGATTCTGGCTCTGCATTCCTGTGGCCTGCAGGATGTTGGCCTTCTACCTCAGGAAGATGTCTCAGAGGCCCCCACTTCTCCAGTCACTCTTCTGGAGTAGAGTGGCTAGAGCCTTGCAGCACTGACTGATCCTGACATTTTGGCTCAATTCAAGATGGTTTGGGGTCATGGTCAAATTCAGGGGCAGAGCTATGTTCAGGGAGTTTGATTTTTTCAGGCAAATTCCATGTTCAGTATGTGCTTTTCTAGTGACTCTATGTCTAACTGGGGAAATGCCATCCATCCATCTATCTATTCATCCATCCATCCACCCACCCACCCACCATCCATCTTGGCTCTGCCCTTACCGCTTTATCTTGGGCAAGTCTCTTCATCTCCCTGAGTTTTAGTTGCTGCCTCTATGAATCAAATCTAATGGCATCTGCCTGAGGGGTTTGTCCATTTTGAATTGTCTGGCCTATGGTGAGGAACATAAAATGAACTTCATTTTTCTTCCTTCTTGAGGAATAGACACATAACTTGAAAACTATAAAAAGACAATGTATAATCAGGAATTAAAGAGTGTGAAAGCAAAGGCAATGATAGTAGAAGCTCTTGCCTTGCTTTCTTTCTATCTCCTAAAATGCCCTGAGAGTTGATATTTAAATCCACTTTGAAAAGTTGAGTATCCCAAAATATATTTGAACAGTTCAGTGAGGGTGCTGACCCTCTATAATAGGCTCATTTGAAATGATCCCGTTTAGCTACTTCCTCTTAGAAAGATAAACAACAGCCCACAGTGACCAGCTGTGATGTTTTCTTTTAAATCTTCCTTTCCAAATGTAAGACTTGGCCGTTGAACAATCACCCGGGGGCTGGCTCCCCACACAAGCTCTCCCTGAATGCAGGGAGCCCTAACTTGGAATTCCTGGAGCCTCATTAAGCCCGTTGTGACTAAGTCATCTTGCCTGATGCTGAAACTGTTTAAAATGACTTGGCAGCAACCAGAAGTCAGGTCTCCCTGTTTTTTCTCAGTTACTCCCTCTTTGTAACCCCCGCTTGCATGTCATGAAGTGAAAACATCTCACTTTCCGGATCTAGTGCAGGACAACCCTCTCTATCCCCAAAGAAGCTTCACCCTGGTCTTTCTAGAGAGTTAAAGGAGAGGGAGGCAGAAATCTGCCTTCTGTTGTTAATCTCTTTTTTGAATAAGACTTAACTCCTGGGAAAACCTCTTCCTTGCTCCAAGTCATTCTTTCCTCCCTTCCTCCCCCAACTCCATTTAACTCTTCTGCTCCATGCTGCATGCAGGCAGCTTCTGCCTCTAATCTGGCCTTGCCTCTGCTCTGCCCCTAGACTACTGCTGTTTTCCCAAGATGGTAAGGGAGTGGGGTGGAAGGGAGAAAATCCCAGTCAAGAAAAGGCTATCAGAGGTTGACCACAGCCCTGTTTCAGGGGCAGGAAGAAATCCTAGGCACTAGAAGAGTAAGAAAGAACCTAGTATTAAGAATCCTAGTCTGTGCCAGACGCAAAATAATTTCTCTCATTTGACTGCTTAATTATACAATATATAAATATACCTTCCTTTTAAGAAATTAGACCTCTATATAAACACTAAAATCTCTTCATACCCACTGTCAATCCATTCTTGTCACTTACTGTCTCCCCAGAGGGAACCACACTCTTTGTTTCCTGTTTTCTTCCCATGCATTTTTCTAGGCCCTGGTGCCTAGAGCAGTGCCCAGCATAGAGTGAACACTATAGGAATATTTTGTGGGTATGTGTTTTACATAAATGCCATAGATCTTGAGCATTTAGCTCCAGCTCCCTCCTTTGAGATGGTATTTAACTTTATGAAAATGCTAGCATAGTTGATAATCCCTTGACTTACGAACAGCCTTGTACAGGTTTTCCTGAGCATATAGGCAAGCATTTCTGTGGGGAACATACTGTGAAATGGAATTGCTTGGCCCCAGGGTATTAGCATTTTTAGTTTTAATAAGCAGCTCATATATTATCTTCCAAAGTGATTGCACTGAAACACACTCTCATGACAAAAGCACCCATTTGCCCAAATCCTCACCAACACTTTATGATGATAATAGTTTACACTTACAAAGAAAGCAATTAGCAACATTTATACATATACAGTTACCCCTTGAACAAGGTGGGAGTTAGGGGTGCCTACTCCCACACAGTTGAATATTTGTTTATAACTTCTGATTCCCTAAAACTTAACTAATAGCCTATTGTTGTCCGAAGCCTTACCGATAACATGAAGTCGATTAACACATATTTTGTATGATATATATGCTGTATTCTTACTTTAAAGTAAGCTAGAGAAAAGAACATGTTATTAAGAAAAGCATACGGAAAACACATTTACAGTATTGTATGGCTTTATTGAAAAGATCCATGTATAAGCGGACCCAAGCAACTGTATGTATCTCAATTCATGTAATCCTCACGATCCAATGAAGCAGTTCAATTACTCTCTCGGTTTTAGAGATATGGAAACAGAGCACAAAGTGTTTAAATAACT
Source organism: Eidolon dupreanum (assembly GCA_028627145.1). Lineage (NCBI taxonomy): Eukaryota > Metazoa > Chordata > Mammalia > Chiroptera > Pteropodidae > Eidolon > Eidolon dupreanum. The sequence goes on along the minus strand of CM053506.1, from coordinate 54,447,058 downwards.
TGATACTACCAAACCTTTAATTTATGCTAAACGACATCTGAAACGGTGTTGTTTCTCTGACTTTTCAGGTGAAGAAAGTCTCAGACGGGAAGTGACTTACCCTACGTCACATAGTCCATATGTAGCCCAGCCAGGTTTGGAGGTAGCCTGGGCACTCTATTTTTCGGCTACTGCATAGTTGTAAAGTGAACTGGGAAAATGAGAGAAGTCATCCACGAGGTCAGAGGATGGGGGAGGGGAGGCGCCGCCGTTGCACAGCGAGGGCACCTTTCTTTGCGATCTCTGCGGAGAGGTCGGGTCAGTGTCTCTCCTACCTCTTACTCGGTTGGCTCCCGGCGGGCAGAGGGCGCAGAGACCGCGCCGTCTCGCACAGCGCCCCCTGGCAGTCCCTCGAAAGCGCGCAGTTCGTCGCCCCCAGGGTAACCCGCCGCGGGGAGGGCGCCCGCGAGGGCAGGGAGCCGCGCGGGGCCGCCCCGGCTCACCGAGATAAAAGCGGACTGGCGGCGCGGCTGGCGCGATCTGCGCTTTCTCTTGTTGATTAGCACGGTCTGCCGGGAGCAGAGATGCCCGCGGCGCGGGGCCAGGACAGAGCGTGAGGGAGAGGGAAGCCGGGACGGCGGCTCCGCACGCAATCCCTCGCCCAGCTGGGCACTGCCCGCGGGCGGACCTCGGCCGCGCAGCCCGGAGATACCGGCTGCAGAAGGCGGGGGTGCCAGCAGCAGGCGGGGCAGCTGCCATGGGGCTGTGCTGCTGCAAGGACTGGAGGGGACACCTGCGAGCTCCCAAAGGTAACTCTCGGGTGCGCATGTGTGCGTTGGGCTCGGGACCTCTGCGTTCGCGTGCGGGGCGGCGCGCGTCGCCCGCTCCCTCCAGCTGCGGCTGGGAGCTGCCAGCCCTTCCTTGGGGACTTGTATGCCAGTTTTCCAGGGCCGCCCGACACCTGCCTCAGCCTTGGAAAGGGCTCAGTTGGAGTTTCTGAACTTTGGAGTGCGCATCCAGGGGTTCCTCTTGCTCCCGGTGCCGGCTGGGGCTTGGAGCCCAGCCCCGGGAGGGAGAGGAGCGGTGCGGAGCGGATTGTGGGCGCCGGCTGCAAGTCCGCCAAGTTCACCGCTGGGGCCCCCAACGCCCCGCCCTGCCCCGCCCGCAGGTCCTCTGCAGAGGTAGCCCGACCAGCTCCCGGCACCGCCTGTGCGGCTCGACCACCCGGGAGCGGAGCCATTCATTTTCTCCTGCCTCTGTCACAAACTTGGACCCTGACCCAAACAGGGACCCTGACTTCGAGTTTTCTAAAAGTCGCGGCGGAACCTGCGAGGGGAGCTGCTTCTGGAATGCAGCGGCTGGGAGAGGGCTCCAAGCCGAGAAACAACACAGAACTTTGGTGGCCGCCTGAGGTCCGACTTCCTCAGGCAGTGGCCCTTATGAGTTAACCCTTAACTGAAACAATCCCTGTTGATTTTTAGGAAACATAGCTGGGCATCCCTATACTGCAGCGCTTCCCAAACTCGCCTGACCCTAAAACTCACCTGCCCCCTGGCCCTTATTAAACATTCAAAGCTCTGGCCCCACCCTGACTGGACAGGCTCTGACGAAGGGCTGGTGTAGCTGTGTGTTTAAGGACTTCCCCAAATGACTTCTGTGACCAGGTGAGTTGAGAAATCATGCCTGTAAACTAAAAGGTCAGGCTTTACCAGAATGAGTGCCAGGTCCTTGTTCAAAGAATATTTTGGATACAGATAAGTAAAAGGTATGAATATGAGCAGCTTGAAGGGCTCTTGTCCAGGTGATAATAATGCTACCACAAATGTACAGATTTGGTTCACAAGGGGTTTGAGGTGGCTTATAACATGTATAATAAATAAATACAAAAAACTAAAGAGGACCCTACATTTAAACAGGACACATGGAGCAGAGAGAATAGAGCCCAGTTAATCTGGCCATAAGAAAGATACTGTCTGTGGTTAAGCCTCTTTGCAGCCAAAACCAAATAAGAAATGTGAATAGTTGCATGGCTCTCATTGCCCCAGAGCAACAGTTTTCTTAGCATTTGATTTAAAAAAAAAAAAAATTGCATGTGGAGTTTCATGTTTGGAGGGGACTGAGAGCAGGCCTGTTTGGCTGTTCTGGTAGGGACTCAGAGAGCAGGATCTTGCTGCATGCTGACTGAGGGCATGTCAGGGCCCAGAGAAGAGCAGAAAGGATTTCACTGGTGGACTGGCAGGGCTGGAGCAGCTTTTGTCTTTCCTGACCCTTCCTCAGTAAACAAGGCAGTGGGTGGAGCCTGAGTCCCAGAAGCAAGGGTGGATTTGCAAGGCCTTGGTTAGGAAGAGTACATACTCAACTTGCAGCCCCACAAAGGAGCCAGGGGCTGTGGACATCAGGTTATACTGATCCAGGTGAAGAACAGGCCTGGTGTAGGAGTGTTTCCCAGTTTGCCCCCACCCTCCCACCACCTAAAGGCACAGCTGGTCACAGCAGCCTGGGAGCAGAGACCCAGCCTAATGGGCTCATGAGGTCCTGCAATCTGTGTAAATTAGCAGAACTGGCCAAGTCTGGGACCTGGGATTAGAGGGGTTAGGGAGCACTGTGGTGGTGCCAGGGTGCACTTACCCTGCTCAGAGCTGGCAGGCAGCCACTGCTAGTCAGGAAGAATAGTCTATGGTTCAAGGAAGGCAGCCGTTTGGTTTATTTAATGTAAAAATCTCCAAATGTATAGATGTTGCCTCATTTAACAGATTTGAGCTCATGGTGGCCAGTCTAGCTAGGCAGTGGACAGTTTGGACCATTGTTCAAAATTTGTTCTGCCATAAACAGGGGAAGGGGTTCCTTGGTCAGATAACCTTAGAAATGGTGAGTTATCAAAGTTGGAAAGGTTTTTTGCTGCAGGACTTCTCAGAGCCTTTAAGACATTGGTGTGATAGTATATCTTCAAGTCAGGTAAACTGTAGATACAGTCTCCAAACCTTTGCCCAGGGAGCCAGCTTTTCATAGAGCAGCTCATGCCTTGGGACACATTTGGAAAAATGTAGCTTTAGACATTAACCTATTCAGTTATCACAGCAGTGACACAGTACGTCTGTTTCCAAGGGGCCTATGTGTATGTGTTTTGTGTTTAGCTGTTACAAGCTGTATAAGGAACTTTCTGACTTTCCAGACTAGAAATGTGTATATGTGTTTCATTGAAGAAAAGATCAAAAGAGAGTCCACCAGTCATTGATATAATTTAAATTTTCTCAAGGTATCCTATGGCCATGCTACCCTGAACAAGCCCGATCCCATCTGATCTTGGAAGCTAAGCAGGGTTGGCCTGGTTAATACTTGGATGGGAGACCACCTAGGAAGACCAGGTACTGTAGGCGTACAAAATAAAAAAATAAATAAGGGATTGAAATTTTCCTAAGACAGTTTTTTCAATCAATTTTATTCTTGGATATTTCTGAGTCAGAACTTTTACAACAGAATATTTCACTATGTTGTCCCTATGTGAACGTATACTTGATAAAGTAGAAAAGTTCAAATAATAAATTGCAAATCCCATGAAGAAAACAGCAAAAATACATCATGTGCCAGAGTCACCACAGTGAATCTAGTCATTATCATGCCTTTAAAATCCAAAGTCTGGCACTCTCTTCAGAAGACAACTGATCCCAACAGTAGAGCAACTGCAGGTGGGCAGCATGGACCTGGGGAAGGTGTGCCGCAAATGTTTCTCAGTGTGTGATATGCTGTGGCATTACTTACACCATTGTATGCAAGACAGATGGCTGCAAATGGAGCAGTCCTGGGTCTCTGTGCCTCTGAAGAAGCCAGAAGGTCAGTGAGCAGGATTTGATGTGTGGAGAAGGGTTATACCCTCCCAAAAGCAGAGGACAAGCATACTTGTTCCTAACTCTGAGGACACTGTCTGATTTCATTGTGTCTAGAAGATGTTTTCAGATGCTTCTGTTGTGTAGAGCTCTGTGGTGGGTCTGTTCAGTGGCAGATTTCATTTTCTTCAACTTTGCACTGTGGCTCAGGGCTGAGGCTTGGAGTAAATGGTACAGGAATACAGCGTTGAGACAGCTTTTGTTCAAGGCTAGGGTGGGTGCAAGGGCAGACTTGCCCCCTAAGACCTTTGAGGAGCATTGGCCCTACTTGCACTTCATCCCCAAAGTCACCCTTCGTGCTCCCTGCTTCTCTGTCTTCTGGGATCTTGCTTCCTCTTAGGCCCTCTCTCTCACCAACACCGTCACCCTTCTTTCCACTGGGTCCCCATCAGCCCACAAACCTGCCTGAGTCATTTACCATAACATTTTTTAAAAAGCCTATTTCTTTCCTCTGTGTGCTCACAAGCCTTGCCAATCTCTCCTTCCCTCCATCACCACTTCCCCAGGAATAGTCTGTCTGGCCCTGCCTTTCCCTTATCCTGCTCTTGCGCTTATCCCTGTCACTGTGCTGGACCTGGTGACCATTCCTGGCTCTCTGACCACCTGAGAACCCACCCCCACTCCCCTGCCTTCTTTCCAGGCTGCAAGGGTTGCCCCTGCCCAGGCCTTCTCCTACTTCTCCTCGGCTTGCCCCTTTTCCCCTCCCCACTCCCTCTAACACACCATGTTTGGCTGTGAAGTCTCTGTTTCACCTTCTGAGCTCTGTCTAAAAGTTTCCCACAGGCATCTTATCCAGGGCCCTGATGATTGTAATTGCCTCCAAGCACAAAGCCCCCTAAATCCTCTGCCATGCCCGTCTTTAGACTACCCAACCCCAGCCTACAGATCCAGAACTCCAACTGAAATCCTACACTCCTACCTACTATCCCTTCTCTTGGTTTCCTGGCTCTTAGCCCTGCCCTTTGCTTCATTTCTCATGACCACAGTCTGATAGCTCCTGTAATCTTGCTAGGGTAGTGTCCCTACCCCTGCCCCCAAGGCCACTGTGACAGCTGTGCAGACCTTTATCACCTCAACTACACTGGCTTCCCAACTGGTCATCCCGAGTTCATCTTTGCTTCTTCTAGTCCACTGCCCAAGCCAGCATCCATGCATGGCTCCTGTCACACTATGTCTTCCTCAGATTCGGCCTTGGCCACACAGTGCCTCCAGAAAAAAAGCTTAGCTTCTTAGACTTGCTAGTATTGGGTGTCCCCCCTCCCATTGCCTAAACCTCCCCATATGACAGCCTAGACCTCGCTGGTCCCTGTACATACCACGGCCTCTCACAGAGGTGTCAAGTCTTAGGAAAGGTGGCCTGCGCCTGGAGCTTTCTGATACCTTGTCCTATGTCCCTTGTCTCTAGTGCCTGTTTGGTCTGGGTCTGTTGTCTCTACCTGACAGTCATCTTGTCACCTTTGTGATTTGGCACCACACTCGGCAGAGAATCTGTGCCCAGTGAACATTGGTGAGAGAGCAATGGATAGAGCAGAGATGGGGAGATGGCCATGCTCACCTTCACCTATTCATGTCAACAGATGCCCAGGGAATCCCAGTGGCAGCCTGCTGGGAGAGTCCAGCGCCACTCTGCTGTGTACCTCTCTGCTGTGATAGAGTGAGGTGAGGTGCTGGTCATGCACTCTATGTCCCTTTCTTGATGGATAAAGGGCTTGCCAGGGTGTCTGGAAACCAGGGTGCAGAGGCCAGTAGGCCAGGCAGGAATGCTGCTGCTGCTGTATCCAATGCTCCTTGTTGTCCCAGAGAGAGGCAGGGAGATGTGTGGCTATTACTGGGTGGGGATGATAGAACTGATTCTGCTATGTAAATTCCTGGACAGCCTCTGAGCCTACAGGTTCCATTTTTCATGAAGTCTTCCAAGAATGCTATAGGAAGGAAGCTGCCATCCAGGCTTCTGTTTGTTCATTTAACAATCATTTGTTGGGTACCCACTCCACCGCAGGCCTTGTGCCCGGTATGAGGATAAGAGTTAGGGAGAACTCAGCGTCTGCCCCTGCCATACTCATAGACTGGCCAACTGGAGAGCCAGGAAACATCAGTGACACTGCAGGCCAAGAAGAAATACAGGGAGACGGGTAAGCCTAAGTGTTCTGAGTGGACTGTGGGCTGGGTCCTACCCAGTCTGCAGATTCAGAGAATACTCAGGCCTGCTGATGCCTGAGCTAGGACTTAAAGGAAGAGCAGCTAGCCCTGCAGAAAAAATAGAGAAGGGCTCTCTAGGGCATCAGAGGTGTGCCATGGATGAGGCATCCAGGAGCTTCAATGGCTGGGCCAGCGCAGGGGGTCCTCCCTCCTTTGCCGCTCCTTCACTGCGCTTGCTCTTAGGGACCTGCCGCTTACTCTTGCCCAACACATTCCACCCTCTTACCAGCAGACTTCAGAGTCACAGGTCATTTCCCAGTCCAGACCTTCCTTCGAGCACCAGAACCACTTGACACCTGCAATAGATGTCTCGTGGACTAAAAATAGGCTAAAGTTAATCAGGCTACATCCGAACTCTTGATGTCCTGCTGCTCTGATTTGCCGTCACCAAGTCCTGCCATTTCTATTTCCGGAATGCATCTGAATCCCCCTGCTTGTCTGTATCTCATGCCAGCAGCCTGGTCCAGCCACCTGTATGCTGCCTGATCACGGCAGTGGCCTCCTATGAATCTTCAGCTTAGAGCCCCCTCCTCTAGCCCATTCTCCAACAGCAGCCCTGTGACTGCAGGATATCACTGCTCCCTGCTCACAAATGCTCAGTGACACCAGTGGCACTCACAGTGAACTCTTAGAGCCTTGGGCTGCAGGAACTGTGTTCAGGGGCCAGAGCACTAAGGCCTCCCATTCTATAGCTCAGGGTTTGCATGGATCCTACTCTGCTTCTGAGAAGTGACCATCTTTGTTACCTCTTCCCCATTCAAGTGTCCTGGGCAGCAGTCCTGTGGGTTTTTCAAAAAGGGAACCAGACTTAGGCAGAGGATTTGGTTCCATTTCCTAGCCAGGGGACCACAGGCCACCTGTTACCTCTCTGAGCCTCTGCATCCCCAATTGTAAATGAGGACAAGCATGCCAACATCAAGGGTTGTCAGAAGGCCCAGTGACAGTCCTAGCTCCACCCCTTCCTAATTGGGTTACCACTCAAAACCTCAGTTTCCTCATCTGTAAAGAAGGAACCAGTCAAGACAGATGATCTCTGTGGTCCCTGTCAGCTTGAAGCTTGGATAATTCTCTGAGGAAACTAAGAACTGCTCTGTGCTCCTAATACCAGGACATTAGAATGCCTTCTTCCAGCTGTTCAGAGAGGGGCTCAGCCAGCAGACATCTGGCTGGGTGTGGGTGGTGGGTGTGAAACAGCAAGGTCAGCAACCCCCCTTGGACAAAGTTCATGAGTAGGTCTGTTTAACCAGCACATAGCAATAGTCAACACTGCTGGCCCCAGGGGCTTGGGGTGGGGGGGGTTACTTGTGGTCCCAGAGAGGAGCCAGTCCCAGGGAAGCTTGAAGTCCCTGACCTTGACCATTAGGGCAGCAAGCCTCCCAGAGAACTCGTCTTGAGCTCCTGAAGGGAGGAAGAAAGAAAATGCCTGATGGGGTGTGTTCTCATTCTGTCAGTCTGTGGTCCTTGCACCTGCAAGGGGACTCTGCTTCAGGAATCCTGGGGCCAAAATGCGGAACATGGAAATGAAGTAAACCCCTGAAATAGTTCTTATCCTACCTTCTCTAACCCAGCTATGTAGCTAATGCACCATCCTGCCTGAATTACATCTTTTGCTGGGCCCTTCCCATAAATACTCCATCATCAGACTCTTTTTTAAACAGCTTTATTGCAATACATTTCACAGATAATTCATCCATTTAGACTGTAACACTCAGTAGTTTTAGTATATTCCAGAGTTATGCAGCCATCACCATAATCCAATTTTAGAACATTTTATTGTCCCCAAAGCAAACCTTATAGCTTTTAGCCTTCACTTCCCATTCCTAAGACAACCCTCCCCTTTGTCCTATAGCCCAGGCAGCCTCTAAACTACTTTCATATAACACATGGTCTTTTGTGATTGACTTCTTTAACTTAGCATACTGTTTTCAAGGTTCATCCATGTTGTAGCACATATCAGTACTTCATTCCTTTTTATGCCTGAATATAGTCTTAGTATGAGTATACCACATTTTGTTTATCCATTCATCAGTTGTCGAGCTTCCAGATTGTATTTTGCTAGGTTTGTTTTTTTTTTTTAATAAATTTTGTGTGTGTTCATGAGGAATGTTGGTCTGTAGTTTTCTTGCAATGTCTTTGTTTTGTTATCAGAGGCATACTGGCTACACAGGCGTTGGGAACTGTTCCTGCCCCTTCTGTTTTTTGGAAGCATGTGAATAATTGGTTAACTGTCTGGTATTAATTTTTCTTAAATGATTGGTAGAATTCTTCAGTGAGACATTTTTGGGCATGTTGAAATTGTTCAGTCTCTTGTTAAAGGTTTATTTAGATTTATATTACTTCTTGAGTTGATTTTGATAATTTATGTCTTCTAGATATTTGTTTATTTCATCTATGTTATCTAATTTGTTGGCATACAGTTTTTTCTATTATTCCCTTATAATCCTTTTTATTTCTATATGGTTGGCAATGATAGCTGCTCTTGCATTCCTGACTTCAGTAGTTTGAGTCTCCTTTTTTTTGTGGTCAGTCTAGCTAAAGTTAGTTAAATGTAGTGATCTTTTCAAAGAACCAACTTCTGTTTCTATTGATTTTCTCTATTGTTTTTCTAGTCTTTATTTATTTTTTTTATTTTCACTCTAATCTTAATTATTTCCTTCCATCTATTTGATTTAGGTTTTTTTCCTAGTTTCTTAAGGTGTAAGGTCAGGTTATTGATTTGAGATCTTTCTTCTTTCATAATGTAAGCATTTACAGCTATAAGTTTTCCTCTAAGAACACTGCATCCTATAAGTTTTGATACATTGTGTTTTCATTTTCTTTCCATTGTGATTTTTTTTCCTTTGTTTATTTAGGACTGAATTGTTTAATTTATAAATTTTCAAATTTTTTCTAATTGATTTCTAATTTCATTCCTCTGTAGTTGGAGAATATACTTTCATATTTTGTTTTATTCAATTCTTTTAAATGTTTAAAGCTTGCTTTATGATCTAGCATATAGTCTATACTGGAAAATGGTCCATATGTGCTTGAGTAGAGTGCATATTATGCTGTTAATGGGTGGAGTATCCTATAGATGTTAGGCCTACTTGGTTCCTTGGGTTGTTCAAGTCTTCTGTTTCCTTATTTTCTGCATAGTTGTTCTGTCATTGAAAGTGGGCTACTGAAGTCTACAGTTATTGGTGAATCTCACTTTAATTCTGTCCATTTTTACTTAATAAATTATAAAGCTTTGTTGTTAGGGGCATATTTTTATAAGTACTATATCTTCCTGTTGGATCGACCTTTTATCATTATAAAATGTTCCTCTTAGTTTCCAGTAATATTTCTGTCTTAAAGTTTATTTCATCTGATATTTGTATAGCCATTCCAGCTTTCTTTTGGGTTTTGTTTGCATGGTATATCTTTTTCCATCATTTCACTTTCAACCTATTTGAGTTTTTAAATCTAAATATGTCTCTTATAGAAAGAATTTAGTTTGTTTTTTAAATCCATATATTAATCTTTGCCATTTGTTCGAGTGCTCAATGCACTTACAATTAATGTAATTACTGATAAAGTATATTTATGTCAGCCACTTTGCTATTTGTTTCCTATAAGTCTCTACCTTTTTTTAAATTATTCCTCCCTTACTGCCTTCTTTTTGTGCTAGATATTTTTTACTGTGCAATTTTAATGTCCTTATGGTTTCTTTTTTACAGTATTTTAAGTTATTTTCTCAGTAGTTGTTCTTGAGATTATAATTAGCTTCTTAATTTAACACAATCTAGTTCAGATTAATACTACCTTAAGTTTAATAGTAGACATTTTCTCTTCAATATAGCTCTGTTCCCTTTTCCTCATTTGTGTCATTACTTACATACTAACTACATCTTTATGCATTACAAGGCCATCAGTACAGTTTTATAAGTATTACTTAATGCAGTTGTCTTTTAAATCTGGTAGAAGGGAAGAGCTACAAAAATACATTATGTTGTCTTTTATATTTAACTATATAGTTGTATTTATTGGTGTTCCCTATTTTTTTCATGTGGATTTGAGTGACCATCTAATGTTCTTTCATTTCACATGAGGGACTCCCTTTAGAATTTCTTATATACAGGTCTGTTAGGATAAAAAACTGAATACTCTCTTTTTATTATCTGAGAATGTCTTAATTACTTCTTTGTTTTTGAAGGATGTTTTATTTTGGACATAGAATTCTTGGTTGACAGTCTTTTCTCAGCTTTTGAAAATGTCATCCCACTGCCTTCCGACTTCCATGGTTTTTTATGAAAGTCAACTGCTAATTTTATTGAGAATGCCTTTTTCTTTTGCTTCTTTCAAAATTCTGTCTTTGGATAATTTGACTATGATATGTCTAGGCGTAAATTTCTTTGAGTTTATCACACATGGAATTCATTGAGATTCTTGGATACAAAAATATTTTCAACAAATTTATTCCTTCAACAATTATTATTTCAGTTATTCTTACAACAACTATTCCTTCAGATAGTCTTCCCATTCTTTTTTCTCTCTCCTCTCCTTCTAGGACTCCCATAATGTGTATAATGGTACATTTGACGGTGTCTCACTAGTCTCTAGGCTCTGCTCATTTTTTCTTTATTTTTTTCTTTTGCTCCTCAGATTGGATAATCTCAGCTGACCTATCTTTAAGTTTACCAATTCTTTCTTCTGCCAGCTAGTGAGTCCCCAAAGTGAATTTTTCATTGTAGTTATTGCACTTTTAAACTCCATAATTTTTTATTTGTTTCTTTTGATAATTTCTATTCCTTTATTGATGTTCTCTGTTTGAAATCTAGTGCCATACCTAGCTTTAATTCTTTAGACGTGGTTTTCTTTAGTTATTTAAACATCTATATAATAATTGATTTGAAGTCTTTGCCTAATAATTCTGACATCTGGATCAAGGTAGTTTCTATTGACTGTTTTTTTCTTTGTGTATGGGCCACACTTGTTTCTTTGTGTGTCTTTTAATCTTTTGTTGAAAAGTGGATATTGTAGATAATACAGTGTAGCAATTCTGCAAATCATCATCTCCTTTTTCACCAGGTGGTGATGATGTTATAGCTGTTTAATGACTTTCTCAAACTAAATCTGTAAAATCTGTAGTATGTAGCTATTAAAGGCTCTCCTTAACTGGTTTAGTGGTCAGCTAATGATTTGTCAGAGATATAATTAAATGACTTTAACTAATAAGTGTTCTACCCTTCGCTAAGAGAGAGGCAAACTCAGAAAGTGAGAGAGGGAGAGAAAAAGGAAGGGAGGGAGGGAAGGAGGCAGGAAGAAAGAGAGAGAGAGAGAGAGAGAGAGAGAGAGAGAGAGAGAGAGAGAGAGAGAGACTGTGTGTGTGTGTGTGTGTGTGTGTGTGTGTGTGTGTGTGTGTGTGCTGGAGCATACCTTCTGTGCTTAGGTAGTTTATGACTCTGCCTTACCATCACTACCTGCTGGTACATGGGCTCCAAAATCAGCCAGAGGTGAAACATTGGGGACCTCTTGGGTCTTTCTTGCTCATGTGCACAGCTCATGGCCTTGTAGAGCCCTAGAAATATGTCAGAGCTTCAAAACCCCTGATAGATTTCTCCTTTCCCAGATTTTCATTTTGGCCAGCTTTGTTTGCCCCAATTAGTATCACAACTTTAGGCAGCTGTAATGTTAAAGAATTACCACTAATGATTTTTGACAAATGCCCCGGAGCTAGCTAGGGCTTTTCCACAGAGTGAGTCAGGTCAAATAATGACAATGCTCTGTAAATGGGGCTTTTTCAAGGAGTGGCAAGACAGATCAAGTTGTGACAATACTCTGGGATTTGGACTTTCTGAGATGCTAATTCATACCAAGGTATATGGACAGGTAATTAGGTCTTCTGTGGTCTAAGCCTTGTCCTAAATTTTACCTATGTGCTAAGTGGTGACTTGGATGTGAGTTTAGGTGCCTGAGGGTTTGGTCTCAAGGAGGCAGTGTGAAATGCTGGAAGCTCAGGAAGCTGGGAGTTGGGCAGGTGTGGTTCTGAATTCTGGCTCTGTCACCTACTTTCTGTGCAGCCTTGGGGACAAGTTACTTCTCTGAGCCAAAGAGGGATGCCTTTATCTAGACATTAGGATACCAGCAACCTCACCAGGTATGTCAACAGAATTAAATAGGCTTCTCTATGTAAGGTTGCTGGTACACAAAAACACGCCCAATAATGGAAATAATTATTTCACTTGAGACTTAGGGTAAGAATCCAGAAAATGATGAGGCCAGGGTTGTTTTTTTGCAATAAAAGCACTTCCAACATATCTAACCCTCAATATATGCCAAGCCCTGTCCTAAGCACTTTATATATAAGACTTCATTTAATCCTCACAATAACCCCCTAGTGGATTTTATTATTAGTCTCACGTTAGAGAGGAGGAATCTCTAAATGAAGTTTCCTGTCCCAGAATTGTTCATAACCTGCACTCTGTGTTCATTTCATTTTAATACCACATAACTCAGCCAAGTGTTCACTTGGACAATTAGCAGTGGAGAACACTAAATTGGGAGTAAAATGAAAAACCACTATGCCCTTTACTAAATGAAACTTGGAACAAAAGGACTGGATACTTCCTAGTCAATATCCAATTTAGAAAGAGTCAAAGGTCAGTCACAAACCAGCAGCTTCTCCTTTGTGGCTTTTGCTAGGGTCAGGCTCCTCTCTGAGGATCAGCCTCCCCCTACCCGCTCATCAGAGTTCCTCTTGAGGTGGGGGTGGGGAGGGGGGATTCTTGTAGCCTGTCCTTGGAGCTGGGTGCTGCCCTAAGCACAGCCTCTGCCTGAGCCTGCTCTGACTGTCACAGACTGCAGGCTGAACACCCTCTCCACCAGCTCCCCATGCAGATGCCCAGGAGCCTGCAGCACCAGCAGTGGGGAGATGTTTAATAACTTGGCACTTACCTTGACACACTAAGGCCATGCAAGAACAAACACTTCTGTGGGTTCAGTTCAGTCTTTTATGACTTGAATGCACCCTGTCACAATCAGTGATGCCACAGTGGCTACTGCCCACTGTGTGACTGTCTCTATAAGTGCAGAGCCCAAGGTATGGATCAGGAGTAGGTATGGGGCCCTCTTCACCTGCCCTCTAGCCTCCTCAGACCTCCCCAAAGGGAGATCCTGACCTAGCAGGCTCTCAGATACCTTCTTGCCCAGGAGGTCTGCAGCTATGGTGGATATTGAAAAGGCACTCACCCAAATGGGTAGAAGGTTTGTAAGATGCTGAAATACTTCTATACCAGTTAATAAATTGTCACCACCCCCAGCCTTCCTGGAGCCCCTCAGCCTCCCCACCTATGACTGGGTGCTTATGGTTCACTTTTGTTATGATTGGTCTCCAATCTCTGCAGAGCCATTTTTTTTTTTTTTTTTAGGCTTTCAAATACCACCCAGTCTGCTGTAGCAACTTCTGGAGTCAGAGAGCCTTTGAACTTGGGAGCAAGGAGAGATCTTTGAGGTTAGGTAGTTTTTACTTCCTCAGTTTACTGATGAAGAGAGTCGGATGGAGAGAGGCCTCTTTCACTCTCCAAGAGCACAGGCTCATTGGGATAGAGCATTAGTTTCTTGTAGGTTGGGGGTACAGCGTAGGAGAACAGCATGAATAGCCTTGGAGTCAGGCCACCTTAGTTTCAAATACTGACACCCCTGCTTTGCTCTGCTGTGTCTCTGGGCCTCCACAGGGCTGGGGGAGCCCTGCCTCACTGGTTGCCTCGATGCAGTGAGGGTGTGGAGGAAGAGGGCTTGAGTAGGATGAGTGCCCACCAAGACCAAACACTGTCTTCCCCATGACAGCTGGGGTTACTGAGGTCCTCTGGGAGACACCAGCACCTTCTAACTTAGCAAGGCCCAGCAGCCATGTCCAGGGCCACCTACCTCACCCCAGTCTAATTTGGGGAACAAGCAAACTCTTTTCTAGTAAAGGCTTCCCTGAGGAGGGTTAAGGAGAGCATCAGCAACTCAAATTCTGAGTTCTGTCTTGCTAATGAACAAATCAGTGATATTTACAAATGTAAGATGCAGGCTCAAAGGGAGTGAGCTAAGAGGTCCTCAGAGATCACCTAGCTGGAACTTATCATTTTCCGAATGAGTTTTTTTAAAAGCCCCCAAAGAGCAAGTGACTTGCCTAAAGCGAAATAGCATGTAAGTGGCCCAGTAGATATTTGTTACCCAGAGTCCCTTGACTCTGTGCTCTTGACTCTGACAAAGATGCCTAACTTTGTTCTAGTTTAGTCCATATGAATTGAGGGCAAGTTCTGTGCACAGAATTGTGCTGGGCCAGTTATAAAGCAGGTATTGCACCTTCCTTATTCCAAAACATTTAATAGAGGAATGAAGCAGGACGTATAAAAGTTATTCAAGGCAAGGATGAAGGTTGAGGGGAGGGAGATAATCGATGTGGGGAACTACATTTTCATGCTGCCTCTGACAGCTTGGTGGGCGCGGTCAGCCCCTTGGCCATAGCCCCTTCTCTGAATGTGCTCTTTCAAAAATGATCCTTCCTCTATTGTCTCAACATTTTCAAAGTACCACAAGAGACAAATTGGGCTTAGACTTAAGCCCCTCTACTTTGCCACAGGCCCAGGCCCCCCTCTGTTGCCCTGTCTTGCTCATTTGTATTGACTCCACAGCCTTAATATCTTTGTAGATTCACAGGGTCAACAGGGGTCCCCTTTATGTCCACCAGGCTTCCCAGCTGTAGTTCATAAACATTTTATACATGGAATGCACTCATGCATTAAATAAACTGGCTTCGCTTGGGAAGGAAGAGAGGCTAACATTTGCTGAGTGCTTACTGTGCTTGGCACAGTGCATGCTGAGTCTAAGATTTCTCAACCTTCCTGTCTAGGAGGGTACAATACTGTTGGTTTTAGAGATGAAGACATAGAGGTTCTGAGAGGTAAATAACTTGTCCTAGGCCACCCAGATGTCACTGGTCCAGGTCAATTTGAATCTATCTCTGAACGACTCCAAAATCCGAGTTCTTTTTCTCTTCCCTTTGCTGTCTTTCAAGTCTCAAGAATTGACTCTTCTGGAAAGATTCCGGTTAATAATCCTTGGCTGCTAGGACTATAGGTCTTTGAGGTTTCTCTGGCTACTTAATAAAGTGATTTCTGAAGAAAACCTAAGGATATCCTTCCTTCCTGTGCCTCCTGATCTGTGACCCACAGGACATAGGCAGAGCTTGGAAATCCCTGGAAATCCGGGAGTAGCAGGCGCCAAAAGGATGTTGCAGCCCCCTCCCTTTATTCAGAGAGGCTGAGGAGCTGCTCCTTCCCAATAAACTCTGGGAGTCGGGGGTGAGTCTGGGAGAAATGAGGCCACGGGGCCCCAGAAAAGGCCTGGGTCACCCAACATCCTGCCCTGTGAGGCCCCATTGTCCTGGCTTGAGCTCCCAGGCTGGCCGCCCTCGCCATTGAACATTCATGAGCAGGCTCTAAGGCTCATTCTGAGTTAGTGCTATTTGTAGAATCTTCCTAAAATACCACAACAGTGCCATTCACAGAGTGTCTGTACAGCAATCGATGGTGGAGGTTGGAACAAAGCTCTGCTGTGCTCAGCATCCAGTTCTGGCCCTTGCCAGAGGACACCCCCTCTACTTCACTGACGGGATGCTGGTGCTCTCCCTGTCCTGGACGTGCTTTAGTGAGGTCCTATGGGTTCTGCTCTCCCATGCTGGGCCGGAGCGGCCCTGGACCAGGCTAGCCAGCAGAGGGGGTGCAGAAAGGCATTCAGTTGTCTGTAGAGGAGATGAGGCCCTTCATGTGGCCCACTCCACTATGCCAGGCTCTCCATCCTCCCACTCTCAGCCCGTCATCAGGCCACACACAGGTTTGCTCAATTACAGCTGGATGGAAGGATGAGAACAAAGAGTCAGTAGGGAATTATCAGGGAGGGACCCAGGAAGATAGAGCCTTTCTTTTCCAGAATCAAAAACTCTGGCATTCTCATTTCTTTGTTTTTTAAGAACTCAGTTTCATCAGAGTCCTCACCAAGTGTATTTCTCTTCCCTGACCTCGGAAGTACCCACAGTGCATTCTCAGTAACACTTACTCTTAGGTTGTTAATAGATGTCACCATTAACTGCGTTTTGTGGTATCTGGGAGGTGCTGAGCAGAGTTGTTTTCTTGCTGGTGAACCTCAAGGAGCTTTTACCATGCTAATGAGCCATGCACTGGGCAGTGATTCCTCACAGAGCTGCCAGCTGAGCAGTGATGCTCTGGTAGGACTTTTCTGTGTCCCTTCAGGATGTGGGTGTGTCTGGAGGCCCAAGCAGTGTGCCCATTCATTCAAAGGATTTGATGACTTCCCAACTTTCATCATCTATCTTTGGTACCTAACCATGTGCTGCATATAAAAATCAGATGTCCCTCCAAAAGGACCAGCTCATGGTTGAGGCCAGGAACCTGCAGTGGGCCTTGCCTTGTGCCTGGCAGGATAGCGCCCTCCCCTCACTGTGAAAAGGCATGGCAGCCAAGACCTAGCAGCTCCCTTACTGAGCAGCTATGACAGAAGCCAAGACTTTTGTCCAGGCCCCCGTGGTGGGTTTTGAAACTTTAACATGTCCTCGAAAGACAAGTCCCTGGTAACAGCTGGTCATGAAGGACACTGGGCCATTCCCTGACTAGTGGTGGGGTCACTGTACACAACTGCAGCACAATATATAATTTTTGATAAGGGCTCTGCCTGGCAGTGCAAATCTGGTATGAGGGTCAGGTGAATATCCCTAGGATGGTTTTGGGTTTTTGAGGCACCACCATGTAAAGAACAATACCTGCCTCAGTGTTTGAGCCCTGGTAGCTGAACTGGAATCTGCCCATCCTGGTGGCAGGCAGGATCACCCCAGGAAGCAGATCCTCTGAGACAAGGAGGCCCATGTCATTCACCAGCTACAGGACTTGGCATTTCTGTGCCTTGGTTTCCCTATCAGTAAAATGGGATCCATAAGGCCTAGTTTGTGGATTGCTATGAGGATGAGGAGCTGATGTAATAACTGCACCTGGCTGAACAGGACCTCCTAAGGACAGTCAGCATCCTATCCTTAAGTGAATCACTAAAGAAATGAGAGGTATAGCAGTTTCTATGGTCTACCCTCATCCGCATTTGGGGTTGTGAGCTCCCTGCAGACAGGAATGGCTGCTTGCCACTCTGATGTCCTCTGTACACCCATTCATGCATGGATGGCTGTCTTAAAAGGAGATGTAAGAAGCTGGTCAGAGTAACTGCTCTGTGGGGAAGGTGGGTGTCTGGCACACAAAACACTGAGCTAGGATGGAGACCAACTTTTCACGATGTATATGTTTGAACAGTTGATTTTGTTGATGATGTTTATTCTTTGCCCCCCAAAAGGCCAATCTTTCTGAATTCTGAATTTTCATGTCTACTGTTTCTTTTCTTGCCATCACTTGTCACTTCCTGATGCTGTCCATATGGCTGTTTGTATTAGCTTTCCCAATTCTTTTTTAACTACCTATTTCAATCCAGTGGATACCATGGAGCCAGGGAACACAAATGTTAGAAATGTGTGTAAAACAGGAGTTAAGTCCTTGGAGTCAGTTGTTTGGCTCTTAAAGCCTGTTTTGGCTTCCCATTCATCATTTTATTTGTCCCTGGACTCTATATGGATGAGGTTGCCAGATAAGTGATTTCTTGATAAACGAGGTGATTCTGTAATGCCCCATGTGTGGGAGGGTAGGGCAATTACCTGAGTCTGGCTGTTTTTCTTGCTGTGCAAGTTAGACCCTTTAAAAGATGAAGGCTAAGCTGATGTAGATTCTAGCGAACAAGGTATTTTCCAAGGTCTATCTCGCAAGTGGGACTGAGGAGGCAGGAGGCCCTGAGAGGCTGAAGGAATTGGGGTTTTGCTCCCTGGTCCTGCCAGCTCTGCTGAGGGGGAAAACACTGAACATAAAATGTCAGCTCTGGCCCTCTGGCTCAGAGTCCTTGGGCAATTTTCTTCTGTAGAAAATGGAAAGATAGGACCTTTGCCAATGTTGTCTTGAGGCTTAAATGTGAGAATATATAGGCCACCATGTTGCATAACTTCAGGAGGAGGGGATTCACATAAGCTTCAATGAGAATCAGTGCCACCAGAGGGTGCCATTTTTTAGACTACAGTGAGAATGGCTGCCTTGTGGGGAAGTGCTAGTCACTTAGACTATAATGTCACCTCCTAGAGTTGTGCTAGGAAGTGGTGTTCATTAACAGTGAAGTATAACAATGCCGTATCTATATGCCTTACTGTTAAATTGTACACCTGAAACTTACTGGATTTTGTAAACCAGTATAACCATAAATAAAATAATAATAATAAATAAAACCCTGAGTGCTTTAAAAGACAATAATAATTTAAAAAAGTGAAACAAAAAGGAAAAAAAAACAATAGTGAAATATAGTATACTTACGTCATGACACTAAGAAGACTTCTTACCTGTCTGGTTGTTTAAACCTGGCCTCCAGGAAGGAGGCAGCTTATAAAAATAGTATGTTGTTTTTTAAGAACCTGAAAAATTGGGGTGAAAAAGAATGTGGGGAGGACATTAGTTAAAGCCCTGAGGTCCCACGCACCTGCTGGACATGAGCCCACTGGCTTGACCTTACAAGATCCATGCAAAGAGGAACGGAGTATCAGCGAGGGATCCATGGTGTCCATTTCAAATTAAGGGAATTTCTACTGTGACCAACATAGATTCTGTGGCTCAACGAATGTCCACATGACTGGTTAAAGGAGGCAGAAAGGAACTGAGGAGATGGGTTCAGTGCGCTGGCTAAAACATTGGCGTGGAGTCCCATGGGCCCCAGACACTCCTCTGCCTTTCAGGAAGTCATTTTCCAGAGCCTCATTCTCTGTATTCCATCTACCCTTCTCTCCTCTCCTTACAGGCCTCTTTAGCTACATCTGCCACCTGCCACCTGCCACCTGCCACCTCCAGGCAGCTCTCTGGACCACCCTTCCCTCTATCCCAGCCTGGGAAAGGAGGCTGAACTCGCCTCTGGGGGAGGTGGAAATCAAAATGGGTTTCCCTAGGAATTCCCCCTTCCCCCACTCCTCCCGGCTGCTATCAGGACCCAGCTACCAGCTCTCTCCCCCACCAGGAAGAGTGAAGCTGAGGTTTTGTAATGCAGAGCTGGGGAAGGGGCTTACGATCATCTCCATAAAAAACAGCAGACAGGCTGGGAAGGCCTTTCACATCCGCATCCTCCCAGCCCCTGCAGTGAAGAGTAGATGTTTTTGTTGTTGCCCCTTTGGCTTCCTAAGTTGCTTCCCGTCTTCAGCTGAACCTGCTCACCCTTGGCTCCTTGCGGACCAGGGCACGTCTGCTTCATTTTCATGCCTCCAGGTCCCAGCCTGGTGCCTGACTGAGGTCACATGACGATAAGATCAGGGATTCAATGCATCTGTCCTGGGGTCTGTATCTAGACACCTGGAGACAAATAAGAACTTGCCCCTGATAAAAGGAGAAATAGAGAGGTAGGCCCTGGGCTAGCCGATATTCTTACTGCTGTCAGTAAGAATCTGGTTAGGTCCTTGGGTGGCAGTCAGCCCCACCCCATGCCCTGTGATGTCAGGCTGAGGGTGAGGCTGGGCACAGAGAGCCCTTAGCCAAAAAAGGGGATCAGGGCAGGGACTCCTGTGTCTGTTTTTTTTTAAGAAGCTGGGCTTAAGCCCAAGGTGGGTATCATCTAGGAGGTGGGTAAGAGGGGACACCACCAGCACATTTTAAATGGGTATTTATAATTACAAGGTGATTTTTATTTATTTTTATTTATGGGCAGTTTCTGGAATCAAAGTGAGCAGGTGTGGTGGGACTCAGGGCACCCGCTCCTCCCACCAGCATTGGGCCCCAGGACCTGCCTTGGCTCTACTCATTTGGGGTGAGGAGTGATTGAGAGCCCTGGAGACTGATCCTTGCACTTCTTCTGAATCACCACCAGGACCCTTCCTACCCCAATCCCACCCACCCACCTCTATCTAAGATTTATGAGCAAGCTCTGTTGGATCACAGATTAAGACACCTTCTGCACTTGTCACCCCCTTCATTCCTCCCTGACTGGGTTATGCCACCACTTCTCCCCGCTGGACATCTGCCAGAACCTCCTATCTCCTGATTCCCTCACCTTTCCAGGTGCACTGAGCCACACAAAGGACCTCAGGACTTTTCCTACCTCTGGGCCCTTGCAATACTTGCCCTTCCTCTTCCTCCAACCCTATAAGCTGGGACCAGATCTGTGCAAGGTAGCCAGCGCCTCTAGTCACTTAGTCCTCAGCCTTTCCTGACCCCTGCTTAAGTAACAACCCTACCCTATCCTTGCTGCAGTCACCCTATCTGAGCTCACCTCCCTCCTTTGTCCATTTCTCCCCAGGAGAAACTACAGGAGGATGGGGCCTTGCCTCTCTTGTTCACCCATGTACCCCACTCCACCCCTTTGCCAAGCACAGTGCTGGCACATAGTAGAGTCTCAAGGAGTATCTGTTTCCTCATTGTAAGAGGCTCCCTACACATGAAGCTAGGACAGGCCCAGTGTGCACTGGCCAAGCCCTTCTAAGCAGGTTGGAGGTAGATGGGGGAGTTAAAGCTCCTGGATGCAGGACAGAGCAAATTCCCCCTAGTGGTGGGTGGAACCCAAGCCCACACTGAGAGAGAAGACAGTTCTAGGCAGAATGTAAGAAAGCATTCAAATACCAAAGTTAGAATCAAAAGGGAAGTTTATTAGAGAAGGGGTAACACTCCATAGACAGAGTGTGGTCTCCTCAGAGGTAGAGAGAGCCTGAGAGAGACTCAGAGGGACAGAGATAATAGAAATGAGGGTAGTGAGAGAGACAGAATAAAGGCACTGAGAGGGACCCAGAGAAGGACACAGAGGGACCCTGAGTGTTCCGGGGAATTCAGTTTATATATCATTCTTTAGTTCCTGTGAGTTACAGTTTAAAGACTTTGTCTACCCATTTCCTTTGATATGGATGTACAGTGGGGAAGTTTAAGAGCGTGTAGCATGAAAGGCCTACTGGCAATTCCCAGCCTATTATCCTTAAGTTCTCCATGGTTTTAGCCATAGGGAATGAACAATTTTATTTTGTGTAGGGCACCACTTAGACACTGTTTTTCTTGTTTTCTCTTCATGGTTCCACAGTGTGGGGAAATGGGTTGTTAACGATCCCAGCAGAAATCTTCCTTTGTCCGGCAGGTTTCCTGGAGTCTGGCTGCAGGGCTGATCAGTACATTGCAGTCTCTGAATAGTGCTTGACTTAACACTTTAGTTCTCTTGCCTCCTCTCTATATCACCAGGCCCACACTTGACCAGGACTGGCAATTCTGATACACATTTCATAAGGCTGCATAGACCATGCTAGTAGGATGGTGCCCCAGACCCTCAAAGCAGCGACCAACTCAGTCCAGCATCCCGGTGGGCTCTCCCTCCTTCCCTAGTTCATTCCCTGTCCTGCACAGCTCCCTGGGGTAACTACAAAGTGAATTTTCCCAAACCTACGACCTGTACACGAGCCTTCGGTTTGGGGGAATCCAGGCTAAGACACGAGGTGCTATTGGGGAAAAACAATCTCAGATGCAACCCGAAGTAGCAAAAGGCACCAGTTACTTGCATTCTTTACACTCTCTGCGAGCAGACAATGCTTTAGCCATTCATTTAACAGATGTTCATAAAGCACCCACCTGGAGCAAAGCATTCTGTTAGGTGTTAGGAGAGAGAGGCACAGAAATGCTTCTCATGCTCCAAGAAGCCTAGGAGGCTGGATCTGGGGAAGGAGGGGACTGGGTGATGGCGGGGCATGGACTGAGGTGGGGCACCGGGTGTACATCAAGCCTTCATCATTTGCTAGATCCTGAGCTAGGGAAACTTATCCACTGGCTTCTGCTTCTCCTGTGTGCAGCAGGGATGGTAATATGTCATAGCTCCTACTTCGTGGAGTTGCTGGGAAGAGTGAAATGCAGTTGCTGAGAAGAGTGAAGTGCTTAGCAGAACACTAGTTAGTGTAGGGGTGGCAGGAATAGCAAAGGCAGCAGCTGTGGGGCCTGTTACCTCTTTGCAGCTGCCATGGTTTGTAACATTGTGGAAATAAATTCCCCTGCACGGAGTCACTGGAGAGGCCGAATTTCAACTTGTAGGGAAGCTGGCTCTGAGTAGGCACTTCACAAATGTTAGGCCCTTTTCTTTCCTTGGAAAAATGAATTAAACCATTATTCCTTCCAGGTTGGTCAGCATAAATCACATTTTTTCGTTTCTAAGTGTCAGGCCCACCCCTCCTCCCCCACATTCCCCGACCCTGGAACATTTCAGAACCAGGTCTTCATCTGACAATTGGCATATTCCATTTTAATATGTTGCTATTTTTAACTTATTTTTTTTTACACAAAAGTTACTTTTAATTTTGGGGTGGAGAAGGGGCAGTGAGAGGTAGAGGCACTGGTCTTCCATCAGTGGCTTTTCCATGTTACTGCTGCTGCCTAGATTCCTGGCCTTCCTGAGAGGTCAGGAGACAAGACAGACTACCTGGCCTGACCCAGATGGCTGTCAGCATGCAGATCTCAGAGTGTGGCCTCAGCCCCCTTTCCCCTCCCCTAGACCTCTTCCTCCTTCCTAGCACTTGCACTTGCAATTTTGCATTTGTTTGTGATAATGGTTAAGGCCTGTCAGCTCCACCAGGCTGCATTCTCCAAGAGGTAAGGACTCTTGGTTTTGTCACTGCTGAGTTCCCATCACGTGGCACAGTGCCTGCAGGGCATATGATAGACCTTCAATAAATATTTGTGAGAGGGAGAATGGATAAGGAAAACTGGGAGTGAGTGAGGGGAGAACAGATAAGGAAGAGGGAGAAGGAGAAGGGATCTTTAAGGTGGGTCCTGATGAGTAAAAGTTTTCTAGATGGACCAAGTGGGAAAGGCATCTCAAAAAGAGGGAACAGCATGTGCAAAGGTAACAAGGCATGAAGTGATATATCCCAGGAATAAGAAGTAAGGCAGAGTGTCTGGAGTGTTTGGTGAGATGCGGGAGTAGCTAGCTGGGCTGGAAAGGTACCCTCAGCTGATCAGATGAGCCCCAGTAGGAAGCAGTGAACTGAGATGTCTCCTGAAGGCAGAGAGAGGGAGAGAAAGATCTCACTTGCATTTAGACAGCCCTCAGGCATTCCCCAGCTTGTCCCACCCTTTCTTCACTTCTGCAATTGTCCCTATGAGAAAAATGCCAGCCCCACTTCTCCCACAGGTGCTGCCCGTGGCTAGGTCAACATAGGTTCCCTAAAAACCCAAACATCCCCAGAACCACAAGAGATTTCCCAGGGAGATGATGTTTTGAGAAATGAAACTGCTATGGGGATGGGCTGGCAAAAGGGGAATTTGAAGCTCAAACCATTTGGAAGACATCTGGGACATTTTCCTACATTAAAAGTAGTCAAAGCGCATGACTTCTACAGGGTAAGCACATGAGCTGCCACCTCTCTTAATGGTGAAAAGAAACAGTCTTTATTCAAGAAAGTAATCTGTGCCCTTGATGACGCACTCAGATACGTCAGAGAGTGCATAGTGAGAAGTAAGCCTTGTGTTTCTGAGCTCCTCGCCTGCTCTCCTAAAGCAAGCACAGGTACCCCTGCCCTTCTTGTCCTTTCAGAAATAGGCATGAACAGCCACACCCCTGTGGGTACATGTTACTCTTACATGAATGCCATATTCTTTACATTGTGTTTTGCTTTTTCCACATAATAATGTATTGTCCCATATCACATTTTTTTGGATGTACCTAATTTAACCAGCACATTATTTATTATTTAACTTGATGGACAGCTAAGTTGTTCCTAGTTTGTTCTTACTGCTCCTCATGCATGTGTGTAAATTTATCTGAAAAGTAGAGAACTTGGAATAGATTGTCATTTAAAATTTTGATAGGTATTGTCAAATTATTTCACAAAACGAGGTTATGCAAAATTTACTTTATGCTAAGGGTCTGCCCACTTTCCTCACAGTCCCTCTCAGGTGGTGCCTCCGCTAGGCCCTGAGTGACTGACTCTCAGGTGCCAATATGCTCACCAGGCCTAAAACCCGCCCTTAACTCTGTGCTGTCTGCAACTCTACCACTCATTGCCTCACTACCTACGCATGATGTAAGAAGGTGTCTTTTACTCATCACTTTATATTAAAATCTATTTTCATTTACTTTTTAAAATAGGTAACATGGTTCAAATATCAACAGACAAAATTCTAGCCTTCCTGCACCCTTCTCCTTTAGCCACCCACTTTCCTCCCTAGAACCACTGCTCCCAATGTCGTCTTTCTCATCCAGAAATATTTTGCACATATTCAAACAAATAAGTATGTCTTCCGTTCTTCCTCCCACCCTCCCTTCCTTTGCAAAACACAATAGTATGTGATTGCTTTTTTCGCTTAACAGTATCTAACAGAACATTCTAAATCTGAATAGCAATTTCTCCCATCTCATTTTACCAGTTGTCTTTATACCTTTTTTTTTTCTTGCCATGCAAATGTTTTTAACTTTTATGTAGTGAAGTTTTGTTGTGTCTGTTTTTTGTGTCATATTCAGGTAGACCTTGAAGAGCATACAAGATTTCTTCCATGGTTGATCCTGGTTCTTTTGTCATTTCATTTTTCATCTTTAAATCCTGAACCATTATGAATTCTTATTTTGTGATATAAGATGTGATATAAGGGTCCAACTTGGTAATTTTTCATCCTGTTGTACCTATTTCAGTTATTAAATAATCCATCTTATACTTGCCTGTTTGAAATAACTCCTTAATTTTATTCTGCACCCTTGTATGTGTTTGAGCCTATCTCTGCTTATACTGGGCAGTACCATGCTGTGTTCATTATTGTAGCTGTATACTTTGTTTTGATAATTAGTAGGGCTGCTCTGACTTCATTATTCTTTTTTACAAAAATACATGTGCTATTTTTGCTTATGAACATTATAGCCAACTTTTCTAATTAAAAAAATACTATTAGTATTTTATTGTGTTAAATTTACAGACTAAATTAGGAGGAACTGGCTGGCATTTTTGTTGAGTTTTCTTCCGTATATGATTGTATGCATTTGTTTCTTCTAATTATAGATTGTGATTTCTGTATATTAAGTTTGTGTCTGGCTACCTTACTGAATTCTTATTGCTTTAATGGTTTTCAGTTCATGGACTTAGGTTTTCCACACATATAAATAGATAACTGAAAAATAATAACACCGTGTTCTCCCCTCCAGTTTTTATGGTTTTATGTTCATTCTCTCACCTATTGCACTGGTGAATACTTTCAGGAAAATGTTAATTAACAGTGGTGATAGTGGATATTCTTATATTTTCCCTGGCTTTGATGGGAATGCTGCCATTGTCTCTCAACTAAATAGTGTTGACTTTCGGTTTATCCATGTTGAAGAAGGATCTATCCCTATTTAATAGAGACTATTTATCAAAATGGATGTTAAATGTTGTCAAGTGCCTTCCAAGATTTCTCCTTAGATCCATCTGCAGGTCCAGTGTGCCTAAGCTATCCCCAAGACTGCCCCTCCCTAGGAGCTCTTGGGGAGCCAGTGCAGGCAATTAAGGGCCACTTGATTGCTCTTGCGGTCTCTGTACCCAGGTGCTTTCAGCTACAGGAAGCAGAAAAGCCCACCTAACTGGCTCAAATAAAAGGAGATATGTTATTCTCACAGACTAAGAAACCCAGATAGGCAGCTCCTGGGTCAGCATTTCAGGTGCTCAGCCAAGTCAGAGAGGGTGTGGGCTCTTTCTCCTTTACCTCTGCCTTTCTTGGCCTGTTGGCTTAGCCCACTGGCTGGTCAGTGTGGTCACAAGATGACCACCAAGCATCCCACAGGAAGGGAGGACATACTCCTTGATAAAGAGGATCTTTTGATAGGTCCTTATGTTGCAGAAAAGTTGCAAAAATCAGAGCAGTGAGAAACCAAGCAGCACTCAGAGAGTTGGAGAACTTGAGTTTATTATGCAGGTGATCCCAGAGGAGTTAACACTCTGAAGATCTGGGCCTCTGAGCTCAGTTGCAACATCGCTAAAATAGAATTTACTTGGCATAGGCTGATTGGTTAATTTGTCCTCAGATGGTTACTTAGCACAGGGAGTTGCTATGGGTTTCTGGCAGTTACAGAGTTACAAAGCAGGGGGGTTGCTAGGGTGCACAGGCAGTTACATTTGTTGCTTAGACAGAACAAGCAAAAGGGAAGCTGCGTCTTTAGTTAATTTCAAGTAAGGCCTATGCAGCAAGCGTATCTACAGAAGCAGAACAAAGAGCTGATTAGCCTTTTGAGTGAAAAAACTCCTCTTCACTTAGAAGTCAGGGAGCCTTTCTCACAAGCCCCTACAGGGACCCTGTGTCTCAGAGGCTGTACTCCAGTTTTAGGGTGGCCTGTAAAGTGTGACTATTTTTCATTTCTTTAAAAAGTGAATGTAATATCCTTTAAATGCTCATTTTTAATGGCTATGTATGATTCCACCACATTTCTGTATCCATTTTACTAAGCCATTCCCCTATTTTGAACATTATATGGCTTCTGAGATTGTACTAGGTTTGGTTGTTGCTGGCCTGGGCAGTTTTGAGTTTTGGAACACTCAGTTGCACTCTGTGGCACTACCTTTCTCAGGCAAACAATAATTTCACTTTTGGTTCCAGTTCATCAAGAGATTCAATTGGCAACCCAGAGTAGGTGTGAGAACCCTACAAAGGACAGAGTACAGTGCGGCATGCATGCATACACACACACACACACACACACACACACACACACACACACACATCAGACTTCTCGCATGGAGAAGAAGACCCCAAGGCAGAAAGCTGGTGGGGCTGAGGTCCAGCCCCTTGCCTGCTGTGGGAACTAGATGGACTGGACCCAGTGGTAGCCAGGCTGCACTTCCTGTACTCTGGTTCAAGAATGCAGGGGAGGAAGTGTGTAAGGTGGCAAGAGCAAGGGACCTGGATTGGGATTTCCCTTGTAGGAGATGCAAGCAGCCCCCTGCACCAGCGGGCAGCACCGCAGGACTGGCTTGTCCTCCTAGCCCCACCCCGGACAGCCCCGGCTGGGGTGCTGAGAAGTGCAGAAGTTCCTGGGGAGACAAAAAGGGCCTGGCCCGGCACCTGTGGGCAGAGCAGAGTACAAAGGCAGCTCATAGCCGCAGCCGCAGTCTCTCCTGCAAGTTCCCAAGCTGCCTGCCTTTGCACCTGGGTCAGTTCCTGGCCTTACAAGTTCCTGACAGCCCTGCCTCCTACCACAGCCTCACTACTTCCCATACCATGCCCTTCTGCCCCAACAGGCATCTGAAGAGGAACAGGCATCTGCCCAGGGGTAAGTGGATAGCTAGGATCAAGATTAGGCTTCGGGATACCAGGCCAAGGAATGATTAACCCTTGAAGAGCAAGTGGTGTTTGCTGGCTCCAGGTAGGTTAAGAGAAATTAGTGAAGACAGTAGGACACATGGGCGGCTTGGACACCTGCTCAGGTTTGGAGCCTGGTACAACCTGGCAGGGGTAGACAGGAGAGGCTGCCTTAGAGACTACAGGAAAGCCCAGTCTCCACAGGTGTTGCCCAAAGCTGGTACCACACACATGGGCAGTCTCAGGAGGTCTGAGGGTGGTCGTTCTTCCCTTCTGCTCCAGCCCAGTCAAGGTTGTCTAAAAGCTATCTAAGCCTGTAGCCGCCAGCGAAGTATGGCTACTGAGTACCTGAAATGTAGGTGGTCCCAATTAAGAGGTGCTATTAGTACAAAATACACAACAGATTTTGAAGACTTAGTTTTATATATGTATATGTATATGTGTATGTGTATGTATATGTATATATATATGTATATGTATGTGTATATGTATGCGTATATGTATATGTATTTGTATATATACAATAGTGTATATATATATATATATATATACATATATATATATATATATATATATCAGTAATTTTTCATTTAATTTTGAAACGAATGATGTATTTTGGATGGATTGGGATAAAAGTGATTATTCAGAATAATTTTACCTATTATCTTTTTACTTTTTAATGTAGCTACTTAAACATTTAAAATCATAGGTGTGGGTTGAATTATATTTCTATTGGACTACACTGCTCCAGACAGCTAGCTGTGTCCCCACACTTGATCTTCACCTGTGGGAATCCAGCTGTTTGGGGCCATCCTTGGAGCTCCCTACTCCCCTGAGCAGCCAGTAGAATGATGGTGGGCCCTGTGAAAAATCATACACTGTAGCCGTCGTCACCTTTAAATAGTGACTTCTTTTATCTTTTTAAAGATTTTCTGTAAATCCTGGTAGGGGCAGACTAATCCAGATATCATTTGATTAATTACATCAGACTGACAGCGTTTTCACCTGTGATAGCATGAGTCCCATAGGCTACAGTGGTTTACAAAATGCTTTCACATATATCATTTACTCTTTTCTCTTTCATTGTAAAAATTTTTATATTATAAAGTTGAAAGATAAGAGTTCTTGTCCTGGAACCCCTACTGGAATCTGTTCCATTTCAGAGTTACCGCCTCTCCCACAAAGTCATTTCTGTGGGTGGAAAAAGAGACTCACAAAAGAAAGTTCTTAAATTCAGGAATTCATAGTGGAAGAAAGCCCAGCTAGGATCAAGAAAGTTGGGTTGTGGTCCTGGCTCTGTCACCTGGGAGCTGGTCTACTTGAACAAGCTGAAGTAGCAGAGGGTGGGGTCAGGATAGAAGCCAGACTACCTGGGGTCATAGTTCACTGGTTGTATAGCTCAAGCTTATTTCTAAACATCTCTGAGCCTCAGTTTCCTTTCCTTTATTATTTTTTTATTGAAATATAATTGACTCAAACATAGTAGTTTCAGGTATACAACATAGTGATTCCATATTTGTATATATTGTGAAATAATCATTTTAAGTCTAGTTAACATTCATCATCATACATAGTTACAGAATTTTTTTTCTTATGATGAAAATTTTTAAGACCTACTCTCTTAGCAACTTTTAAAATGCAATGTAGTATTATTAACTATAGTTTCCATGTTGTACATTATAGCTCCATGACTTGTGTATTTTAAAACTTATTTATTTTATTTATTTTATAAGCATTTTATAACTTACTTATTTTATAACATGACTTATTTATTTTATAACTGAAAGTTTGTGCCTTTTGACTCTCTTCACCCATTTTTCCTATCAACCCCCATTCTGCCCACCCCAAGCAACCACCATCTGTTCTCTGAGCTTGGATGTTTGTTTGTTTGTTTATTTTTAGATTCCACATAAAAGTGAGAACCTACTGTATCTGTCTTTGTCTGATTTATTTCACTTAGCATAATGCCCTCAAGCTCCATCCATGTTGCAAATGGTAAGATTACATTATCTTTTTGTGGCTGAATAATATTTCATTGGATATATACATTTTCTTTGGACACTTAGGTTGTTTTCACATATTGGCTATCATGAATAGTTCTGCAGTAAACATGGGGGTACATATAAATTTTCGAGTTTCTTCAGATTGAAGAAATTTTCATTTTCTTCAGATAAATACCCAGGTGTTGAATTATGAGATCATATAGTAGTTATAGTTTTAATTTTTTGAGAAACCTCAATACTGTTTTCCATAGTGGCTATACCAATTTACATTTCCACCAACAGTGGACAAGGGTTTTCTTTATTCTACATCCTTACCAACGTTCATTGTCCCTTGTCTTTTTCATGATAGCCATTCTAAAAGGTGTAAGGTAGTTTCTCATTGCAGTTCCCTGATGATTAATGATGTTGAGCATCTTTTCACATACCTGTTGTCTGTCTGTATATAGCTTTGGAAAAATGTCTCTCCAGATCCTCTGTCCTTTTTTGTGTGTGTGTGAGTTATATAAGTACTTTATATATTTTGGATATTAACCCCTTATTAGGTATATGATATTTCCAATATTTCCTCCATCCTTTTCTTTAAAATAGGGATAATGACACCACTTCCCTCGTGAATGCTCAAGCTTCTAAGGCTCATCAATTCATTAATATCATGCCTACCTTAGAGTATTTTGTGTATGCCAGCTACCTAGCTTCTTCTTCTGCTGTTATTAATCTTTCATTTATCACAGATTCTATGCATACCCTCCCATTCCAGGCACTGCTCAGCTTGCTGAAGTTGCTTATAAAACTGACATAGTGGGAGTGAGTCAAAAATAAAAAGTATAAATAAATAGGTCCTGTAAACACATAAAATATATGTGTATTGGATTGTGATAAGTGCTATGGAAAAATTATAGTCAGGAATGGATGTGGAATGTGATGGGAGTTGCAGAGTGAAGTTTAAATAGAGTGACCAGGAAAGATTCCCCAGGGAGGTGATATTTGAAGAAAGACCTGAGGAGGTAAGGGAGAAAGTCATGCCAGTGTCTGGGAGAACAGCTTTCCAGGCAAAAGTAAGGGCAAAGGGAATGCAGGTTCCAAGGCCCTAGCACAGGGGTGTGCCTGGTTGTTCGAAGAATGGCAAAGAGCAAAGAGGAGAACAGAAATGAAGTCAGAAGAGTAGCGGATGAGGGTTTGAGGGGTTTGGAAGACTACTGCAAGGACTTTGTTGAGAAAGGGGCCATTGCAGGATTTTGAACAGAGGATATGAGCAGCATTGGGTCTTACCCAGGTCACTGATTTACTCTTTATCTAAAACAATGCCAGAAAAGGACAATGCATAAGAAACATGGTTTTCAAGATATTTGACATCAGGCAATGAAGAACTATAGTCCCCCAAGAGATGAGAAACAAATGGCATTAGCCCTGTATATGCCCCAGTTTACTGCTCTGAGAAAGTTCCTATGTAGGCTGTGATGCAGGAAGGGGAAACTCAGGTGGAGACAGAGCTTAGAGACCTGGGAGACAAAAGCAGCTAGATTTTTTAGGATAAGATATCAAGTAGCAAAGAGCTGCTGAGAGAGAAAACTCCCTTGGGAACTCATCACCACGTGCCCTTGAAGAAATTTCTGATTTTATAAATCTAAAAAAATTTAAAAAAAAAACAGCTTTTTTTTTTTCTTTTAGTGACTTTGTTTTTCTGATTAGCAAAATTTTTAAAAGAGCTAGATTGTAAATATTTTAGGTTTCAAGGTCATATGGCCTGTGCCACAACTCTCCACCCTGCTGTTGTAAGCCTCTAGCAAGACTGATCAGGGAGGAAAAAAAGAGAAGACACAAATTATCAGTATCAGAAATGAGAGCAGTGACATCACTAGAGATTCTTCAAATACTAAAAGGATAATAAAGGAATATTATGACCAACTTTATACCAACAAATTCAACGATTTAGATGAAACAAATTCCTTGAAAGATACGAATTATCAAAGCTCACTCAAGAAGATGTGTGTGTGTGTGTGTATGTGTGTGTGTGTGTGTGTAAATTGAATTTGTTCATTTAAAAAGGAAAAAAAAAACTTTCCAAAAAGAAAAGTCCATCTCTAGGTGGCTTCACTGGTGAATTCTACTAAGCATTAAAGAAATAATAGCAAGTCTACAAAAATATTGAAAAGGAAGGAATACTTACCAGCTTATTCTGTGAAGCCAGCATTACCCAGATACCAAAACCAGACAAAGACATTATAAGAAAAGAAAATGGCAGACCAATATTCTTCATGAATAAGTTGAAAAATTCTCAACAGAATTTTAGCAAATTGAATCTTACAGCATATAAAAAGGATAATACATCATGACCGATTGGGATTCCAAGAATGTAAGATCAGAAAATCTGTCTCCAGTTCTGGTCAAGATGGCAGAGTAGGTAAATGCTATACTTGCCTCCTCTCACACCCACATCAAAATTACAACTAAACTACAGAATATCCATCATTAGAAGTCACCTGAAGTCTAGCTGAACAAAAGTCCTACAACTGGGGACACACAGATGAGGCCACCTCAAGACTGATAGGAGAGGCAGAGACACAAAACGGGCAGGTCCCGCACCTGCATGTGGTGGTTGAGAATCAGAAGTAGCTACAAAGGTACCCCTGGAAGAGTGATGGATCCCAGCACCACACTGGGCTCCCCAGCCAAGGGTTCCAATGCTGGGGAGAGAAGTCCCCACAACTTCTGGCTATGAAAACCAGTGGAGATTGTGGCTGAGTGAGATGAATGCCTTTTAATGGGCCCACATGCAGACCTACTCGGTGACAGACTCACTTGCTCTGAGCTCCAGTTCTGGGGCAGCAGCTTAAAAAGTGCTAGGGACATACGGAGAGGAACCGAATTGTCTTGCTTCAAGGCAAGGGCTGGAAGGGCAGCTTTATTCCAGACAGAAGTGCTGGCAGAGGGCGTTATTTCTTTGTTGAGCCCTCCTCTGCCTGGCTTGCAGACCCAGGCAGGTGCCATATCTGAGTCTCTATCAACATAGCTAACACTAGTTGCCCCACCCTAGTGACTCCCTGAGATCCTGTCCTTCCCAACGTGTGAGCCCACCAAAGCCGCTCCCAGTAGATTTTCCATACAAATGGCATGTCTTGGCTTATGCTGTGGACTTTTCTAAAATCTCTCAAAGGTTCTCAAAACCTAAACAAGCAACATCTTGCCTTGGTGTGCCCATACCTCTTGCTGAGCAGCCCTAAACCTGGCACTAGTGGCAGCTGGCCTCAGTTTACAGCTTGGCCTCTTGAGGCACATCCAAGCCAAGCGTGGATGGTGCCCATCTGCAGATTACTTGGTGGCTCATGCCAGGTGGCCCCAGGCAGGGACCAAGCTATAGATCAATTTGGCCTGCAGCATGGCCCTGGCCTGCACACCCAGTGGTGAGGTTTGGTCTGAGCTGAGCACCACCCAAGGTCACATCTGAGGATCACACACCCAAAGGGCAGACAAGGTAGGCACCAGAGACCTGCTAAAGTGAATCCTGCTGTGTACTGTCAGCCCCTGCACAACAACTCCTCCACTGATCATGACCAGTCATCACAAAGAGTCAGTGTGAGGATCAGTCCTTCTAATTGATGAGCCAATAGCAACCAAGGCTCAGCTACAACAGGAGGGCACACACACACCATACAAGGGACATACCTGGATCACCTGGTTCAGGTGATGGGGGGAGGCTGTGCCACTGAGACCCATAGCATACCTACTATATAAGGCCACTTAACTAAGACCAGGAGATATAGCAGCCCTGCCTAACACATAGAAACAAACAAAAGTAGGCAACCAAAATTTGGCAACAAAGGGACATGTTTCAAATGAAAGAAGAGAACAATGCTCCAGAAAAAGAACTAAACAAAATGGAGATAAGTGATCTACCAGATACAGAATTCAAAACATTGGTTATAAGGATGCTCAATGAATGTAGGGGAAGAGTAGATGAACTCAGTGAGAACTTTTACAAAGAAATAGAAAACATAAAAAAGAACCAGTCAGAAATGAAGACCACAATAACTGAAATGAAGAATGCCTTTAGGAGGAATTAACAGTAGGTTAGATGAAGCAGAGGATAGAATCGGCGATTTAGAAGATAAGGTAGCAGAAAACACCCAGTCAGAACAGTAACAAGAAAAAGAATCCAAAAAAAAAAAAAAATGAGGATAGTTTAAGGGGTCTCTGGGACAACATCAGGCATACCAACATTCACATCATAGGGATACCAGGAGGAGGAGAGAGAGAGAGCAAGGAATCGAAAACCTATTTGAAGAGATAATGACAGAAAACTCCCCTAACCTGGTGAAGGAAATAGACATACAAACCCAGGAAGCAAAGAGAGTCCCAAACAAGATGAACTCAAAAAGGTCTGCACCAAGACACATCATTATTAAAACGCCAAAGGTTAAAGATGAAGAGAGAATCTTAAAAAGCAGCAAGAGAAAAGCAGTTAGTTACTTTCAAGGGAGCTTCCATAACACTGTCAGCTGATTTCTCAACAGAAACTTTGCAGGCCAGAAGGGATTGGCAGGAAATATTCAAAGTGATGAAAAGCAGGGACCTACAACCAAGGTGACTCTACCCAGCAAAGCTATCATTTAGAATCAAAGGGCAGATAAAAAGCTTCCCAGACAAGAAAAAACTAAAGGAGTTCATCAGCACCAAACCAGTATTACAGGAAATGTTAGACTTCTTTAAGAAAAAGAAGAAAAAAGAAAAAAAGATGAATAAAACGGCAATAACTACATATCAAGCAACAATTGCTTTAAATGCAAATGGATTAAATGCTCCAGTCAAAAGATAGAGTTGCTAAATGGGTAAGAAAACCAGACCCCTACATATACTGCCTGTAAGAGGCTCACTTTAGATCGAAAGACACACAGAAACAAAAAAATTTTTTTAAAGAGAAAGACACAGAAACTGAAAGTAAAGGGATTTAAAAAGATGTTTCATGAGAATTCAAACAAACAAACAAAAATCTGGGGTAGCAATAGTCATACCAGGCAAAATAGACTTTAAAACAAAGAATATAACAAGAGACCAAAAAAAAAAAAAAAACCCAGTTATCCTACTTCTGGGTATTTATCTGAAGAAACCCAAAACAATACTTTGAAGAGACATATTTCCTCATATGTTCATTGCAGCATTCTTTATAGTAGCCAAGATATGGAGGCATCCTGGATGTTTATCAATGGATGAATGGATAAAGA
This sequence comes from Eidolon dupreanum, assembly GCA_028627145.1. Lineage (NCBI taxonomy): Eukaryota > Metazoa > Chordata > Mammalia > Chiroptera > Pteropodidae > Eidolon > Eidolon dupreanum. The sequence continues at coordinate 54,412,415 of CM053506.1, read as the reverse complement.
AGAGGTAGTCTATATATACAATGGATATTACTCAGCCACAAAAAAAAGAATGAGATCATGCCATCTGCAACAACATGGATGGACCTAGAGGGTGTTGAGCAGAGTAAGTCAGACAGAGAAAGATAAATGTCATATGGAATTTAGAAAACAGGATAAAAAGTCAAACAACAGAAACAAGCTCATAGATACAGAGAGCATTTTGATGGTTGTCAGATTGGGAGGTGCGGGGAGGGGTAATGTGGAGTGGGGATTAAGAAGTACAAATTGGTAGTTACAGAATAGTCATGGGGATATAGAGTATGGCATTAGGAATATAGTCAGTAGTATTGTAATAACTATGGTGTCAGATGGGTACTGGATTTATTGGGTTGACCACTTCATAAGTTATATGTCTGATCACTGTGTTGTACACCTGAAACTAATATAATATTGTATGTTAACTCTAATTGAAAAAAATAAAAATAGAAAAATTAAAAAAGAAAATATATCAATATAATTCATATTAACTAAAAAAAATTATGTTATATCTCAATAGATACAGAAAAGACCTTTGACAGAATCCAACATTTATTCCTGATAAAAATTCTCAGTAAACTAGAAATAGAAGAGAACTTCCTCAACCTGAGAAAGGACGTCAACATATAACCTACAACAGAAATACTTAATAGTGAAAAACTGAATGTTTTTGCCATAAGATGAAGAGTAATACAAGGATGTCCACCGTTACTTCTATTTAACATTGTATCTGAATCTCTAGTCAATGCAAGTAGACAAGAAAAAGAAATAAAAGACACCCAGATTAAAAAGGAAGAACTAAAACTGTCTATATCTGTAGATAGTGTGAGCACCTATGTAGGTGCACTGGCAAGTCCATGGAGAAAGGATAATCTGTTCAACAAATGGTACTGAAACAATGGACAACCATATACAAAAGGGTGAACTTAAGTCCATACTTTGCACCATGTACAAAAACTAACTCATAGACCTAAATGTAAATCCTAAAACTATGAAACTTCTAGAAGAAAATCTAAGAGAAACTTTTATGACCTTGGCTTAAGGAAAGAGTTCTTAAATACAAATTCGGAAGCCTACTCAATAAAAGGAAAAAATTGATAAATTAGGCTTAATCAAAATTTAAAACTTCTGCCTTTGGAAATATACATTAATAGAGTGAAAAGAAAAGGCACAGACTGAGAAAAATATTTGCAAAGCATATATCTGATAAAGGACTTGTATCCAGACTATATAAAGAACTGTCAAAACTTAATGTTGAAAAAATGAACAACCCATTTAAAAAATGGACAAAAGATTTCAACAGATATTTCACCAAAGAGGATACACAGATAGCAATTAAGTACATAAAAAGATATCCAACATCATTAGTCATTTGGGTAATGCAAATTTAAACACAGTGCTGTACTACTAAACACCCATTAGAATGGCTAAAAGTAAAAGTGCTGACCACAGCAAGAGTTAGCAAGGAAGTGGAGGAACTAGAGTGCCTATACACTGCTGGTGGGAATGTAAAGTGGTGCAATCACTTTGGAAAACAGTTTTTGGTAATTTCTTAAAAAGTTAAACATACATATAAAAAATATGTACATAGATTAAACATACATGCATGAAAAATACATTAAAAATTAAACACAAAGACTTAGAGCTGGATCCTGCGCAGGGGCACAGCTGGACCTTAGAGTGTCTCTCTGTCAGCATCTGGGCAGGGCAGATCCAAGTTTTGTAGACAAAGTTTATATGAAACTTATATGATTGGGGTGGTCCTCTTTAGGAAAAATAATTGAAAAATTAGAAATTCAAATTAGGTACAAACCTGTGTATTCATTTTAGACGAACAGGAAACCAAAACAAGTTCTTGCAGCATGGACCTTCAAGTCCCTTCCCTTCCTTCTGAGTCATCTTGAGACCCTTTTCCAGAAAAGCTCATGCAGAAAAGTTTCCTGATGGCATCCAGCTCCCCCTCCCGCCCAGAACACTCAGCCATCCCAGCTCTCATAGTCCACGTGGTATGGGGACCTAAAGATGCAGATCCACTGTCTGTGCCCCCATGAATGACCCTGGCAGCTGGCTGAGCTGTGGGTGCAGCCTTTCCTTTCGACAGGTCCACACTGCCTCTTGCGATTCTGCTGTCTCTGCCCCAAGCGCACTTCTTTGTCACCTCTGCAGCTCTGCTGCCCAGTAGCTTCATGGACTCAAAGGAGCAGGGCTGTGCGTGTAGTGGAGGGTTCCAGAAAGCAACCTAGGGCCCTGGCAGTCTTGTCTTCATGTTCACTGCCCTCCTGAGCTTTGGGCTCTGTGGGCCTCTCCAGACTGCTTCTCCACTACAGCCCCAGGCCTTGCTTCCAGTGTCCCCTCAGCAAGATGCACTCCTTCCCATGGCCCAGCCCTCAGAGCAGCCTCATTTGTGTCTCTAGTCCTTAGCTACCTTTCTGTGACCATTATCAGCCCAACCCTTCATTTGTAGGAGATGGCAGGAGCATGGGGTGAGTCAGAGCCCAGAGCTAGAGACTTTGAATCCCTGACTGTACTATATATTAGCTATGTGAGTTCAGACGTGTTCTTTAATCACTCTGTGCTTCAGTTTCCTCATCTGTAAAATGCAGATAGTAACAGTACCTCCCTCAGCATCACTGTGAAGATTAAAGAATCCTAGGAGGGCAAATATATCTGTCAGCTTTGTTCATTTAAATGTCTGCAGCTTCTAGAAGAGTCCCAGGCATGTATCAAGTACTCAGTAAGCATTTGCTCCTGTCTGGTCTCCATTCTGGGCTTGTGGGCTCTAGCAAGAACCATCTTGAGTACCACAGTTCTCACCACTGCCATCCTGTCCCCTTGGGAACATGGGTCCCTGGGACTCACCCCACTGGCAGACTGTTCTAGTTAGGGTCTGAGGCCCTGGGACCTTAGGCAAGTACATAGGCAAGTTACATATTATGAGATTTTGCAAGGTGGGGGGGGGGGCGGGGGAGAGGGAGGTACCATAAAGACAAGATCATTCTTGAAAATTTCTTAAATTACCTATGAAGTTTAGTGTAAATGGTCTATACACATCTCAAAGAATAATTCATTTATATGTGAAAGATTAATTAATATACACATGAAAACATGAGAACCATTGGAACTACTTAGGGAAAAAGTCAGTTTGCAAACAGCTGTCTGAGATTCCCCATCCATATTCTTTTAGCTAAGGGTCTAATATCTAGCTGTGAGCAGGGGCAGGTATGGACTTCTGGAATGGTTACTCTGGGTATGAACTTTTCTAAGCTGGCCTCAAATCTGAATGCTTTTTTTCTAATAGTGCCCCAGGATGATTTTAATGATTTCAGATTTATATGGAAAAATAAGACTAAGGGAGAAAATAGAAATCCAAAAGTGCCCCAAAGACAGATGAGTGAGGTGTAAGGGACAGGCTGAAAAAATAGAATCCAAAGCGTGGCTGTTGCTGAAAGGTGTTGGAGAAAGGGCTTTCTTGCAGCCCCGGTGAATAAAAAACTAACCCGTGCCTGAGCTGAAGAGAGTGCTGTCAGGAAGGGCACCCGGTAGCTGCACAGGGGTCCGTGCAGTAAGCCTGTGTCTCCCTGTCTTGCAGGTGGTGCCAGGGAGCGGGAGAAGGTGCCAGCCAACTCTGAGGCGCTCCTGCTTATGGCCAGCTCCCAGCGTGACATGGAGGACTGGGTTCAGGCCATCCGCCGGGTCATCTGGGCCCCGTTTGGTGGAGGTACTGCCCGTAGCCCGCATGCTCACCCTCTAGAACCCTTGCCTCCAGGTAATCATGCCCTTTGCCTCCCACTGGTCCTGCAGGACTCTGCTCGCTCAGGACTCCCTGGCTGTGCCCATGCTTCTTCTGGCATGTAGGCAGTGTCGTACTCTTCTGCTGCAGGCCTCCAAGAGCTCCCCGTCAGGTGCACCAAGAAAGCCCTGGCAGGGGAAATCAGGGCCACTTTTCAAAGACATGCCCCCCTCTAACCAGATAGTCCTATGGCTTTTACGTACTTGTCTCTCTGCATCAGACCCCTGCACGACACTGGGAGTGTGTGAGGTGGTCTGCACATACTCCAGAAGTGGATGCTCATGGAGTCATGTCAGATGCCTAAGTACAGCTTCCTTCTTGCTGAGCCATGTGGGGCTCTCGCACTGCCTACAAAACTCACCCCGTAATATGAAAGCTGCAGTTCCCATTTACTCACTTCCTCCTTTATTCATTCAAAACACTTATTGGATGCCTAAAATGTACTGAGTTGCATTCTAGACACTTAGGAATTCAGTAGTAAACAAAGTAGATGATGCCTCCACCCTCCCATCACCTCCTTTGTCTTGTGGGAGACAGATGGTAGGCATATAAACATGTCCCATGATGTCCAGTAGTGAGAAACCCAATGAGCAAAGTAAAGCTAAGTGGGAGGACAAATAGGATGTTGTGTTAGAGGTTGTAGCCTAGCCAGCTTAATAAAGTCACCAGGGGAATGCTGAGTGAAGAGCATTCAGATAGAGGGTCCAGCAAGTGAAAAGGCCCTGAAGTAGGGTTGAGCGATTGGTACACAGGAATCTTAGGAAGGCCAGTTGGTCTGAGGGAGTGAGGATAAGAGAATGGAGGACCTCTGAGGTGACAGAGGTCACCAAGACCTTAGGGACATGACGAGATTACAGATTTTGTTCTAAATTGATGGGGCATCAGGAAGGGCTCTGAGCAAGAGACAGATACTACCTGACATAGATTTATAAAAAGAGCCCCCTTGACTGCTGCCATGTAAGGGATAGACAATAGAGAGACAAGATTGGATGCAACATGCTGGGACAGTCGTGAGACAAGGGTCCTGGGATGGCGTGGGAGTGGAGAAGACAGTGTAGAATGGTCAGCTATAGATGGGTTCTGCAAGTAGAGCTGCCAGGTTTTGCTGATGGTCTGGAAATGGGGTAGAAGAGAAAGGAAAGATGACTGCCAGCTGTGGAATTGCTGTCTCTGTAGGCTGGTCTCTATGAAGTCATCATGAAAAGAGCTTTTAGAAGGGGTTACCACGCTGGGTAGGCCGGGATCACTGATTCTCTGCTGAATGTGGACAACAGGGGCCTTCAGGCTGGCTGGGTTCTGACCACAGGAGCCATGGATGTCCTCTCTCTTCCCACACAGAATTTAATTGGTGCCAAGTCCAGGCAGAGACAGAAGCTTATCTTTAGGGGCTCACAGCTCATCTGCACATCCTGCATGCCCTGTAGACAGCCTCTTCCTTCACTCCTCACCTCACCAGTTCTCTTCTTTCATTCCTGGCTACGGAATTCCTGACCACTTTTCATAGAAGCACAAATCTCTCATGCAGAAGAGTCATTATGACTTTGAAAGTCAGAGTTTCCTCCTTGGCTTCATAAATGGCCTCGCACTGTTAGCCATGGCCTCCCTGCCCTCTGATTAGTGCAGTAAATATGACCCATAGCCCCATTTTATCTGGCCTGGCAGAACCCAAGCCAACCCAGGGATTTCTTCAGCCTCTGTGGGCCTCCTATGGTGCAAGGTGGTTGAAAGTGAACTAGTGGATCAGAAGAGAGACCAGAAGCAGACTTCCATGCAGCTGGACTTTGCTTTATGACAGGTGACACCTTTGAGTGCCAGGAAAGGGAGAATATCATCATGATCTTGGGGCAGAGAAAGATTTTTTTTAAATGAGTTACAAAAAGCATTAATCTTTTAGGAAAATATAGACAAATTGTGCCATATAAAATGAAGAGCATCTGTTCTTTAAAACGTAGATTTAAAAAATGAAAAGGCAAGTTATAGGTTAAGAGAAGGTATTTGCTACACATACAACCATCAAATGACTTACATCTCAAATTTCTACAAACCAATAAGGCAAAGACAGACAAGCCTGCGGAAACACATGCAAGAGACTTGTACAGGCACTTTGCAAAAGAAGAAATCCTCATGACCAAAGAACATAGTCAATGGTGCTCAACTTCATTAGTAATCAGGGAAATGCAGATGTAACCACAATGTGATTCTTCTACTCACCCACCAGCATGACTGAATGAAAAAGATGACAAATTCCAAGCAATGATGAAGATAGCGAGCTATAGACACTTGCACGTTGTGATAGGAAAGTAGTTTGGCAATATCTGCAAAAGTCAGCACTATGCACACCTGTGCTTCAGCGATTCCACTGCCAGGCATGTCCCAAAGAGAAATATGTGCACAGGTAGGCCAGGAGACTTGTACATGTCACATGTTCACAGCAGCCATATTTGTGACGGACTGATGCCAACCAAGTGTTTAACAGCAATACGATGAATAAATTAATACATTTAATTCTTAGAAAACTCACAACAGTGAGAATGAATTAACTATAGCTCAATACAATAAGTCTCAATCCTAAAAACATAATGCGGAACTAGGGAAGCCCAATAATGAGCTTTACAATTCAATTTATAAGAAGTTGAAAAACAAAGCAGAAGTATACTATATTATTTATGGATGGATAAATAGGCAGCAAAAATGTAGAGAAGCAAAGAAATGAATGACGTAAAAGTCAAGATGGTCTATGGCCATTGCCACCCTGAACGTGCCTGATCTCATCTGATCTCAGAAGCTGAGCAGGGAAGGGCCTGGTTAGCACTTGGATGGGAGACCACCTAGGAAGACCAGGTGCTGTAGGCATTTAAAAAAAAAAGTCAGGATGGTAGTCATAGTTACACAAATGTTTATTTTGCAATAATGTGCTAATCTGTACATATATACCATAAGGACTTCTCTGGATATGTGCATATTTCACTATAGAAATAAAAAATAAAAGAATGAAAGAAGAGAAACTGTAGGTCAAAGAGTCTAAGTAATTTGCTGAATACAACACAGCTAGTCAGGGAGCAGAGTTGAGAAATGAAGTCTGATGTTCTGAGCCCAAAGAACCATGTTTCATCCCACCCCATGCAGGACACTGTCATGCATGGTTTACCTGCACTCAGTGTGCTGGTTCCCCTGCCCAAGCATTTTTCTTTCTCTCTCTGTCTCTGTCTCTATCTCTGTCTCTCTCCCTACATCTCTGTGTTTGCTCTGAATAAAGACTCTTTGCAGAAACCCATGTAGAACCCAGATTCACTCCTCCTCCAAGCTCCCCAGCATCGATCAAACTTCTCAGGCTGTGCTATGTGCTGAAGAACTTGCAAGAATTATAATAGGAATTGTCATCAAAGGCGCTTATCTCCTTTCTACCAGAAATAGAGAGGAAACACAGAAATCCCAGGCAGACATGTCTGGGCAAGCATGGGCACTCACAGGTGGGCTCAGTCAGCCTCTGGAGGTTTCCTGGCAAAGCTGTTATTAGCCCGAGTTCCCCTGGAAAGGAGGCTTAGAGGATCAGTGCTTCTTTCACTGTTTAATAATGGAGCCCAAGAGCCCTTTCAGGCATGTTTGTTCTGACAGAGAGTGGGCTGCCTCTGACACACACGAATAGGCAGCGTTCCTGCAGCAGTTAAGGGAGAGCCCGATCATCCCCACAGAGAAAACTGGGGTAGGCCAATGGGTTGGGGGAGCTGACGGCCTGCCAAGGGTGGCCCTGACTGGAGTGTGTTTTCTCTGCCCATTCATTGATTCATTCCTTCCTTCAGCCACTTAGTCATTCACTTGAGAATATATTCTAGGGGCTGGGGATATAGCAATGAGCAGGAAAGACAAAGTCCCTGCCCTCATGGAATGCATGTTCTAGTAGAGGAGACATAACAAAGATAATAAGCCCACTCTAGGTTAAATGAGCTCAGTGGAGACAGATGCAGTGGGGAGGGCAAGTGGGAGAGGTGGGCGGGGGGCTGGTGTCAGAGATTAGTGACATATGAGCCAAAGAGATGAAAGGGTGAATTAAACATATCTTAGCAGAGAGTTTGAGGCAGAGGCAGGACTGTCCATGTTGGAAAAGTAGGAAAGAGGTCAGGTGGCTGGAGCAGAGTCTGTGAAAAGGGAGAGAGGAGGAAACAGGTCAGGGAAGTAATCAGTAGGTGGTAAATCAGTAGGGCCTTGTGGTCATAATGGTGACTCTGGCTTTTCCTCTGAGTGAGGTGCCATTGGCAGGTTTTGAACAAAGGAGTGGCAGAGCCTGACTCAGGTTCTAACAGGATCCCTCTGGCTGCCATGTTGAGAATAGATGAAAGAAGGCAATGATGAAATAGAGAGTCCAGTTAGAAGCTTATTACACAACACGTAGGTGAGAGATGATGGCAGCTTGGCCCAGGATGGTGTTGGTGATGAGAAGTAATTGATATATTTTGAAGGGAGAGCTAGTAGTGTTTCCCTGCTGGAATGGAAGAAAGGTGTAAGAGAATAAGAGAAGTCAAGAGTAACTCCAAGATATTTCGATCGAAGCAGCTGGAAGGATGGATTAGCTATTAACTGAGATGAGATAGACCACAGAAGTATATTTGTTTGGAAAGAGGATCAAGATTTCACTTTGGGTCTTAGTCTGAGATACCTGTGAGAGGCTCAGGTTTAGATGTCAAACAGGTAGTTAGACATTTAAGTCTAGAGATTTAGGAGAGAGGACTGTGTTAGAGAGCAAATGTGGGGTACCATTGATACATAGATGGGGTTTGAAACCATGAGGATGGATGAGACACCAGCAAGAAAGTGTAAGGAGAACAGAACCAGGGCTGAGTCATGCTCCCTGGTAAGAAGTCAGGGAGCAGAGAAGTCAGCAGAAGGGGCTGGCAAGGAGGGCCAGTGAGGGAGGGCAGCTGGGAGTGAGTAGGGTCCCTGAGCTGAATGAAGAGAGTTTCTAAGGAAAGAGGAGTCATCAGCTGCAGCACACACTGCTGATACATCAATCAGAAGAGAAGGATATTAAAAACAGTTCATTGGTGACTTGGACAAGGGTGGTTTTGGTGGAGAGCTGGGGATAAAGCCTGAAAATAGTGGGTGTAAGAAAGGATAAGAGGAGGGGAATTGGAGTGTGAGCGTAGCTAACTCAAGAAATTTGCTGTAAAGGGAAAAAGAGAAATGGGACAGTAGCTGGAGGGGAAAGTCAGATGGAGGGTTCTGTTTTATTTTGTTTAAGTTGAGAGACAAAACAGTAATGTAAAAAGACTGATGGTACAACAGAGGGAGAGGAAAATTGCTTCAGCGCCATTATCTCTTGTGGATATAGATGCAAAAATACTCAATGAAATACTTACAAATTGAATCCAGCAATATATAAAAGGATTATACAGCATGACCAAATGAGATTTATCCCAGGAATGCCAGGATGGTTTAACACCTGCAAATCAATTAGTGTACTACATCAATAGAATAAAGGGCAAAAGCTATGTGATCATCTCTATAGACTCAGAGAAAGCATTTCATAAAATTTGGCACATTTTCATTATAAGAATACCCAGTGGTTTAGGGATAGAAAGGAACTTTCTCACCCTGCCAAAAGGCACTTACAAAAATTCACAGATAATATCATACTTTATGGAGAAAGACTGGATGCTTTTCCTCTAAGACAAGGAACAAGACGAGGATTCTTACTTTCACCATGTCTATTCAGCACTGTACTGGAAGTCACAGTCAGAGCAATTAGTCAAGAAATGGAAATAAAATTCATTAAAATTCAATTAGATTGAAAAGAAAGAAAGAAGTAAAAGTATCTCTATTTGAAAATCTTAATAAATCCACTATAAAGCTATTAGAATTATAAAAATTCTGCAGGACAACATATACAAATCATTGTATTTCTATACAGTAGCAGTGAGTGAGCAAACTGAAAATAAAATTAAGAAAACTTATAGCATCCAAAAGAATAAAATACTTATGAATAAATTTAAAAGAAATACAAAGTTTAATACTCTCAAAAGAACAAAATGTTGTTGAAAGAAATTAAAACCCAAATAATGGAAAGACGTTTCATGTTCATGGATCAGAAGACTTGATATTGTCAAGAGAGCAACACTCCCCAGTGGATCTCAGACTTCCGTGCCCAGCTCCAGGAACGAGGTCCTAGAAGGCCCCATCAGGCAGCACCTCCCAGCTAGCTCTCTGTGAGAGGGGAAAGAAGAGAGTCACAGCGTACCCAGGGCTGCCCAGCTTACATGGGTGAGTCCTTGCCTGATTATCTGGAGAGAGCCTGCAAACCCTTGAAAGTAGGTCTTATGTGTATAGGAAGGTGCTTAGCAAAGCCAGTTGCATTAAAGTGTGAAAGGGGGCAGAGTGAGCACAGGTTTCAGCACCAGGCTGTGGTCTGGGTGCAATCTGGTTCTTCCCCTTGTTTGTGTGACCCGGAGCATGCCACTTACCCTTTCTCTGAGTCCTTGTTTGCAAAATGGGAATAAGAGTATCTCTTTGCAGGATTGTCATGAGACTCAGAAGAGAAAGTGGGTACAAAATGCTCGGCCCTCTTTTAGTACTAAATAGTCCTCATTTATTCAACACAGATCATCTGCCATGTACAGGCAGGGGATATGACAGAGAAGAAGAGATCAGACAAAGCTTCCACCCTACTCCCCAAGATGGACAGTGACAAGGACAGCACATCACATGTCATAGAGCAGTGGTTTTCCAATGTTAGCTAGCATCAGAATCACTCAGAGGAAGGCTTGTGAAAATAGACTGCTGACTCCACCCACAGAGTTTCCAACTACCTTGGGTGAGGCTCTAGAGTTTGTATTTCTAAGTACTGCTCGTCTGGGGCCCACATTTTACTACTGTATTTTAGAAGGTGGTAAGTTCTATTAAAAGGAAAAAAAAATAGAGCAGTTTTAAGTAACAGTAGTGAGTACGGGCCTAATGAAAGAGTGGTATTCAAACAGTCTTGAAGAAGGCGAGATAGCGGGCCAAAAGGATGATGCTGGAAGTGTGCTGGTCCGTGGCAACAGCTTAGGCAAGAGCAGCAAACATCTGGATGCTTTTCCTCTAATGATGTGGTCTTGAACCAGCACCAAGGCAGGTAGGTAGGAGGGAGTGAGGGATAGGGCCAGACGGGTAGAGACCTGATGGCTGAGGCCTTGTGGGCCTATGTAAGGACTTAAGCTTTTACTCCTAAATGAAATGGGAAAGGAAGCACTGAAATGGGAAAGGAAGGCTTTGAGCTGAGCAATGATGTAATCTGATATATAATTTTAAAGGACCACTTTGCTGACTGGAGAGGTACAAGGGATAGCCTGGAGACATATGTAGTAACCCAGGCACGAGACAGCTCCTTTCTCTATGGTGGGTCGTGATGAAAGTAATCAGATTCCAACTCTGTTTCAAGAACAGGACCCACAAGCTCTGGATGTGGGTGTGAGGGAAAGGGAACAGTGAAGGGGGCCTGGCTGAGAGCTGGAAGGATGGAGTTATTAACAACCAATAGGGGAAGATTCAGTGTAGAGCAGATTTGGGAGGTCACAGCAAGGCCATAGCTCCGTTTGAACACTTGAGTTTGAGATACCTTCGAGTACTTAAACCCATCAGAGATGCTGAGTGGGCAGTTGGGTGCAGAAGTGTGGGGGATCGGCATTAGCTTTCAGTAATCAGTATGGCATGGTAACTATCCCACCTACAGGCCAGTCAGCACTACCAAGCAAAGCCCAGAAGCTATTTGTCCCAGCCTTACAAGCAGAAGCATGGAGTGATAGTCCTGGAGCAGGAGCCTGGCCTGGGAATGGTGTCCCTGACTGGACACTTTGTGTGGGGAGGTACCATGAGGGGCCGGGCAGCAGGCCTGCAGTGGCCATCAGAGCCTCGCTACCCCAGCCCAGCTGTGTGGCTCCAAGCCTCTGCAGACTTTCCTCTGACCTGCCCGAGCCAATTTTCCTGCCCTCAGGTTCTTCAGAAATCATGGGGGAGAGGATGGAGGGGGAACAGATGCAGCTCCCAGAGGCCACAGGGCAGAACACTTGACATGGAGAAAATCCCAGCCTCAGGACAACCTGGAGGGATACAAAGCAACCTTTTTAATCCAGCTAGTAGTGATTTTAATTTGCTGGAATGACATCTCTAAACGGAAGACTTCAAGGCACAGTCAGGTCAGAACGCAAGGTCACTGGCCCCAGCCTAGGCTGGCGGTGGTGGAGCCTGAGATCCTAGTGGACCATTTCTCCCCAGTGCTGCTTCACCATATCTCAGCTCTTCTGGAAATTCAAGAAACGGTAGTCTTATTTCCAGTTCTCCTGAATGTAACCTGGCAGGCCAGGGGGGCTTGGGCCTTTCCTGGCATTCCTTCCTAAAGGGAAAAGAAAGGACTTTTGCTGACCTGGGCTGGACTTTGGGTCACTAAGCCTGCAGAAGGAGCACTTGAGCCTCATTCTGGTGCCCTTGGCCCATTCTAGTTGGTTCTGAGGGTCCACATGCTAGGTGGAGGAGGCAATACCCTACAAGTCTTGGACCCTGTCTGGGCCCCAAGCTCATAAAGGGCAGGTAGGGCCTCTTCTGGGCATAGGGGTTGGCTCACAGTAGCCTTGGGCCTCCTTCCCTGCACTGTCCCAGGAGCCTGTGAGCTTAAATCCCCAAGGCAGGGTAAATAGCCCCAGCCACAGTCCCCACTGACAGGAAGGCCAGGGAGCCTGGGGCTGTTTACCAGGAGAACAGAGGCTGAGAAACAGTGCTTTATCTTGAGAGAGCCTGGCAAGCCAGTGAGAGTGATTTACAGAGAGTTACTCACAAGGGCAGGATGCTAACTGTTCAACTGCCTTTTACCAACTTTGCTGGATCCTTACATCTTTCTTCCTTCCCAGCAGCTGTGATGGAAATGCCCTGTCAGCTTGACTTGCCAGGCTTCAGTTTGTACCAAGTAGAGCTTAGATCACAGGCCAGAAAAGAGTGCATCATGGTCACATATCAGATAAGGCCAGTGCAGGGCATTGTGCCAGCCATGCACAATGTATCAGCAACCCAGCCATAAGTGGAGAGGTTGGGCAGAGAGGTAGCCACTAGCCAGGACAGTTAACGTTTATTCAGAGTGTCCTTGTGCTGAGCCCTGCATCTCGACTGACCCTCACAACTGCCCAATAACAGAAACCGGTCCTATTATAGCCCCTTTACAGGTGAGGAGACTGAGCATCAGTAAGGTGCAAGTGATCTGTCCAGGTCACAAAGAAGTAGGTGGGAAGCTGGCGTTCTAATCCATTTCTGATAGAGCTCAGAGCCCTGGTGCTGGATGCCTGCTCTGGAGAATAGGATGCCTGGAGACCTTCCAGCGTCCTATGGTCCAGTTCTCCGGCCCTCAGCTTCTTCAGGCAGCCTTGGTCCTCCACATCAGGCTGAGAAAAGAGTGAGGGATCTCATGCTTGCCATACATTACTCTTGCCAGGGGTTATTGTATCAAATTACATTGTAGAAGGAAGTGGAGAGGCCCAGAAGGGATCAGTAGTTTGCCAAACTGCATCCCGCCACCAGGATGAGCACATCCATGGGTTCTCAGGCGCTCTGAAGCTTGCCAGGCAAGCTTCAGAGCGCCTGAGCCTCTGGATCTGAGCAGTCTTGATAGCGGGACAGGGGTTATGGGGAGGCAATCATGACTGAGGACTGAAACAGTCCCTGAGGTCTTGGACCCAGGTCCTGTAGGACAAATAGCTCGGAAACAAGGGCCACCTCAGCTGAAGAGGTCACTTGTCACCAGGTGCTTATATGGGAGGACAGACCCTCAGCCTGTTTCCTGGCCCTGCCCCCAAGAGGGCAATTTCATGACTGCTTCTGTACACCCACTTGCAACAGATCCCATGGTTTAAAACGACCCCCAAGGTGGGGTTGGTGTTGTCCTGGCCAGAGCATAACCTAGAGCTCATTATGACAGTGCATGTCAGACTCCAAAGCCTTCTAAATAGGAGGCAGCTGCAGACGTCCATCCATAGATGGATCTAGGTGAAGGGGGAGTATAGAAGGAATTCCGCAGAGGTCAGCAGGTCTAATTCAGTGAAAACACAGGTGGGAAAACCAAGGCTGGAGAGGAGAAAGCAAGTCAGCACCAGGGCCCACTTGCCCACCTGAGAGAGTCCTACTCTCAGAATAAGTTCCTCCACTGAGCCTGGGCACCCTTCTCTTTAGTGTAGACAGAGCTGCTCAGACCTAGTGGGTTCCTGGGCCATGGGAGCCCCAGGCTTTTCTGGTAGGTTTAGGGCAGGGCATTCCTGGGCTTGTGGCCCCCCTGTCACCATGAACTACCCTTCCATCTTCATATTCACCTGAACTCTGGAAAGGGAGAACACTGAGGTTCGCCCCCAGACAACACACGCACCTAAGGCTTGGGAGGACTTCAGCCCCCATGCCACACTAGTATTACGGTCAGGACTGGAGAGCCTCATTAGTTGGGGGCACAAAATTTAAGGGGGCACCAAAAAACTCAGTAATCAGTAAATATTTTACTCTAATCATTTTTAAAACGCAAACCAGTGCTCCTCAAATCTATTGTTAGTCATTTATTGCTGCTGGTCTAACAAATTGCCACAAATTTAGCAACTTGAAACAGCACAAACTTATTCCCTCACAATTCTAGATGTCAGAAACCAGAACTTAGTCTTAGGAGGCTAAAATCAAGGTGTCAGCAAGGCTGGTTCCCTCTGAGGACTTCAGGGGAGAGCCTCTTCCTTGCCTCTTCCATCTTCTAAGGGCTGCCCACATTCCTTGGTTGTGGCCTCATCATTCCAGTCTGCTTCCCTCATCATGTTGCTTCTTCTTCTACAGTTAAAACTTAAACAGTGTGGGGGTTAAGGGCACTGACTTCCAGGCAGTAGAAAATCCGCATATAACTTTTGACTCCCACAAAACTTAACTTCTAATAGCCTGTTTTTGACTGAAGCCTTACTGATAACATAAATAATCGAGTAACACAGGGTTCCCCCAAACCCTTCCCTACAGTATATATATTATATATTGTAGTCTTAAAATAAAGCAATCTAGAGAAAAGAAAATGTTAAGAAAATCATAAGGAAAATACATTTACAGTATTTATTGAAAAAATTTGTGTATAAGTGGACTTGTACAGCTCAAATTATATTGTTTAAGGGTCAACTGTATAGTCAAATTTCCTTCTGCCTCCCTCTTATAAAGCCCACCTGGATAATCCAGTATAATCTCTCCATCCTTAATTTAATCATATCTACAAAGTCCCTTCTATAAGGTAAGGTAACATAGCTACAGGTTTCAGGGATTAGGATGTGGACACTTTAGAAGTCTTAACTCAGCCTACCACATTCATGATAAACAAAATTTTAAATAAAGACAGGATCTGTGAGTGGAATTAGTCTACACAAGTACAAGGTCAGATCCTGTCTTTATTTAAAATTCTGGCACTTGTTCACAATGGATTTTTTTTTTTTTTTGCATTAACTCGTATTTTTAAAAATATTGCAGAAAATATCTTGATCACTGAAGTTTTTGGCATCTTAAATTTTGCACCTGTGGTGAGTACCTCACTTGCTTCACCTTAGTCCAGGCCCTACTTAATAAGAGCAAGAGTGACCCTGCCCTGCACACTCAGCTTTCAGATGAACTGCCACCCCTTTTAGTCCTAGGGTTCCCCTAAACCCCTCCCTTACAGAATTCTGTCCGCAGGACCTCTATCCTTCCTGTCTGGTGTTGCATAGGCTGGGACTTTGCTTCTCTTTCCATTTGCCCTCCTGGTGTATGCCTGAGGCTGTGTACCCATCACAGTCATCACACTTTGGAAGTATGGGATATTTATCAGGACAGAATCCTGCCATGGGACGATCATAGACTTTGCAGAAAGATCATTAGGTTTTGAATTAAAGATCTGTCTCTTACTAGCTGTGTGACCTTAGCAAAATTACACAACCTCTCTGCGCTTCGACGGCATCTTCTGCAACATGGGGACATTAATTCTTATCTTTCAAGGCTGCACAAGACACCTTCTGTTAAGTGGCCTGGGGCAATGGCTTCAGGCCTGGCAGAGGGTTGGAGTCCTGAGCGCCAGCTCCGAAGCCGGCAACCCAGCTTTAGATCTGGCCTTAGCACTCTTCTAGCGGGGCGACCCAGACCTAGTTACCTGACCTTCCTGAGCCTCTATTGCCTGACCTGGAACACCTGCCTTCCAGTCTTCGGGGAATGTGAGCTCCTAAAGCCAGTCCTTGGCAAGGAAGGAGGGACCCATCAATGGGAGTTGCTAGTATTCCTAGGGTGCGTGATAATATGGGGTATTAGGAAGAAGGGAAGCAGAAGGCCTTCCTTGGTTTCAGCTTCAGGCGTGGCATTTCAGGCATTCCCAAGTCTCGGGCTTTTCCTCCTTCCCTCCAGGGTCCCGGCCCGGGGCGGGCGGGCGGGCGGCGGGCAAGCCGCTACCTGCGCGCGTGCCGGGCATTCCTGCCGCCGCCGCGCCCGGACCGCCATGGGCCTGATGCCGGCCGCGCGGGCCTTCTCCGGGTGCCGCGCCTGCCCGCGGCCGCCCTGCCGCCTGCCCGCCTGCTGTGCGCCCGCCGCCCCAGGTAGGGCGGGACGGGTGCGGGTGCCCCGGGGGGAAAGCGGCGTCCTGAGCCGAGAGCGCGCTCGAATCCGGGACTGGAGCAGCAGGCTCGGGGAGCATTACGCATGCGCGTTGCGGGGCCAGACCTGGAGTCGGGGGAGTGCAGGGCTGCTTGCGCGGGACCTCGAGTCGCACTGGGGGAGCGGGACGCTAGCGTGTCTGAGGACAGAGACCGAGGCCAGGCGCCTCCTCGTGGAGTGAGCGCCCCCTGTGCAGAGATGGGGAAGCTGAGGCAGGCAGGGAGCGAGGGCTTGCAAAGGACACCCCTCCCCGCTACCACTTAGAGGACCAAACGAGATGCGCACCCTGGGCTACTGACCTCAAGCTCACGGCTCGCCCACTTTTGCCTCCCTAGGCTTCAGACAGGCCACTGTGCGGGGCGTGAACCTGGCCTCCATTGGGAGGGCAGGCGGGATCACTTCTGCCCTGGGGCTTGCTCTGGACCCAGCAAGATGATGTTTACCTATGGCAGTTTTCTGTCTTGGTCAGCCTTCAGCCTCTTGGTTGGCAAAGGCTGGATGGGCAGGAGGAGGCAGGGAAGAGTTTTCAGCAGGGTTGGCCAGACTGGTGGGTTTAGGGTTTTTAGAGCCATCAGGACAACTCTGAGGCTCTCTAGCTCCTAGAGCAGACCTGGCAAATGGGCACAAGTGTGGGAGTGATGGAAAGGTGATTTTACAAACCATGAGGTGGAAGCAGGGAGAATGGGGCTTGTCTTGGAGAGAGGAAATGATAGTAAGAAGGGATTACCCCAAGTCTGGATCTCTAGAGAGAATTTTAGATTTTCCTCATTGTGTCTTCTCAGCGGTCCCCAACCTTTTTGACACCAGGGACTGGTACTTGTATGAGAATCTAATGCCTGATGAACTGAGGTGGAGCAGAGGCAGTGATGCTAGCGCTGGAGAGCTGCTGCAAATACAGATGAAGCTTCACTGGCTAGCCCACTGCTCACTTCCTGCTGAGAGGCCTGGCTCCTAACAGGCCACAGACCAGTACTGGTCCATGGCCCTAGGGTTTGAGGACCCCTGTTCTGCCTGACTATGGTCTCCCTGTCCCCACAACTGGAGAGAGCCCTAGTATCTTTAGAGGAGGCCTGAGGTTTTTCTGCTCCGGGATCAGCTCCAAGAGGGAATCCCATCTGCCTTTCCTGCTGGAGGCCCCCCCTTCCCCAGACCTCTGGGTCAGAAGGCCATGTACTTGTTTATCAAATACTTGTTTTAGGGTGCCTGATGTGGTAGGCTCTCCCATGGCTGCTCACAGCCCCATTAAGTGGCAATGACAAGGCTCAAAGAGGTTGAGGTCACTCAGGAGAGGAATCTGAGCCAGCTGACCTCTCTGCCTGTAGACTTCCTGATCCTGCATGGGATTCCAGGGAAACGGGAGTACGGGCCAAGCTTTGCCAGAGAGCTGGCATAGGAGAGGCCTGGCTCAGTTCTGAGCCTGTCAGCAGGTTCATCCAGAGGAAAAGCAGCTTCTGCCAGTTTCCTCTCTGGTGGCAAAGCCTGTGCTTTGTGAAGAGCGTGGGCTGGGACCTCGAGGAACCTGCATGCTGGCTGAGTTTCCAGGGATCTGACAAACCTACTGGAACTGGCTCTTGGCAAGGCTCCCCCTCGAAGATGTGCCAAGAGGGCTGAGGGAGTTCAGTGTGGCTGCTCCAGACCCTGCCAGGCTCTGCCAAAGAGACCCTGGCAAGCAGAGTGGCAGGCAAGGCCCCTGGGTGAGGGAGGCCAGGCCCTGTAGCTTGAGCACAGGGTGCCTCCAGTAAGAAGATAGTTGGAAAGGAAGTCTTGAAGGCTGAGCTGGAGTGAGGCTTTCTCATGGGACTCCCCAAGGCATCTTCCCTCAAAGGGTGGCTTGGATGAGAAGCCTACACAAGGTCTCATGAAAGGCTCTACATGGCCATGCTGGGAGTGTGGACTATTGACCATGGCTTGGTAGGTTAGGGGTGGGAGGTAGGGTCTCAGGGCAGCCTCTAAAGACTGGTGTGATCATCCCCATTTTATAGATAGAAAAACTGAGGCCCAGGAAAGGGGGGTACTCTGCTCCTCAGTGACTTAGCCAGGATATGCACCTAGACCATGCAGATGTAGGTAAGCTTGGAATCTGTCTTTACGGCCTTTGGCCTGAACCTTTGTCAGCTGCCTGTGTCCCCGCCACCACCCCTAACCCAGCCTTATGGCCAGGCTTAGCACTCGGAGGGCTTCTGGGGGAACTCATCGTTTCCCATAGTCCCTGAATATATGGGGTGAGTGCTCACCATGGCCCATGGTCTTTGCCAGGGCAGGGATTTACTGCTGTTCTCGCAGCCTCTTTAAGCACACTCCCTTTACACACACCCTCCAACCCCAGGGTCCTCGTCAGGCTCCACCCAGGTCTGCCTTTGGGCCTCTGCTCTTGTGCCAGTCTCCCACAGCCCCGCTACAGCCCAGGGCCCTGTGAATTTCCCTTTCCTGCTTCTCACAGCCCTGTTTATGGGTGTGGGGAGGTGGGGAGAGTGCTCAAGAGGCTTCCTGGAAGAAGTGTTGGTTGTGCTAAGGTTGGGAGGGGCCGTCAGAGACTCAAGCACTCATTAACAGTGAGCTGACCCTTAGGCAGAGTTGCCTCTGCCTGACCCAGGCTCTATACCCAGAGACTGGTGGAGGGAGGTGAGGGGTGGGCAGCACTTGGCCTCTCTTCCAAGTTTGGGCTTTATCCTGGGTGTTGGGGGTAGGGGAAGGGTAGGAGGCAGGAAAGGGTTCCTAGCAGAGAAGGATCTGATAGAATTTACATGTTTCTAGCCCTCTGGGCAGCTCCAGGCTCTCTAAGACCTAGAGCAGGGCTAGGCCCAAGTACAAGAGTGATGGAAGGGTGGAGGGAGGGACAGACAGACAGCAGATGTCTTGGGGATAGGGGACAGGAGAACAGGAAAGGCTGGCGCCAAGCAGAAGCTGGATGGAATTACCCAAGGTTTGTGGCTCTCTGGAGAGAATTTTAGAATTCATTTCCTCAGCATCTCTCTCCTTTGACTGTGGCTATAGTCACCTGTGAGCTGAGGGTGGAGAGCCGAGCACATTAATGAGATTGGAGACTGTCTGGGGCTGTGTGTTCAAACTTCACTCAGTGCTCCTCAACTTCTGCTCCAAGCTCAGCACTAATTCAGATGAGAGAGGGAGGTGGTCCCTGGGAAGGGACCAGGCAGAAGTGACTGTCTTTGCACTGGCAGTGATAGAGGCCTAGGGAGAATGAAAACACTGTGATTGTGCTAGAGGGAGGATCTGAGACAGCTCACATAGGAGAGGACCTGAACTGTCTCCAAGGGCTGATAAGAAATTTGCACAGACCAAAGAGGAAAGAGACCTTCAGGTAAAGTAACCTGTGCTCTAAGCCCAGGCCAGGCAGCAGGAGAGCAGACATATTCAGGACACTCAAGTGCTGGGGAAAGCTGAGGTGAAAAGGGTATGTGCATGAGCTGGAAGGTGGGCACGGAGGGTGCAATGCCAAGCTAGTGCCCTCCCTTCTTGGAGACCCTCTGCTCATGGGCAGTTACCGCTGTATGTCCTCTTACTGCTCATTTAAGGCCCTAGCAGATGCCTCTGGTCATGACAGGCATAACTGCCCTTTTGACCCTCTATGGGTCAGGACACCTCTTCTAGTTTATCCTGACCCCAGTGTCCTTGAGAGATATCTGCGGCCAAAACAGAAGAGGTGAATACCTGGCAAAGCCACATGAGTGAAGTGTGAGGTGGGTGTGGTGGGGACTGCAGAGGATGAGCAAGTGCATAGACTATAAAAGGACACAGTTGCTGAACTCTGCCAGTGTTGCTATTTGGGAATTTGGGCCTGGTGTCACCAGATCTGTGGATTTTTCAAAAGAAGCTAGGAATACAGATTTTTATATGAAATCTCTTTAACCTCTATTAATTAACTAATTAATTTGAAAATGTTTCAAACACCATAGTAGCTAAACAAGAGCATCTTGGACTCATATAGCCCATTGTTGAGCATAGGTGATTGAGCCCTGAGTGAAACGAGAGGGAGCAGTGGCTCTGTGTATCCAGGACCAGCCTAGGCCACTCTTGAGCTGGTCAGAGAGGCCTAGACACTGTTAGTGGTGGGCCCTGGGGACTCCTTGTGCAGGCTTCTCAGAGCTGCCCCAGGGAGCCACCATGCCAGTTTGTGGCAGCATCAGCCCCTGTGCTCAGGGCTATTGATGGGTCCCTCTGCCCCTCTGGTCCCATCCCCATGGGCAGGGGCAGCTGGTCTATCTCACCAAGTCCCAGAATGCCTGTAGCTTTTCCTTTCTTGTCAGTATTGTAGTCTCTGCTTACTTCTGCCTGTTGCCCAATGACTGCATCTTTGGAAACTAACTGCTGGTAAGGAAAGACCAAAGAAACACAGGAGCTAGGCTGTGGGTGCATAGTATCACACAGGTGTCCATGCACCAACGTTCTGAAGAGCAGCATTGTGGCCTAGAACATTTTCTGGACCTGGAACTAGATTGCATGGATTTGAACCTTGACTCTGCTACATGCTGAGTGAACTTGGATGTGTCCTTAAACTCTGTCTCTCAGTTTATTTATCTGAAATATCAGGATGATGACGATGATGGTGATGATGGCGATGATAATAGTGGTAATAGTCCCTAAGTTATCAAGCTGTGTGAGGATTAAATGTATGGATATATGTAAAGTGCTTAGAACAGCACCCGCTACCAGAAATGCCATATGTTAGCTATTTCAGCACTTTCTTCATACATACATGTGTATACACATGCCCTCCCACATGCACATAAGCATGCGTCCGTTCATGCACACACGAATGCACATACGCATACACAAGTCCACATACACGTGCATGCATGTATACACACACACACACTTCTTCCTAAAGCTTTAATGGCATCACTGGGTGTGTTCTATGTGAGCATGTTTTCTAGAAGGGTGTGTCTTCTTCCCCCAGATTCTGTGTACTTTGTCTTTGGTTGGGCAAGGTGAGAAGGTACATTAACCAAGCCCTACTCTGTGTCAGGCACTGTGTTAGGGACTGCTGTATCCTATTGCAAAATAGCCATTGTGCATGGGGAGCAAAGTAAGCTCCCTGATTCCTGCCACTGCTCAGTGCCAGGGAAGGGATTGAACCTCTTACCTGCTGGCTCACTATCCAGGTCTCAGGATTCCACCTGCCTAGGCTGCATCTTTCATAGACCACAGAACTGCCTGGACAGAATGGAGCTGTGACATCATGCCCCTGACACACCCCTGAGGCCATCCTGCAGGGAGGTCTCTGCATTGTGGAGAGGATGTCGAGTACTCCAGAGTCCTTGTAGA
The DNA here is from genome assembly GCA_028627145.1 of Eidolon dupreanum. Lineage (NCBI taxonomy): Eukaryota > Metazoa > Chordata > Mammalia > Chiroptera > Pteropodidae > Eidolon > Eidolon dupreanum. The sequence goes on along the minus strand of CM053506.1, from coordinate 54,390,694 downwards.
GCTTAGGGCTGGGAGAAGGCTGTGTCTCCTGTTCCTCTCACCATGAGAGAGAGAGCTTTAAGGATCTCAACTCCTACTCTTTGCCTGAGCCAGGAACCTCTTAGTCCAGTTGCATGTTCAGTTGTTGCAGGTTTTCTCAGCCGAAAGTTCCTTTAACTCTTCCTCTTTCCCTCTATCCATTTGCTTTCTTGTTCTGTATTAAGTATTTGGGGTCTTTTGCTTCCTGATTTTTTTTCTTGCAAATGTAGCATCAGAAAAATGTACAAATCACAAGTGTACCATTTAATGACTTTTCTCAAAGTGGACAGAACTTGGTAAGTAGTGCCTAGGTCCAAAATTCAAGCACTGCCAATGCCTCAGAAGTCCCTCAGGCCCCTTCTGGCCACTGACTCACCGAGGTAACCATGTCCTGACCTAGTTTTGCATTTTGTATAAATGGAGTCGTGAAGCACGTTCTCTGGATCTGGCTTCAGTTTTGTTTTGTTTTTTGAATATGTTGTTTTTTCTTAAATTAAAAAAAAATTTGGTGAAGTAGAGCTAACATAAAGTATACCATCTTAACCATTTTTAAGTGTACAATTAAGTATATTCGTAATATGCAATCATCACCACCATTCATCTCGAGAACTCTTCCCATCTTGTAAAATTAAAACTCTGTCCCCATTAAACAATAACTCCCCATCTCCCACTGGTAACCACTGTCCTACTTTCTGTTTCTATGATTTTGCTTATTCCAAGTACTTCATATCAGTGGAATCATGTAGTATTTGTCTTTTTGTGACTGGCATATTTCATTTGGCATAATGCCCTCAAGGATCATCCATGTAGCAGGTGTCAGAATTTCTTTCCTTTTTAAGGCTGAATACTATTCCTCTGTATGTATGCACTACATTTTGTATATCCATTCATCGATGGATAGACATTTGGGTCACTTAATCCTTTTGGCTCTTGTGAATTATGTTGCTCTGAACATGGGTGTATAAATATATGGTTAAGTCTGCTTTCATTTCTTTTGGGTTTATGTCTAGCAGTGAAATTGCTGGGTCATATAATTCTGTTTAAAAGTTTTTCAGGAACTTCCATACTGTTTTCCCCAGTGGCTGCACCATTTTACATTCTTACCAACAGTGCACAAGGGTTCCAATTTCTCCGCACCCTTGCCAACATTTGTTTTTGTTTTTTAATAGTAGCCATTCTAATGGGTGTGTGGTGGTACCTCATTGTGGTTTTGATTTGTGTTTCCTTAATGATCAGTAATGTTGAGTCATGATTATGTTTTTACACAAATCCATCATCAGTCTTGTTGCACGAGCTGTGCTGCCCCATCTGTTCTCCTTGCTGTCTGGTGTTCCATGATGTGAGCAGACCGTGAGTGTCTGCTCATTCTACTGCTGATGGGCTTTGGATGGTTTCCCATTTGGAAGGAGTGCAAGAAGTGTTGCTAAGAACTTTCTAGGGCATGTCTTTTGGTGGACATAGTCCTGAGTTATCAGATGTTAGCTGCTCCTCTTTGGAGGTTATTATATAAACAAATCAATAAAATGTGTAATGCATGTTCCCATTAAAGGTTTTTTAGGCTTGAACAAGTTCTATGGGACAGGACAGGCCACCTGTTCTCTGTGCCCTCCTGCTCTCTGGCCCAGATGGCCCAGAGTCCATCCACCTAGTGTGTGCCCTCTTAGTTTCTAATTTGCTCCCTCAGAAGCAGCCACCTTTGGCTCTAATAGCACCTCTGCCCTCCCATTGTCCCAAACACCCACACCCACTGCTGAACTGGATAGCTGAGGGTGTGACCAGGTCCTCTCTGTACCCAGGGATCTTTGGGCAGCGCCTGGAGGACACAGTTTACCAGGAGCGGAAATATGGCCCCCGCCTGGCCCCCCTGCTGGTGGAGCAGTGTGTGGACTTCATCCGGGAGCGTGGGCTCACCGAGGAAGGGCTCTTCCGCATGCCGGGCCAGGCCAACCTGGTGAGGGACCTGCAGGATTCTTTCGACTGTGGGGAGAAGCCACTGTTTGACAGGTGAGCTCCAGGCAGGGGTGAAGATGGGACCACCTCCTCATTCTCCCCGAGCTGGGCCTTCTCCCATGCCACCAGCTCCTGTGGTAGGGGTGGGCCAGTGCCCAGGAAGCCTGGCAGCAGGATGGTGGGGCAAGGTGATTCCTTACGTTGGTGCATGTGTACCCAACCAGCCCTCTTCAATGGGCAGAACACAGGGCCCAAAATCACTGCAGCAGCCCTGGGTCCCCTCTCAGACAGGTGCTGCCACAGGCTATTCACATCCATGGAGGCCTTTTCCATTGAAGATGCCCTCAAATGGGAGAAAAGAAGGGCCTGTCTCTGGGCTCTGCTTTCTCAGGGTGACCAAGATGGGGCAGGAGCTGTGGCCCCACATCCTCTCAGGTTTTGGGATAGGGAGTCTCCTCCACCTATCCTGGGCCAGTACCTCTTCTAAGCCATCACTGGACTTATCAGGTCCTGGGCTCCAACCTGTGGGTGGAGCCAACCTTACTAAGAGTCCAAGGGCTAAGACAGGGGAGATGGGGTTGTTTGGAGGCCTCTTCTTTTTGACAGGGACCTACCCATTTGAAGCAGCTTTTCATAGGTTCTTTCTGCATCAGGCCTACCTGGGCTTCCATGGAGCTTCTGTCCTTTCTTATCAAATCTGCCCTCACAGATGAGGCCCCATCTGCCCAAAGTGGGCTCATGGTAGCCTTGGCCTAACCAGGTCTCCTCTCTGGGAAGAATACCTTCAGTCTCTCCAGCTTCTGCCCAGACTCATCATCATAGCCAAGAGAGTCTGTCAGACAGTTTCTTTCTTTAAATGTAGAGTTGAGACTGACCACTGTTCTCCAGAGGAAGTCTGCCCAGAGGGCCACAGGTGTCCCTTTTATCTGGAGCCTCATGAAGCTCTATCCTCATACTCTGAGCTTGCAGTCCAGAATTTACAATCTCAATGAGCTTGTGGTCCATTCTGAACCTCTGCCAGCCAGGCATCTTCCATCCTATGCCTGTGTGGCCAAGGCTTGAGGTTATTCCTTCTGTGATTCCCAGAAACTCACTCTTGACATTGGGCTCTGGGTGCTTTCCCTTCTAGAAACTGCTCCCTGGGGTACCTGATACCATTCCTTCCCACTTTCCATCGTCTCCATGGTGGTCTTCTGGCCCTGCATTTATACCCATCCCCTAATACAGGGGTCTCAAGGCTTCTCTCCTCATTCACCCCCCAACAGGGAGGGGTCTTGGGGCTACTCCCCTCACCTACCTGCAAGCAGAGGCATTCTAGGGTAGTCGTACTTCCTGGGTGCAGACCTCAAGCCCTGGGCTCCCTCCTCCATAAAGAGCCCCATCGGCCTCGAAGCCTCAGTCACCAGAGTTGTCCCTTCCCACCACCCTGGCCTGTGGGCCTTTTGCAGTTCTCCCAGCCCTGTCCACATTGTTACTACCAAGCACCAAGCATGGAGAAAGCTCTCCCTGGAGGCTTTTTTGACTCTCTCAACAGCCCTTTCTTACTTCACTCAACTTACTTTACCCATCCACTGAGTGAGAGCACCCCACAGGTATGGGGGTGTAGCCATAAACAAGACAGATAAGGTCCTGCCCTCAAGGGGCCAGAACAGATGGCAAACAAGTAAATGTACACAGGGAACCCAGCACATGCTACAGTTGCCATGCCAGACAAGCTTGGAGGAGGTGCCAAGAATGAGGTCCAGAACCCAATCCCAGAGCCCGAACCCAGAGCCCAGAGTCACCGCTTTCCATGGGAGCCCACCTCAGCCTAGGCAGCTCTGAGCTGGGAGATGGAGACTGTGGCTTTGGACTGGACACATTGGGCATTGGGGTACTGGAAATAGAGTAAGGAGCACAGAAGCCCAGGCATTCATTGTGTGATAGGAACCCAGAGGCCAGAGGAAAGGGTCTGACCTCTGACCTGCCCCACCCCTAGTGGCCGGTGCCCTGGGATCTCTTTGACATGGTGCCTCCACTTCCATCAGAGGGCAGGTGGGGGGTGGGAGCAAACTCAGGCTTGGGCAAGGATAGCTGTGTCCCTGGCTCCCTGCTCCTTTTCCCCCCAGGAGCTTTGCAGCTTCCAAGTCAGCCTTCAGAGGATGCTGGGGCCACCGACAGGCCCACAGAAGAGAACTGCTCACTCCCACTGGTTCCCTGGCAGACTGTCACAGGGCTCCTCATCTGTGAGCTGGCCAGGACCATGAGTGATTCCTCCCACCTAGAGCAACCACTCTGTGGGGAGCAACTGTGCCCTGCAGGGCCCTGTGGCTTTTGCAGCAGTGGAGAGTCCCGTTCTGTCTGTGAGGGAGACCCTGCCAGCCCTGAGGACTGACCCAGGCCTGAGGCACAGGGGTTCTGAGCAGAGGCTTGGGCTGTGAGTTATCTCTGAGCTGGAGCTCTAGCAGTTTCTGCCCCCTCGGGACCTCTGTGCATAGCTCCTGGAAGCAGCCTGGGCCTTTCCTTGACTGGGGCAGTGAATGCAGATACAGTGTCCTCTCCTCTCTTCCTTGTGCTCCCATGAGAGCAGAGGCTACCCTTGGGGGCGGGGAGGGCCTTGGCAAGGTGCTGGTCACTCCTGCAGTTCCCTGGCATCCGTGCCTCAAGTGTGTCCCCCTACTGGCAGCACAACCGATGTGCACACAGTGGCCTCCCTGCTGAAGCTCTACCTGCGGGAGCTCCCTGAGCCTGTGGTCCCGTTCGCCAGATATGAGGACTTCCTCAGCTGTGCCCAGCTGCTCACCAAGGACGAGGGGGAGGTTAGTGGCTCCTGGGGACCCATCCTGGGAGGTAGGCCTACCAGGTGGAGGGGGGCGGTGTGAGTAGTGGAAATAGGACACGGAACTCTGACTTTCATCATTTTTTATGGCACTTAGATTCTGCCCTGAAACCTGCTCTGTGTTTTTGGGGTGGAAAGGGGGTGCTGTTGTATCCTGCTATGTGGTGGTGGGAGGCTGGAGCATCCCCTCTGTGTAGGGCCCTCCGTGTGTGAGGCCTTGGTCCCTGGGAGGGGCAGGTACTTCCTAAAGTAGTCTGTGATCTGGTCATGCCCAGGTACACCACACAGTAGACACTTCTACTCTACCACCTACCTACTCCTACACCCACCTCAGGCTACCCAGGCTGCCAGAGGGATCAGAAACAACCATACCTTTCATCTGTTTATATCCTGCCTCCTCCCCAAAGAATTTAAGACAGGACAGAGGCTCCCACCCCCACCCCACAGGTGCCTGGCTGGGGAAGGAGTGTTTGCCCTCTCTGTGGCCATGTGGGAGATGAGGGGTCTTTATCTGGCAAATATTTGTGTCTCGATAAGTGAGCTGAGCACTGGCCCTGACATTCCTCTGTGGCCCTGCAGAGGCACACCCCTCACACCAGTCCCCCAAAGTAAATCTGCCCACCCAGGAGGTCACAGTCCTGACTCAGAAATGGAGGTGATGGTGTCCTCTGCTCACCTGGGGCCAAGTTGCATGGGTGGCTGAAGGTCTGGCCTCTGGTGCCTGCCACCCCCATCCCCAGACCACCTCCTTCCTCCTTGCCTACCCCCCTGACCCTTCCCTCAGTGAGAGAAAGGCCAGTTGCTGGTCTCTGAAATGCTGTTTTTCTCTTTCAATACAAAGGGGACTCTGGAGTTGGCTAAACAAGTGAGCAGCCTTCCCCTGGCTAATTACAACCTGCTCAGATATATCTGCAAGTAAGTAGCAGGGGGGCTGGACCATTCTCCCACTCCACGCTGCTCCCTGAGTGTCAATCAATCAGTGAGTGGGGAATATAAAAGAACACAGTCCCTGCAAGCACACAGCTTGCAGTCACCATGAGTAAGCAGCGTTAAAGTCCTCTGTGGATCATTCTGGGAGGAAAGCGACATACACACCCATGTCCTTTCTGCCTCCTCTGGGTGCCTCCCACTGTCCCCTCCCCCAGGGATCTGCCTCCTGACCACAACCTCATTTCAGGCACTGGGCGAGGGTGTGCAGGGCAGCCCTCACCCCGTCCCAGGCTGAGGTGTCTGGGCCTTCTTGGACATCCGCCCCCACTGCAGGCAGGACAGTCTTGTTTCTTTCTTCCATGCTGACAGTGGGCCCATGTCCCACTGGCCTTTGCTTCTGCTGGCCCTTCTGGACTCCAGAAGAAGCTCTGCCCTCTTCTGAGCTGGCAGGAACAGCTGGCTGTGCCCAGTGGCTGTGGGAATGTGTGGGTGTGGCTGGGTGTGGGCGCCAGGCAGCTCCCAGTAGAGCTGGCATCAGGATTTGCTTTTCTGCCAACTGCCTCTTCCTTACTTGGCAGGTTTCTGGATGAAGTTCAGTCTCACTCAAATGTTAACAAGATGAGTGTCCAGAACCTGGCAACTGTTTTTGGACCTAATATACTTCGGCCACAGATAGAAGACCCAGTGACCATCATGGAAGGTAATGGGGACGTGTGCAATGTGCTGGGTGCCACTGGGGTCTGGGCTGACCTTGGTCCTGGGCCAGTCATCAGAACGATCACCCCAGGTCAGCTGGAGGGGCAGCTCTACCCCCTGGGGGCCTCCTAATGGGCTCCACCAACTCTCCTGCCCCCTTGGGGTCTAGCTATAAAAACAAAAAAACTTTGCCACATGGATGGTAACAATAGGTCATCAGTGCAATTAGAATAGCAGGAGAAGCTGAGGCATGGAAAAGGTCCGTGCCGTTGCCCCTGAATATACGCAGATGTTTTTGCTTTACTTAAGTAATTTTCAATTAAGTAATTGTCAAAGGCTGCTTCTGGATGTCAGAGCTTTGTAAATACTGGGAAGTATCTGTACTATAGTAAACAATAACAGTAAAATGATAAAAATAGAAGCTGCTTTCAATATGCCAGAGCCTCTACTAAGTGCTTTACTTGTATCACCTCATTTTAATCTTCACAAGCAGCCTAGACTGTAGTTACTGCCCCCATTTCACAGATGAGGCTAGGAGAGGTGAGGTGAGTCTGTCAGCCAGACTTATTAAAGGGCACAAGTGCAGGCTGGCCTGGAAATGAGAGCCCATGCTCAGAGGCCCCGTGGAAGACTGCCCTACAGGAGTTAGTGTGAGTCTTGCCACTCACAGACAGAAAACTGACAACCAGTCCTGACTAAGGAGAGCAGAGGCTGAGCAAAACTCATGCAGGACAGATGCCAACTGGAGCCCACTACCCCTGGCACTAGGTGAGCTGAGGGCAGAGTTACCATTCCTTGCTGAGCATGACCTAGGGGAGATGTGGGGATGTAGGGGTGGGCTATGGAGCTATTCTGGGCCCCCCAAGCTGAGGGAGTGTTCCCTGGGGGTGTGATACTCTGTTCAGATCCCCTAGTCCTTAGCCTAGGTGGCTGGGCTTCCCTCCCCAGGCCCCCAAGCTCCTGCCTGCCAGGTTACACAAATGCCCAAGGTTGAAAAATCACCCCAGAAACTTTGCCTAGTTCCTGCTTCACTCAGTTTGCTGGCCTACAGATTCCTTTATTTTTTCCGGGATTCTTAGGTACCTCTAATGGGAGGGTCTACCCAAGCACTCCACCCTCCATATCACCTAGAGACCTCTGGGCCTCTGGTCTTCCATTGAGGAGGGAATGGGGCAGGTAACAGATACCATGGTCCCCCACTGCCCTCTTTTGCTGCTGTCCCCACCCACAGCCTCAGGAACCAAGTGCTCTACAGACTCCACAGACTGCACCTCAGGGTCAGTGGCCTAGAGAAGGAGGATCATGTGTGACTATGAGACTATGGCGGTGGGGAGTGGGAGTCATACATACTAGGGGAGCTGTGTTTATATGTATGTGTATGATTGTGTGTAGGGGCGTGTGTGTGCCCTCATGTACTTGTAAAACATCTGTGTTTCCAGTCCCAGAGCCTTGTGCCTCTGAGAGTGTGGACAGTTAGGTACAGATACATCATCAGCGATATAGGGGAGTGACATGGGGCAGCCAAGAGGGCTCTGACACCCAGGTGCTGGTTTGGGGCAGTCCCAGCCTGCCCCTTGCTCACCCTACAGCCTTACAGTGCCTGCTTCCTCCCCCACCCAGCTGGATGGAGTGGGCTGGGAGGCACTGTACCTCTTCTGTGCTCCACACTTCACATCTGTCCAATGAAGGGGATTCTTGGGCAAGAGCTTTCTGTCTTTGCCTTGATTTGAAGGGTATAGTGGCCATCTTTTCCTTCAGGGTGGCTGATGACATGCTCTTGTTGAATCCTCTCTTGAGAGGCAGGCTGGTTCTGGGCTGCAGGCAAAGCCAGGCACTGTGGGTCCAAGCTGTGGCACCCCCTGACTGATCTGCAGAGCCTGGACTAAAGACACCCACAGCCAGATCTTTCTCATTCCATCTTCTTGGCAGGAACTTCCCTTGTCCAGCACCTGATGACAGTCCTGATCCGCAGACATGGCCAGCTCTTCACTGCGAGAGCCACGGAAGGGCCAGCCTCCCCTCATGGCGGCACCCCTTGCACGGTGGGATGGGGCTCTGAGGAGGTCACAAGGGACAGCCAGGCAGAGCCCAGCAGCCCTGGCACCCCTGGCCTGCCCTCGCACAGGACCTCGTCTCTGGATGGGGCTACTGTGGCAGCACTCTCTAGAAACTCTCCCCTCAGCCCTGCCACCAGCAGCTCTGGGAAGAGGATGCAGACTCTGCCCAACTGGAAGTCTTCTTTCCGGCAGTCGGGGTCCCGGTCAGGGAGCCTGAAGGTGGGCGGCTCGTCCCTGGAGGTGCCCATTATCTCCTCTGGCGGGAACTGGCTCATGAACGGGCTGTCCTCCCTGCGTGGCCACCGCCGGGCCTCATCGGGAGACCGGCTCAAGGACACAGGCTCCTCGCAGAGACTCTCCACCTACGACAACGTGCCCCCACCTAGCCCCTTCCCCAGCACTCCCAGCGTGGCCAGCATGGCATGGTCTGGGGCCGCCTCCTGTGAGGCCTCTGCCGGGGGCTCCATCAGCAGCTGCACAGCCTGCCGAGCCAGTGACTCCTCTGCCTGCAGCTCCCTGCACACCGAGGCAGGCCTGGAGCCCTCCCCCTTCCCCAGCAGCAGCGAGGACCGCAGATCCCCTGATCTGGGCCGCAGCCAGGACGAGGAGGGCACCTGCCTCAGCAGCAGCGAGCCCAGCATCCTGGGAAGCCCAGCCCAGGACCATGCCCGTCGCTCTGAGGCTCTCCAGGGCCTGGTCACAGAGCTCAGGGCGGAGTTGTGCCGGCAGAGGACTGAGTACGAGACAAGTGTGAAAAGGTAAAGGGCTGTAGTCACTTGGCCAGCGTGAAGCCACCACCCCCCTTGGCCGAGCAGAACCTCATGGCCAGCAGCTCACCTGGCACTGGCCTCAGAAAGTCAGCCCCTAAAAGCCACCTTTCTGAGATAATGCTCCCAGGACAGGTTGGGGATGGAGGAGTGGGGGTCCTACATCTGGGAAACTTCCCGAGCAGCTGTCTGAGCTCCGTGCATACCTGCTGAAGGAATGAGTCAGTCACCACCTGAGCTGCTCAAAGCACCTTTGATGGAGGGGCTCAGATTGGAGGTCCCTATGTCGTTCTCAGGGAGGAGGCAGGCCCCCTGGTGTATGCATGAGTACAGTCCTGTAACTCTGGGCCTGGGGATGTGCCCAGGTGTAATGCAGGCCCCAGGTGGCTGGCTGACCATAGTCAGGCCTGACGTGGATTGAGGACTCCTTCCCAGATGGGAATCCGATTTACTTTGAGGAGGGAGCTGACCATGCTGAGCCGAGCCATCCCACCTGCCCTGGCCACAGGTGGAGGCTTTATGCCACATTCTGAGCCCTGCAAGCTTGCTCACCAATGGCCAGAGTTTGAGTCTCCCAGCCTCCCTGTGAGGGTGTTTCCAGCTCAGAGGGACCGGATTCTCCAATTAAGGTCACCAGTGAAGTTTGCACTGGGCAGTGTGCAGTGCTTCCATCAGCATCTCGGACTCCTTAGCCCCTCTTGCCCAGCTGTCTGACCTATGAACCCAGTTTCCACCCACTCAGAGAGGGCTCAGAGGTTCTCAGGGCTTCCCTTCTTCATCAGAGACAGTGGAGGTAGGAGTCTCTCTTCTGATTCTGAGCCTGGAATTTCCACAGGGAACTGGAATGGCAGTGTTTGGCCTGTTTTTTCTGGTGGCTGCCATGTTTTGGGCATCCAGGGAGTGTCATGCGTAGGTAGGCACTGTGCCAGGAGAAGAGCTTTAAGGGCAGAGGCCCCTGACATGAGGGAGGTCACAGCAGGCAAAGTCTGAGCCAGGACTGGAAGGGCCAATAGGGTCAAATTGAGCAAGGAGGAGAAAGGACACAGCATGAGGAAACCCCAAGGTACAAAATTGTGAGGAAACCCCACAGTTGTAAGCTCCAGGTTTACTAGGCAGAGGTATAGAGGAAGATGACTACTGCTGGAGCTAAGTGCCCAGACAAAAGCTATAGAATGCATGGGTGGCATTATCGCGAGGAGGCCAGCCTCAGCCTCACAGGACCTCGGAATCAACTTCACACTTGAGCTTCTAGTTCTTTCACCTTCTCAGAGGCTTAGTTTCTCTGAGTAAATGCAGTGTCGTTTCATGGTGGGCTCCAGGTCAGACTCTCTGGGTTTGAGTCCCTGCCCCACCATGTATTAGCCAAGTGTCTCAGGCAGGCTCTCTGACCCCATTGTGTATTGACTGAGTGTCCATCTGGGCAGGCTCCCTGAGACTGGTTGACTTCTCACATTTGCCATGAAAATTAAGTGACACAAGGAGTGGCGGTGTTCAGCACATAGCCTGCCACATCCAGAGTGCTCAGGAAGCCTTCACTGCTCTTATTACCTCCTGCTTGGTGGGTTGGAGGTTAGATGAGGCCCCAGAGGCAAAGGACCAGCAGCAACAGCCCCTGTAGTACTCTCCCTGGCAGAGTGGTACCAACCATCATCCTGGTTGGAGGGGTGGTCTAGAGTGAGGAGGGTCTCTGAGCACAGGAGAAGGAATGGGGCCCCATTCAATGAGCCTTTGGGGAATATGTTTATACATATGGAATCAACACTGGGTCTGGCCTGGGGTGGGGGCAGGGAGACCAGCTTATTGCCTTGTCTCCCTTGCTCCCTGATTCCTGCACTTTCAAAAGAAACACATGGAGTGTCTGTGATGTGTCAGACAACTGCTAGATGCTGGGGACACAGCTATGACCAAAACTGATCAAAGTCTCTGCCCTCATTCTTATTTGGTGGTGGTTGGGGGCACAAAGAGACCCATAAACAGGGTAGATTTTAAAATGTATGTAGTATGTCAGAAGGTGCGATAAAGGAGAACAATAAAACTGTGTAGAGGGAAGGGAGTGGGGGATGGCGGGCGTTGGAGGGAGGAGAGCATTGGAAGTCACTACTGAAGCAAGAGGAGATCCAGAGTCAGTGCTTCAGGCAGAGGGGAGAGCCAGAGCCAAGCGAGGGGTTTCAGTGGAGAGGGGCAGGAGCTGAGTAGGCAGGTAGAAGAAAGAGAAGGAACAGGCAGGTGGAGTATGAGGAGGGGGTGGGCAGAGGGTGGGGCTTTTTGGTCAGAGCCATGCTCTGGATTTGATTCCCAGTGAGATTCTAAGTGACCTGAGGGCCTTGAGCACTTGGATCCCTTTGACAGGTATACCTGGCTGCTGTGCTAAGGACAGCTTGACCAGTTAGGAGGACACAGGGGCCCAGGCCAAACTGGGTGGCATGGGTCTAAGGGGCAGCAGTTGAGATGGAGGTAAGAGCAAGATTCTAAGCATATTTGGAAGGTTTTTAGTTGATTAGATGTCGGGGGTAGGGGTGAGAGAAAAAGAACTGACTTAAGGGATAATGTTTTCATTGTGGCCAAGTAACTGAAAGGTGTTCATTGAGGGAGGAGACCAGGGCTCAGGAGTGGTGGCTGGGAGAAGAAGGATCAGGGGTTTGGCTGGGGGCCTGTGAAGTTGGAGATGCTCATTCAGGTTCTGAGTAGATTCGAGGGAGATACAGGCTAAGGGTTGTCAGCATGTATATGGTTCTTCGAGCCTAGAAACTGGACAGGGTCACTGAGGAGTGGCATGGAGAGGAAGAGGGGAGGCCCAGGCCCCGAGCTCAAGAGCACCAAGGGTGTGGGGAGGAACTGGCAAAGAGAGGCCTGGGACTGGAGGAGAAGCAGTGATGTGAGTCGTAGGGGCCGCTGCCATCTGCCTTGGGGGCCTTCTTTCTGATGGCATGCCTTGTGTTCCCTAGACAGAGGACAGGTGGAGGGGGCTTTTTCCCTTCTCTGTGCTTTATGTTCAGTGACTGAGATGGAAGCCTGGCCTTGTCCTAGCTGGAGCAGGGAGCTGATATTTGCTCCATATACACCGTGTGCCAGGCATTGATCCGTGCAGATGTGGTCTTTGTCGATGGTAGCTGTAGTACTCAAGGGAGGTTGTCCCTTGCATTTTTCAGAAGAGGACACACTAGATCTCAGGGGAGTTTGTGTCCTGTTCATAGTCATGTGCCCTCTAAGTAACTAGGTTGGTTCCCAGGGGCTGGGCTCAGCACATCCTCATAGGAGCTGGTCATCTGGTTGGAAAGGTGGATATGTCAGCATTTACCCTCCACAGAAGTGCATGGCGTGGCTCTGGTAGCATAAAGGAACAATAGTGTGACCTGCAGGGGAGGATCAAGAGAAGCTTCACAGAGGGCAAGACATTGAGCTGGGGCATGAAGGATGAGTAGGTATGGAAGTGACAACTGAATGGAGTTTCCACAAGTTGCTATGTCTGGCTGGGACATGGGGTTGGGGTGCAGTGGCAGGGGGATGTCGGAGGCGAGGGTGGTCAGCAGGAGAGATGCTAGAGCTTAAGAGTTCTCATAGAGTAGAGGCAAGGGGACAATTTCCTGTTTTCCTCTCTGTGTAGGAACTGGTCCTGCTTTTTGCCAGTGGGGCAGTCTATCCCTCCACAGGACAGTTCACTAGGCCAGAGAAAGTAGTCTGTATAGTTTAGCAAGGACTCAGGGAGCCCCAGTCTCGAGTGCTGAACACTGGTGTTTCTGAATCACAGGCTGAGGCCAGGTCCTCTGGGGGTAAAGTACTAGGGTCTTGTAAAGAGCAAATGAGGCCTGTACAGCCTCACCCAGAGCCAGGCCTGAGTCCGTGTGCATCCTGACTCTCCAGGCCCAGTCTGACCAGACACTTCCCCCTATCATGGGTGCAGTAGGCACACATCTGCCAAAAATGGAACTTGTTTGGCAAATCCAGTGAGCCAAAGTCTAAAACACTGTCTTTTTTCTTGGTTTTTAAGACTTGAGGAGGCTTCTGCTGACCTGAGGAAACGAATGTCATGGTTAGAGGAAGAACTGGATCAGGAAAAGAAGAAGTACACAATGCTGGAAATAAAGCTGAGGAACTCGGAGCGGGCACGGGAGGATGCTGAGAAAAGGAACCAGTTGCTGCAGAAGGAAATGGAGGAGTTTTTTTCAACCCTGGGAAGCCTGACTGTTGGGGCAAAAGGTGCTGGAGCCCCAAAGTAAAGGAGTGGAAGTGCTCACTTCTGCTGTGCTGCTCGCTCTCCCCTCAGCAGAGATGGCCTCTGCCATGTGAGGATCCAGAGGCCTGTAGCTTGGACCTGGGCCTCAGCAGTGCCAGGCACTCTGGAGCCAGTTGGAGAGAGAAGTCCTAACATCTGGGGTGAGGCGGGTGGTACTGCTGGGAGCTTGAGCTTCTCACAGGATCTAAATGCTGCTGTAACTGTGCAGAGCCTGGCAGGTGTCAGAGGGGGCAGTCCCTCAGCCATTAAAACAGAGGCACCTGAGAACCTTTTGCATTCTTTATTAAATTTTCTCTGAAAGCATGATGTCCGACTACTTTATGGTCATGCAAAATGGGGGTTACCAAGTAACCTCTCTTGTTCTTCCATCAGGGTTGGGAGTCCTGAAGGTATCCCATGATTGGAATGCCATGGGACCTTCAGTAGTGGGATGTGAAGCACCCTGAGGAGCACCCAGAGGTTGTCATGGCCACTGAAGCTGGATTTACGTAAATCTGTGTGCTTTCAGCTCCATCATCCCTGTGCTCAAGGCAGGATGATTTTCCTCTCCTTTTCACTTCTGAGCCACCTGGGCCTCTGTATCTGGTGTTTGTCCTGAAATTCCTAAGGCTTTCCACCATAACCTGCTTTCCTTTGCTTGGCCCTAGCTCTGCTGCATGGCCAGAACCTATGAGAGCTTAGCATGGGGGCAGAACTCCTGCTTCTGCAACTTGGGCCTGTGCAGGGTGGCAAGGCATGTGTCTGAAGAAGAGGTGAGCCAAGGTGCTGGGAAGTGCCTTCCAGGTGCCCAAACCTCAGGCTGTGCCCATCTCCCAGGCAGACTTCCCTTGAGCTAGTGCTAATCCCTCTTCCATGCCCATTCAACTTCCTACTTCAGTTCATCCTCAGACTTCAAAGCTCCAGTTAGGGGAGATCTCTTGAGAAAGCCTTTCCCTGGCCACCATCACACAGCCCAGGCCTGGGCCAGACCTCAGGATGGGCCACTGGGGGCACTGAAGAAGCCGTCTCCAAGCAGAGGGGACTAGTCTCTGTGGCATAGACAATGCCAGCATCAGTGTCCCTTGCTCCTGCTCAGTGTCCTTACATGGTGCCTCTCATTACCTGGAGCAGTAATCTGCAGTGGATTTTTGGGGGGAGTAAGGGTCACTCAAATGCCCTAATTTCTGAGTACTATTTCTAGAGAAGTCATTGAGGCCCAACCACCCATCTACCCAGAGTCAGGTATAAACTACTGCACCAATGCTTTGAATGCCAGGGTCTCAGTGCTCCTGGGAAGTGCAGGCATCAGTGGCCAGAGTTCAGTCTGGGAGCTCTGTGGAGGGGTTCAGTGGAAAACAACACCTACTCTCAGGCCCACGGCCATGACATCAGGGAATCTGGGTAACCAGATTTCCCAGAAGGTGAAATATTGCTCTCCCCTCTATTTCAAAGAAAAATATGAGGTGACTGATTTTTTCCAACAACTCAGTAAGGTAGGAATTGGCTCCACACATCCCATTCAGAGGAAAAACAGGCTAACAGAAGGTAGGTGGAAACACTAGTGTATTTTTATGGTCCTGAGTTCCTTCACCACAATCCTGGAATTCTGCCACCTTTGACCTGGAGATAAAATGCTATCAGGCTATCAAAGAAACAGAAAAGACCAAAGAGGTTTAATATAATGAAAGGGAGGTCATTTGTTCTCTCTTAGCCACTAATACTGTGAAAGGCTCAGCTTATGGCCAAGTCCTTGGCCCAAACCAGCCACATGAACAACATCTGCCACCTGCTCGCAAAGCTAGGATCAGCAAATGAGATTTTTTCACCAAAAATTAGTTGGCAATATTCAACAGATGTTCTATCTTCCAATTTCCATTTAACCAGCACTCTCCTTTCTGTCTGTAAAACATGCTGACTTCTGCTTGTGAAGCATACTGAGCACTGAGGCTAATGGACTCTGGCCTCATACCCCGTCCTCATCTACTTTGGTTCTCCCCAACTGAGTTACATTGACAAAACCTGTTCCCAAACCTGTGGATTCAAAGTATAATTATTGTGTTAACATCAGTATTGACCAGTAATGACATCCTGTAATATTAAGTAAATTAATGAATTATGAATGTGAACAGACAGGGGATTAATTTCTTGAAAACCTACCTGAATGCTTTAGAAAGACTCAGTAAAGGCAAGTTGCTAAAAATAATTGTCACATTAAGTATGGAATAATTGATGTGCAATACTAGAAAACTGGTAAAAATCTAGGACTCTGATTTCAGATTACTTCAAAAGTGCTTTAACATTTATGTTTGACTTTTTTTTTTTTACCCATTTCCTGACCTTCCCCTCTGCCCATGTGTGTGGCTGCCCAGGATCCCAGAGCGCAGACTCTGTGGGGCTCCTCAGCTAATCTGTGTGCACCTGCCAGCCCTATGTGAACCAATGAAATGGGCGTTCTGCATTTGCCCTTGCTCATTCGTCAGGTTCTTATTCCTACGTTGTCTTTCTCCTGCTGTGTCCTCAAGTCCTGGTTCCCCTGGGACCTCCGTATCCACATACCTTTCTCAGATTTGTCACTTATACCATCAACATCCTTTACAGCAAGACATATTTTTATTGGTTCAGAATCCAATCCAGGATCCAGCGTTGCGTTTAGAGGCCACTATTCATTAGTCTCCTCCTATCTGTGACAGTCCTTCAGGCTTTGTCTTTCATGATCCTGACATTTTTTGAGTCTGTTTTTGTTGAATGTCCTTGATTCAGATGTATCCGATGTTCTTGTCTGGATTTGGTGATGCATTTGTGCAGGGACCCCACAGAAGTGGTGCTGCCCCCCTCTTAGAGCTGATGACAAGCTTCATATGGTGCCTAATTGTCCCATTCCTGATGATGTAAACTTGACACTTGGTTGAGGTGAAGAAGTCTGCCACGTTTCTTCATTGCATAGTTACTATTTTTCCTTTTAATTAATAACTTAGGGGGTTACTTTTATTGTATTTAAATGCTTATATCTTAGCAATTATTTGCCCAAAACTTTTTTTGGCATCTGTTGATTTTTTTTTTTCCTTTTTTCAAAAAATTATTTTTCTGAGGTTATTAGGGGTAAATTGGTTCCTTGCCTCTTCCCACTTCCTTGGCTACTTTACTCCAACCTCTGCAAAATTTGTGTTTGACTTTAAAGAATGAACTGGAAATTATAAGTCTCCTACCAAAAACAAACAAAAAAGGAGTTGATTTATATTAAAAGACTGACAAATGAAGTACATTTTTAAAGAAATTAGAATACATTTTTAAGGGTGTGTGTGGGGCGGGGGGAAGAGACAGAGACAGACACAAAGATATTTCTTGTTTACCTGGCTGGCGAATAATGAATCAGACATGAACTGAGTTCACTCCACATTGTAAAAGGACTTCAGAATGGAGTCCGTATGTCCACATTCCCTGGCCTGTGGGTAATGATGGAGCCAGTAACAATCACAACATATTTCACTGACTCCTTTTTGAAGCCGGATCTCAGTCCCCTGGAGAGTTCTCCCAATATCCTAAGTAGTTCTGTCACAAAGGGACGTATATCGTATAATATGAGCTCACAGCTTAGTAGATATGACAGTTACCCACACCACCGCTGCCACATCTCTATACTCTTGTATCCACTAAGAACCACCACCTTTGCCAGAAATCACTGTCCTTCCTACCAGGCGCATCATTACTATTGCCATGGCTCACAAGCCCTAAAATAGCCCATGAGGTGCCAAATTGTATTGTGATCTGTGAGGAAACAGGAAGATAAAGCTGTAGAAAACATTTGACATAGAGCAAAGTGTTTGGGCTAGGGCCACAGCACCTGTAAGACCTTGGGGAAATTAAGTTCTGTGGGTCTTAGTTCCCTCGTGTCGAAAATGAGGAGAACCCTGTGGAGTGGTGGTGGTTGTGCCAGCAGATCTAAGTGCCTTGCATGTATATCTTGGGTAGTCTTTAGAGTGTCAGTGACATGATTCTCTGCACTTTATAGCTGAGAACTTGGAAACACAGTGAAGTTAAGGACCTGGCCCACAATCATACACAGTCAGTGGTGGAGTCAAGCTTCTGTCCCAGGGAGTCTAACTTAAGAGCCTATATTCTTAGATACTGGTCCACATTGAAGATAGACTGGCTTGTTATTTTGAAAACATTACCCTAATCATGTTTTGATGGAGGTTATGCAAAAATGAAAAATAAATGCTATAAGAGATCTCTAAATCAGAGGGCAGGGGAAAGGGAAGGCCCCCTGACAGAAGAGACACCTGAACTCAGTTTTGTATGCTAATGTCTGTAGCTAGAGCAAAAAAAGGTGTGTGTATTTGGGGGAGGTGGGGTTGGAGGGCTAGAGAAGGAGGCAACAATCCAGTTCTGGTGCGCAGGATATATGCTATTAACTTTTGTTTTCGGACAGCACTTCCCCACTGCATATTATATCCACTGTAGAGACTCACAGGCTCTCCATTCATGTGGGGATAGAGAAGAACAAGACCATAGGTCATGGCTTTAATAGAACTTACATTCTAGTGGAGTAAGAAAAACCATAAAGAAGTGTTAAAAACAAGATAATAGTTACAGTTTTAGCTCTCCTAGAAATGGAGTCTTAAGCCAGTCAACCAGGAATCACCCAATCAGCACTAGTGAGGTAATCTACCTGCTAGACCCCTGCATCCCCTAAAGGAAAGTGGTCTTGCAATGATCAAGCCCTTTTTCGCCAGTATAATTTCCTTGCTTCAGCTCCAATCTCCCCGAGTCTTTCATTTCGTACAGCTCCTCAGAGCTCCTTTCTATCAGATTGGATGCTCCTTGATTCATGAATCACTGAATAAAGCCAATAGGATCCTTAAAATGTACTGTATTCAGCTGAATTGTGTTAAAAAAGAAGTAAACATAAACAAGACACAGATTGTAATAAGTGCTCTGAAAAAGGTGATCTCAGGGGGCGTATTTAAGACAAGTTGGTCTGGAAGTCCTCTCTGAGGAAGTGACATTTGAACTGAGACTGACAGACAAGATGGCAGCCATGCAACCAGACAGCTGCAGGCAGAAAGGGAAGAGCTATAGAAGTCTGCGTGAGTACCAGTGTCCTTGTTGGCATGGTGAGAGATGGACAGGGAGTTATTTGTATTCTAAAGTATAGAGGGAAGCATTCAAGGGCTTTAAATCAACAGACATTAATTGAAATTGGCATTTCAACAAAGCTCCTTTGCCCACTGGTGAAGAGTGGAAAAATTGGGGCTGGGGTGGCAGTGGGGAATAGAGTAGCTGCAGGGAAACTAGTCAGGGAGCTATTGCTAGTGTAGCAGAGTAACAGTCCAGAAACTAGACAGGAATAGAACGAAGACTTCTGAAGGGTGAAGAACGGAGGACATCATGCCCAGACCAATCTTTCCAGAAGCTCCAATGTGAATGGGAGCAGAGAAATAGGGTGGTAACATGGAAGAGGCCAAGGGAGCTTTTTACACAGGTGAGAATTACTAGAGCAAGTCTGTGTGCTAAGAATGATCCAATAGAGAGGGGGAGACTAGTGATAAAAAAAAAAAAAAAAAAAAGGAGAGCGCTTATAATAATGAGAAGTCTGAAAAAAGACAAGGAAGAGCTGGCTTCTGAGAAGTGGGAAGACAGAGACAGATACACAGTTGCAGGAGAGTTTATGGAAATGCATATTAAAGTCTTTGAGAAGTCCTCAAAAATGAACAGGCTTACCTTTGTAGCAGCCTCAAAGCTTGTGTGAACACAAAATCCTTTATTTACATAAAACTTTTCAGGCAATAGAGTATAGTGGTTACAAAGTGAAGACTGGAGCCATACTACCCAGATTCACAACTTGGCTCCACCATGTGTTGGTCCTGTAGCCTTGAGTTACTTGGCATTTCTGTGCCTTGGAGGTTTGATGACATGATAAGAGGAGAGTAACAGTTCCTACCTCATAAAGTTGTAAAAACTCGGAGCTCATACAGTCAAAGCACTTAGTGCCTGGCACAGAGTAAGTTTTCAGTGAATATTATTACTAATTCAACACAGAACTATGTAACAAACTTTGAGAATTGCTTCTAGGTTTTGAGTCGTTGAAGGGTTTTAGGAAGGGCAAGGGCATGATAATCACTCTGGCTGTATCATCTGCCCCTCCTCCATTTCCTCATCCATGCCCTGCCTCCAGTGTTCACTTCTCTCTTAGTAACAACCTGGAGCATGGCCTACCTCAATATTTGCTGTGTCTTCCCTCCATTCATCACCGCTCTCAGCAAAGTGTTGGGTATTTAGTTTTCTAAAGTAGCTAATGAGGAGGGGGCATGTCAAAATCATCTTGGGAAGCTTGTAAGTCTATTCCCCTTGTGGTTCTAATTTTGTATCAGAAATCACCTTTTCCCTTTAACCTCTCCTGAGAAAACAGAGCCACAGTTTAGGCAACTAGTGTAAAGTGAGGATTCTATTTTAGGTATCTGGTAACAGAGCCCACGCTCACAGTACCAATAATTTCATAGTGCTGTACGAAAGTTCCTTGTACCACATTTTGAGGGCCTTGAACACTGGCATTTCACAGGATAGAAACAGTGTAAAATGTAGGTCCTTGTCATTAGTTCACCAGCCTAATATTTATTGAATGCCTATTTCCCAGGAACTGTTAACCAGGAGTAATAAGACAGTTTCTCCTATTCAAGGGATTCCACAGGGAAGCATCAGTAGAAGATAAGCACACAGGATGCTCTCACAGACGTGAAGAAGCAGCCAACACTTTGCTGTCTTGCCTGTGAAACAAAGTGAGGAGTGAACAAAAGAATGAAGTGAGCAAGCAAGCATGCAATGTACGGTATGTGAAAGAGAAAGTCACTGCAGAAAAGGTTATCAGAGAAAACCTTTGCTTGAACTGGGCCTCAAGCAATGAGGATTTAAAACAGGCAAATGTGGAGTAAACGACCAAAGTACGTGCGCAAAGATGTACAGAACATGTTACAGAGGTTCAGCTGGAACAAGTTGAATGGCAGGAATGATAGGTGAAACCGACCCTAAACAAAATGTTTAACTACTCTAATTCAATATTGACTTCGAGACATTTCTCTCCAGTGAGGAATCATTCTTACCAACCACATGAAGATTGGAACTATTGGAGATGGAGATGATGATTTGGGGGTCAGAGTATCTTACATGAGAACACACAGAATTTTTCATGTTCTCTTCAACATTTCTCCAACTCATAAACATCTATTCCTTTGCAAGGCTAAAGTCAGCAATTTACATTTGCTTTACACCGATTACTTTTATGAAATACATGAAATCAATCATTACAGCAGCCCTGTGAGAGACTATCTGGCACCTTCAAATGACAGATGAAGCAGCACAGTGTCCACAAATTTGAAACTTGTCTGATTACCCAAACACTCCATCTGGAGCTCAAGCTAACCTGGATCCATAGGATTCAGTAGATCCCACCCTCTCTAGGACCTTGTCTCTCAAGGAACATGTACTTTTAGTTCTTAATCTTTCTGATCCTGGTCTCCCCCCGCTTTTTTCTCAAGACGTTATCATAATTCTTTGTATTTCCTTCCAATGTTTAGGAAGTACTTTTTACTACTGCTTCACCACTCACTCAAGCCTTAGCAATACAAACTATGCCCCCACCTGTCCAGGTAGCTCTCTCTTAAAGTCTTACACGTTATACCCAGGTGGAATCCCCTTTTTTTCCTCTGTCCACAAAATGACACTAAATAGTGCAAGAGGCATACCAGTAGATGACGCAGACCTCATAGGGAAGAGACAAGACTGGTGAAGTCCACAGGCTGTTAGGGAGCAATTATTCCTTTCCCTCCACCCAAAAGATTAAAAGGCAAGCTGATGCCATATCTGATGTGTGTTCTGTCGTGGACTTTTCAAACTGGGATGAACAAACTGGAAAATACATCTGATATATTTCTGTGTGAACTTTCCCTCAGCTCCAAATGCTAATATTGGCAACTTTGCTCATTATGCAAAAAGGACCTCAACTCTCTCAACTGAGTCCCTGAGGCTTCTGAGTCACGGATCTCCACACTTCTGGTCTAACCAAACTCACTCCCACTGTCAACGATCCTCCTAAAAGTCTGGTCATAGTACTTCTCTTTCTCACAAACTACAATTTCCTACCATCTTTAAAATGAAGACAATTCCTCCAAAATGTTTCAATTCTAATCAACTTTTCAGTGTTATTTCCCATTATATTCTCTTCATATGCCCAGGCCATTCTTTATTCCTTGCCAATGTACACATTTGTAAAACTCTTTGCCTCTTAACCTGGAAATGTCCTTCCTCTCCAAACCCTCCTCCAAAAGGTCAAAAAAATGCCTCCTTTGCAAAACCCTCATTTCCTTTGTCTGCATCCCTTTAGCATGGTTCTTGCTCCTCTACACTACACGCATTTCAATCAAACTGACTAGATTCTGAGTGTCAACGATTTGTGTGTCTTTCCTCACTCCCAGCTTCCAACATAGGGTCTTAAGATATATGCACATTCATTAATTGGTGAAATAAAGTGTTAGAAGCCTAACATTTACAAAAAATATTTGCAGTTTCTTTAAGTTTCAGGTATAATCTAGAGACATATTGGTGTATTAGCTGTAAAAGCTAAAAGTTTTTTTTTAAACCACAAAATCAGTACAATTTAATTTTTATTCAAAGTTAATGGACCTTTTAGGGAACAATACTAAAATAAATACGGTATCTAGATTAACAAGGACGAATTACTCTTACTTGGTGTTGGTGGGGGCAGGGTTATGACTGGGTGGAAATTAACATTCTGAAATCTGCTTTTGTCACCATTTCTCACTGGAGGCCTCTCCAATGATTTTATGAAGCAGAGTGCACCATGCCAGCAACCACATTGTCTGATGGAGCAGAAGTGGTAAGGCAAAGACCTGCCCCTGTCCTGTCCTTTCCTCAGAGCAGAGAAGTGTGTGAAGACGAGGGTGGGGACAACATGGATATGAGGATTATCTGAAGCAAGAGTTGAGCAAGATGGAGGAGTGCCATTGTACAGAGGTGGAATACATGTGGAGAGTGACCCTGACACACACATAGCAGCCTGCCCAATGCAAGCAGAAAATGTATGCACAGCAAAAGCTGGAAACACACTCAAAGCTCAAAGCCTGGGTTTTGAAAGAGATCCTTTTTAAATACTTATTTTTGCCACGTGTCCATGATGGCTGCTCTTTCAAATGGTTACCAAGAACTAGGTTAAGGGCACTGAAGCAAATTCTATTTTTTAGATAGTTTCTCCAGTAATTTCAAACACCAGAAAAGCAAGACTAGATAAACCAGAAAACCAGGGTAATCGTTTAGACTCCTAACAATCTGTAGAAAAACCAAATCTAAGAAACTTGCCCTAGTATTATTTCATTTATTCCAATGCACAAGATATCTTAAAATTGCCTGAAACAACTTTTATCTAAATATTTAGATTTTTAATGAAAACTCTTAATTTCAGTTTCATACCACTTTTTTTCTTTTTTATTTAAAATATTATAACCAATGAACATACTAGATAACATTGTTTACATTCCAGTGGTGCATGTTTAATGACTAGGGCATTAATGATTAAAAACCACAATAATTATCTCAGCATTCCCTACAAAGTGCCCCATTTTGTTTTGTCTAGAGGAGAGGAGAGGGAATGGAACATGGGGAAGAAAGTGGAACAAAGAAGGAATGGCATCATATAGGGAGAAAAGCAAATGTCACATCATTATCACACTTAGGTTTTCAGGTTTTAAAACCTGTTGAACAGGATAAACTGTAATGAGAAAATAGATGTCACAGTCCAGGTAGACAGCTATTTCAATTTACCTTCATCATTCAGCTAAAAGATTAAGAGCTTCTCAAAAATATACCAAATATCAGGCCTACAAAAGTAATTTATTTCTTCGTAAAATTTACTAAGGTTTATTCCTTTTGTAAAATGTAAAGAATGGACTGATATTATGAGCAGGTTTCTACTTACAAAACAGACAGTAATAATGTCCAACAAGCACATCTAACACAATTTTCCAAGATATACAGTCAAAGATTTTACATGTGATTCTCTCTTACTTATGGAAGGTAAATATTTTACATACTTACTGGTATTGTGTCGACATTGGCTATAAAGTATTTAACATACATTTATAATTCACACTCAGTAAAGATCTGACAGTAAGGGCAACAGCTTACTTGGGAAAGCGTAGAAAATTAGTGTGAGGTAGTTCAATAAAAACCTAGTTTAATTTGTAAGTTATTGTGAGAATAGAACATTGTGCAAAACTAATCCACAGGTAATATTTCTCAGAAGTTTCAGTAATGAAGAGAATCTAAACCAGGAATGGCCAGAAAGTGTTACTCTTACTAGACTCTCCCTAAGAGCACTTAATTAAGAGCAGTTAGTTTGAAATTAGGACTTGTTTTCCTTACTAGTTTTGTAATCATACCCCAAACTATACATTTCTGCTTCAATGCCCTTTACTTCTTCATCTTTCTTGCTATTAAGGAAAAATCCATTTCCTCTAATTCAGGAAAAACCTAAGAGAGATCAGTGGAAACACAATGTATACTAAAATGTAAAGGATAAGGAAGCAACATTTAAGAGGGCTGCTAATGACAGAATGGTGGTGTTTGGTTTTTCTACCGGTAAGAGAGGTTTACTGGGGTCATGGGGCTTCATGCATTCACTCTATAGCTAATGTGACCAATGAACAACACTCACAAACTACAACAGTATTTTTGAAAATGGACTGTTTTTTCCTCAGAATGTGCAGGCTTGTGCCTAGGCAACACTGAGTAGTTAACTTATCAGATGTGTAGCACATACTGGCCTATAGTGTAAACCAAATTTTATCTGTAACCCCCAAACAGCTTCACTTGCCTGCAGCTGATTTTACTATCAGACACTGATGTCTTCTTCACCTTCACCTTCTAGACAAGACAGCTGGATTAGCATGGAACAGAATAACAAAGGCTTAAGGAAAGTTTGCTGCTTTACATACAATCGAGCTTCTTGGTATTGTTAAGGGGGTTGTGTGGTAGCCTCCTAATTTAAGAGGCTGGCATTTCTCTTGGAAGTGTGGTGTGAATGCACTGTGCTTTTACCAACTTGGAAGAGTGCATACTAGGAACAATTCAGCAGCCTTGGGTGTGTGACAAAATGAGGACTGTTATCAGCAAACAGTATGAAAGAGGTGAGATGCTCTATGTATATATATGATAATTAAACAATCCCAACAATACAATCATTTTATAAATGCTCAGTATACAATAAAGGGTAACAGAATAATAACCAGGAAGAAATATGTGGAAAAAATTAGAATTGGTGCCTCTTTCCTAGCCTATAAAGTTCAATAATAGATCTTGATCAAAATAATTTTCTGACAGTAAGATAGGTATATTAAGTATATAAAGTTGAAAAACTAAAGTTATAAGCAAGGTGGCTTTACATAAGTACTGTCTGACGGAAGTCTTATTTGTAATTTCTCTTAAAAAAACCAAAATGTTTACGTATTTTAAAGGTTCAAAAAGCTTCTAAAATGAACAAATATATCTTTAGCTTAACAGATTTAAGAGAGAAAGTTGTATTTAGATACTGCATTTTAAAAACCTAGGGCACACAACATTTAACAGACTTTGTTTTCTGGTTATAAGTATTCCAGTCTACATTAACTAATACGAGTTAATTTTCTCTGAAGCGACTGCAACATGCTGGTTGGCAAGTGGGAGCTGGCATTTACAATAAATGATACAGTAAGAACACCTGGTTTTCCTTGCTTAACTAAACTCTGTATCAAAAGAGAT
Source organism: Eidolon dupreanum (assembly GCA_028627145.1). Taxonomy (NCBI): domain Eukaryota; kingdom Metazoa; phylum Chordata; class Mammalia; order Chiroptera; family Pteropodidae; genus Eidolon; species Eidolon dupreanum. The sequence goes on along the minus strand of CM053506.1, from coordinate 54,365,440 downwards.
GGCTTATTAGCAATCAGACATAAAATATGGGAATCATCTGAAAGCATGTCAGTTGTTAAAGTACAATAGTGAAATGATCTAGCTTAGAAAATAGAGCTAATTGTCACAGTAATATAAACTAAGAACACATTCATGCTCAAATTTCTCCGTAAATCCAATCCTGTCTATAATTCAAGGTGTTACAGCCTCAAAACTCTAATTTGCATAATAAAATTAATGCACCATGTTATATGAGTAGAAAATGGATAAAAAGGCAGACAACTTCAAGAGATCGGAAATGATGACTTTAAAACATCAAAAACAAATTTGCTATTTCAAAGCATATAAAAAGGCTAATGTATTTTAATCCTAAATATTGCACATTAACAATGACCTAAAATATCTTACTCAAAAGGAAATTTGCACTAAATATGCAAATAACATGCCAAGCGAACTTTCAGACACTGCATGTTGAGCTGCACCAGTTCTTGCTCCTGTTAGTCATTAATTCCAATGGGCTTTCTGCTTAAAACCTTGTCACTTATTTAAGTATGCATTTCCCAGTTCATTCCATGAAATCCCTCCTGTTCCAAATACAACAAAAGGTGCCTGGGGGCATTGCAGACAATTTGTTAGAGGAGACTTCAATGACATTTTACTTAAGAAAAATTCAGTTACAGAGAAATAATTCTGCAGATATAAAATGTAAACAGTTAACATACACTTGTCAGGAGCAGCACCATTCTTATACTACTCAACATCCACATTGTATGTTTTATTGAAAATCAGGTATAAAAAAATGAAAGACTCAGACTAAATAATCACCACTTATGCCTGCTCTGCTCAGTATGAAGAAACAGTCCTTAGAAAATGATATCCTATATATGGCTGTGCGCTACTATTTTCAGATGAACGGTACAAATATTGCTCATTTGATACATCACCTACAGAAGTCTAAGTAGGTTTTGGAACCTCCTGACAGCTAGTATAAATATGATTATGCTACAGGTAGAATCAAATGGCCAGAAAAACCAGAACTGGTGCTGACACTCTAATAGGAAACCAGAAAGGTCCAAGGGCCCAAGGCTGCAAGAAAAGGAAAGACCAGACTCTAGACCACCACTTAGACCTCCAGCCTGAGTAGATGCACTGAGTGTATACAATAACAGGCTCATAGCTAGAAGTGAACCATCTATTTATTTGCATTGAAATATATTATTCATGAAGTATCCTATCCTCTTGACTTTATGTGATCATAAGCTTTGAGCACACCACAATTTGCAGAATTTTTACTTTACTTTTGTTGGGTGAGGTGGGAGGATAGGAAGGTGGTGGTAGATGCCCAGCATCTTCAAAGACATGCTCTGAATTATTCTGCCATTTGAATGATGGGGCTTTTGCTAAAACTCATGTAGGATTACCTGCCAATTGCTGTAACTAAATCAGGATTGGTAAGTAGCAAATATTGGAGGGTTTTTTTTTTTTTTTTTTAACACGTTCATCACTTACAGTAGTTATTCCTGAATATAACTGGCTACAGGTTATTTTCTCTCACTCCTCTGGGTTATTTCATTGATAAGCACATAACCCTGAAGGACAACATCATGAACAAAACATTTGAAATAAATTCTAATAAAAAAACTATAAAAACCTTAAATAATTCATGATATAGGCAAGTCACCACATAATAGTTGCTTTGATAAACAAAATCTTACAAATTCAGTAAAAAAAAAAATCAGCAGCATAAGATTAAGCAAATATGCAAAAATTTTAAACCATGATAAAATAATTAGGTTTATATTATACAGTTATTACAGCAAAAATACAATACGGTTTTGTTGCTGTTTTAAAACACAACTTAAGTTTTAAATTACATCACGTGAAATTAAGAAAAATGAACTACTTTACTACAAAATGAATTCTACATTTTTGAAAAATCACTCAAAAATAAGACCACTGAATTGTTTTCAAAGTAGTTCTATCAATGACTAAACGACTCCACATCCCTCCCCCACGCCCGCCCCAAGGCCCAAGTAGTCATCTACAGCAGCCCAGAGGTCCAGCTGATGCTTCTAGACTGCTGTCTGTATCTGAGGCCAAAGTCGGGTCTGTTGACATTGAAGATACATCATTGACAGACGACGATGACGATGGATGCTGAGAGCCATTGATCATTGCTGCACCTGTGCTATGAGAAACAAAACAGCAAATCAGTTGCAGACAGACTTGTAGACCGAGCTACTTATACTGGCTACCTCCAAGGGTCAGTAATTTTTCTCTTGGCTTTAAAATAATCACAAGTGATATTCAACACAACACTAATTTACAAACTCTCTTCACTGTAAGTTATGAGGCAAGAACTCTGAAAACATCTGGAAACCCTGAGTCCTGTCCTTCCTACCAATTTGTTTTTTAGTTCAAGACAAGAATTAAGTCCAAGCCACATTTAGAAATGGTCCTACAGCAAGTTTCATAAATTGGGTTCAGGCTGTGTGTGAATAATATTGATAATATATGCAAAACTGTCTGTATTATATTTTGTTGGAGAGAGGATCTATGATGTACGATGGAAAAAGGTAAAAACTACTATCCTAATTAAAAATGATTTAGGATATCTTCTCGCTGTAAAGTCCAAACAATACTTTTGGTATATCTTGTATTAAAGTAAAAGCCAAGTTTGAAATCATTTTAAGTGCAAAGGTCTTTAGTTCGACTGCCCTGGTTTACATGAGGTTACGTGATTTACCAGGGTCACTTGAGTGCCCCAGTTAGGTAAACTCAGGTCTTGTTAATTTCTATTCAAATAAATACTTGATAAATGCAAATATGGATTAAACAGGTAAAGTTGGGTAAGATGTTCCTTTACCAAAAGTCTGGCCTAACAAGCATTTTCCTGATTTTAAAAAGCAACAGGAAAACAGGCATGTCTTTTTATTTTGTTTTATTGTGCTTTAAGAGTGTTTTCTTTTTTCCTTCCACAAACTGAAGGCAAGACCCTCCACCAGCAAAAAGATTAAAACCAGCCTCATTGTGATACTTGCTTTGTTTCAGTGGTCTGGACCCAAACCCTCAGTATGTCTGAGGTATGCCTGTACTTAACTTATAGAGAAATCCTCTTAAGGTCAAACAGGGGAGGGAATAACATAGCAAAGTGGGGAATATGTTAAAGATGATTCACACACTAGTTAAGTACTTTTGAACTTCATGATCACTAAATAAGGGTCATTCCAAATTTGAATATATTAAATAATGCAAGTTATACAAAAGTTCTTAAGAACACATTTATAAAAAACAAGAAATGGTTTCTAAAATGAGAAAGAAGAAGAATTTCTAGGGGTGAGTTTCAGGCACCCAACGATGTTAAAACTAAGCAGGTTGAAAACCACTGCTCCAGAACCCAGTATCTCAGTATTTGAAATTAATCCTCCATTCTAATTATGAGTAATAAAACACTGAAATATGAAAGGTCCTCTGAAAGCCTGTCTTCAAATGCAACAAGGAAATAGCCAGAAGAGTAGGAATAAGCAAATCTCTAGGGAACTGGGGAGGGGACTGGGAGACAGAAAGGAATGAAACTACAGGGACAGAGCAGGTAATTGGCGATGCACTGGGAAAGGAAAGCAGATTGAGTACTTCAGCCCTTGATAGGAGAAAGGAAAAGGAGAAATGTGATAACCTTTAGACCTAAGAGAGGTCCATTAGGTTCCTAGCCAGAGTGAAATGAAGATATTAAACATTTTTAAAAGTTCAATTCATACAACAGTATAGGATGTGCCTGTTCTGATTCAAGAGTATACAATACTATGGCTAATTTCAAAGACTTGTACTGAAACCTTCAATTCATAAAAGAATGTATAAATTTTATATATACAATTTCATGCCTCTGTATTTTTATCCAAAATTTCCTAATCTGATAAAGATTAACTTTTAAATTCATCACAATAGTTATACTTTTTAATCTGAAAGTCAAACACCTACAAAAAGAAAAAATACTTGTTTTTTTCCCCTGAACTTTAAAGCAGTATAGTAAATTCTCAAATACTGAATGGCAGTAATATGGAAAATCTTTCATTTCAGCTATATGGGTCATTTCTCTCTCATGTGAGTCTCTACACTCAAATGAATGCAAACTCATTTTAATACTGGCCAAACCAAATAAAGATAAGAAGGTAATACAGTGGGAAAAATAATGTTTCATTTTTTAAAATTAAGTAGAAATGATATTATGATTACTAATATTTTGAGCAAAGGCTCTTCCTTCTATTTTTGCATATAGTCAAGAACTGAATATTTTTATAACAGCTCTAGTAACATTCTTCTTTGTAAGCTAAGAGAATCCAGAAAATGTGAGAAACCTGCAGCCCTGTCTTTTCCATTGACTTATTTTGCAACCATAGTCAAGTGCTGTCAAGGATCCAAAATTTTCACTTATAAATTAAGAACAAATACAACTGCTCTCTTTATTTCATGATTTTCAGTTTACTCAAACATTCAACACTTAGGATGTACCATCTACTAGGATAGTAAACTACAGTATAAAATTCTTCCAGATAAAGAACTTTTTAAATTCCATTTGAGCTTTCATCATGAGCATTTAATTATAACTGTTTATTAATATAAAGCTAATTAACTCTGCTATTAAAACATTTATAATACAACGAAATTCTAGGTAAAAGCTACTGAAATCAATTTATATTTTCAACAGGATCTATATTATAGTTTGGAAGATGGCATACCTGATCAAGGATTTAAAAAACAAAAATTTAAAAAAAAAACCAACTAAAATATAAACAAAAATGTTGTAGGCAGCTAAAAAATTCTTCAAATATGTTTACAGTTCAACAAAATGGGCATCAGAAACTAGTTAAAATTCTTACCCATAATCAGATTTGTATCTGTTTATCCAATATCCAGTTTTTTTCTTAGAATGTAGAAGAGTTTTCAAGGAATAACTAAAATGGCATAATTTTACTGAAACTTAAGACCTATCTGCTGAAACACTACTCGACCTTCAAGGCTCAGCTCAGATTTCATCTCTTCTATAAAACTGTCCCAACCTCTAAAGCCGTTAAGTCTCTTCTCCCAGCCAGGAGTCATATAGGATGCTGAGAAAACCATGTTCTCTGAAATTACTGATAAACACGGCTTCAAGTATTAGCTTTCCTGCATAATAGATTTGTAATCCTTATGTCATTTACTTTTTCTGAATTTTAGTCCCCTTATCTGTAAAGTGTGCATAACAACCTTCCTTCGGGGTCTTGAGGGCTAAATGAAGTTAAGTACATAAATCACTAGTGTCTGTCATGTAGTATACACTTAATATATACATGCTGTCATTTAACTTTTCCCCTCAATTCCCTATGCTTTTACAAATACTAAAATTAAATATAAGATAAGCTAATGATAAAAGAAAATGTTTAACTCCTGCAAATCAGTTTTCTTCTTAGAGACAGAACACTTTCTGGTGGTAGTTTTAATATCACTGCCTTAGTTCGACAAATCAAAAGTACAAAAAGGAAAAAGATGGTAACTTGGTATTACATATACCAAATTTTGTAATGAAGCTTTAGCTAATTTATGCAAAGCAAAGGCTGTTAAAGTCATAAAATGTTAAGTATACTGAATTGTGAGAAATTTCTTCTTAAAAAAAAGACAACGATGCCAACAAAAAAAATTCTGTTCTTCAATGGAATGCCAGTATCATAGAAAAAGATACACATTTGATGAATTAAGTTACTAATATATTAGTATGATGCATTGGTACAACAGCATACCAATGTTTTCCAATTTAACAACCCAAATTGTACTCCTTATACTTATTAAACTTTGAACAATAATGGTAGCGATTAGGGAAAGAACTGCAGGTTTCAGGCCACTGAAGGTTACAACATAAGAAGTAAACTATAATCTTAACCAAGCTTCTATTGTAACCAACCTAAAGGAGAGGGCTGTCCCCGTATAACTCCATTCTTGGTTCTCTCCTCCAAGTCCATAACTTCCTTGTATATCAATTCTGAAAAAGAGGAGAACATAAACAAACTTTTCAAAGTCTGAGAACCAATCTCATAAGACAGGTATGTAAACAATTTTTACACACATCAAGTACTTTGAACAGTGTCTTCCAATGGCAAAGGGTCTGTGTCAACCTAAGAGTCAAAGGTGTTAAAAACAATTCCTTGATCCTCAACCACAAATTATGTTGAAAGGAACAAAATCTGTCTTAACTAATGTTCCTAAAGTTGGATTAGGATAGAGCTGGGATTAGAAACCTTATCTTTTTTACTCCACCAGCGCTTTGTACCATACTGTATCATACCACATATCATTCTGTAGTAAAAATGCTTGTTTAATTCTCAGTGAGGGCACGAATCATTTGTCTTATTAACTTCTATTTCCTGAGCCCTGGCATAGTATCTGGTACATGCACATGCTTACTCAGATACTTGTTAAAAGATTTAAAAGACAGAGTACGTGCAAGCCTTTTTAACAGATGGAATATAAATACATTTTATTGAAGAAAAAGAAGCAGGTAACTACACTTCAATTTATGAGCTGAAGCATGACATGTTATCACTGTCAAGATTTCTCCATGGGAATCTTGTTCTTTTTCTGGGCTTCTGAACCGTCAGTGGACTGCTGTGAGGACCACTCCAACTTAAGAGTGATACCAGATGCTGCCCTGTTTGTGTATGTGGCTCTTGTCCTGTATTCTTCTAAGTGATCCTCATGCCAAGTGTGATGTGTCTTGAGACTTTGAATGTCTACTTAAGAAGAAACTTCTGGTTGATGCTACAAAGTCATTATTCATCATCTTTTCTGGGTCATGGAATCCTTTGAAGAATTGCATAAAATCAATAAACTCTCTTCTGAGAAAAATGTGCAAGCAAAAAACATTGCACAGAATTTTAAGCGGTCTATAATTCTTTAAATTAAACTTCTGATAAAGAATCTCTGATCACAGGGTATGATAATGTTTATGTTGGTAATAAAGTAAAACAACAGCTAGACACACCTAAATTTGCTGGCCATGGTAACCATATTGGACTTGGAAGGTGAAAAATAGAAGTCTTGATAGAGGAAAGAATGGGATATGATTTTCTTCAAAGAAACAAAAAAGAATGATAAGCATTCCTGAGAGGAGAAATTTTTTTTTTTTTAAAGAGAAACGGCACCCCTTTGTGAAAGGGGTTAAAGTAGAAAAACCAAAGCTAATTAGGAGTACTAACTAGGCAAAGCAATCTGTAGTTAATGGCTATGGCAATGGTTTTTTCTTTGTGTTATGATGCTAAAACTCTGGCAGATCTTGAAAAAGGTAGTTTGTAGGTAATGATTGAACTGCACTTGGGGCTAGGAGAATAAGATACAGAATAAAAGAAAACATGTTTAAAGTAATCAAAAATCTCAGATATATACTTATACAAACAAAAATACTATGTTTCACTGATTTTATGGTATACTTTTTCACAGTATAATACCTCTGAAATTGGTTATAACACATTGGTTATAAGATACAACTGGCAGTGTTTTCTCTTTCTTAGTGGTACATTATGGTGTGTTTTACAACTGGTGGCCTATTAAGAGTCCATGAGGTACTGATAAATGGCTACTGATAATGATATATAAAAATATCAGGTTAGATATTTTAATACAGTTAAATCTTTGTATATTACTTATTACATATATAGATGCACTGGGTTCTACCCAATTTCATCATTCTGGTGGGCTTTACAGAGTCTAACTATATGCCTCCCGAAGTCTACTCAGACAAAACTAATATCTGGTTATTCTTAAAAAGGAAGAATCAAATTCTTCCCTCTCCAACAAATCGATGAATAACCTGTTCAGGTTTATACCTCTCCAGTCCCTTTTGCCTTCCCAGTATTTAGGTACTTAGTTCTTAACAACAGGTCTTCTGTATCCATTTTAAGATTAGGTAAAAAAAAGGGTGTTAACTGACTTGCCTAAAGTCATGTAGCTTTACAAGTGGTCCAAACACTAAATGACAACACAAATGAGGTAAACAGGATCTAAAAATTATCCAGCCCAAATGTCCCAGGGAATCTTTTAAAGTAAGAAATAGTTTAACATTTCCATGACTATCAAAGCATTATTAATGTCCAATCACATTCATAAAATAAAACTACATGAGATTGCTTGCAAAGATTAAAAATTAACTCACTTTGTTGGCAAAGGTGGGGGTAAAACAGACATTCCTATATAGTGCTGATGAAGTGTAAACTGCTACAATTTCTTTGGAGAGAATTCTGGAAATAACTGAAAAATATCCTTTGCCTAGCAAATCTTGTAGGATTTTTCTTATTGGCATGTTCTCACATGTGCAAAAGAACACTGCAGTTGTTTGTAACAACAACAGACTGGATAACTCGAGCTGAATATAAAAATTGTGACACAGCTGACAGCAGAATACCACCTATTTAAGCAAATGAGCCAGGTACGTGAAGCAAGAGAGAATAATCTCTAAAATATATGATTACATCAATAAAGCCAAGTATGCACACTAGACAACCATTTGAGATTAAAACAGGGTGGGAGATGAGGAGGAGGAGGGGGACATCACGCACACAAGCTTGTATATTTGTAGGCTATGGAAGAACAAAAAATTCCAGAAAGCACTAATGTCTCTGTGTCTCGGGTGGTAGAAATGAGAGATAAGGATTAAGTCAGGGAGGGAAATATTAATAATCATATAACCAAATGTGAATTATAAATAACAAAATATTTTTAATTTCCCCAAGATGAAGGATAAACCAACACAAAAGGCCAAAAGTTCTCTCAGCTTCATCTCTAAGAATCTGGTGAATGTTACCTTTCCACTCTTCTATTGTGTGTTCCCTTTCATCTAATTGCTTGTCAGGTATCTTTGGTGGTGGCTGCAAAACACGAGGGGACAATAATTAAGTCAGTTTATTGGGACTATATAAATTCTTTATAATTATTTGAAACATTAGCCAGATGGAAAGGGTTTATAAAAATACAACAGGTCAAGACTGATCAATCATCAACAACCTTTGTATGCAGAGAGACTAGTTTTGGACCACTCCTTTATGACAGGAAAAAGGATGCTTAATCATCTGTTATATTCCAACTTTTGAAATGGTTCACATTTTGTTTATATCACAGAATTTGCTATGCTTTGAACACAGTAATTTGTTTTATAACTAAGTTAGGATGGTCTTCCAGATATTCTAGCTCATGAGATCCAGTGTAAGGCAAGAAACAATGAGAGGTAACTTTATTTTGTGTAGGAGGTGCTTGGATATGCTTGTTAAGTTACTTTTAATACAAAAACAGAAAAACATCATCTTTTATCTCTTATATTATTTAAAATTAAAATGTCTCCTCCAAACCTAACTTTTTAATTCTAACTATAAGAGGCAATATATTTTTCAAACATTAAGAAAAGAACTTACAGCTTCTGCTTCAGAAGGATCATACCAGACATTGATATATGGATGCTGGAGAGCTTCATCTACAGAGATCCTTTTAGATGCATCAATAACCAGCATTTTAGATAACAAATCCCTTGCCTGACTGGCTGCAAAAATAATAATATTAATGTACATATATCTCTTAAGTTTTTAAAAAATTATCAGTACATTTCAGAAACTTGAAATTATCATTAAAAAGTATATGTTTTAAAAATAATAGATTTTACTATAGAATCGTTTAAGATAACTAAACCCTCGCTTTTCTCCATCATCCAAAGATATCCTCAGGCTACGCCCCATAATCAAATGGAAACACACACGCATGCACACACACACAATGGGATTAAATATATATATTTATTTAAAAGTACCTTTAAGTTTGTTGTGTTCTGAATCAGCTGGGAAAAGTACATCAGGGAAGAGTTTCTCAAAGCTATATCCAGCATATTTAGGTCTGTTTTCAACATAAGTCCTTACTGTTGGTTGTAGTTTCTTCATGAATTCGGGACATGGTGTTCCAAGCTGTTCAATAACTTTATTCCACTGATCAATATCTAATATCAAGTAGCTAAGAAAAATGCTCTGAGTATCTAATGTTCAACATGATCCACACATTAAATAACATGAAAATAACAATTTAAAAAATCCTAAGAAAGAATGTGGCAGTTATAAATTTTACAGCCACCTTGCAAAAGGCAATGCTTATAGGTGGACGGAAAGGATCAATAAACCAGCTTTGTTAACCTTATTGAGAGAGAGAGAGAGAGTATGTGTATGTGTGTGTGTTTCTAATACTGATTTTATCATAAAAATGTAAGCTTAAACTAACAAATTCTAAATACAAATTACTCAAAGAATTTTAAACTGTACATAATTTTAGAATATAAAATTTGCCATTTTCTTCTAGCTTATCAGAAAAATGTGACTGTCTATCCTAGAGGCTAATATTTCTTATTATTTGTTCTCTTTTTTTTGAGTTGTCTATACTAACAGAAAAAACTACTAGCAATAAAAATGATGGCTTTGACAAAAGTGGCATTTTCTTTTGCCATTCTTTATTTAGCTTATGTTAACAAAGTTTTTTTTTAAAGCTCTGAAACTTATAAAAATGAATCAGTATCTCATAAGTTGTAAGGTTATAATTCCCTAGTCTCTTTACACTCCAAGTCCCACCTGCAGACTAAGACCTAAAGCTTTCTTACTGTAACCCAGTGCATGTGGCTTTTCCCATCTTTCCTCCTAAGATAATTATAAGTGTTTCCAGCTGATAAACAGATCACTCATTGGTAATAAAAAAAGTACTCATATGAACCAAAATCATGAATCCAAATCTACTCATCATTTAAACTATTACTGCTGAAATTCTCAGATGAAAAAGATCAGTATGTTGAGAAATGAAACAACCAAAAGACATAAAAGGCATAGAAAATCAACAAAAAATGAGGTGGGGGTGGGGAACAAATCAAAAGGATGACCAGAAGCAAGAGACAATTCCAAAATTCATATTAAAGTCCTAATAAGCACTTCTAGATTTACTCAGGTATATAGTTACAAGAAAATTTTAATGTAAGCCATGATTTTTGATTTAGGTTAAATAAATCAACTCAAAGCCAGCAAGTAATAGTGGATAATTAACTTGAGCAGTTCTCAAAATTAACGTATGAAACAATCAATAAATGAGGGAAAGGAAAGTCTAGTCAAATAGCAGGTGGTATTTTCAAAGAGTAGAGCAATTTCACAATATTATTAGGGAGAGACAAAAGATATTATGCTTGAAATGTTGTCATACATTTTGACCTTTAGAAATTACATTTTAGGCCAAAGATAAGGATACGATCTGTACCTGGGAACAAAACACCACCTTTGATCATTTCTCCCATGATGCACCCAACTGACCAAATGTCAACTGAAAACAAAATGCAATGACATTAACATAAAAATTTTGGTTAAAATAAAAAAAATATAAACATATTAAAAAAAATCACGCACACCATGTATACTTTAAAATTATAGAAAGCAGTATAAAATAAAAATGAGTGACAGTGAATGTGCTCTAACTACCAGCAGAGACTGTATGTCTTACTGCCAGATGCAGTCTACAAATATTTCAGCTTCTTGTCTCAGCAATTTTTGAACTATAACAGCCACAAACTTTGTTTAAAAAACCCACATATATGAATGTACAATATTCATTTTTCATTAAAGAACATAAGGAAGTTCATCACCTAACTAATTAAACTGCTGCAGCAGCACAAGGATACAGTCCCTTCCTGGAAAGAGGATTTTGTGGCAAACCATTTCTCCCATAATGCACCCCACAGACCATAAATCCACTATATGTTTGCAGCACAAAAGAAGGAAAAGCAAAGCAAAAGGTCATTAAAATCAAAGAAGCATAATATGACTGCATTATATAAAAAACTGCAAAACATCACAAAAAGAAAAAAGTGATTTTAATTTTAGCTAATGGAATAATTTAAAACAAAATATTTTTCAAAAGGCTTTGAATCACAAAAGCAAACATGAAGTGTTGCTTTTTAACTACATATCTAATTTTAAAGTGAGAGCTATGCACAGAAATCACATGATTAAAAATCCTATATATTTCGTCACTGAAAATTTGTTCACAAAATATGAAATAGAACCAAACACAAACTCTGTTAATAAGGCTGAAAAAGTACACGAGGAAGCAAATTTAAAAAAATAAAATCTTGATACTATTTTGAGGTTCAACTGTGCATTATGCTCTCTCTTTAAGTCAAACAAAAGAAAAAAGCATGAGCAGAAAAAATCTAGTATATTAAAACGTTTAACAGAAAAAATGTTTTTTATGAACAATTATACTTTAAAATTTAATATAAAGCTCTCTAGAAATTTTCAAAGTGGATTTTGTATATTTATTTGAGAAGTGTTGTTTATCTTAAATTAGAAGTCATTTGTTTTCTTGGCAATGTCATGCTATATTTACCCTAGTATCCCAAAAGGAACAAGTACATAGAGAATGAACAAATGATTAAGAAAACTTAGTAAAAGAAGTATATTTCATATTTTCCACCTAAAGTTTTTAAACTTGTAAACTAAACTATTTTTGATTTCAGAAGTTAGTTTTGGCTAAATACAGTATGAAAGTTCCCACTTTAAATGAGAGCTCTAATCAATGCTGAAAAAATATTTGCTGAACACAGAAATGGGTAATTTGAGGATCTCTACCAGTTTCATTAAAACTAACAACACACTCTGACATTTTATATTTTTGGGTTTGAAAATCTAGAGTAGGTACTTGCAGTTTAATAGGAGAAGAGGAAGAATGAGCCATTTAAAAAGAAAGCCTTAGAAAATGGCAATTGTTTTTGAAGTCTGAAGGTCTAAATTCTTTAAGAACAAAAGAGGAAAAGGATAGAAATGGATGTTATGGATGTTAGAGTAAGATATACCCTTTATCCATGTTGGAGGACTTAGAAAATCAAAGTGTACTTTCTTTTTTTTTTCGTAGGTGGCAAGTTTAATAAGCAAGGAAACTTACATATGGGGTGACCACAAGACTAGCAGTTTTCCACACCCCCCTATCAAATCTTAAAAGTTTACACAGAGGCCTTAACTGGGTTCCGTCACATACACAGTAAAGACAGTCTCACTATCACATTTCTATATCAAGGCTGTATCCTTGGAGCAGCTTCTGGGAGCCAGGAAGGCAAGTGGGAAACACACATTCCAAGCTCAGGGGAGGGAGTGGGGAATCCCCAATTGCCTAGGCCCAGCTTGTATGTCAAACCAGCAGTCATGTCTTCCTGAAAATAAGTTCATGTCTTCTAATAAGGAAACTGCCAATTCATTACAGAATTGTAGGAGCTAAACTGGAAATAAATTTTGGAAATCCTATAGAACTTAAGTTTCTCTAAAATTTCATTTTAAAATACATACAAATGTTTTTATATTTATGGTATGTGATTCAACTTTCAAGGATAAAATTTTAGAGGAAAGTTAATATTCATAAATCAGCTCAGAGAATAAATTCTTCCAGGGTTTTCATTTTAGGCAAAAATCAATTATAATAAAATTTCCCTATAGATTTTATAGAAAATGGCAAACTTCAGTTAAATATCCAGGACACAAATGACATAGGTAACTTAAGGAAAATATTTTAAACAGATTTCTAAAGCTACAAGTACAGAGGTTATTGTTTGGGTCAGCAAAAACTTTCTCAGAACATGATAAATCTGGTTCACAAACAAAACTAGTTTTAAAGTGTCTGTTTAGCCTATTAGGAAGTTTGAATATATTCCATTATTTCATACTTTGCAAAAAGCTTTGAGGTAGCTTGCAATAAAAGACAGTGAAAGATAAAATAAAAGACAGTTGTTAAAACAGGTTGGGTAGGTGGGTAGGAAGGGAAGTGTCACTAAAAGGAAATTCTTATGTTTAAACTTGCTGGACAATGTAGTTATCATAATTAAGCATTACACTTGACTCAGTTTCCTGAGGAAAAAAAAAAGCAAAGTAATCTTATCTAAGACAGGAAAGTGTGTCAATTCTTTAAACATTTTTTCTTGGTGCTAATTTCTGGTAGGGAACTATCTTCTAAGATCTACATTTCCAGGACACTGACACATTACACAATATCTGTGACAATCAATGATTTCATAGCAAATGCAAAAGCAATCTTCATGTTGGTCATTTGAAGTATCAATTGTCAAAAAAAAAAAAAAGTCATACTAAATCCAAGTCACTTGATTATACAGAGTATAAAAATTTGGGGTACAGAGTAAAAGAAAAGAAAACAGAATGTTTATTTAAGAACAAAAAAATGGTAAATGGTTAAAGTATTTGTTTTTAATTAGCTCAGAAAAGGAAATTAAGCTAAAATCCTCAGTTTGATGTTACCTTTTATAATAAAGAATCTTGAAGACTGACTTAATAGCTTCCTGGCTGTTCCAGATTCTTTGCTAGAAAAAAACATCTAGGTTCTATTTCAGGGAGTATTTTAAATAAAGTTACCACATTAAAAAAGTTAAAGTTTAAAGTCAATATAATCCTGTGCAGACGTACTCATCTCCTAAATGTCTGGGACTCATTAAAATTTATTCTTAAATATAAATATGTGTATATATTTTTTTAAAAAATTCATGAACTACATGAAGATAATTTTCTTCAATCTTGATTCTAATGTTGATATATATAATTCGATATATCCACACAATAGTAATGCTATTTTTTAAAGGGTTTTGATGAAACACTGTTTCCTGCAAAAGGTCCCATTAATTATCCATCACCTTTGCAGAACGGCTTTACTGTAGCTCTTAAAAGTTTACACTAAGTGCTACTGCTATTAACTTTAGTTTCAGGGGGATGGAAATATGAGCAAATATCACTAACAGCCCACTAGGATTACAATTAAAGATTAACTGTTAGTCCACTTGAGTCCATCTCACAAATACTCATTTTCAAGTTATAGAAAAGTAATGGCATATATATCCAATGGTAGTGTTGACGGTTATGTATTTGTATTTAAATAAACAGGGGCCCCAAATTTTTCCAAACAAAATTTATAGTTACTTTCAAACTCTTGATAAATATATCAAACAGTGTGATACATTGAACTCTAGGCGCTTTGGCTTAAATATTTACAAAAGAAATCAAACAAAAGCAAACATATCAGAATAGTATTTCAAGTAAAGTGTTTGCTGACCGTTTTCTTTGTAGCCCATTCCTAGGATGACTTCTGGTGCTCTGTAGTAGCGAGTCACTACATAAGGTGTCATCATAAAACTAGTTCCAGCAGTCCTGGCCAGTCCAAAGTCAAGAATCTTCAAAGTGCAGTCTGATTTTACTACTATATTACTGGGCTTTAAGTCCTTCAAAAAAATAAAAATAAAAAATTACTGCTAGGATATACAGAAATACTTTGCTGTTCACAAGTTATCAGATCACTAGGAAAACAATTCATGCTAATTATTTCCCTCACCATAATTGATATTATTGGAGAGATTCATCATAATAGGCAAATTTGAGTAATTAGTTTGAAGGTATTTTAATTTTTGAATACATAGTTATTAGAGAAGTAATGTTGTATTTGCTGGGAATTATGACCAGCTGGCACTTTTTGATCAAGTGGAATAAAAGTGATTTGGAAAGGCATCTAAAAACTCTTGTAAGAACTATTATGATAAAAGAAAGAGAATCATCAGTTAGCATTTATATTTGCTAATATACTAAATTACCAGCATTTTTCCAAATCTCATTTTAAAGTCACAATAAATTTTATATAGATATTACAAATCAACAATGGACCATTCTATGTCAATCTAAGCAATTTTCGTTTGACCTTTCAAACTGGCAGGTAGGTGGTTCAATTCTAAAGAACTAAAACAGTCATTAGCAGTCTTTCTGTCATGGATTTCCCACCCCAAATCACACAAATTTGTTCATAAAACTTTTGTCTGCTTATAGAGGTAGGACAGCATTGTCTTGGTGCCAGTAATCTATAAAATTACTTGCTGCTGATGCTACTAAATAATGTCTTTGTTAAGAATTTTCCACGTGACCCCTGGAATTCTGTGCTATGATCACTAGAAAGAAAGCAGCCAGCATAAACATTCAAGGCTTCAAGTTCGACACATCTTGCCTATTAGTGCCAATAAATCCTATTATGAACCAAGAGACCAAGGAAAGCGAGCATATATCCACAAACACATTTCATTATTGGTACTGACATGCAGTACATACAATGAATACCAGTGATCAATGGAATAGAAAAAAAATGCTGGCTCAAAAGGCAATGATTACTTTTGTAATGTCTATATCCAGAAAAACATGTATGTGGTCTTTAACATATTTTGATAGGCAATCATGGATGAACTTTAAAGATATGTAAAGTAAGGGCTTTCTCAAATAAAAAAAAAAAGATCAATAGGCTTAGTGAAACAAAAGATGAAAATTTTCATTATTGCTATTCTGTAAATATACTATTGCCACTATTTCCAAAATACAGTATCTCAGCAAAGTAAAACTGCATGTTCAAGAATAAATATTACAAGCTTTGATATCACTTCCACATCTACAATAAAGATTAATGGCTCTTCATACACTCTAGAAATAAAATTCTAACCTTAAACACCTTATTTTGGAAAAATTAAGAGCAAAATACACCTTTTTAAAAAAACCAGATATTTAAAAGTCAAAAAAATGCCTCAGAGAATAGAACCTGAAATTCATCTTTGTATGTCAATATGTACTTTTTTACAGATGTTAGAACCATCGCCAACTACATGAGAAAAATAACTGAACTTTTATGCATTTGTGGCAGAGGCGGTAAAACTAACCTAGTAATATTCAATCTTTTCTTCAACGTATTTCCAGCCTCTTCAAGTTACATACGTAGTTAGTTAGGCAAGCCTGTGACTAGTTTAGTCGATGAGATGTGAGCAGGAGTAAAAAACAAAGGGCATCCTGTTGTTCCCTTGTTTTGGTGATTAGTAGCATTCCAGATAAGGAATGCTACTGGGCTGCTGAGCATCTATGTAAAGCAGAGTCTTCAGCCATCATGACTTGTAGTGGACATGCAGTGTGGGAAATAAACCTTAGCTGTGTTAAGCCACTGAGAATTCAGAGTTTATTTGTTACTTCTGCATAGTCTAGTTGTGACATTAATAAGAAATATACATTTGTAATAATAAGAAATATATATTTGGTCTTTGCCTCAGTTACTGGCTCTTAAAACCTTTAAAATTTCCTAAGTGATGAGAGCAATAAAGGTGAAGAGTGCTTTTTGTTATTCATAATAGGACCCTTCAACTAACCCTAAGTTTCTGTTAATGAGGTCACTTTTGGAAATCCCAAATGGATGGAGGCTGGTTGCCAGGTGAACCAACAATGTGATCAGATGTTAGAACTTTCAGCCCTATCCCCAGACCTTTTGGGAGCAGAGAAAGGCTAGAGATTAAGTTCAGTCACCAATGGCCAATGATTTAACTAATCATGCCCATGTAATTAAGCCTGCATAAAACCCCAAAAGGACAGGATTCAGAGAGCTTCTGGTGAACACTTAAGAGATTTGGGGAGAGTGACACCCAGAGAGATCATGGAAGCTCCACACCCCTTCCCACATAACTTGCTCTGTGCATGTCTCCATTTGTTTATTCTTGAATTATGTACTTTCTAACAAAGTGGAAATCCAGTACGTAAAATGTTTTCCTGAGTTCTGTGAGCCTCTAGCAAATTAACTGAACTTGAAAAAGGGGTCGTGGGAACCTCCAAATTATAGAGTAGGTCAGAAGCACAGTAATAACCTAGGCTTCTGACTGGCATCTGAAGTGGGGGCAGTCTTGTGGTACTAAGCCCTTAACCTCTGGGATCTGATGCTATCTCCAGGTAGATAGTGTCAGAATTGAGTTAAATTGAAGGACACCAAGCTGGTGTCCAGAGAATCTGAGAATTGTTTGGTATAGGAAAAACTACCACATATCTGGTGTCAGAAGTAGTACTACAGTACAGTAAACACACAGGACTGTTTTTCCTTTATACTAGTCTATTCTGACTAACACTGAAATTGGTGCCAGGAGTGGGGTGTTACTATTATATAAACACAGGACCACAGCATAGCAGCAGGGAAACTAATGTCAAAGGTTGGAAAAATAATCCAGGTTATATAGATAGTAGTAGTACATTTCATGACACTGTCACCTGCAATAACTGGGAAAGCACAGCACTTGCATAATGAACTTGAAGCTCTAGAATAGGGATTGGCAAATTGAGGCCTACTTGTTTTTGTAAAGAAAGTTTTATTGGAATACAGCCACATTCATTCAATTACTTTTTGTCTATGGCTGTTTTTCTGTTACAATGGCAAAGTTGAGTAGCTGTAACAGAGACGGTATATCATTTGCAAAGCCTAAAATATTTACTGTCTGGCTTTGCGTTTACCGAAAAAGCTTGCCTACTCTGCTTTAGAAGAAGATATTGGAAAGCAAAACTTTAGTCGTGTATCTTGGTGGCTATTGGCTACATTTGAAAGAATTAGCCACTTTAAAAAGAGAAATGAAAGAGAAGAATCTTGGGTCTAGAATTTCAGGGCCTTGCCATTCTGGAAAAGCTAAATGCTATAAAACACTTCAAAAACAAAAAAAGGGGCAGATTGTTCAAATATCTCCCCCTCCCAACCCAGGTATACTTCTTTATCTTATTGATGGATCTAGTCAGATGACTTGTTTCAGCCAATGGAGTGCTAGGGAATGTGATGGTCACCAAATCTGAAGAGAAGTTTTAAATGTGCTTGCTTGATTTAGCTTGGCTCTTGCTCTTCTTTCATCAAGAGAAAAAAACTGTGCCCCAGGAAGGCACTCCTTCAGCCTGGATGCTGAAACCTTATTATGTAACAGACCCTGAACCTAACTGACCCCATGATCTGGAACAGTGCCACACAGCCAACCTACAGATCTGAGCAAGCAATAAATGCTGCTTTAAGTCACTGATACTTGGATTTGTTTCTGAAAATCATTTTCACATAACGATTCTAAAAGCCCTTGAGAGAAAAAGACATAAAATCTTTCAACTGATGAAACTACTTCAGACTTGCCAACAGAAGCCAGAAAGCTTAAAGTTAGACATTAAGTCCAGTGACCTAACAAATGTGCTTTGAAAAGAACTGTAATTAAAAAGATAAAAAGCCTCCTAAGTTTCAGAGAGAACTATACTATCATAAAAACTCAACAATTCTGTGGCTATTCTAATCTTAAAATGGTGGTTCTCAATTCAGGACAAGGGATATATGGCACTGTCTGGAGACATCTTTGGTTGTCACACTAGGAAGTACTACTGGCATCTAGAGAGCAGAGACCCAGGAATACTGCTAAACATTTTACAATTCACAGGACCATCCCTCAAAAATATCATTTATCCAAAATATCAACAGTACCCAGGGAGAAGGACTGCCTTCAAGTGACATTTGACCTCCCATATTTTATAGACAGGAAGCTGAGAAGCTGAGCAGCCCCCAAGAAGAGCACATTTCCTAATACCCACTTCATATATATTCAAGAAGGACAGTGGAAAAGAAAGGCTCTCCACAGGATGCAAACAGGTACCACAGAGAACAGTGGACATGGCATGCCTCGCAGAGATCAGAGTCAGGGCCTAATCAAGGAATATTCCCCACCCCAGGGCAAGGGACACTCACAATGTCTGTCCAAGAAAATTTCATATTACGAATAACCAATATTGCATTTTTAAAATTCCCAAATGGGGCTGTTTATTGTGGTTACTCTGGCCCTGTTTAACCATTACATCTAGGAGATGGGGCAGGGGAAGGGAATGGCCAGATAATTTGGTCATTTTAGTTCCAATGTTTTGGGACCAAGAAGAACCATATCTAGATTAGATGTAGAAGTTACCAAGTATCACCTGGAACTAAATGCCTCGATGGAATAGGACTTTGGGTTCTCTTGCCTAAGGAGGGGATAACTGTGGAATAAAGGGAGCAAAGGAATTTCTGATAACCAGAAGGGTAGACTGTGGCAGAGACTGGTGCTCACCACCATTCTGAGGTCTGCCTTCCCACGTTTCCCATTCCCCTAAAACTGGGCAGGTTCTTATGACTAGTTCTGACAATGGGCTTAGAGAAGTGATGTGTTCATTTCCAGGCTAAAGCACAGAAGAACCAGCACACACCACCTGGCTTTCTTTTCCCAACACAATGACCAGCACCTATCTAGATGGCGGAACCTCAATCAGCTTTGGTCTCTGAGTGACTATGTAGAACCCCATCTACCACCCTGACTTATATTAAACCTCTAAAGGATGAAAGTTCAGGTTATTTTACTGAGTAAACAATCTCAGACTAGTAGAGATATTAGCTAAGGATGAGGGGAATTTGAATAAGTTAGAGCAGAAAGAAGAGTACCAATTGTGGCCTCAAGACCACCTGCAGAAGTGGGTACAGTAGTTTATTCCAGTGAAGTTCTTCTTATAAGTTACTTAAGGAGCATATATCAAATAAAATCATAGAGGAACGGTTTCCAGAACTTACTGTATGAAGAAAGTAGGAACAAGCGGCACCACGGGTGGCCTACAGTGGGTGCTGTTATGCCTGCTCTGATTTCTGTTTAGGACTAAGGCACTCATTCTTTCAGATGCTAGCAGTGTTGGTTGCTGAGTTTTCAACAACTCTCCCCAGGAACTGCCCTCAGCCACAGAATGCTACCTTTTCCAAGGTCATGCTGCTCCCCAGGCCAAAGGTCCAGTTAAGTTACCTTCTGAGGCCACTGGAGCAATTAATTGTACCCAATTCAATTTCTCACTCTGTGAACTTTTAATTCCTTTATTCCCTGCACAGATGCTGATCCTGAGGGGACATCCTAATAAACTTCTTACACGTGTATCTCCACCCTGGAGTTTGGCTGTCAGATAGTCTGATCTAAGATAAAGGCATATTCTTCATCATAGGTAGACCACAGTATGCCTTCCATTAGTTTAAATTTATTATGTAAATTTTCTATGGTTGTACTGGATTTTTTAATACTTTAACTACACTAAGGGAGTATGTTAGAATATCCCAATACTATTGTGTTTGTGTCTTTATTCTATTTTCTACAATTTAAGCTTTGTGCAATATAACTCCACTCCATGTATCAAGTTTCTTGAGTTATTTATCTAAATATGTGTATTATACCCTTCATCCTTATACAGTGACTCTTTCCCCCCACCATATTAAATTCCACCTATTTAGTCATCCTAGTTTTCATGTTTGCATTTTCTAGGTACGTCTTTGCCAATACCTTTGCTTTCAGTCTTTGGAAGTTAGCTACAACTGTTTTCATTATAGAAAAACATTGTTGTTGTTGGTTTTATCTGTATGTGTGTGTGTCAAAATTTGACCTTTTTTCATTAAGGGGTTTATCCCATTTATATCTTAAATTATATATTGGTCTTCAGTAATTTATGTTTCTTGCTTTTTCTTTTGTTTTCTACCTCCTATCATTTCTGTTCTATTGACCTGCTGCCTCCATTAATCTAGAAATTTTCTATATTTCTAGATTAACTTAACTTCAAATTAGCTTCCCTGCTGGCAGATTACTGTCCTGATCCACTGGACAAAGAAAACCCAGAAGTTTAACTCATTTGCTCCACCTCATATAATATATGAGTATGGGAGGAGGAAAATAATATACTCTCTTATTTAAAAAGAGTTCTCTTATGTTGCTTCAAGATAGCATTAGACATATTATAGCAACTGCATATATAATATAAAAAGCAATCAGTTAGACTAACTAAAGATAAACCTGAATATCTGAGATATATAACTGTCTTAAAATAGTTATTTTGAGCACAAATATATGTACTTATTATGAGTTAATTGCTACAATGTAGCTCAGAAGGAAGATATAATTCTGCTGAATTAAATAAATTTTAAAAGAGTTCCTCTCAAATTAGAGGCACGATTTTTCAAACAATAAGCTAGATTTAAAACTAAAATACAAAAATATGTCCAGAGAAAAACTTGTACACATATGTTCATGTCAGCATTATTCATAACAACCAAAAAATGTTAACAGCCCAAATGTCCCTCAAGTGCTGAATGGAGAAACAAAATGTGGTACATTCGTACAGTGAAATACTATTTGGCAATAAAAAGAAATAAAGTACGGATACATCATACATGTATGGATGATACTTGAAAACATTATGTAAAAGAAGCCACCACAAAAGACCACATACTATATAATTCCATTTACAGATGAACCTTGAATGACACAGGCTGGCTGGAACTACACAGGTCCACTTGCAATTTTTTCAATAAATACTCTTATGATTTTCTTAATAGCTTGGATATGACACACATCACTTCTGCTCTAAGGCCAATGACAGAACTAGTCATAACGGTCTGCCCAGTTGTAAGGGAACTGGGAAATGTGGGGAGGCAGACTTCAGAATGGTGGTGAGCACCAGTCTCTGCCAAAGCCTACCCTCTACCCTTCTGGTTATCAAAAATTCCTTTTCTCCCTTTATTCCACAGTATATTCTCTCCCTTATGATTTTCTTAACATTTTCTTTTTTATAGCTTACTTTGTTATAAGAATATAACATATAGTACATATAAAACAAAATATGTGTTAATCAACTATATTATCTATAAGGTTGACAGTAGGCTATTAGTAGTTAAGTTTTGTGGAGTCAAAACTATAAGCAAATATTTAACTGCATAGGGTGCAAGTCAGTGTACCTAACCCCCATGCCATTCAAGGGTTAATTGTGTATGAAATGTTCAGAACAGGCAAATATAAGGAGAAAGCAGATTAGTGGTTGCTTAGGCTGGGGGAGAACGTGGCAGGGAAGAATGAAAATTGAAGGCTAATCGGTTCATAATGAGATTTGAAGGCTAATGGGTGCAGGGCTTCTTTAAGGAGGGAAAAAATGTTCTAATATCATGGTGACGGTTGCAAGACCTTTGAATAAAAAATGAATTGTACACTTAAGTGGGCAGTGAATTATATCTCAATAAAGAAGTTAAAAAACAAGATACAAATATATAAAATGTTTCTGAATACATATAAGAAACACAAATGGTGAATACTCAAATTTTATATAACTGATAAATAGCAGGATATTTTATATACTGCTTCATTTTAGAGCAAAAATAGCCTTATATCACTCCATATAAATTAGCAAAATACATGTTCCAAGAATATGATAAAAGGCTGTGATATTAAAAATGGCAGAGTAGATAGTTCCATAGAAACATCAAAAAGCGGAGCAAAAATGATCAAAATAAACTTTGGAAATCTGGAAAATAGTCAAAGGTTTACAACCAAGTGAATAAAGAATCAAGAAAGACACAATTTAAAAAAAGAGGTCCCTCTCAGTTTCTTTACTCTTTCACTGTCCTCGTCTATTGTCATTGTCCTTCTCACTGTCCTTACCTATGCCTCTGAGAGGAGACCACACTCTGGAGTGTTAACCTATTTTCTAATAAACTTTCCTTTTGACTCTAACTTTGGTATGTGTGTTGAATCCTTTCTACATTTTCCACCAAAGGACCTTTTTTTTCTCTCAGTCCAGGGCTTGGTCTCTGCCCAACTTGGGGAAATTTGCCCTGTCCTGCATCATCTTTCTGGCTGACCATGAAAAGATCAAAGAACATAAACTCATCCCACCCAAGTTCGCCATTGCTCCTCTCATCTAAGAGTGGCTGGGATTCGTTTCCCTATGCCGTGAAGATCAAGTGGCCTTGGGCAAACGGTTGATGTTGTTTCTAATAAGCTGGTGAGAGGCTTGTTCTCTAATGGAGCAGGAGTCCACTGGTACTGTCTACTTTTCCTACTTTTCTTCCTCTAACTTCCCTGACTCGGTGTCACCAGGGGAACTACAGAGAAGACCTACTGAGGGACCTGTCCAAATTCCAAATTAAAAGATTGTGCAGCACCTTTTGGCCACAACAGGATGGGTAAGCCTCCAGGGGAATCTTCTGTTCCCTCCTCTTAGCCCCTTGCTTTCATTTTGGCTGGCGTCTCGCAACCGGGGAAGCAGTGGGCTACAGAAGCATGCTGGGGCTTACTCCCAGATCTTGCCCTTTATCCTTTTCCTCCTTCCCTCCCCCTCCAGCAGGAACTCTAATGGGGAGGAGGCTGGGTCACGGTAGCAGCTCCACTGAACTTTTCTAACTCATCCCAATCTATCCTGTCCTCATTTCTGAATTGGTTCCAGGACTCCAGAGCAATTTCAGAGAGGGTCCAAATAGTGCAGAGCTGAGTGCCCCGATTGCATCGGGTTCCCTGTCCTGCATCCCCTACAGTGCAGGACTTCAAGTTAATCACCCCACCTCACCCGAAAAGCTAGCCTTCTTTTGCTATCCCTGAATTTCTGTGTCTTTTTCTCTCCCTTGGAGCCACAGGTAAATCCCTGCAAATACTCAGAGCAGCAGCCGACCCAGACTGCTGCTGTCATTTCCCCTCTGGCAGTGGGGGGCCCAGGACCCTGCCTGCATTCCGGTTGTAGGAGCCACAGGTAAATCCCTGTGCACACTCATAGCAGTAGTGGGCCAGACATGTACTACCATTCCCCCACCTTCTGCCTTTCCAGGAAGCACTTCGCCACAGAGCCTATGTGCACCCCTCTCAGGGGGTGGAGTAATGCGCTTTCAGATTCAGGTTCAGCTAGGATTGTGTTCTTAGGTATCTTAAGGGTTAAGGTTCAGGGTTCCCAGGTTCAATTTCCCCTAAGGGAAGAATATATTTTCTCCTTCCTCTACAGCAACACAGGCACTTTCCAGCTTGAAGCCCCATGCCCAGCTGTCAGCAGCGAGGACCCATGGGCCCCCCCACTTCCAAACTAATGATGGGAGGGGGACCAAGAAGTTTGGTCTGTACATGGTTCCCTAAACTACAATACTCTCCCACAATTAGATCTATTTTGCAAGAAAGAGAAAAAGTGGGAAGAAGTTCCCTATGTATGAGCTTCTATGTTCCTTTACCAAGACCCAGACTTACTAGATGGCCCAATCACAGGAGCGCCTTCCAGGAGATCTCAACATAATCAGGAATTTTCTCCTCCCCTTTTACCCTCACACTCAGAGGAAACCAAGTTCTCTGGGAACCTCATCTATTTCATTGCTCCCAGAGAAAACTAAATATGCACCCTCAGGGAAGTTACAAATACTGATGATGGGGAAATAATAAGAGTATGTGCATGACCTCTGAACTGTATTTGTCAGTATTATATACATAATATGGTAGTTAAGAATTCTAATTACAATAGAAAGGAAAATGTATGTTTTTTTAACAGAAGGCATAAAGTAAAGAGATATATTTTGAAGGAAATTGAAGGAAAGGTGTTTGCCTTAAAGTCGGTTATTTCTGAATAAGTGAAAAGAGGCAAACTGAAGGAATAAGGGAAGTTGTAAGTTTGTGAAGAGAAGTCCTGAGAGGAAATTTTAAGTGATTAAGCTAAACAAGGTTGGAAATTTAAATGTCAAAAGCAAGCTAATACAAAATTAGAGTTGCTTTTAATGTTTCTTAGACTACTGTTCTGCTGCTGCTGTCATGGAAAAGTTTTCTGAGTAGAAAACAAGGATTCTGTGCTTCATCAAAATAATTTTGTGTTTTATGTTGCCTTAACCAGTTTTCTGAGGCTTTTAGAGAATATACTAACATTGGCCCAAAGTCTGAGGGCCAGACACTACTGGCTACACATTTCATAACTCAGGCTGTGCCCAATATTAAAAAGGAAGCTCCAAAAGATGGGGCCTAGACCTCAACCCTGCAGGCTGCCTTGGTGCCAGAGGTCTTTAAGGTGTTCAATAACTGGGACCAGGCAGAGAAGGAAGCAGAGCACTAAAAGGCGCAAATTTTATCTGCCATAATACAAGGACCACCATCTCGAGGTGACCCGAGGCAAAAAAAACAAAAACCAAAAAAACAAAACAACCCTTTCAGGACTGGAGATCCTCAACCTTGGTCGGTCATGGTTGGCATTGTTGGGATCGGGGTATAATAAATGCGTAAACTGCAAGAAGGAAGGGTACTAGAACAGCGAGTATCCATCTAGCCCTGGGAAGCTGGGGATGGGTGGACCTCATAAGCCCTCTCCCCTCATAGCAAGCCTCTCATGAGAGAGCTGCTCTCTTCCCACAACAGAGGCCCAAGCAACTTGCTGGCTTGTCCTAGAGAAATCATTGCAATCACAACAGGGGAGCCTCAGGTCACCCTTGACGTGGCAAGGAGGAAAATTGAATTTTTACTAGATACTAGAGCTACCTACCTTTTCTGTACTGACCCATCCCATGGGCTTCTCCAATGCTAACTGCACAGTGACAGGAATAAATAGCCAGCCTAAAATAACTTAAGATAACTTACTTTTCCCATTGTGAGACTGGGACTGTTGCAAAATGTTGCAACATGAGACCAATGAGAAACCAAGCACCACCTGGAGAGTTGGAGAACTCATGTTTATTACGCTGGTGGTCCCAGAAGAGCTAGCCTCTGAAGATCTGGGTGCCGAGCTCAGGGGCAATTTTGTTTTTATAGAGCTTATTTGGTATGAGCTGATTGGTTAATTTGTCCTCAGACAGTTACAGACTGTAGGAGTTACTATGGGCTATGGGCAGTTACAGAGCATGAGATTGTCAGACAGGAAATTAGGCAATACATCTGTTATCTAGACAGAACAATCAAAGGGGATGGTGAGTCTTCAGGTGATCTCCAGATCACTCTGTCCTTTGGCCCATGCAGCAAGTATGTCTACAGAAGCAGAACAAAGAGCTGATTACAAGGTTAGCTATTTAAGTGGAAAATGCCTCTTCAGGACTAGCAGTGAAATTTCCCAACACATGTCAGGACCCGGGTCTGGTGTGCAAAGCCCCTCATTCCAGGAAATGGGGTGCAGCCAAAAAAGGGGGCAGCCCCCTTGCCCATCACACAATACACATTTGTGGGAAACCTGGTGTTAAACCATTCATAGATGACTGGCTTCTATTTCAGGGTTTCCAGAAGAGCAGAGCAGCTCCCTCCCTGTGATCTATTGAAAGTCAGTCCTCAACTCAAACAGAAAGAGCCCTATCAAGTTTTGTTTAATTTCCCAACTGCTGTCAGATTACAAGGAATCAACAGCTGGGTATATCTGTCTTGAATTAAACCAGTCTCTTATGAGCCCTTATAGTTTCCTCCAGAAAATGAAATAGGAAGTGCAACCTATTCCTGTGAACTCGTGGAAGACTGTAAGCTCTTGTTTCAAAAAATAGATAAGTTCACAAATCCCAGGGAATCAGGGGACTTTTCTGAATAATTATTCTTTTAGCCTGGTGTCTCTGCCACTATTCTCTTCAAAATGATTCAATTTCCTTTCACTAGATATCTTCACCTTAAATTAACAAACTGCCATGAAAAAGTAACTTTACTGTCAATTACCTCTACTATTAATTTTGACTTTCGTCTTTTCAATCTTTTTGCTAAGTTCTAGGCTGCAAGGCTTCCTACCACTTCTACATGCTGGAACAACCTCATGTTTTCTGCTTCAGGGCCCTTAGAATTGGCTTCCAGAGATTTTTGTTCCCTAGTAGGCAGGGTCTACAGCCCTATCTCAGCTTTGAAAAAGTTAGAGGACAGACCTTCATCTCTCAACATCCCCTTAAGAATAAAGGAATAAAATCTCTGAGTGGGGAATTAAGTAGCCGGGAGGCAAGAGAATTATAATGTTAATCAAGCTACATTAGAGACTGCAATATGCTGATCAGCCCCTACAGCCAGGCCAGGAGAACACCTTTAAGACAAAGGAAGATTGCTGCTAGGATTGCTAACAACCCATTCCCCATATCAGTGAAGGGGAAACAGGAACCAATAGTCATTCCCCATAGCTAAAACTATGGGGAATCTAAGGATTAAAGGCTGGGAAGTACCAGCCAGCCAGCAGGCTTTTTTTTTTTTTTTTTTTTTTTGGCACTACAAACTCTTCCCCTTCTTCACCATATGTCCATATCAAAGGAAATGGGAACTAAAGAATGACATATAAACTGAATTCCCTGAACACTCAGGGGCTCTCTCAGTGCCTTTACTCTGTTTCACTCACTGTCCTTGTCTCCTCTATAGTCACTGTCCCTCTTTCTGCCTCTGTGAGGAGACCACAATCTGGAGTGTTAACCCTTTCCTAACAAACTTTTCTTTTGGCTCTAAAACAAAACAAACAAAATAAAACAATAGAAAAGATGTACAGTGATTTTAATAGTCCTTGCTCTACCCATCTCCATGGCTGGGAAGGGGGTCTTGAAGAAAGCAGCCTGCGTTCTCAGTGTGTGACAATGGTCCTGGACTATAGAGAGAGGATATTTCTTTAAAACATCATAAAGAAAATAAAGAACCCACTATGCCTGGGACAAAACATTAAGGTTGAGGAAAACAGGACATGAAATACCATTAAATAACATACACAAAATAGGAGTCCTTAAAGGAAAGAACAACAGGCAGAAAAATATTTTTTAAAATAATGACTGAAAACTTTTAAAATTTAATGAAAGGCATTCATCTACACATCTAAACTGATCAATAAAATACAAGGCTAAAAGCAAAAAATCTGCAGACTCATTAAAATCAAACTATCAAAAGCCAAAAACAAACAAAAGAATTCTGAGAGCATCGATAGAGATACAACTTGTCACTTATAAGCGATCCTCAATGATATTAACAGCTAGTATCTCAAAAAAAAAAACAAAAAACAAAAAACAAAAAACATGGAGGCCAAAGGCAGTGAAATGACACATTTAAAACACTGAAAGAAAAACATGCCAAACAAAAATTCTATATCCGGAAAAACTATCCTTCAAAAATGAAGCATAAATTAAGATATTTTGAGATAAATAAAAGCTAAGGGAGACTGTCATTAGTACACTTATCTTATAAGAAATGCTAAAGTGAGTCCTCAAGGTAGAAATAAAAGAACACTGGACAGTAACCTGAAGTTATATAAAGAAATAAAGAATACTAGTAAAGGTAAATACACAGGTAAATGCAAATGCCAGTATTACTGTATTCTAAGTTCCTATTTTCCAATATGATTTAAAAGACAAATGCAGTAAACAGTAATTATAAGTCTATCTTCATAGGCACACAATGTATGAATATGTAATTTTTGACAACAACAAAAAAAAAAAGGGGGAAAAGAGAGTGTACAGGAACAGAATTATTTTTTTTTTAGGTGAGGTAACCCTTGGTTGACCTCACAGATTGCAAGGACCTTGTCAGATTACAATCTCTTATTTTTTATTTTTCATGTCTACAGCACCTGGTCTTCCTAGGTGGTCTCCCATCCAAGTACTAAACAGGCCTGATCCTGCTTAGCTACGGAGATCAGATGGGATCGGGCTTGTTCAGGGTGGCATGGCCATAGATTAGAATTCTTATATACTATTAAAGTGATAATAATTCAAAATAAATTGTTATAAATTGAATAGGTTAATTGTAAACTCCAAGGTAACCTTTAAGAAAAAAACTGAAAAATAACATAGGAAATGAGAAAAGAATCAAATGGTACACAACAAAAAAGTAATTACACAAACAAAAGAGTAGTAATGAAGGGAGTGAGAGACAAAAAGATGTGATACAGAAAACAAATAGTACAATGGCCAAGTAACTTATTCCTTATCAGTAATTATTTTACATGCTGATGGATTAAACTCGCCAACTAAAAGCCAGAGAATGGCAGAGGGATAAAAGAAACATGATCCTACTGTAGGCTATCTACTAGACTCCCTTCAGATTCAAAGGCACAAATAAGTTGAAAGTGAAAGACTGAAAAAAGATGTTGTATCCAAATAAAATCAAAAGAGAGGTAGAATAGCTATACTAATATCAGGCAAAACAGACATAAGTCAAAAACTGTTACGTGGGGCAAAGGACAACATATACTGGTAAATGGGTCAATCCAGGAAGAATATATGTGTACATGCATAACAAAGCCCCACAATACACGAAGCAAAAACTGACATAACTGAAGGGAGAAATAGACAATTATATAATAATAGTTGAAGACTTCTATACCTTACTTTCATTAACAGACAAAATTAGTAGACAGAAGATCAAAAAAGAAATAGAGAATGTGAACAGCACTATAAACCAACTAGACATAACAGACATATGTAAAATATTCTCTCCAAAAATAGTAGAATACATATTTTTCTCAAGTGCACATAGAAACATTATTCAGAATAGACTATACATTATGCCACAGGACAAGACTCAAAGCATTTAAAATAATGAACTCATACAAAGTGTATTCTCTTACCCAATGGAATGAACTAGAAATCAAGAAAATAGAAAAGTGGAAAATTCATACACTTATGTAAATTAACATACTCTTAATAGGTCAAAAAACAATTCACAAGGGAAATTAGTAATACTTCAAGATGAATGAAAATGAAAACACAACACACCAAAATTGAGGGAATGCTGAAAATCAGAGCTCAGGGGCAATTTTATAGCTTTTAACACCCATATTAAAAACAACAACAATGACAAAACCCCTCAAATCAATAACCTAATATTCCACCTTAAGAAACTAGAAAGAGCAAACTAAACCCAAAGCAAGATGCCAGAAAATAATAGAGAATAACAAAATTACAGACCAGAAAAATAGAGAAAATCAACAAAATCGAAAGTTGGTTCTTCAAAAGGAGCAACAAAACTGAAAAACCTTTACCTAGACTAAAGAAAAAAACAGAAAATGTAAATTACTAAAATCATAAGCAAAGTGGGGAACATTACTACTGACTTTACAGAAACAAAATGGATTATAAAAGAATACTATGAGCAACTGTGCACCAACAAATTAGATAACTTAGATAAAATGGACAAGTTCCTGAAAACACACAGTATTACCGAATCTGACTCAAGATACAGAAAATCTGAACATATCCATAAGAAGTGAAGAGAGTGAATCAGTAATCAAATCTCACAAAAAAGAAAAGCTCAGGACCAAATGGCTTTACTAGCAAATTATACCAATCATTTAATTAAAAATATCAATCCTTCTTAAATTCTTCCAAAAAATGAACGAGAGGAACACTTCCTAAACTGAGGCCAGCATTATCTTGATACCAAATCCAGACAAACGCATCACAAAAATAGAACTACACACTAAATCACTTATGACCATAGATGCAAAAATTCTCAGCAAAATAATCCCAGTAACATATTTAAAAATTATACATTATAACTAAGTGGAATTTATCCCAGGAATACAAGCAAGAGTGGTTCAGTATACAAAAATCAATCCATTTAACATACCACACTAACTTTATCAGGGCAAAACAAATACAATCATCTCAACTGATACAGAAATGCATTTGACAAAATCCAATACCTTTTCATGATAAAAACACTTAAACTAGGGCTAGAAGGTATGTGGTGAAAAACTGATCTTATGTGAAGACAGTTCTGGATTTTGCCCTAAGCTATAGGTGATCTCTCGGCCCCTGGAATGTCCTGACTGAAAGCAGTATCTTTGTTTGCCACAGGACTGTCTAACAACGAGATTTATGATAGATAGGGCTTTGGGACACATATTTGTTTCAACCTCAGGAGTAACTGGAGACTAAAGGTACTGGTTATAAACCTTAGGAAGTGTTGGAGACTAAAGTTTTGGCTACCAAAGGCTTGGGTGAGCTTTCCTGGTTGGCAATACTCTGTATTTTCAAACTTTGTAGCTGCGAGGACAGAATGACTGACTGAAACCTCCATGTCTGGACTTTTCTCAGATTCTGCCCTATGCATCTCCTCCTTTGGTTGGTTCTAACTTGTATTCTTTTGCTGCAATACAACTGTAATCATAAGTATAGTGCTTTTCAGAGTTCTGTGAGTTATGCTAGTAAATTATTGAACCTAAGAGTGGTTGTGGAAGCCCCAAATTTGCAGCTAGCTGATCTGAAGTGAAGACAGTCTTAGAAACCTCGTGGTTGGTATCTGAAGTGAAGGCAGTTTTGTGAAGTCTGTACCCTCTGTACACTGTGACTAACTTCAATGCAAAATGGAACTTCCTCAAATAGATAAAAACATTTATGAAAACTCCATGGCTAATATCATACTTAACGGCGAAAAGACTAGAAGCCTTTCTCCTAAGATTAAGAGCAAGACAAAGATGCCCACTTTGGTCACTTCTATTCAACATTTTACAGGAGGTTTTAGCTAGAGCAACTAGGCAAAATCAACAACAACAACAACAAACAAAAGGCACCCAAATTGGAAAGGAAGAAGTAAAACTATTGTGCAAATGATGTGATCTTATAAAGAGAAAATGATATAACAAAAAAATCCAAACAAAATCCCTAGTAGAACAAGCTGAGCAAAGCTGCATGATATAACATCAATATGCAAAAATCAATTGTTTCTATACACTAACAATGAACAATATGAAAAGGAAATTAAGAAAACAATTCCATTTGTAATTAACTTTAAAAGAATAAAATACTCAGGAAAAAAAAATTTAATAAAGGAGGTGAAAGATGTGTACACTAAAAACTATAAAACATTGCTGAAAAAAATTTAAAAAGATCTATGTTATAGACTGCATTTTGTGTCTTCCAACCCTAAATTCACATGTTGAAGACCTAACCCCTAATGTGGCTGTATTTGAAAATAGGGCCATTATGGAGGTAATTAAGGTTAAATAAAATCATAAGGACAGGACCCTAATCCAAAGAATTAGTGTCAAAGAATTAGAGATACCAAGACAAGCATGGGCTTGCCCTCTACCTCACCCTTGCCCTTGCCCTCACCCTCGCCCTCCCATCCCCACTCCGCCCATGCACAGAAGAAAGGACATGTGAAGACACAGTGAGGTGACTGTCTGCAAGACAGAAAGAGAGGTCTCACCAAAATCTGAATTTGCTGGCACCTGGTCATCGACTTGTAGCCTCCAAAACGGTGAGAAAATAAATTTCTATAGTATTTTGTTATGGCGGCTCAAGCAGACTAATACAACCTAAATAATTGGAAAGACATCCTGTGTTCATGAATTGGAATACTAAGTATAGTTAAGATGGCGAAACTACCTAAGCAATCTACAGATTCAATGAAATCCTAATAAAAAATGGCCTTCTGTAAAATGGAAAAGCTGATACTCAGATTCATATAAAATCACAAGGGGCCCTCAATAGTCAAAATGATGTTGAAAAAGAAGAATGAAGTTGAAGGACTCACATTTCCCCATTTCAAAACTTACTACGAAGTTACAGTGATCAAAAATACAGTGGTAGTGGTGTAAGGACAAACATGGATCAATGGAATAGAACTAAGAGTCCAGAAATAAAACAATGTATCTATGGCCAACTGATTTTTAACAAGGGGGCCAAGACCATTCAATTGGGAAACAATAGTCTCTTTAATAAATGATGATGTGACAACTGGATTTCCACAAGCAAAAGAATGAAGTTAGACCATTGCCTTATACTACATACAAAAATTAACTAAAAATGGGTCAAGGACATAAACATAAGAGCTAAAACTGTAAAATTCTGACAAAAACACAACATCTTAATGAACTTGGATTTGACAATGGATTCTTAGACATGATACCAAAAGCACAAGCAACCAAAGAAAAAATAAACTGTATTTCATGAAAATTAAAAACTTTTGTATAAAGGCTAACAAGTAAAAAAAAAAACAAAAAAAAAAAACAACATACAAAATGGAAGAAAATATTTACAAATCACAAATAAGGGCCGAGTACCTTAAATATATAAAGAACACTTAAAACTCAACAACAAAAAAACAACCTAATTAAATATGGACCAAAGACTCAAACAAAAATTTCTCCCAAGAAGATATGCAAATGGCCAACAAACATATGAAAAGATGCTCAACATTATTAGTCATTAGGGAATTGCAAATGAAAACCACAATGAGAAACCATTTCATATTCACTAAGATGGCTGGAATAAAAAAGTTAATACATACTGGTAAAGATTTAGAGAAACTGGATTCTCAGTCATAAATTGCTACTGGGAATGTAAAATGGCGTATCCCCTATGAAAAACTATTTGGTGGTTCCTCAAAAAGTTAAATATGTAATTACTATTTGACCCAGCAATTCCACTCCAAGGTAGATACTCAAAAGAATTAAAAACAGGAACTCAAACAAACACTTGTACATGAATGGTCATAGCAACACTACCTATAAAAGCTAACAGCTAGAAATAACTCAAGAGTCTATCAAAAGACAAATGCATAAACAAAATCTGGTAAATACATACAAGAGAGTATTATTCAGTCACAAAAAAGAACAAACTATTGATATATGTTACAACATGGTTGAATTTTGAAACATTATTCTAAATTAAAGAAGTGAGACACAAAAGGCCACATATTGTATGATTTCATTTATGTGAAATCCAGAAGAGGTAAATCCACACATACAGAAAGCAGACCAGGATGATGCAAGGGGCTTAGGTGAGAGGGAGAATGGGGAGTGACTGCTTAATGGGTATGAGGTTATCTTTTGAGGCAATTAAAATATTCTGAAATTTGATATTGGTGGTGGTTGCCCATGTTGTGAATCTTCTAAATGTTACTGAATTGTACACTTCAAAATGGTTAATTTTGTTATGTGAATACCATCTCAATCATTAAAAAAAATTACGATGATAGTATTTTCTACTAACCCGATGAATAATTCCAGCAGAGTGAAGGTGCTTGATTCCACACAGCATCTGATAGAGAAGGTAGGACATTCTTTCATGATCTAGTTCCATCTGAATCACTTGGCAAAGATTTGCATCCATGAGCTCCATGACTATGTAACTTCATGGGTGAAAAAAGATGACAGCTAAAGTGTACAGCAACAATCTAAGAATAATGTACTAACATAATAAAATTTTAATTATCACACTTACACATCTTGAAATTCTTCTAGGGATTTCTGTGGTGTGAAAACATTCAAAAGGCCAATTATCTGTGGCAAAAGCAGAGAGGATGAAAAATTAGAAACTACTTCATATTATTCTTATTTGGGTACTGCAAATACATGGGCTAAAAAATCCACCATTAGTTTAAAATGTTTCAAATCTTACATTCTAAGCTCAAGTAATCTCTTTTACATATTAAAACTTTATGGCCAAGGGTTGGGGATAGGGAGGGAATCAGAGCACAGAAGGTCTTTAAGACAATGGAAATACTATTCTGTGTGATACTGTAATAGTAGATATACGACTTTATACATTTGTCCAAATCCATAGAATATACAACACCAAGAGTAAACCCAAATGCAAACTATGGACTTTGGATGATATGGATGTGTCGGTGCAGGTGTAATGAATGCACCACTCTCGTGGGGGATGTTCACAATGGGGGAGGCTATGCATGAGTGGGGGCATGGGGCATATGGGAAATCTCTGTACCTTCTTCTCAATTTTGCTGAGAGCTTAAAACTGCTAAAAAAAAAAAAGCCTTAAAAAATTATATCAACAGAAGAGCTCTATGTAATCCATTCTAATACAGACTTAATATCAAGAACCTACATCCTCTACATAATCGGAAGGCAAATGTTAAATACCTTCTGCCCACTCTTATCCAACTCAATATCTCTATATTATCTCAGCACTTCCCCTTGTGGTTTTTCATAATACTGCACTTTCCCAGTTTCCCTTATTCAGTCTATTCCACTGCTCTATCCAACAGATAGGTCTTTCTTTCCCACTATTCTGTCTTTAATTATTCTCTTTGCTCTATCTGTAGTGTTTCCCTGGGTGTCATCTTCTCCAAACATCTCTATGTGGATAATTTGCAAATATGAATTAAAAGTCCTTGCTTGTAAGTCTCAGATATACATATTCACTGCCACTTCAAAAGGAAGTCTCACAAATAAGATAAAATTGAACTCATTATCATTTGTACCCAAATGCCTTAGTTTTTCAGAGTGCCTTTTCTTTTACATCAGAAGACTCAGAGTGATTTTTTTACTCCTTTTTCAGCATTTGCACTGTAATAAATATTTTTAAAAATGTTATCCATTCTATTGTCACTCTGAACTTCAATCTATACTTCTTATTCCCTGTGCTACTTACACAGGTTGGAGATTCTAACATCTCATCTTGAATGTTCATGCTATGATGACTTCTAACACTAGGTTCCCTAAGAATGGTTTTCTGTAAATCTAGCTACCATTTTATTGCCTATAATATGGTAAAAGATCATATTATTCACCTCTTCGAAAACTTAATGCCAACAAATAAATTCCAAAACTCCCCCACAGAATATTCAAAGTCCTCAATGACAGAACATCAATTCACTTCACCACTTGCTAAGGCCTTTGATAAACTTGATAATTTAGCCATACTAAAATTAAATTTTTAAAAACTCTCAATGCCTTTAAATATACTGTTTCCTATGTTTGTCAGTTACCTACTGAACTTAGTTATCCCTTCAAGATAGACCTCTTTGGTAGAGTCTGACAACTCCTAGTCCTTGACAGAACTGAGTATTTTCTCTACTTTGTCTCCACAGTATGGCATTTAACACACTATACTATAGTCTAATTTTCACAATACCCTTGTCCCAACCACACCAGGATCTTTGTTAGAAAGAATTGTGCCCTGTTCCCTTTTACAGTCCTGGCAAAAAGGAAGATACCTGACACACATTTTTAAAATGTCTGCTGAAAATTATACTTAGGGATGGGAATATTCTTCTAGACATAAACTTCATTAGGGAAAAATCTATGTTATTCATCTAAGCATAAAACTTTGCTTATAGAAAGCATTCAAATATTTGTTCAGTGAATAAATTCAGAATAGTAATTTTGAGACCAGAAAGGGTAAAACATTTATTTTTTAAGATAGAAGCAGTGATAATAAGAAAGTATCTAGCTGCTCTAAATGAATCCAAGTTTCCTAACCAGTTAAACTTCACACTTGGAGACTTAAGAGAAACAGTAAAACTGTTCTCATTAATATCTGAGAAATCCTAGAGTAGAAGAGAAATGTTAAGATGAAAGGCACAAAGAGACAGAAAGGAGACTAGTGGTTGCTTAGAGCTGAGGGAAATAGAAATGGGGAATGAGAGCTATAAGATACAGGATATCTTTCTGAGGTGATGAAAATGTTCTAGAACTCACCAGGTAATGGTCACACACATCTCTGAATATATTAAAAACCAATGACTTGTACAAATTAAATGGAAGAGTAGTATGCTGTATAAATGAAAATGTCTCTAATAAGAATATTCATGTGAATAAAATGAAGAATTGGGAAGAGCTAGATAATTTTTACAGTATATCCAAAGGCTGCTAATGAACTAATCCAGGTATTATGAAGGCATCCTGAGAAAAACAAGGAAGTGAAGCCAACAAATGAAAACTCAGAGCAAAGAAGAAAAAAACAACCCCTAACAGTGCAGTAAGAAGAAACAAATTTCACACGTGAAATTTAACAGAAAGAAATAGAAAGTACTATATACTTGTTCTTCAAAACCAAAAGAAAAAAGGATGGGAGAGATGTGACTTATTAGCAGGGCAGTGACAAAAATAACTTGCTTAGACAATGTAAGTCAAATGGTGACATGATTTCCAAACAGGATTATAACGTCCACAGTTAAGAGAAGATGACATGCTTCAGTTCCTCCCAGAGGGTTCGATCAGACATGCAGTACTGTGTGCTAGGTGAGATATCAAAGTATTCAAAGATAAGTGAGTAAGTTGAAAAAGAAACTTAAAATCATCTATGAAAAGAGCGGGAAATGCACAGTAATATGAATGTACTTAATATCACTGTACTATACACTTAAAAATTGGTTAAGATAGTACATTTTATGTTATGTGTATTTTACCATAATAAAGAATAAAAAAAGAAGAGAGTGGGAAAAACCAGAGAAGTTCAGACCAATAAAGATCTGTGCAGAACATGAAAATGTTGAAAAGGCAAGACATTACAAAAACATCCATCATAGAGTAAAAAATTTCATTGCCATTCCTCCTTTCTCTATATTTACTTTTATATTTATTCACTGAACAAATGTTTTGAGCACCTACTCTGTGCCAATATCCTTCTAGGTGGCAAGGTTATTGCCTGGATGGATCTGTGCCACCCCCACCAGATGGTTAATCATGAGAAACAAACTTTCCATGCCCTCCATTTGGCTAATGGAACCATCTTTCTTTGCAGTCACCCAGGCTCAGGAGGTAGGAAGTTATCGGTCATCTTAATGTGAAACTAAAGCAATACCATCACCACCACTGCCACAAAAACAGGTTACAAGAGGCATGAGCAGCTCTGAGTGTAGGAGGAGGCTACCAGCAAAACCCTGACAAGCAATATATCTGGTTCCCACCTAGAACAATATTGGCAAACACAATTTCTTCCCCATCACTGACTGACTTTAATCTTTAGCTCTGTGCTTTTTTTTTTAATGCTAGTTTTTCTTTCTGGGAGGCCCTCTTCCTTCAATAATCCAATTTTTACCCCATCTTTAAGAATTAGTGTAGGTTCACTCTTCCTCAAAGATTTTCCATTTTGTTAAGGCTCAAAGTACAAACTTCTCTCAGCACTTATTTTTCATCCATCATGATTTGACAATTAAACTGCTATTGTTTTATGTTTGATATTTACCTCTTTATGTATTTGTTTTGTCTTCAAGATAACACTGTAAGCTCCCCAAATACGGAGCCTAATCCCTAACTTCCATAAATATTTCCCCTTATGACTAATACAGTAATTTCAATACACAGAGGCTTGCACATAGTTACATTATCTGCAACCAGAAAGTATTGATCTCATTATATTTATAAACTTCTTTAGACAAACACCACAAAACGTCTCCAGTCAGATACTTTCAGTTTAGTACTTCATAAAACTGTCCAGTGCACAATTCACTCCCAGTTTATTTCTTCTCAATCTGGAGATATCGTTCCATTAAAATAATCATACAACTATCAGCATGCTTAATGTAAGCTTTAAAAAGTTTAACAATTCTCAAAATGAGTGAAAGTTATAAGTTTAAGTCTTTATAATTATTGGGAAGTAGAATCAGAATGTTTTTTCTAATTTCATCTAAATATTTTTTAAAGTTTCTGCTAAGTTGCTTTATAACCACTGGCTAGCCTCAACATAAAATGACCAATGAGTATTGGCACCTCTTAGAGAGAAGAAAGTAGAGTAGGGAGAAATGATTTGAACTTATATCCAATATTATTAAAGTTCTGGTGTCAAAGTATAATAGAAAAAATCTCTATACTAAGGCTCCAGTTTTCTGAAATGTTAGCCAGACAGAAAACAAAAAGCAGAAGATGAGATGAAGCCAAAAATAAAGTTCTTTAAAAACATCTACCTCTTAAAAAGTCTTTTTGCACATTTAATGTCAGAAAATTACACAATTTAAATTTCAGAAGCCATTTTTCTTTTGATATAATTTAATGAAGTTGAGAAAAAATTTCATACTGTAGATATATAAACCTCTTAAACAATATTTCAATCCAGAAGACAATTTAAAGCACCTAATATTTTAAAAGTTTTGTTATTCATGTAGTTATGAACAAATCTTTATTTCATATATACTTAAGAAATTTTCTAAAATGTTCACTTACATTTTTGTGATTAACACATTTCATAAGAACTAGTTCTCTGTAAGCCCGCTTAGCATGAGTCTGATTCTGAAATGGCCGGCTTAGCTTCTTGATTGCAACATTTCTTTCAAGAATGGCATCATAAGCTGCACTATAATAAGAAATTCAAAAAACAATTATAAATGGTGCTGCAAAGAACAGCCCTATGTATTTCTCTTTGTATACATGTGCAAGAGTTTTTCTAGAACCTGGGAGAACTACAGGGTCATAAACACTTAAATTTTTTAATAGATTCCTAAACAAATCTGGCTCAAGAAGAGGTAATAAAGGCCTTTTGTAGGAATTAGTTTGCAAATCAATTTTAAAGATACTTATGAGTTTCGAAAGATATAGCTGACTTGATTCCCCAGTGTAAAATAAGATTTCTGAAATTCCAGAGTTTCATTATAGTGTGAAAGTGATGAATCAAGTAAAGCTTCTTATTCAACAACTAACTATGGGAATAGATGTATACATGGAATTAACAAGCATGCCACCTATTCTTTCTTGATACTGATATATGTCTCTACATGGCTTATGACCAAGTATTTAATCATAATTTATACTTAAAGATGGCAGTGCTGACTTATAGCTTTGTTTTGTGAATAATACGAAACACCATTAATCCCTGAACAAAACAACTCACTATTATAGCTTTAACTTAAATTTTATAGTTTTAATTAAATTTCTTGAGACAAATTAAATATTTACACAAAGGTATCTATATTATGAGAGGAGAAAATAATAGCAGTTAATGATCCTTTGCCTAATTTTTGAAAGTAAAAACTTACCATACTATTCCTTGAGCTCCTGAGCCTATAGGTTTTAAATTCTGATATCGTTTCAGGACTGTGAATGTAGAATCACCAATCTCTACGCTATAAAAATTGCTGTCACGTTTACTTCTGCTCATGATGGCAAGCAATTAATTTAATGGCTTCATCCAAAATTTCACCAAGCTGCAAAACAGAACAAAATGTGATGTTCATGAAATGAATTTGTGTAATCTTAAAATTCACTAATAGCTAACACAGACTGCTAGTTCATGTTAAAAGAGCTGCTTTATTATAAAACACATTAGAAAGAAAAAAATATCAGCCTGTTTAGCATCTGCTACATTTAAGGAAACAACTGGCAATTTAAAAAAGAAACAAAAAACTTCTGCTAGAATGAACAGTTTCTCCAACCTAGAGGTCACCAGTATTAATATGCATAAATGTCTTAACTTACCAGAAAAATATAAAGCACATAATTATAACCAGTCATATTTTCAAGGTCACTTCCACAGTTTAAATTTAAAACCAAACCTTTTTATGTACTTACTATAGAGTACTAAAACCTTAATTTTTGTAAGAAACTGATAAACTTTCATTTAAAAATAATTCACAATCTCATTTAGTGTGACATGGAAGGAACAACAAATTTATAGGCTAGTAAGCTGGTTAGCACACATCACCCCTACCTAACAAATACAGAGCAGCATAGTGCTTGTCACTATAACAGAGCCCCTGACGCCCAAAAGCAATATCTGGGTATAATGCATATGCTGAAGGTGTAATGGTTAAAAAAATGAGAAGCAGGATAGAAAATACAAGGTAAAAGAAGAAGATATAACATTATTTTAAGAATGAGAAAATATATATGAGAGAAAGGCATTTAGTATATTAGGATATAAAACAAATAAAATACTATTTTGAATTGTTTGGGGCATCAAAAGCATTACCTAAGTTCTGACCACAGTTCTTTATTTACTACCTGATTGATTACAAGCCAAGGCAAAGAGAGTGGGGGAGGGGAGGGGGGAGGGAGAGAGAGAGGGTGGGAAGGACAGAGGGAACGAGGGAGGGAGGGAGGGAGGGAGGGAGGGAAGGAGGGTGTGTGTGTGTGTGTAGTTGAGACAATGCTAACAGGATAAAAACAAAATCCTGATAATAATTACAAGGCAAATAATTTGACAAATATAAAGTGCCTACAATGTGCTAGGCACTCTGCTATGCCTTCCATGTACAGGCTCATGAACTGGATTGTAATAACTACCATATCGTCTTGAGTTTAGAGTATACGTTAAGTTTTAAAATCAAGTAGTATGACTCCTCCAAATTTACTATTCTTATACAAAATTGTTTCTAGTTACTTTATCTTTCCATATAAATTTTAGAATAAACTTGTTTATGTCTACAAAAAATACTGCTAGGATTTTAATAGGAATTGTGTTAATAGTAACTTTTGAAGAGCCACTTTTGAAGATCATTTTAAATTTGGGTAGAATACAACTGATCTTTTTTTTCTTTTATAGTTTGGCTTTATATGTCTTATTTAAGAAATCATTTCTTGCCTACTCTAAGGTGACAAAGATATTTCCCCTGCTTTCTTCTAAGAGTTTTATGGTTTTAGCTCTTATATTTAATATAAATCTATGATCCATTTCAAGTTAATTTTTGTGAATGATGTAAGGTAAAGGTTAAGGTTTGTTGTTTTTGTTTGTGGGTGTTTGATTGTCATAGAATCATTTGTCAAAAACACTACTGTTTCTCCCATTGAATCACATTAGCATTTTTGTCCAAAATCAGTGAATATATGTGTGTGGGTCTATTTCTGGACTATATTCTATTCCATTAATCTATACGTCTATCTTTACACCAATCCCACACTGTCTTGATTAATGTAACTTTATAGTAAATCTGGAAATCAGGCAATGTAAGTCATTCAACTTCGTTCTTTCTCAAAATTCTTTAAGCTAATCTAGGGCTCTTTGCATTTTCATTTAAATTTCAGAAATAGCTTGTCAATTTCCACAAAACAGTCTGTGAAGATACTGACTGGAATTATACTGAGCAGTATGTTACTATTTGGGGAGAAACGATATTATAAGAATTTTGAGTTTTCTGATCCATGAACACGGTATTCATCTCCATTTACTTGGTTCTCCTTTAAGTTCTCTCAGCAATGTTTTATAGTTTCTAATACAAAGGCCTTGCAGAATTTTGTTCAACTTCTGTAATACTGATATTCTAGATGCTATTATGTTTTCATGTTAATTTATTTTTAAATTTTCAGTTGTTCAATGCCAGTACACAGAAATACAATTAAATGTTTTGTATAATAACTTTGTACTAAGCTCACTTATTAGTCTCACTAGCTTTTTTTGTGAATTCTAATTTGGGTGCCTTTGAATTCCTTTTCTCGCCCCCCACTACACTAGATATAATTTCCACACAATCTTGAATAGAAGTGGCAAGAGCAAACATCATTCCCTTGTTTTTGATCTTAGAAGAAAGCATTTAGTCTTTCAGCACTAAGTATGATGTAAATTATAGGCTTTTACTAGATGCCCTTTAATAGGCTGAGAAAGTTTGCTTTAAGTCCTAGTTTATTAAGTTTTTATCATTAATGAGTACTGAATTGTGCGAAATGATTTTTTTTCAATATACTCAGATAATCAAATAGTTTTTTCTTAGTTGGTTCATATGATGAATTACACTGATATTCAACCTTGCAGTCAATTCCTGTAATGAATTCCACTTGGTCAAAGTATCAGCCTTTTTACACACTACTTGATTTGGTTGGCTAAGATTTTGTTGAAGGTTTTTCCATCTATTTTTATGGGGGATACTAGTCTGCAGTTTTCTTTCATGTTAGGGTAATGTTGACCTCATAAAATGAGTTGGGAAGTGTCCCCTCTTTTTATTTTCTGAAAGATTTTGTGTAGAACTGATGATGTTTCATCTTAAGTGTTTGATAGAATGCCTCAGTGAAGCCTTCTAGGACAAGAGTTTAAGGGAAGGTTTTAACTGCAAGTTGAAAAAAATTTATATAGGGCTGTTTAGATTATTTCCTCTTAAATGAACTTTGGTAGTTTGTGTTTTTCAAGAAATTTGCTTTTCATTTAAGTTGATCAATTTAATGTCTACAATATCTGAAGTCATGTGTCCTCTTTCATTCTTGTTATTGTAATTTGTGTCCTCTCTTTTTTTCCTGATCAGTCTGGCTGGAATTTTGTTATTATTGCTGATCTTACAAAAAGCCAGATTTTAATTTCTGACTTTCTCTATT
This sequence comes from Eidolon dupreanum, assembly GCA_028627145.1. Lineage (NCBI taxonomy): Eukaryota > Metazoa > Chordata > Mammalia > Chiroptera > Pteropodidae > Eidolon > Eidolon dupreanum. The sequence continues at coordinate 54,321,899 of CM053506.1, read as the reverse complement.
GTTTTGGACCTATTTCATTGGTTTCTGCACCTGTCTTCATTTCTTTTTGCTTGTTTTGGGATTATTCTTCTCTTTCAGTTTCTTAAAATAGAAGTTTAAGAGTTGCTTTTTTTATAATATAAGCACTTAAAACTATAATTTACCTGTTAAGCACCACTTTTGCTTCATCCCACAGTTTTCATCATTATGTCCATGTTTAATAATAATAAAAGCAAACACTTATATAGAGCTAACTTTATGCTAGATTCTGTTTCAAGTGCTTTATAAATAAATACTCTTTTAATCCTCACAACAGTCCTATGAGGGATTTCTAGTTTATGGTACAGGATAAATTCAATCCCTATTACTACATCTTGGCTGGGTCCGTAAGTCCCATATACTCATTTTGTCTGATGTTTTCTTATGTGAAGACAGGAACTATTGTTTTTCCATGTTACAGATAAAAAAATTGAGTCTTACAAAGCTTAACTGCCTATTGTTACAAAGTTACTAAGAGGAAGAGTGAGGATTTGAGTCCTTTACCTGTATACTATTTGAGTCCAAAATAAAACTAATTTTGGTGGTGAAGAGGATATAGAGGAAAAGGAAAAGTTTGGAAATATCCAGTTGGTAGCTACAGAAATGGACCTCAGAGAAGTCTGGATAAAGTATATAAATTCAAGAGTTGTCGTTACTGAAACAATGGGAATGATTAGTACTCAAAAGGAGTGTTGCAGTAAGAGGCCAATGAGTGGAGTCAGTGCTTTGTGAACACCCAAATTTAATGAGAAATTAGATAAGTCAACAAAGAAGTCAGAGAAGATGTAGCCAGAGGCACAGACATATGTATAAAGGAATGTGATCCACAGCATGTGTGTGGCCATATGCATAGAGATACTAGTATAGCATTGCCATCAGAAAACAACATATAGAGACTGAGACATAAAGAACAATTTCCAAGATAAGGGCATTAAGGATACTGGTGAGATTTATGGAGGATGAACTTGGTGTACTATTCTCTCCAGATTGAAGCTGGAACAGCAAGAGGAGTAAATGGTATGGAGTCTGATGACTCATTCCTCTACTCAGGAAAGCCTCTTTCTGGATTAAAAACAGAGGAACTGTAGTTACAAAGTTCAGATGTGACTGGTTATGAGTCTTACAAAAACAACAGAAAAGAAAGGACTTATCATCCCATTTAATAGACATGTAAACTGACGCTCAAACAGGTTAACATGCAACCAAATTTTATGGAAATACTGAGGTTCTGCCTCAGCTTTCAAATTTCACCTCTCACTATTCCTCTGGCAAGAATAGTACATTCATGTCAACATGGTTAAATGATCATTCTCCAAAACTCTCATGCAACTGAATTTACTCATTTCCCTTTCCTTTTCGTGAAAGATTTTCATCTTTTTTTCTATCTATCCAAATCCTATCTACCAAAGACTATCATAAATATGAATTCATGAAGCTCACTCAAACCAGCTTGAATCTAACTTCTCATCTAAACTACTTTGCTTCATATTTAAATATGCAGATTTTATTATCGACTGTGGTCTGAGGGCAAAAACTGTCACACTTTCATATTTCCAAAACATGCCAGCTCTTCATAAGAGTTGAAATTTAATAAATAACTGCTAAAAAAGTTGAATCAAGAACATGAATCTTTTTTAAGTAACAAATTACTTAATAATTGTTCTGTTTATCTTCACCAGTGTTTTCCTTCATTAGCAGAAAAAAAAAGAGATATGAATTAATTTTTTATGCCCATGGTTTATTTCTGTAATGTCTATACAAGGAACAAGACTATTATTATTAGGCCAGCTCACCCATAAAGTGGTTGGTCTGGTGAGCCTGAATGTGGAGACATACAAGTTAAACTAAACAGTTATATAAAAGTACTTAGAGAAAAAAGTGAATTCAATGCAGCCATAGAGCCAGGCCTCACTGACAATGGAAAATAACTCAGGGAATATAATAAAATTCATAATTCAAGATAGCTCTAATTATTAGGTAATAATTAGGTAATCTTCAAGTCACTGGGATGACTTGCAGCCCATCTATCTTTACTCATCCTGCTCTTGGGGCTACCAAGAGCCCCCATCTATGAAAGTCAATTTATGTGTCAACTTGACTGGGCCATAGGGTACCCAGATATTTTGTCAAACATCATTCTAGGTGTTTCTGTGAAGGTGTTTTGGGATAACTTTTACATTTAAATCAATATATGTGTAAAGCAGACTGCCTTCCCTAATGTGGGGTGGGCTCATCCAATCGGCTAAGGACTGAATAAAACAAAAAGACTGACTCTCCTTTAAGTAGAAGGTAACTCTTGCCTGACTGCCTTCAGGCTGGGTACAGGTTTTTTTTTTTTTGCCTTCAGACTTGAACTACAATATTGGCTCTTCTTAGGTCTTGAGCCTACTGGCCTTCAGACTAGAACTTACACCACTGGCACTCCTGGTTCTTAGGCCTTTGAACTTGAAAGAAATTGCATCAGCAGTTTTCCTGGGTCTCCAGAATGCTGACTGCAGATCTTGGGACTAGTCATCCTCCATAATCATTTGAGTCAATTCCTTATATTAATCAATCAATCAATCTATCCATCCATCCATCATACTGGTTCAGTTTCTCTGGAGAACCCTGACTTAATATATCATCCCACTCTTTTTACCCTGAATATTTCTTCTGTATAACTCTCCTTCTATTATGTCAATGAGGGAGGTATGCTGCCTTTTTCTGCTTCATTTTCTGCTTAGGACTCTGTTTAAACATAAGCTCCTCAGAAATGCCTTACAATGCCTATCAAAAAGGGTATCTCTAGTCACACCCTCTACCTCACCTTGCTTCATTTTTCTTCATTGCACTTACCATTCTGACATTTTATTACATGCTAATTATCTGTCCTAAATATAAATTCCATGAAAGCATGAACTTTGGTCTGTTCATGAGTAAATCACCAGAGCCTAGAATAGTACCCAACAAATTGTGGGCATTCAAATAGGTGTTGAATGAAGAACAAATGAAGAAACTAAGTTCCTATTATGAATTGTCCATCATTCTCCATCTCTCAAAGAGTTAACTTACAGGAGAGAAAGAAATATGTGATTAACTAGTTTAATCTATATGATTGCTGTTTGTGTAGTTTTCATCCCAGGCCACTTCACAGACTACTAAGCCATGGGTCAAAGGTCTGCCCTGGGCTAATCAGTCATGGCCAAGGTGGCAAAACCATATGCTATAGGATTCAACCATGCTAAGAAACTGCTTAGGGCCGCTTTCTTAGCAGTACATAATAAGCTTCAAAATGACAGTTTTGTGTATAGTGGTCACTGTGAGGTTATGGCTTACTAATGAAGTCTGACAACTTTCAGAATATGCTAAATTTCTTGGCCTCACACCTAATCTGAGTCATTGCTTCAAAATTCACACTAAATTTAATAAGCTTAAGTTTAACATCACTCCTTATAAACCCTCAATTGGTATCTAGAACAGATCTCAGCTACCACTATGTAAATGCATCTATTTCAGTTCTACATATTCTTTAAAGCTTACTCTTCAATTGTATTTGAAATAAATAATACAGAAAAGCCACACTAAGAAGGCCCACACCAGAGACTGATTTGTCTGCAATTTAACTGATATAAGTAGAAAAATATATGAAGTATAGACTCATTTTAGGGTAATCTCCTCCTCTTCCTTTCCAAAAAAATAAGTTGTGCCTGACTAGCTAGTTATGTCTCTCACAGCATCTGTTTTTTTTCTTTCCCTAGGATGGTATGTAAGCAATATAAAATCTTGGGCTTAGTGATTACTCTTCTATAACAAGGTAGTAAAACCATATGAACAATGAGCCAGCCCAGGTCTCAGGACATACTGGCAAGCCTGGGTTCAGACTACTAGTCTGACCAGGCTTCAGTCACTGCTATCATGAGCACTAAACTAAGAAAATCAGAATTTTACTCCACTCTCATTCAGGGTATATTGTTAAAGGGAAATTCTTTTGTAACTTTGTAATTGAGATTAATAACTGAACAGATAGGTGATGACATATCCTCTTGAAACTGATGGAGAGTGAGGAGGGGAACATGCTAAACAAGAAAAGAGCTTGAGAAAGAAAATATCTGGGAAATTCCCAGGTACTTCCCCCCATTCTATACGCTTAATGAGATTTTCATACTGATTCCCATTGCAACCCAGAGGGCTATATAGACCACACTTCCCTTTCTTCCCATTCATTTTCCTTGAGTGTCACCTTCATCTTAGGATCACTCTCTCATACTGAGTTATTCTCAAGTATTCTTTGCACATAAGGATCCTCAGACCTTTAACAACTCTACTTTCCCATTAGTCCTCTCATGTTTTTTCTTCCCTCCCCTCCTTTAATTCCACCACCCACCTCCACCCCCCACTTCCACCCCTGACCTAACGGATGTTGTGGATGTTGCCATTTCCCTTTTTAAGAACTGGATCTCTGAAGGTGGGGTGTCAGCTCCCACGTGCTCACAGCAAGCACCCGGGGCCTGGCGCACCCAGGGCATGGTCTGTGGCTCCACCTGGGGCGCGAACCCAGGATTTTTTGCATGTAAAGCAGATGTGCTAATCACTACACTATGGAGCCATCCCAGTCCTCTCATGCTTTTACTTCTTTCTTTCCTCAGCTTATATGCCATGGTCTATTACTTAGACCACCACTAAGCCAGTATCCTGCTCTGCTCTCTCCTGATACATCAACATGAAACAGCACAGTATGGATCAAACTAGCCATTTCCTCCTTTTGAGCCTATATCTAGGCTGAACAAAATGATATAAAGGTGCAAATTGGTACTGCTTTTAGATTCAAGGTCTTCAATTTAAACCAGGCAGAAAATCCTAGATTTCCTTAGTCAACTATCTTTTCTAATTTCTACAGTATCTATTTTAAATAGTCCCCCTATTCCTTAAATCTTTACTTGCAGATAATACTAATCCCTTATTAGAGAAAATGGAAGTCAGGAAATACCTCAACTTCCTTTTACTTAAACAGTATCCACATAGTACTTATTTTTGCTTCATACAATGTAACAATGCTCTACATAAAATAAGTCTCTTGATCTTGCTCAAATAAGTATCACTGTTTCTCCTGCACTCAAATATGGTTAATATCCTGCTATTAAAAAAATACATATACACTTTAAAACCTTTATTTCACTGTCAATAACAATTGTTCTCTAGCCATTGGCCCCTCTTCTGCCTCTCATGGCCAAATTACTCAAATACTGTTTATATTTGCTATTTTGATCTCTTCATCTCCTATTGAGTCCTCGACCCCATGCTTCAATTTTCACCATTTCCATTAAACACATTTACCGTCTCCAACCAGCTTCTGGCCCTGAAACCCAAAAGAACTTTTTCTCATGTTGCCTAGCAACATCCAACACTATATTCTCCTGTGTGAAATACTCTTTCTTTGGTTTCTAAAAACACTGCATACTCCTGATTTTTCTCACCTTCTGTTCTTTTTCAGTTTTGTCTTATAGGATATTTTCCAACCCTGCCAATTCTCAAAAATGATTCTTTTCAGGGTTGTCTTATTTCTCTTCTTGTTATACTTTCCACAAAATCTGCTTCTATGTTCTTCCAGCTCAGGGATTGCTATTATCATCCACTCAGTTATCCAAGCCAGACACATAGACATTTATCCTTGATTCTTTATCCTCTCATATCTAACTTACCATGCATTTCTGGAAGTTCAATCTGTACCACAAATTTATTCTCCTCTAACTCGCCAGTCTCACTCAGGTCAACACTATCCATTGTCTGGATTACTGTATTCTCCTAAAAGGGGCCTATAGTTCCACTACCTGTAATTCTTCACTCTGATGTTAGAGCGATATGAAGTTAGTTCATTCTGAGAAACCTGCCCAGCCCACATCTCACTGCACCCCCTTAATTATGAGAGGGGTGGCCTTTGAAGCTGTTACGCTTATGCAAATATGCTCTCCTGGCCAGAGCTGATTAGACCAAGGGGAGGCAACTTATTTAGATTCTCCCTAGGGGATTTGCAACTGGGAGACAAACTAAGAGGCTGTGGGTTAGCTTTATAGTTAGAGAAGCAGAGAAGCAAGTATACAATGACAGAACAATGAAGCACAAGCTAGAGACAAGATACCTTGTGGTGAGGGAGAGGGAGAGCAAGAGCACCTGATACTGATAAGATAATCATTTCTGTTTCAAGACCTTTGTGAGGTCCAGTTGTACTTCCTACCTTGTGTATGCTGAACTTTCCTGGATCACTTTCTCTGTCTTTTTCTAGTCTTACTTATAATTAAAACATCCTTAACTAAAATAATCCTTCTAACAAGCCAATTTGATCCTGAATCGCCAATGCTAAAAATCATACCATGGTTCACTTCTGCTCAAAAGATAAAGTCCAAACCTTGCATCAGGGTTTTCAGGGTTCTGGATGAGTTGGCCCTGGCCTCCTCTCCAATCCCAGAATAGAGCCTCAATGAGCTTCTTTCAGTTCTACAACGTACCACAATCTCTCTCACGGCCAAGCTGACACAGGGTTTCATTTTGTCTCAGACATAATTCTCCCCACTCACTTTTCCTGGTCAAGATTCCTATTCATGTCTGAAGCTTCAAGTTTAGTGGTCCATGTACTCACTTTCAAGGCACACTGGCTTTCCTTTATGGCAGCATATGCATTACCCTGAATTGTAAACATCTGAGTTCCCCACATGTCTGAGTTTCCCACTGGACTAAAACTCTGTAAGGGCAAAAGTATGTGTTTTGTTCACAATTCTGATCAGAAGATACAGAAATATTCATTAATAAATTAATTAGTTGTCAAATCATTTGACTTTACTCTGATATCCTGATAAATTTCCTATTTTTGTAGATACTATCCTACTCAATCCCATTTCTTCTTCTCTAAATTATTTCAATGAATTCTTAACTAACCTCTCTGCCTAACGTCATCTCATTCAAATTCATCCTACCATCTTCTGTAGCAAGTAGGTTTTGTAAGAAATATTAGTTCTCTCCTCTGCTTAAAAACTACCTCTAGACCGAAGTGCATCCAAATGAACTACTTTTTACTTCTTAAACATATCAAACTTTTCTGACTTTTTGCCTGTTTCCTTCTGTGAAATGCCTTTCTCTTCTATTTCCAAGTGTTCAAATATAAGCCATTATATAAGGCCATGAACTGGCACTTTTTGTCTGAAATTTATCTATACTTTTCATGACACTTAATCTCAACTTCTTAATTACAAAGATAAAATGTAAAATGATTCAACTTATATGAAGTGACTGAGTTATTAATGTCCCCAAATATGATAATAATCATGGTTACTTTTAATTAATAAAACTGCACGTGTCAACAACATCAACTTTTCATATTTAGAATGTTTTCATTATTGAGGGTTGATGCTTTGTCCTGGTTAATGACATCTCTTTAAATGATTAACCTGAAACTTATTTTGTTTCTCCTCTTTCATCTTTAGCACTGACCACTCTTAGCAATCCACTCTTCCTTCTGAGTGTACTTTCACTTTCACTAAAGCTATCTTGCTTGCAATTGCTGGGCATCTGTCTTCAATTCATTGTTGCTGGACACCAAGAACCCAAGACCATGAGTTACAGGACTCCCCAGAACCGCTAACAAGATAGTTCTTGGTATAACACCTTTTAAACATTCAGTTAAAATTTTTAAGTCCAGAAAATAAAAGTGAAATAACGTTTGGTGATTACATGGCAGCAAGGATTCAAGAAAGCAAGATTTTTTTTAAAGTCATTTATTAAACTGTAATAATAAAGCTTTCCAACTATCCAAGCTGCCTGTAATAGTCAGCTGCTAATACTTAGGAAACAATTTAATTTTCAATCCCATAAAGTAGTGTTTTCTAAAGTATGAGTTCCAACCCACTAATGGGTCATGAAATCTAGTGGATTAAAAATTTTTTCAATGAAATAGAAGAAAATACAGAATATAAGAATGCAGCTCATGTGTTAAGTATCTGTAAAACTTTTATTTACACACATGTGTGTACTGTACCCCAATCCAAGTTATTTTTTCCTATGACTGTAGTCAAAAAAGTCAAAACAGCAGATCAATGACACTTCCAATACATAGGGAAATAAAATACATATCAAAATCTATTCATTAAAAAATTTTTTTCTAATTAACAAGTTATAGTAGATTATAATTACACATACTTAGGGCTCTCTAATGTAAGGATATTCACTCACAGACACTTCAAATTACAGGAAACAGACTAGGTAAATTGAAGTCTAAAGGAATTCTCATTTGTGTTCCATTTCTTGTGGACTTTACTTGCCAGACATTCTGCAAGCTATGAAGTAGAACATGCTAACTATTACATTACTAAATATTGTGACTTTTCATTGAATCAGGAAGTGACTAAACAATACAATATGCAATTAAAGTTTAGATAAGGTTGATTCAGCACGATACAATTGTTATCTAATTGTCATATCATGCCTGTAACTCTGAACAAATTCATTCCTTGACAACTCGAAGTTCCTTCCTTATACTCATATTTAAAATATAATTCAGATACATAGCAATCAATAAAAAAAAGGGCTAAGATTTCAACATATTAAAAATACCTTTGCCAAAGATTTTTTTTACAGATACAAGAATAATTTTACATTTCTCTAAAAAGATGGAATAAGAATTTCCTCAGTTTCTCAATATCTTGGCAAAGCTTTGAATTCTGATACAAGGCAACATTTTGTAAATATGGTAATAATATTGAGTTATATTGGATAATAAGAAATAAAAATCTCAGTATATCTAGGTGGTATGTAGAATAATTAATAAGGTGACATGAGAGATGTAAATTTACTCATGGCCATTGCAGGAAAACATTGTATAACTAAAATTTGATGCCATAAAATGACATCCATGGGTCTGAGTCAGCAATACTAATTATTTTAATAAGTCATGAAGGTACAATATCAAATTTGAATGATATGTACCTAAATGACTTTTTATTGATACAGTGAAAAAGGACAAAGACTACAGAGCCAAGAAAACTATCAAGCTACAGAGAAATTAAGTACTCCTTTTAAATAACTTTTCTACTCTTTGTTTTACTTATTTCAGTTTTATTTTCTCATGAAACAAATAATATTTCCTGTTTTACACAGCTTAGCTACAGAACTCTTAAACAAGAGAATACCAAGGAGTTTTATGAAAAAAAATTGTTACCCAGTTACCTAATACTATTAATATTTTGTGTATTTTTTATACAAATAACTTGCCATTCTTCTTTAAATCATATCCTAAATTTTCAGACTGACGGAATTCATAGTTATTACTGAATATATGCATACACACAGTGTGTCACTGGATAAATCAATTTTTACACAAGGTTTACCAATATTCTAAGGTTATCTGTCAAAGAGTTAGTGTGACTGATTGCTGTAGTTTGCAAGAACACTTCTTTATATTAAAGGTCTTTAAAAAAAATTAATTGTCAAAGGCAATCATTGTTTAGAGTTTTCTGCCTTTAGGATATGGAAGTTATCCAACCAGTTAAAAGAATTATTAGAAATGGTTCCAATATTTCAAAAATAATGGTTTTCTCTTGGTCAAAAGAATAAAAGCAATCTTTGAGGTCCCAAAGAGGCCCTGGTTCCCTTTCTGGAGGCACAAAAACCATCTTCCCTAAAGACTATATGGATGCCTGGAACAAGCAGCAAGTCTGATACAAATCCAAACTTTGACTCTCCACTTACTAGTTGCTTGATCCTGCATAATTTACTCAACCTATTTGATTCTTCAGTTCCTTAATCTGTAAAATGGAGATATTTGTATTTGTCTTCCAGGATATTGGGAGAATCAAATTAACAAATATATATTAAGTGAGAAATTGGTACATGATGAGTATTCAGCCAATTTTGGTTCCCTTTCCTTTCTACTAAGAACTCAAAACAACTAACGAGCATAGAATATTTCTAAAGGATATGGTTTTAAAATTTCTTATTTTCATATAGTATCAACAAGAACAATGTCAAAGAGATAAAATTCTCCTTATGCTGTACATATGATTGATAACAACATAACCTCCATCAGCCATTTCATTTTACCCATTAGAACTTGGCTTCAGAAACTCAAGGAAAAAAGATTAATGCCATGGGCTCCCTACTTATAAACATATCTTGTTTATTTCTCTGGCATTCCACCCTCCCCCACTACAGTGTACAGTGTCAAACACATGAACATTCAATAAATATTGGACTACTGGACTGAAACAAACTTTCCTAATGTACCTCAAAAACTCCGAAAGTACCACCATATTCTGCAAAATAATACAAAATGACTCAAAATGATTATGAGGAAGAAAAGGATAAATTATTAACTGTATGCCTAGTTTCAAGGAAAATATATACATATTACTGGCAACTAAACTCAAGTCCAAAACAGTTCTTGAAAGCAAAAAACAAAAATTTGTATGCAATGTAATACACTGTCATTACTTTTATATGGAAGAACATTTCAGCTGATTTTCAGATGTTTGTAAATAATTATAAAATGTGGCGAAACTTGACATCACATATATGTAAAGCAGCAGAATAACTGGTCCAGGTAAGGGCTCATCCAGACAACGTAGGAGCAAGCAGTATTCAGAAAGTAAATCACAGGCAAAGCAGGCAAATGTTAATATGAGTTCCCAAAGTGGTACACTTGAGCCATCTAGTGGATGAGAGAAAAATGTAAGTGTAATTCTGAAAGGAAATGTCCTATTGTCTTAATTCTCTATGAAAACAGTATTAAGGTTTCTGTTTGGGAGAACAGTAAATTACAATCTGTAAAAGATAGTAGAGAACTAAGAAGTAGGTCTTGGGAAAAGATGAAGGAGAAAGTGGTGACAAATCTATCTGGATGAAATTCAGATTTTATGGATAATTAAAAATAACTTCTAAAGACAAACCCTCTTCTTCATATTTTTCTTAAACTATATTACCATTAGAGTACATTTAAGTTTGTTTTCTTAAACTATATAACCATCAGACTACATTTAAGTTTATAAAAGACAGTTCAGAAAATAAGATTTCCTACCAGTTACAAAGGTCTGAGGAAAGGCTATAGGCAACAAAAACAATGAGGCAGCCTCTGATTAGAAAGGAAAATTGGAAGCTGTAAATAAAGTGAATTTCTATAGGACTAAATGAAGAACCTATGTTGCCACCTTTCTGCCTGGGGAGTTCCATCCAATCAGGATTAATGCAACCTTAACTCATTTAGGATTTCCCCTCCCACTGACTCTCATACCTAACTGCTAGTAGAGCTGGAGGCTCAGAGAGAATGCAACAGAAAAGAGATGAAATTCTTTGAAATACTCAAACTAACAGCATTGCTTCTGAAAGTCAGAATGTGAACTATAAAAATTTCAGAAGCTACAAATTACTTGAGTCACTGGTATGATATTGGGCAATTCACTTAAATCTTGGAGGCATATTTTTCTAATCCATAAAATTATGGTGTTGGAATAAATTAGTAGCAAGATCAGTTTTAACTCTAAAATTTAATGTTTTAGGTGTCAGTCCCCAATAAAATGGTTAATGAAAAGAAAAAAAAGGTTTTTTGGTTTGTATTTTTTACCATTAATTCACATAATCAAGAGACTGTATTCCAAGCTCCAAAGAGGAAATAAAGATGACTCCTTGACCCTAAGCAGTAGAGACACTGGACAGTAGAAACAAGACCCTTATTCAAATTCATTTTAATGCTAGGTAGAAACAATGGTCATAAAAGATGCAAATAAAATGTTACGAAAATCTCTGAGGCCTACAATTTAACCTAAGGGGGGAAAAAAGCCATCATCTGCTTATATATCAGTATGTATTATTCTGAGATTCACTTTATAGAGGGGGAGAGGACTTGGAAGGGTTGAGAATGTATATAAATAAAATGAATGATATAAACAGGCAAAAACAAAAATAAAAAGAGCAAAAGAAGCAATTACAAGTATAAAAAATTGTTATAATTATGTAGAGTGCAAAGTGGGTACTTGACTAATTGGGGGATTCACTTCATATATTATATAAATGTCTAACCACTGTGCTGTGTACCTGAAACTAATACAAAATAATGACTGTCAAGTGTAATTGAAAAAATTTTTTAATTATAAAAAAGGAAAATAAAGAATGCTCCATTTTGCTGGGCATATAGGCCTCACAAGGGATTTATTGCTGGAAATAGGATTAGAAAGGAAGGATGAACTTTTTTTCACTGCAGACCATGGGGAACCATCTGAGGACTGACTTTATGCAAGGCAAATAATGTGGCCCAGTCAACGGAAATGAGGCAAAACTTTACAAGTATTGGAAAGTGAATCAACAGGATTTACTAACAAGCAGAATACACAGTCAATGAGGAAGAAGCTAGAATTGAAGAAATTCTAGTCTGTATGCCAGGAAGGGCAGTGATCCTATTAACACAGGTAGAAAACATAATTATTATGTCATGTAAATTTTCTTGTTTTACATATGAATTCATAAGATAAAAGATGCAGGCTAAGGAGAACATCTTAGGGAAGACCACATTTAAGCCTTTTTTTTTTTTAAAGAAAAAGTAAAGGAGGAAGAGAGAAAGGAAGAAATGACAGCAATCAAGCAGTGTGTAGCGGCAAAAACTCTATTGGCTTGAAAATGAAAGGAAGATTAAAGGGAACGTGGTGAAATCTGTAAAATATTTCCTTTTTGAAAAGTACAGTATTATTCTATAAGCAATATGGAAGCATTTAAGCCTAAAAAGGTAGGTTGAAAGGATTCTAGTTCAGTGGCTTTGTTTGGCACTGAAAAACGACAGGAGGTCCTATTAAGTAATAACAGATTGCGTGGAAAGGGAAAGTTTGAGAACATGAGGAAAATGAAAATGTTATAAAATAAGTGCAGTGGTGATCAAATGTCAATTAAAGGAGTCAACCAAGAAAAAATAGAGACTGTCAACACTGGAAAGAACAGAAAGATGAAAAGATGTGTTTTAGACATGACAATTTTATGATCACAGTAATGTAATCAGGCGGTAGTGTTTAAGAGTTACTGAAATATAGAAGTGGAGCTCTAAAAAATGGTTTAGGTTCCCACTTCACATATAAAAGCAGCTAGCCTGATCTTATTTCCATAATACTGATCATTTTGTGTCTTTCACTTCTTTTGATCCCATTTTGGTTATTTATATTTTCCTTTAAAAAAATCAACCATTTCATCAAGGTTATAGAATTACTGGTACAGAAATGGACAAAGAATTCATTTGTGAAGTTCATCATATATGAAAAAGTGTTAAAGTACATACACATACTTGGAAAAGGAATGAACGTCAGTGTAACCACCACCCATTACCAGTCCCTTGAAAATCTTCCCCAATACCATCTCCCTCTCATCCATAAGAGATAACCATTTATCTTAAAGTTTGTGAAAATCATTTCCTTGCTTTTCTTTACAGCTTCCCTGTCTAGGTACTTATCCCAGTCATATTTTTCAGTTTTGCCTCTTACTACATATATAAAAGAAATCACAGTGCATATATCTTCTAGAGTTCACTTCCTTCATTTGATACATGTGTGTATTAATTATCCTGTAGAATGATATTCCACTGTATGACTATACCACAGTTTATTTGTCCAATCTACTTTTGATGGGTATTTAAGTTGTTTCCAATTGGAGGCTATGATGAAGTGCTGCTATGAACATTCTTGAAGGTATCTCCTTTTCTAGGATATTTACCTAAGAGACTGCTGGATCATACGATCAGCACACGTTCAACTTTATTAGGTGATACCAAATTATTTTCCAAAGTAGTAACACCAACTCTTGGAACTGAAAAAATTTGTAATGTAAACTAATCATATCTCACTTAGTTTTAGTTTTTACTTATTTAAATACTAATAAAATTGGGCATCTTTTCGTGTTTACTTAACTTTCAATTTTCCTCTTTTTGAACTCTCTCTAGTCAATTTGTTAAAGCCTGTGTAAAAGCTTTAAAAAATGACGAAACTAAAAATATCTGCATGGAATCATAAATTATAAATGGAAAACTACTAAAAGTGACAGCTGGAACTGAATAAAAAAAAAAAATTAAAACTTGTGGGATTAAGTTATGCAGTGTGCTGATAGAAAGCTATACCCTTAAAATGCATACTTTAAGAAAAAGTAAAAATTAATGAACCAAATGTCAATCCAAAAAAGTGAGAAAAAAAGAACAAAATAAAACCAAGGTATACAATAAAGGAAATAATAAAGATGAGATGAGAGCACAAAGTAATGAGACAAAACAAACAGTACAGTGATCAGCAAAACCAAAAGCTAGATTTTTAAAAAAGACAAAAAAAGTTGAAAGACTCATACTTTTTGATTTCAAAACCTACTACAAAATTACAGTAATCAAAAGATATGGTACTGGTGTTAGAATAGCTATGTAGATCAAAATCCAGAAATAAACACACACATCATTGTCAAATGATTTTTGACAAGAGTGTCTAGATAATTCAGTGGGTAAAAAGTCTCTTCAACGAACGGTGCTGGACAACTAGATATCCACGTGAAAAAGAATAAAGAGAACCCTTATCTACACCATATTTAAAAATTAACTCAAAATGGATCAAAGGCCTAAATATAAATGCTAAAACTCTTAGAAGAAAAGACAGTGAAGTAACTCTTCTTGACCTTGGATTCGTCAATTTTTTTTCTTGCTAAAAACACAATGACACCAAAAACACAAGTAACAAAAGGAAAAAAAAACTGGACTTCACCAAAATTAAAAACCCTGTACATGAAAGGTTATTATCAAGAAAGTAAAAAGACAACCTACAGGACAGGAGGAAATATTTGCAACTCATAGCTGACAAAAGCCTGGGATCCAACAACAAAAAGACAACCTAATTTTTAAATGGGCAAAAATATTTCTCCTATGAAGACACAGTCAGTAAGCACATGAAAAGACACTAATCATCATCAGCCATGAGGCAAGTGCAATCAAAACCAAGAGATAGCACTTCAGATCTAAGAGGATAGCTATATCAAAAAGACAGAGAACAATGAGCACTGGTGAGGACGTAGAAAAATTTAGAATCCTTGGACACTGCCAGTAGTAATATAAGATGGTGAAACTGCTGTGGAAAAAAGTTTGGCAGGTACCTCATTAAGTTAAACATAGAATTAACATGTGACACATCAATTCCAGTTCTGGGTGGATATCCAAAATCACTGAAAATAGGTACTTAAAAACTTGTACATGAATGTTCACAGCAGCACTATTCACAATAGACAAAAGGTGGAAACAACCCAAATATTCATCAATTGATGAATGAACAAAATGTGGTACATACATACAGTGGAATATCATTCCAACATAAAAAAGAACAATGTACTAATACCTGGTACAACACAAATGACCTGAATTGAAAATATATTAGTAAGTGAAAGAAGCCACATGTATGATCCCATTTATGCAAAATATCCAGAATAGGCAAATCCACAGAGACAAAAAGTAGATTAGTGGTTGATAGGGGCTGAAGCAGCGGAAATGACTACTTAATGGATACAGAGAGTGACCCTTAATGGGAGAGTACAGGGTTTCCTTTTGGAGTAATGAAAATGTTCTGAAACTATATATAGGCTATGTTGTATAATAACACTGTAAACATATTAAGTGTGACTAATGGTAACCCTTACGTGCATTTTAAAAAGTAACAAACTGAATGTAAAAAATAAGACAGATTGATAAACTTCTTGCAAGATTAAGCAAAAATAAAAGGCACGAAATCCCCAATATGAGTGGTGAAAAAAGGATGTGACTACAGATGCTGTAAACATGAAACAAAGTATTCTATAAAACGTTTTGTCTATTTGTTCTCAGTTAATGAGAGGAGACTGAAAAAAAAAAAAGAACTATGCTTATGGGTTTGCTTTTTCTTCCTCGTATTTTCTTTCTTACCTTATATATTTTGGGGTCAGGTATATAACATTTTCCTATTAAATTGCATCTCTTAGTGTGAAATACCCAATTATCTCTAGAAAAGCTTTTTACCTTAGAAATATGTTAGTATTTGCACAATGTTTCTTTTGCATCCTTTTTACTTTCAACATTTTAACACATTTTTTAAAAAATAAACTGCACACCTTTTTAAAACCCAGTCTGACACTCAAAATTAATGGCTTAATCCATTTTATATTTAATGTACTACTGATTTATTTGGACTTATGTCCACCATTCTATGATTTCTACTTATTCTATGGACTGCTTTTACCTGTTTTTTTCTTCTTTTGGATTTCATACTTATCCTTATTCCATTCCCTACATTATTGTAAAGTTACTCCTTTTATTCCTTTTGGTTGCTAGTCTTTATAACATACATGCTGATTAATTTACACTTCTTTAAGCTCCTCATAAACAAGTACCTGAGAATACTAAAGTCATTCATCTTTCTTTGACATACATGTACTTATTGGCATAAAAGTCAATGAGACTTGATCATTGTTTTATACAAATCACAGTTTAGGTTTTACTAAGCTATTTACTTTTTGTGCTTTTCATCCCTTGTTATATTTCAGGCCTTTCATCTGAGAATCACTTTCCTTCTGCCTAGAGTACAATCTTTATAATTCCCTTTAGTGAAGATTTCCTAATTGCAAGCACTTATTTTTTTTTTTTTGGTCTGAAGTGTCTGAATGTCCTCTTACTTTTTTCCTTGGTTTAGAATTCTAGATTGTTTTTTCTTTTTACTTAAATTCCAACATTTTCTGGGTGTGACACCATGAAAGGTAATTTTAATTTTTTCTTTGTCTTTGGTGTTTTGCTGTTTCACTGTGACAAAGCTAAGTGAGGATTTCCTTTTATTTAACAAAGTTGAGTTCCTATGATTCTTGAATGCTGTTCATGAGATGTAGAAAATTCTTAACCATTATTTTTCAACTGTTGTCTATTTACCAGCTTCTCTTATGAAAGGCCATTCAAGTAAATGTTTAGATATACTTAGATTTCAACTTCTCTTTCATAATTTTCATCTGTTTCTCTTGAATACATGCCAGATAATTTCTTCAGATGCATCTTGCAGTTCATTATTCTTCTCTTCAAGTTTACATAGTCTGCAGTTAAGTCCATCCATTGAAGATTTTTTTTTTTTAGTTTCAGTTAGTATAATTTTTAGTTCTGTAAATTCTAGTTAAAAAAATCTTTTTGAATATTCCTGGCTAAACTGTTGACCCTTGAACAATATGGGGGTTAGGGGCACAGACCCCATACACAGCTGAAAATATCTGTATAACTTTTGACTCCCCCAAAACCTAACTATTAATAGCTAACTGCTGACCAGAAGCCTTACTGTTACCAATAACAAAGAGCTGATTAGCATATTTTGTATATGATATGAACTACATACTGTATTCTTATAATAAAGTAAACTAGAGAAAAGAAAATATTAAGAAAATCATAAGAGAAAATGCATTTACAGTATCGTACTGTATTTATTGATACCCTAAGTTTATACTATTTACAAGATGAAAAAAGTCCAAATATAAGTGGACCAGTGTAGTTCAAACACATGTTGTTCAAGGGTCAACTATAGTTTCTTAACCTTGAAATATATTTTCAACATGCTTTTGTTTAAATTTACTAAGCAATTATTTTAAATTCTGATTATTCCTATTTTCTAGAAGGACTGCTGCTGATTCTTGCTCATGGTTCCTAGTTTCCTTGTGTTTTCATTTTTGATTGTCAGTTGCTCTGCTTACTTAGAATACTAGTTCTGAAAAAAACTTCAGCCCTGGGATAGCATCTCTATCCCAATGAAAATTTGTATTTGCTTCTACCAAGAACCTGGAAATACTGCCAGTATATGATCACTACCACTATAACGATAAATACAAAGTAAATTATCTTAGGAAAAATTTTTTTATATCACCTGGATGATGTTAAATTCAAATTGCAAACCACATCAGCAAACCGTCAGCTAGTTGTTCAAAATTCTCAGCAATATCTAGATTAACTGTTTTCTAGATTATCCACAATTGTAGATTAACTGTTTTCAAAATATGATCCCCAGCAAGCAAAATTTGCATCACTTGGGAAATTTTTAGAAATGTAAACTCTCAGGCCTTACATCATATCTAATGAATCATAAATTCTGGGGATGTCACCTAGCAATCTCTGTTTGAAGAAGCCCAGGTTATTCTGATGTATATTCAAAATTTAGAAGCACAGAGAAACTCAATTTCCCTTGCATTCTTGAAGGATGGTGGGGTTGGTGGGGTTTAGCCCTTTAAGGCTCAGCATTTAAGGGGAAGCGAATAACTTACTATACTCATCACCTCAGAAATAACTTATTTCCTAAAGTTCCTCAATGCTTCCTGAGGCTGAGAAGATTCAAGTTTATTAGGTTTCACAAACACCCTCAGATGAAGCCAGTTTAAGTGTTACATATGTAACTTCTCAGAGATCCTGTGCCTTCACTGTTTATTTTTTTCGAGATTTTCACTTGATGCTTTAGCTAGGGTTTCTGTTTAATCTTATTTTGAAATAATTATAGATTCATAGGAAGTTGCAAAGGTAGTACAGAGGTGCCATGTATCCTGCACCCAGTTTCCACAAAGGTTACACCTTACTGAACTATATAATATAAAATCAAACCTAGAAAACTGACACTAGTACAATGTGTGTACATCACTTTATCACACGTGTAGACCTATGTAATTTCCACCATCACAATCTGAATACAGACCATTCCATTAACACAAAGACTACCCCTTTACAGTCACATCCACCTCCCTCTCCATTGCCCCTTTAATTTCTAGCAACAACTAACCTGTTATCTGTTCTCCATTTCTATAATTCTGTCTTTTCAAGAATATTATATCAATAGAATCATACAGTTACTTTTTGAGATTGGCTTTTTTCACTCAGCACAAATGCCTTTAAAATTTATCCAACTTGTATGTATCATATTTCTTTTCTATTGTTGAGTAGGATTCCACAGTATGGATGCATCATGGATTAGTCTGGTCATTCACCTACTGTAGAACATTTAGTTAAGTTTTTGGCTGTTATAAATAAAGTTGCTATGAAAAATCATGTACACCTTTTTGTGTGGACAGTTTTCTTTTCTCCGGGATAAATGTCTGGGGGTAAGACTGCTGGGTCATATGATAAATGTTTAGCTTTTTAAAAAACTGTCAAACTTTTCAGGACTGGTTATACCATTTTGCATTCCTGCCAACAATGTATGAGATCCAGTTTCTCTTTCTATCCTTTCTAGCATTTGGTACTGTCATATTTTTACTTTAATGGTTCTGACGGATGTGTGGAAATATGCATTTATTTTTTACATTTTGCATTTCCCTGACAGTGATGTTGAACATCTTTTCATGAGCTTATCTGCCATGCATATCTTTTTTTTTTTTTTTACAGTTTAATGTATTTTAATAGCAAACTTACAGAAATAGCACAGAAGACAGACATTAAAAACATGTACTTGCATGGAGGACAACTCAATTAGAAAAATAAAGTGAATGGAATCTATTGTATAATAAAAATGTTACAAATACCAGTTAGTTGCCATCAATAAGGTAGTTGTTTTTTAAAAAATCCAAATGCTGGCACTGTCCAGAAAAATTTAACAGGTTTATTTACAATTGTTATAAAGTTGAACTGCTGAAACTTGTTCACTGAAACATTTTGACTTACATTAATGCTTTCTGTCTCCACATTAAAAATTCACACACAAATGAAAATGGAAAAAGTGCCAATACCTGTTTTCTGTCCCCTATTCTTCCACTTGCAATAATATATTTAGGTACTCTTTGACCCTATGGAAAAAAATATCTAATGTTCAGAACTATCAATAACAGGAAAAAAATTTTTTAAAGAATGTTTCCCATCACAGTGGATTCTTAGGCACATTCCCCACATATGCGGAATGCCAGCTGGATGTCTTCTGTCATAACTGTTACACATTTGGCATGGATATCACACAGGTTGGTGTCTTTAAAAAGGCCAACCAGACAGACCTCACTTGACTCTTGCAGAGCACCAACAGCTGCATGCTGGAAGCACAGATCTATTTTGAAGTCCTGAGCAATTTCTCACACTATATGCTGGAAGAGAAGTTTGTGAATCAGAAGTTCAGTGGACTTCTAATAACCTCTAATTTCACAGAGTGCCACTGTTATCAGGTCTATAACCATGATGTTTCTTCATTCCTCCAGTAGAAGGCGCACTCTTAAGAGCAACTTTCTTAGCCAGTTGCTTCCTCAGCGCTTTACCACTGGTGGATTTGCCTACAGTCTGCCTTGTAGGAGCCATGGTCTAGAGACATACTTACCTACCCACCTTCTTCAGCTGCAGCTGGGTGAGCTAGAGCCATATATCTTCTTCAGTAAAATATTTCTGAATATTTTTTCCCATTTTCTAACTGGACTGCTTTTTAACTGTTGAGTTTTAAGAGTTCTTTCTTTATATTTTTAAATTATGAATCCTTTGTCTGACACGAGGTTTGCTAATATTTTATGTCAGCATGTAGCTTCTCTTTTCATCTTTTTAATAGGGTCTTTCACAGCCCAAATGTTTTTATTTTGGTGAAGGACAGTTTATTGATATTTTTTTCTTATATGAATTGTACTTTTGGGGGTCATGTCCAAGAACTCTTCACCAAGCCACAGGTCCCAGAGATTTTCTCCTATTTTAAAAGTTTTATGGACATATGTTCTACATTTAAATCTATGATCCATTTTGAGTTAATTTTTAAATAAGGTGTGAGGTTTAAGTTGAGGCTCATCTGGTTTCCAACAAATATCCAACTGTGCCAGCACCATTTGTTGTAAAGACTATTCTTCCATTCTCTTTTACATCTTTATCAAAAACCAACTGACCTTATACTTCTGGGTTTCTAGTCTGTTCTACTGACTTACAGGTCTATGTGTCTGCCAATACCAACTGTCTTCATTATTCTAACTATTTAATAAAGTCTTGAACTTGGGTAGACTGATTCTTCCTACTTTATTCTTATTTTTTTCAAAATGTTTTAGCTACTCCAATTCCTTTGCCCTCCCATACAAATTTTAGGATAATGTTCTCTATACCTACAAAAATATCTTGCTGAGATTTTGATAGGGATTTGTTAAACCTGTATATCCATTTTGGGAAAACAGACTTCTATTCTATATTGAGTCTTCCCATCCATGAATAAAGTATGTCTCTCGATTTAGGTCTTAGATTTCATCAACATTTTACAGTTTTCAGTATACACATCCTATACATGCTTTGTTAGGTTCATATCTAAATATTTCATTTTTTTGAGCAATTGCAAATGGTACTGGATTTTTGTTTCTACATGTTCACTGCTAGAGTATAAATAAATTTTTGCATGTTGGTCTTGTATCCTATCATCTTGATGAACTCACTTATTAGTTCTATAGGTTTCCTTGCAGACTACTTGGGATTTTCTACACATATGATCATGTCATAGGCAAAGAGACATATTTTCATTGCTCCCTATATGCCCTTTCTAATCTATATGCCTTTTTCTTTATATGTTATTGCAATGACTAGAACCTCAAATATTATGATAAAGAATAATGAGAATAAACATCTTTGCCACCTTGATCCCAATCATAGGAGGAAAGTATTCTTTCATCAAGTGTGACATTAACTGTATGTTTTATCAACTTGAGGAACTAGCCCTCTATTCCTAGTTTTCTGAAAATTTTAGTAATGAATTTTAGTAATTTTAGTAATGAATTTTAGTAATTTTAGTAATGAATTCAACTTTGTCAAATGCTTTTTCTGCAACAACCGATATGATCATATAATTTTTCATTATCCTGTTAATATGGGTGATTAGAGTGACTTATTTTCAAATATGGAGCCAACCTTGCATCCTGGAATAAAGTCCACTTGGTCACAGTATATAATTTTTAAAATATCGTTGGATTATATTTACTTGTATTTTGTTATGAAGGATATTGGTCTATAGTTTTCTTTTTTGCATTGTCTTTGTCTCATCTTGGTAGCAAGGTTAGTATTAGTTTCATAAAATGAATTACGAAGGGTTTCTTCATCTAGTATTTCCTGGCAGAGATTGTATAGAAATGGTGTGAATTCTTAAAGCATTTGATAGACTGCTCCTGTGAAACCAATCTTGTTTTCATTTTAAAATTATAAATTTAATGTCTTTAACAGTTATAGGGCTTTTCAAATTATCTCAATCATATCATGTGAGTTGTGGTAGCTTGTGCTTTCTAAGCAATGGGTTCATTTCATCAAAATTGTTGAGACTCTTCAGAATTTTTTTTCATTTGTTTCAAGTGTGTTTGTAATTGCTTGTTGAAACTTTTCTTAATGGCTATTTGAAAATCCTTGTCGGTTTATTTGAGTTGGGACTTTTCTGGTTCTTTATATAAGACACTTTCATTGAAACCTGAATACTCAAGGTATTATATTATGAGACTCTGGATCTTATTTAAACATTCTGTTACAGCAGGCTTCCTCTGACATTGCTTGGTGGAAAAGAAAAATACAGTCTCATTACTGCCTGGCAGGGTTCATGGAAGTGCAGGTTCCTCACTAGGTTTTTGCTGACCACAGGTGAGGGGGAAGGGATGGAGGAAACTCCTTGTTAAACTGGGTGAAGGTGGGAGATCAGGATCCTCACTAATACTTCTCTGGCTGGGAAGTATTAGTTACTGCTTCCCACATCACCTCCACTGATACCATGGTGGGTGGGGTTGCCTTGTTACATATGAGGAGGTGTAGATTTCCATTTGGTTTTTGCGAATCAGAGTGATTTTTTTCTGTGTATTTGGCTGGAGTAGAGTAGCTAGTTACTGCTTAAAAGTTTTCTGTCTCATTAAGCTATCCATTTCCTGGTCCTTGGCTAGATTAGACAGACTTTTCTTGGGGTTTTTGTCTGTGCCCAACATTTCTGGGTTGCCAGCTTCTCCACACTCATTCTAGAATATATAAGGCAATAAGAAAACACAAGACTTTTGCCATTATGTTATTTGAGTCCTGACGTCCTAAGCCAATCTACCAGTCTTATGTTTGTTTTATACATAAGGTTGAGGGTTTTTTTGTTTGTTTGTTTGTTTGTTTTATTGTTTTTCCTGTATTTAGCAGGAGAAATAAGGAAAAGTACATCTATCTTTCTGGAAGCAGAAGTCTATATTACTATCACTTTTAAGTTTACTTTTATATTTTCTTCAGGGTTAGACTTGGTAGGGAGATGGGTGTGTGTGTGTGTGTGTGTGTGTGTGTGATGGATGAGGGGGGAGGGTTGTGTGTATATTAAAAAAATCTGACTCAAATGTTCCTAATTCATTTCACTCACATGCCTTCCCCTCCCTTAACTTTACAAATACTTGGTCATTTTACTTTTTTCACAAAATAATGAGGATTGGCTTTCTAGCAGAAAATAACAAAGAACCCAACGTTGTATACTGGCTGACTCACAAGCCAAATTGAGAAAGCTTCTAGTAGTTAAGACAGAATTTACCATAAGGAAATAAACTGAGTAATTCACAGAAGTACTGGATCGAGCCATGAAACTGGGAGTTTCTGACAAGTTTATTTAAATCTCTAATATTTCCTATTGCCTTGTTTATTCTCTGTATACTTTACTCTCAGAAAAAAAAGCATGTTAAAGTCTCCTACTATGATCTATAAATAAAAAAGATACTTTTTGTTCTGTTTACTGTTCTATGCCTTCAGTTCTACTACATTTGATATTATTGGTTTCTTTTGCAGTTTCATGACTTTTTTTAAAACGTACATTAATTTGTTTTTAACTTTTAACCTTTCTGCAGCACTTTGTTTTACATCATTTTCTTTTATAAAGCATTACCTATTGTTTTCTGACTCTATCTGGATTTTAGTGGGGATAGTGAAAGATAGAATGGGAGACATGCAAGATCACATCACAATCTTGCCTAGAATTCCTCAACTCCTACAGCATTTTAACTGGTCTCAACAATTATAACTACATGATTTCGGCATATTTACATACATGCTATCTCTCCATGGACTGTAGACATTTGGAGAGCAGAAAAATTTTTATTATCATTTTTTTAAAGTTTCTCAAAGTACTTAACACATTGCCTTGTTTATAAGATATTTTAAAAATATCTTTTGAACTTAAATTAACCATGAAGACTAATCTCACAGCATTGTGAGGCTAGAGAATATATCAACAATGAGATCCTAGTTACCACTCTGCCAGTTTAGAAATGTATGCTGACAATGGCCACCAACAAGATATTTAACCAGTTTCTGTACAGTGGTCTGATGTTAAACTCTCCAAAGCAGAAATTAAAAGAATTGCTTTGGTTAAACACATGATAAAAAAAAAACAAAACTAACTCGTGGGAAACAAAAAGCAGATGGCCAATCTGGCAACAATTTTAAACGGGGTGTAGCTCTTTAGGAATAAAGGCAACAGGGAGTTATAAATAGTACCAGAATCTGTAAATTCAAAACTAGCTCACAAAATCTGTGCAGTTTTAAAAAATGTATATAGAGATTCAAATCTGTAACCCTAAACTTTCCAAGCTTTATCCAGGCCTTATTTTACTTAAAATAATTTTCAAAGGTGACAAACTATAGTTGCTCTAAATTATCTATGGTCAATGAGAGAACCCATAATTAGAGTCGAAATATAATGTGACCTTTGTTTACTTTGATATTATTCTATTTTGCCAACTATTTAATTTGCATTCCTTTTATTCTGGCTAAATGTGTTATGTTCACTGGGTAATCTATTTAAGATTCAAATACTACAAAATCCGCAAATCAAATAATTTGGATTTATAATTGATAAATTTATAGCACATTTTGTTCCATATATTTTTATGTATAGCATCACCTTATTTTCTCTGCCTCTTTCACTTCTGGCTCCCTAGTGCCTTATCTTGAAAACAGTAGTAGCAAAAACCTAAGAAAGCTACAATACTTGTCTCATGATGGAAGTTAAGAACACAATCAACTGACGCTTTCATGTCAGGTCAAGTTAGTTAATTATTTTGGGAATGGGGCCTAGCGGTCACCATCTCAAAGAAGAGGATGAGACAAAATTCATCATGGCTATCATTCCTCATTTTATTAAATACACACACACACACACACACACACACACACACACACACACACAAACAACAACAACAAAAAACCCTCACCACTATGCCCATAGAGTTCTACACCTTTGACCTTTACCAAGGTCTCTCCTCCTCCTCACCCCTCCTAAATCTTTCTATGGAGCTACTAGAACTGTAGCTCCAAATTCCCCTATATCCTCAATGATTTTTTCTGAGCATTTGCTTTGCTTCTTTGTCCTGAATTAAACCTTGTTTTCTCTCAAAACACTTTGCATGTTGCTCTCTCAAATGATGGTATAGGTATCTTACTTACTCCCCAATGCTACCATCCTTCACAAACTCCTATAAGACATACACACACAAACTCTTTTAAAACTTACTTAACTCTAACACCCAGCTCCCCTCTTTGTTGCTATGATCCACCAGCTTTCCAGTCACTCTCCTCACGCACTGAGGACTGTCACATCTAGCTAAAGTCTTCCACTTTACCCTAAGCCCTGCTACTTTCTTGGTTGATATCAACATTCCTGAGACCAAACTCTCCAACACTATGGGTTTTCAGTTCTTTGACATCCTCATCTACAATCATCTACCTCTCTACCTAACCCTAGCCACCTATTCTTGTGGCCACTACCTGGAGCCAGTCATCATTTGAAACTGACCCACTTGCAGAAAACATAATTCAGGTATCCCACTCTAGCCACAATCTCGTCTCCTGGTAGCTTGCTTATAAACCACCCTCACATTCTTCGATCTCAGATGATTTTCTAGTACCTTAACTTTCTACCTTCTCCCCATCTACCTTCCCTTTACTATATTTGTTTATTTTCTTAGGCAATCTAAATCCCATACTATTGAAAATATTCTTATGAATACCCTAACCTCCTCACATTACTGTCTTGCAAATTCCAAAGACCAGATCAACTCAGTCATTTGCTTTCTCCATACTTATACGCAAGTGCAAACAGAAAAGGTAACACAATAGGAGAGATATAACTGTCATTTCATGATCAACCTCAAATAAAAGCATAATAATGCTCTTTACTTTCTACTCTCTAAAACATTTATTTCAAATTCTCTCCAATCTCTTCAAACTTCTAATCCCTTTTATTTTCTTCTCCTCACAGAAGCTCTCAAACAATAAGTCTTACATCTTCCAGCTACCAAACACCCTATATTCACCTTAACATCCTCTAATCTGGCTTCTGCTTCAATCAACCAGGTCTCTCGAAGACTACCAAAGAGATATTTTTCAATCTACGTTTAATTTTTTTTCAATTACAGGTGACATTCAATATCGTATTAGTTTCAGATGACAACATAGTGGTTTAGACATTTATATAACTTACGAAGTGTTTCCCCTGATAGCATACATAGTTATTACCATATTATTGACTATATTCTCTATGTTGTACTTTGTAATCCATATTTAACTACCAGACACAGTTGATAAATTAAATCCTTGAAACATTCTTTTTCCTTGTGTGGTAGGGTGAAATATGCTCCCCCAAAGACACTAGGTCCTAAACCTTGGAATATGCGAACGTTATTTTATATACTGAATGTGACACTAAAATATATATTTAGTTTAGTCCCTAGTTCCTAAATATAGCTCCTAAAACTCTTGGAATCTTTGTAGTGGTAAAAGTGTTTTACCACTATGCTAATGAGATGATGGGTGGCAGGGGTCCACAGGTAGCTTCAGGATGGGTGCTGGCAGACACAAAGACCAATGCCAAAATTAGAGTGCTGGAACTTTCAGCCCTACCCCTGACCTCCAGGGAGGGAAGACTGACTGCAGACTGAGCTAATCATCAATGTCCAGTGATTTAATAAAATGTGCTTACACAATGGCACCTTGATAAAAACCCCTAAATGATGAGCTTCAGAGAGCTTCCAGGTTGGTGAACACATCAAGGTGTTGGGAGAGTAGCCTGCCTCCAGAAGACAAAGGAGCTCTGCACACCTCTCCTATGCCTTGTCCTATGCATCTCTTCCACCTAGCTGTTGCTGAATTGCATCCTTTTAGTAAACCAGTAATAGTACATAAGGTGCTTTTCTGAGTTCTGTGAGCTGTTTCTACCAAATTATCAAACCTGACAGGATGGGTTGTGAAGACCCCTCCCACCTTGACTTCACAGCCATTTGGCTGGAAGTACCGGTGGCCACAAGTCAAGGAATGGGCAACTATCCAAAGTTGGAAGAGCCTTTGGAGGGAGTATGGCACCGCTAACACTCTGATTTCAGACTCATAGTCCTATTTATTTCAGACTTCTCACCTCTAGAACTATGAGAGAATATATATTTCTGTTGGTTCAAGCTACTAAATCTGTGATAATTTGTTAAAGCAGTCATAGGAAACAAATACTCTATGAATTCTTTAACAATTCACTGTCCTGGTTTGCTGTAATCAGTTCTTCTTTGGCTTCTTTAATGATTCATCATCCTCTCTACCTGGACATTAAAAAGAGGAACTTTCCTTTTCTTTCTATATTCTTTGCTTTGGTTAATTTCATCCACATCCACAGCAATTACCACCTCAAGAAAATAAATCCAAATGTGTACTTTCAACTCATCTCTCATTGATTTCACACCCAAATGGCCTACATGATATTTCTATTTGGATGTTCCAAAGGCACCTCCAATTCAACATCTTCGAAAACTAAACCTAGCCCTCTTACAGTGTTTGTCTCAGAAAAAAAGGTACTCGATTCTCCAACCACTACATTAGCCTTCCCTCAAGCTCGTGAAATGTGCAAGGCCTTCTCATGATAGTTTCTGCATATGTTTTCTCTCAGCCTAGACAGCTCTGCACATGTTCTATTCAACCTAATTTCTTCTCTTTACTAAATTCCTGCTCATCCTTCAAATCTCAAGTTTCAGCTCAGTTGCCAACTCCTCAGGAGAACTTTTCCCAACTCTCCAATCTAAACTGGGTATCCTTATACACTTTCATGACACCACATTCTTCTCCACTGCATTTATCAGAGTTAAGTGTTCATTTATTTTTGTGATTCTCTTCTCCACTAGAGTATGAATGCTAAGAAGGCAGGGGATTCTTCTTTAATTCATTCTGTATCCTGAATGCCTAATCATAGTGCCTGGCACATAGGAAGTACTAAATAATGTCAACTGAACAAGTAAAGAATGAAATCTGTTACTTCAAGTATGAGTGTCCTGGAAGTCACCTAAGCTTCCTTCCTTTACTTTTTTACATTTAGTTACTGAGGCTATTAATATGTTTTAACCCATACACAGCAATTTAGGTTTTCTTAAACTAAAGGAAAATTTTCATTGTCCAGTATTACACATCATATTTTTAAAAAATGTTCAATTCTTTTAAAACAATAGTTCTCTGAGCAACTTTAAAAATATAAATTAATATAGCTGACTACTGCTTCTGGTATTATGGAGTACTGGGATCAGATTTATCCTCTTTCAGTAACTAGAAAGTGGAGAAAATATGATACTGTTATCAGATACAGTAGGAAGAGATCAGGTTGTCAATCCCTTAAAAAGGAAATGAATTAGGTAAACCCTATAACTGCCTGAGGACCCCGTCCAGACCACTGTGCAGAAAGGGCTACAACAGAGTATAACAGCTTCACTGAATTGAGGAACCAGATCAGGAAGATGATGGTGACTGGAATCTTGAGGGCAGAGTAGAAAAGGAGAGAGCTTACTCAAAAGAGCTCCAGAAATCAGCATAAGGGTCCTCTTAAGTCTTTGGCTGAATGCTAATTTACATATGCATAAGGTAAAACTCCACAAGTCTTAAGCAAAGGACAACACCAGGGAGCTATAAGATGAACAATTTCCAGAACTCATTCAGAAATAGCGAAATAAATCACCACAGACTTTTCTTTTGAAATTGTGTGTCAGAGACAAGGAAACTAAACTTTATAGTGCTGAAAGACAAAATGTCAATCCAGAAACACGTATTATTTGCTTTTTTCACTTATTCTCTCACAAATGCAGTTTTCCAGAGGCTAAGAGACCTGTGAAAAACATATATTATTTTTTCTTTCAGAAAACAGTTATTTTTCAATAAAAAGTTATGTTAACTTGAATTGTTTTGTAAATAAGCTGATATCTTTTAAAGTTCTTAATTTTAATTTCAAAAAGGCAATTTTTGATAACTATAGCCCACAAAAGGAAAATCTGCTTGAGATTTTCAATAATTTTTAAGAATGTAAAGACACTCCAAGACTAAAAAGTTTGAGAATCATTACTGTAAGAGTAATGTTCCCACTGA
This sequence comes from Eidolon dupreanum, assembly GCA_028627145.1. Taxonomy (NCBI): domain Eukaryota; kingdom Metazoa; phylum Chordata; class Mammalia; order Chiroptera; family Pteropodidae; genus Eidolon; species Eidolon dupreanum. The sequence continues at coordinate 54,292,567 of CM053506.1, read as the reverse complement.
ATTAGTATTCCCCTGTGAGACCACCGAGCCTGTGGAAAAGTTTCCCATTACAAATTCAATTTCTTTAATAAATACACTGCTTTCTCACTGTGTCAGTCTGGGTAATATATATATTTTAAAAAAATTGTCCATTTTATCTAAGTTGTTAATTATTGGTATATACTTCTTAATGATATTCCTTTAGTTTGCAGGATATGTTTTGATGTCTCTCCTTCACTCTAGATATGATTTGTGGCTTCTCTCTTTTTTATATTAATCAGTCTGGCTACAGATAACAATTTTCTGATTTTCCTCCAAATTATTAATTGTATAAATTTTGACACTCGAATACATGACACAGATGAGGTTTTTGTGATGGTCCTGTAACCCCTCATACCACACTATGTCAATGAAACATAACAACACTTAAAAGATCTGCAGACCTTACTGAACCAGTATTTGTCAATGATCAATGTATGGGCAAAAGATGATTTAAATGTAAAACAGACCAATGGATTTAAATATAAGAGAGAATGAAAAATTTATTTATATGATTTTGGATTTCACACTGCAGTTAAACTGTTGAATTTTGATGTATTACAAAATGTGAATATCCAAATTATCTGTATGATGACATGGGAAGTATACATAAGCACTTCTGTTGTATATAAAAAATAATGGTTGTCTGAAAGAAAAGCACCAAAGTGACTATTTGAGTTGTGAGCTACTTTTTCATGGAAAACCATTTTTACTTGAAAGAATGACTGAAAAACTATCAAGTGAAAATTAAAAATTTGGAAAATTTGTATCTGTCCTTGTGAGCCTTGGCAGTTTCCCAAGATTTTTATGATAAGAAAGGCAGTGATAACAAAGGATGTTTTGATATTATATAATGTAACAGATCTTAAACTTTTTGGTCTCAGGATCCCTTATATTCTTCAAAGTTATTGAAGATTTCCAAAGAACTTTTATTTACATGAATTATATCACTACTTGCTATATTAGACATTAAAACTGAACATTTAAAAAATTTTAAGTTTACTTAAAAATAACAAACTTACCACATGTTAATATAACTAGCTTTTTGATGGAAAACAATTTTTTTTTTAACTCCAGTGAGAAGAGTGCCTCTCTTGTCCATTTTCACAAATCCTTTTCCTGTCTAGCTTAATTTCAGACAGCCAGATTCCCTTATTTGTTTCGGCAGTCACTCTGTGGCCACACCACAGGTCAGGTCATGTGGCCTCTGTAAAACTCTTGAGAACAAGTATGAAAAAGGCAAATAACACCTTAGTATTACTATAAAAAGTTTTGACTTCAAACCCTATTCCTATATTTTCCACTGTTAGAAGAAAGTTAACAGATGGTAATAAACTTTAGCAGACTAGAGTATAAACACCAATGTTACAAATCTCCTCTCATTTTATAAAAATTCTTCCTCTTCTAAGCAACAGATATCTTTTAAGCAAAATCAATTTTTTTGTTTTTTATCCCCAATCAAATTAAAGTAGTTATCACTACTCTTGTCTGCAATTCATGTACGCTAATACTACTTTTGGATTCCCTATAAACATATACATGTATATGTGAGCCCATGTGTCTAACTATATATAATTTCTCTCATACATGCCCAAAACATATAGAAAGAAATACACCAAAATACTGTTAGCAAGATCATGGGTAGTTTTTATCTTTATTTTATTTTCCCTCAATGTTCTATGTATATGTATTTGCATTTAATTTTTAAAAAATAAACGGAAAAATGCTCCTTGTTACTGTCTTCCTTTCATTAGCACTGGTTAATATCCTTTTCAAAGGGAGTGTGCCCTGATTTTAAGCAACCAGGTCTTAGTAACTCTAAGGAGGCAGAGAACAAGGAAAAAATTACACAAGGAAATAGGAGGTAGGAAATAGGACTCCATGTTAACATATCAAAGAACTGGAATTTATAATTCTGATTCAAGAATCTAGGACTTCCAGTAAAATATGTTCTTCTTACAAAATAATGATCTTTCTTATACAGTGCCAGCAGGAACTATGTACACAAATATACTTGTTACAAATATTTAGTTCTCTGTAGCTTACAAAGTGGTTTCACTTAATCTCCTTTCATCTTATCACAGAATATAGTGTTTTAAAGTTCATACTCTAAATGAATTTAATAAACATTTTTTTAAAAGAGACTTCAATCTTTTTGGAGATTATCACTCATGAAAATGTATCTCTTTGCCAAAAAGAGCTCCAGCAAAGGGTCAATAACTAAGAGCAATGAAATGCAAGCTCTGAATTCTCCATTAGGGATCTCAAATTCTATCACTTAAATAATGGGTGTCTGCAATGCCACACCAAGGCATTATGGTAGTACAAGTGGTACCCATTATGTCATAATTAACATAAAGACAAGGGGAGAATATGATGTAAAATCACAAACAACTCTTCCACTTAACCAGCAGGGGAGAGGGAGTAAAAAAGCAGTGGTTAAAACTCAGACTCTGAAGCAGATTGTCTGGATTCAGATTCTGGCCCCATCACCCTAAGAAATGTACTTAACTTTCTCCACTTATAAAATGGAAGAGAGGGTAGAATAATAAATCTTCCTACAAGATCGTTAGAAGGATTAGCTGTGTTGATGTTTGTAAAGTGCTGGCACATAGTAAATATTTGTTAAAGAAAAAGAAAAACCCTGAAAATTAAAGTTCAAACACTTTAAAAACAAACAATAAAAAAACTGTAGAGATGTAGAAAAGCCAAATCAAATAATTCAGAAAACTGCATACTCAATTTTCTAGCTTCTTATATAGCAATGTGGTGGTGAATGATCTTGTAATATAGCAGGAGTCCAAACTGCTAAAGTATAAATCACTTCCAGGGACTTCAAAGAAAAGTTTGGCTATATATAACTTAAAGTGTCATTATACCTATGTAATCTGAACAGAAAAATGTTATGCTTTTGAAATAAAAGAGGTAGATATTCAATACTACCATGGACAGAAAGCCTCAGTTGCTCTGTAGACTACGAAAGGAAGGCATAAAGGCTGACCCTGTGTAGCAAATTTGTCCAAAGTTCGAATGAAAGAAATGAATAATCATGTATAACTGAGACTGAAACCAATTTCCTAAAGAAATGGAGTTTTCCAGGTTGAGGCAGGGTAAGTACAAGCTGAAATGCAGACATCTTATTCTGCCAGGAAGCAAGGAAACACTCGATGACCAACGAGATCAGATCAAAATGACAGAGCAGTCACCTCAAGAAATCCCCAATGGCCAAACCTGGTACAATTTGAGCATCAAAAAGAATAATGATACCTAGAGAAAGCAGAAAAAAATAAAAGAATTGATTAGTCGATGAAATTGAAAATAGGAAAATAAGAGAAAAATAATCAATGGAAACAAAAAATTTTTTTGAAAATATGAATTGATAAACCTCTAGCTAGACTAAGCAAGGAAAAAAGACAAATTAGCAATATAAAAAAATGAAAGGAGTGTGAAAGAGGGGTCATCACACTGATTACAAGTACACTAAAATACAGGCATATTATGAAAAAAATCTGCTCCCACAAGCTTGATAACTGAGATGAAATAGACCAACTCTGTAAAAGACAGTTTACCAAAATTCACACAAAAAGAAATAATCTGAATAAGCCTATATCTATTTTAAAAATCTTAATCAATAGTTATTAACCTTTCCAAACTGAAAGCACTAAGCCCAAATGCTTTCACTGGTGAATTCTACCCAACACTTAAGGGGAAAATTTTATCTACCTACCTACCTACCTACCTACCTACCTATCTCTATGATCTTTTCCAGAAAACAGAAGCAGAAGAAACACTCATTCTATGAGGGCAGCATTATCTTAATACCAAAATCAGATAAAGACAATATAAGAAAACTACATAATCATATCTCTTATGAACAGATATAAACACCATCAAAATATTAGCAATCAAATCCAATAACATGTATAAAGAATTCTATACCACAACCAAGGAGGGATCCATTTCCCTTATGCAAGGGCTGGTTTTAAAGTCTAAAGATAAATCATGTGATTATAGTATCAATGAAAGAAGAAAAAGTATCTGACAAAATCTAACACCCATCATTATAAAAACTCTCATAAAACTAGGAATAAAGGAGGATCTCCTCAATTTGATAAAGTACATCTACAAAAAAAAACTCCTACAGTTAATATTATACTTAATGGTGAGAAACTTGATACTTTTCCTATAAGTTCAAGAACAAGGAAAGTATTTGAAAAACAACCCTCTCACCACTCCTATTCAATATCATAGTGGAAGTTCTAACTATTTCAGTAAGACAAGAGAAAATAAAAGGTATACATGTGAAAAGAAGTAAAACTGTTTTGTTTGCAGCTGTCATGATTATATATGTAAGAATTCCCAAAGAAGTGACCAAAAAAATTCCTAGTTGATACAGTTATGTCCATTTAGATATAGGTTAATAATTCTGATACTGCTATACATATATACATACTAGTATTGAGTAAATGGATGGTGTATGGTGGAAGGCAGGTTTTCACTGTTGGAGAAAATTTACTGATCAGTAAGGAGAGAATGCCAGAATGATCCCCATGGTAATGAATTAGAAGTGAAGACAGTTAACTAACATTTAGCTTAATATAGACACAGATGGTTACACACAGAAATATTTATAGACATATGTACAGACACATATTTATATATATATATATATATATATATATATATATATATATATATATATATATATATATATATGTGCTAATATACACACATTCATTTCTTTGCTGGTGAGAATGCCTAAAAGAAACTACATCTCTGTAACGATAAGCACAACTAGCACCCAGATCTTGGCTTCTAACACCATTCTCCAAAAAAACGAAATAGGGCTTTTTGGAAAATGGCTGACTCCAGGACTGGGCCAGAAAATAAATATACAAGATGAGCTAGGAGCATCTCATGTTATATTAGAGAGTAAGGAAGTCCTCAAAAACTGACACAAAAAACACCTACTTTGACTGAAGTAGGTCTGTCAAAAGGGGCACAGGAGCCAACTGAAAGATCTCTCAAAAGGCCAATGGTGGAAAAGTTGAGCAACAAAATATAGTATTGGATTATAACCCAAAGTATAAAATAAATACTCATGAATCTATACTGACATTAACTGAAAAATTAATAAATGGGAGAAGAGACAAATCTCTCATGCATAAGGATTCCAAATAATTTATGTCCTTCACTATCAAAGGGGAAGAGTATAACTTCTTAGTACTTAAGTGTAGGCTGCATAGTGACTGCTTCTAAAGAGTACAGCAGGGAAAGGCAGGGCAGGGGGAGTAACTTTATAGTAGTGAAATCTGACAAAAACTACCTATGTCAGGTGATCTAAGTCAACATCAAGAGTCATAAATTATGTAAATATAGGTACTCTTAATATGATGTAATGAATATGGCACTTTACTTTGCTATCTTTTCCCCAAAAACCTTTAACCATAGTCTAAAAATGAGGAAACCATCAAATTCCAATAAAGGGGATCCTACAAAATATTCTTCAAAACTGTCAAGGTCATCAAAAACATTCAAAGAATGTCTAGGAAATTCAAAAGCCAAAAAGACCCTAAGGAGACTTGGCAACTAAATGTAATGTGGCACCCTAGATGGAATATTTGAAACAGAAAAAGGACATTAGATAAAAGCTGAATAAACTACATACTTCAGTTAATAATGATATATCAATATTAGCTCACTAATTGTAATATATCATACCAATGTAGGATGTTGATAATAAGAGAAACTGTATGTAAGGTATATGGGAACTATCTGTAATATGTTCTCATTTTTTTTTTGCTGTAAATCTAAAATCTCTAAAAAGAATAAGAACTGAAGAAATAGTGACTGATATAAAAACACTGAAAAAAAAATCTGTGACACTGAAAGAGAGAGAAATGAAGTTATTTGCCAGTACTGGAGATGACTAGTAACCAATTTTAAGAGGTGAAATTGCATTCAGATTTCAGAGTTGAGTTTTTCAGAGTTAAAGAGCTGATATATCAAAAGAAAATAAGCATTTAACTCATCTTTTTAGAAAAACCTGTAGTTTAATTTCAGTTGACATGAGAAAGGTCTTTGTAATGGAGGGCAGTTGGCCAACAGATCCAAAAGGATGACAGGGTTAGAAAAGCATCATTCTGTGAGGCCAAATGAAATAACTAATTTAAACAAGGCTCATTAATAGATGCTAAAACATTAAACAAAAGGCTTAATGGTGAACTAGGGAATTAGGATCAACTTTCTTACTGAGAGGAATGAGGAACACTGGACATCCCCTTCCCTTAAGCAAAATTAGATACCTCTTTGAAGGCATCGAAGTGCTAACAAGACAGTGGAAAAAGAATGGAGGTTAACATCTCAGAAAGTAAAGAAATCCTCAGAGATAAGGCAGGCATCTGGGGCCCTTTTTTCCAGGTGCAACTGTCAATTCCATAAAGGTGGCTGAGAAGCTGAGTTGAACTTTTCACAGATCTACAAGGCTGGGGGGTGAGTTTTAAATATTGGAGGTAAAGGCCCAACAAAGTATGGGGGAAGGACAATGGAGGAATAATCCCTGGTTTTATGTTGGGACCCCAAAGGGTCACTATCCCTAGAAGTAAAGAAAACAAAATAAGCCTTTGCAGACCCTAAAGCCTAGCTTTGAAACATTTCCATCTCTGACTAGATTAAGATGATCCAACATGCTAGAGCCACTAGCTAACCTCCTACCAAAAGTAAAAAAATCCTTTCTGGCAGGAGATAACATCATTCCTAAAACTTAAATTATCGCTATAATTTTTCATTAAAAATGTTTTAATAAAACATATCCAGGTATACGAGACCAAGACAACATAATAAAAAATTAAGTGACACAAAAGCCTACAGAAAAGCACAGAGGACCAAAATAATGAAGCTATCCAATACAGACATGCTTAAAATATTTTTTAAATAATGTTTTTTAATTGTGAGTCGCTAAAGAAATGGCCTAGTACAAAACTGTTAATTTCAAATTTTCAAATCATACTTCATTTCCTAATGCTTAAATTCACCTCTGACTGATTCTTTAGGAATTCCTACAGCTGTGCCAAGCTCTCCTTACTCCCCTCTTAGGTATACACACATCCAAAAAGAATTGTTCACGGTGGCCAAGACATGGAAACAACCAAAGTGTCCTTCAATAGATGACTGGATAAAGACGTGGTACATACAATGGAATATTACTCAGCCATAAGATGAAATACTGTCATTTGTGACAACATGGATAGATCTTGAGATTATCATGTTAAGCAAAATAAGACAGAAAAAGTTGAGAACCATATGACTTCACTCATATGTGAGATATAAAAAGAAAAGCAACAAACAAACATGACAAACAAACATAGACTCATGGTCATGCACAGTGGGTTAGTGATTACCAGAGAAAGCATGTGGGAGGTAAAGAGGGGAAAAGGGGGTCAAATATTAGGTTGATAAAAGGAAATATAACTTTGGGTGGTAAACACACAATGCAATATATGTATGATGTATTATTGAACACTTGAAACCTATTTGATTTTATTAACAAATGTCATCCCAATAATTTTTAAAAAGTCAGTCATCTGATCTAACCTGACTACTGTTACTTTCCCCAAGAGGGAATACACCTCTTTAAGTCACCACAAGAGAGTGGCAATTGCAGCAGGTAGCCACTGTAGCTCAAATTAGAGGTTTTCAAACATTTTACATCACAACCCACTACGTACATACCTTTGTGTGTGTCTATAGATAAATACACTTAATTTAATTAAAACACAAATTTCAAAAACAATTCTTAGCTGTACAGTAATCAAGACAAGGTGACTGGCATAAAGACAGTCATTAAGATTATGGAATAGAATTGGGAGTCCAGAATCTCCCTCCTTTTTAAAACAAGAATGACAAGACAGTTCGATTTTTTTAAAAAAAAGCACAGTATTTTCAAAAAAATAGTGCTAGAACAACTGCATATCCATACGCAAAAAAATGAAGTCAGATCCCTTCCTCACACCATACACACACAAAAAAATGAACTCAAATGAATTGCAGACCTAAATTAAGAGCTAAAATTATAAAACCCTTAGAAGAAAACACAAGAATCATCTTCATATCCTTGAGTTAGACACTGGTTTCTTAAATAAAACACCAAAAGTACAAACAATAAATACATAAAATGAATTTCACTAAAATTAAAATCTTTTGTGTTGTGAATATCACCAAGAAACTGAAGACACTCCAGCAATAGCAAAAAATATTTGCAAATCACATGTCTGAAGAGGGACTTGTATCTAGATTATACAAAAAACTTACAACTTAGTAAAAGAGAAATAACCCAATTTTTAAAATAGGCATAGGATCAGAATAAGCATTTCCTCCATGATGCTACATGATGAATGAATCTTGAAAACATTACGCTAAAGGCCAGTCACAAAACATTATATACTGTATGATTCCATTTATATGAAATGCCAGGAATAGGCAGCTCTACAGAGATGGAACACAGACTGGTGGTGGGCTGGGGAGAATGGAGGTGTGTGTGTGTATGTGTGCGCGCGTGTGCGCACGCACGCATATCCACACACACACACACACACACACACACACACACACACACACGAATGGGCAGTGACTGCTAATGAGTATGGAGTTTCTTTCTGGAGTGATAAATATTCTAAAATTAGGTGTAGGTTGCATTATGCCATGAATATACTAAAGAGGTGAAGTGAAATTATATGTAAATTAAATTTCAATAAAGCTGTTAAAAAATTCTTAGACCCTTATTACTTATGATACACTCTGACATTTTCTATTTTGTTTCATTAAAAAATGCAACACTAAATTCATTCTACAAACCACTAATGGATCATGACTGGCAATTTGAAAAACACTGCCATAGAGTCCTCTAGCAGAACTGATGCCCATCTTCTCCTGTTATCAAGTGTAATCCCATCACACCTCACATCCCAGAAAAAGTCCATCTTTTCTTGGTCATCTGTCATTCTCCAAGTTCTCATTGCCACACTATCATGTATATCTTCCATTTTACCCAAGTCTTCATCTTTCTTAAACCCTTTACTAGGCCTTCTGAAATTCCTAATTCATGACAAGCAAACTTAGCTGATTGTACTATGTCCCTTACAATCATCTACCCTCCCTTCAATTCTCCTTCATTGATTGAGGATATTAACTGGTTCACAGTAAGTATCCTTACTCATCTCATCATTTGCTGACTTCATTCATGTACACTGACTGATCCCTTGAATACCTCAGCCTCTTTAATTCACTGGCCTCATTTCCATAAACTTTCCTCTCAATTCCACCTCAGCAGCCCACTCCCAAGGCCATCCTGGGTATTATCATCACCAGAAACTATTATAACCTGTCAAATCTCTATTTTAAGAATTCCACTCTGACCACGACATTCAACTCTTATTTTACTTTGTCCCATGCAACTTCTCACTTATAATTCTAAATGAAATTTCCAATACAATGATGCTACCACTTCCTTACTATCTATCCTTACCTCCTTTCTTGTTCATCACCTTGTTAGACTTCATGATTCATCACCACAACTCTGAACATAGCCTTAAAAAGTCCTCATTTCTCTTGTCCCTTTTTCTTCTTTTATACCGATGTAGTTTTGTGTGTCAACTTGGCTGGCCTATCGTCCTATTAATCAAACAGTAATTTAAGTGCTGCTGTGACAGTATTTTGTAGATGTGGTTAATATCCATAATCAGTTGACTTTAAATAAAGGAGATTATCATTAATAATGTGGGTGAGCCTCATCCAATCAGTTGAAAGGCCTTAAAAGCAAAACTGAGGTTTCCCTGAGGAAGAGGAAATGCTGCTTCAAGACTGCAGCATCAGCTCTTGCCCAAGATTTTCCTACAAGCCTACCCTACAGAGTTCCATCTTGTCAGCCCCCATAATTATGTAAGCAAATTCCCTGAAATTTCTTTATGTATCTTCTCCTGGCTGTGTTTCTCTGGGGAACTCTGATTGATACACCTGGCAAATCTTCACCCCAGAGAAATCCAACCATCTGCCTTATCTGTACTTATATCTAACCAGGTAAATAATGCTGGGGCAAAAAAAAAAAAAATCACAAAACCAGGCTGGCTGATATCACCCTAAATACTTCAAACCTTAAATTAATAATCAGTATTTCCTGGCAAACCACTTCAAATTCCCACATTCCCACTCCCTCTGCCCATACCAATATGATACTTCATTGAGAAAACAAAAACCACAAGAAAAAATGAAAGCCAGGAGGATAATCCTTCATCTTCCAACAACCAAACTTCCTTATAATGGCACATGGTATTTCTGCGTTTCCTCCTACTTGATGGAAGACATCTCTCTAACAAAGGCCAATTTCTTTGTGATCTCCATCCCCTTTCCTACATATTCTCTTTTGCTGGCTGGACTCCACATTTCCTTTACCTACCAACCCACTTCTTTGTTACATTCACAGCTAATCTTACAAAAGTTGTCTACATACACTGTGTCTAGATTTGCTTCTCATTCCTTTTTTTAAAACAATTTTTCATTCACCACTATGCTTTATACCTGAAATTAATTTGAATGTCATCTCTAATTGAAAAATAAAAGAATTTTCATTTGATGTTTCTTAACTGACTTCAGTTTAGTTTCTTTTTCTCCACTTTAATAAAACTCATCAAGATCACCATCAAGTTCCCACATTATCTCTCTGTGCCTACTTCCTCACCTATCAAAATGGGAATACCAGCGTAACTGCCTATATCAGTGTTGCTGTGTGATATTTAAACCATTTAACATATTTAAAACACTACAACAGTGCTTACACGATAAGCACTTAATAAGCATTAACTATTATATTATTAGGATAATCTGGATTCTTGTTTCCCCTTGGTTCTGATTTAGTTCTAGCTTATTTGACAATCTGTGAGTCACTGAGTAGTAAACTGCCTCAGATTTTGGGGGGACTAGGATGAGAGGAAAGAAGTAGAAAATAAACTATGAAATCTCTACTAAACAATGAGATCCCTACTAAACCTCAGCCAAATACCACGTAATTTCATAAGGATGAGCTATCTCAAACGCAACACCCAACTCAAACTCACTCCCTCTATTCCCTCACCTACCACCATGCTTTCTTGACTTGCAGATTTTTGTCAAGACCATTTTTCTAAGCATAAGTCCTTACTGTCCAAATTCATTCACTTTTCACTTCTATATAGGTTGACACTCTACCTTAATTATATGCTTCCAGGCAGGAGACTAAGTTATATTTCTGTAAATTGCCTCTGGGTGCTATGCACGTAGAAAGCAACCTGTATGTATTACCAACTAAGAGACAAAAGAAGTTAATTACTAATTCTGCAGTCACTGTTAAATGATCACTAACTTGTCTATTTGACATTTTGAAAACCATAATTCAATTTATTTATATTAATGTTAGAAAGAAAACTCCACATTACTCGAATTATTCCCCCAATCCCTCCCAGATATAACTTATTATTCAGATTCTTTATTAAGCGAGTACACATATATTTTGGTTCTTGTTTTACACACTGTAGAGGAAAATGAAGATGCTTAAATAGTCACTGCAACCAATGTAATAAGAGAAAAAACTAGAGATGTAAAAGTTGGCAGAGGGGAGGTAAAATTAGAGTAAGTAAAAAAAGAATGGCACGATTTACACTTGAAAAATAAAAAAAATCAACTACAGAACTATTACAAACAGTAACAGAATTTACTAAGGGGATTATTTAATATACAAATATTAATATGCAAAATAAACAAATATCTTATATACGACCAGGTAGAAGACAAAATGGAAGATGTTGTTTCTAACAGCAAGAAAAACAAATTAAAAAAACTTAAATATATAAAATTAATAGCAAAACTTTCAATTGCTATTAGGAATCCAAAAAGAGACATGAACAAATGCAAAGGTAAAGTTTTCCATATTCTTGGGTAGAAAGACACATCATCGTAAAGCTTGCCATTCTCCTAAAAATACAAAGAAAATCTTAATAGCAAATTGAATCTATGTGATAAAAGTTATGGTGAGGGTGGGGAAAGAAGATATATGACAGTAATGTTCTAGATCTTGATCTTGGGGTTAAGCAGATGTATACATAGGCAAACTTTCATTGGGCTATAAATTTAAGGTTTGTGCATCTTACCATATGTACATTTTAGCTCAAAATAAAAAATTAAGTGATCCTAACAGAAATGGTAACTAGACTAGATGGATTCTTAAAGTTTACATAAAATAAGATAGAAGTCAGAAAAAAATTATGAAAAAGAAGAGAAATGAAAGAGAATTAGCCCCAACAAAAACACAGTATAAAATACAATTAAAAAAGGATGGTTTGGTTCCCAAATGGGCAGATGGATTATTGGACCAGAAATGGGTCCAAATATACATAGAAATTCAGTAAACTATAAAGATGGCACTTTAAATCTGTAAGACAGAAATAGATTATTCAATATATGCGGTTGAGAAAACTGGTTTGTCCCAGAATAAATTCCAAAGCAGTAAAATAAAAAAAGAGAGAACAAAGAAACTACAAAAGTATTAGAGAAATAACATTTAAGAATTTTTATGTAATCTTAAATTCGTGAAAGACTTTCTAACCATAAACTATAACTCAGAGGTCAGTAAAGACTGGTAAGCTTAACTACTGAAGGGAAAAAAGAACTCAGCATGACAAAACCATCATAAACAAATTTAAAAGGCAAACAGTGTACTAGAAAAAATATTTCCAATAAACAGCATATAGTTCCCCTAACTTAAAAATAAATCCTATAAATCCTATGAAAGACTGACAAAGAGATAGAAAACAAGGGATAGACAGGTTTCGGTCGGTCGGTCTTTCTCTCTCTCTCATAATGGTATTATGGACTGAATTTCTGTGTCTTCCCAAAATTCCTATGTTGAAACCCTAAACCCTGGTATTTGGAGGTGACACTTTGGGAGGTAATCAGATTTACAAAAAGCCACAAGGATAGGGCCCAAAATGAGATTAGCATCACAAAAAGAGAGCTGAACACTCCTTCTCTCCATGTGAGGACACAGTAAGAGGTGACATCTGCAAGTCAGGAAGAGTCCTCACCAGGAACTAAATCTCTAGGCATCTTGATCTTGGACTTCTCAGCCTGTAGAACTGGGAGAAATCAATGTACATTATTTAAGTCAAAGTCCATGGAATTTTGTTATAACAGCCCAAGCTGACTAAGACACCATGAAGGTGCCTCCCTCCCAAAGCATACTAGTTATGTACTGGTATGACTAATATGAAATCATCTCTAAGTTACATTGTTAACTTAAAAACAAAGAGTAAAGAGTATGTGCATGGGATGCAACAACTTTGGGAAGACACAGAAATTCAGTCCATAAATAAAAAAAGGGGAGGGGGAGGCAGAGGACATACAATATACATGTAAAACAATCAAGCCTTCTTTGGCAATCTAAAATCCATAAACCTCTGAAAAACAAGTTTTTTAAAAGCTTAGTACAAACCTATTTGGTGTCAAAACCTGGCAAAAATTACATAAAACTTTATTTATCTTACTTATTATACTATTTATGCTTTTAATACAGAAATAATAATGTGTTTGATTATGGGATGCTATTTATCTTCTGCTAGGGATTTTGGATAATGTAGCAGATGCATTTATATTACCTTTCAACAGCTCCCCTCTCCTCCAGGAAAAAACAAAACAAAACAAAAACTAAACCTTAATTCTGAAATACATCTGGACCAAGGGCTTTCGACAATAAATTATATATCTGTTTTTACTTGCACATACATGAACTATCTTTGGAAGGATTCCCAGGAAACTTAACACCAATTCCATGTAGAGGAACTGAGTGGCTGCAGAGAAATGAAATTTTTTACTGTATATCTTTTTAAATCTTTGGAATTCTAAATCAAAGTGAATATAATGCTTAGTCAAAAGCTAACTTAAATGTAAATAAAATCACTAAAACTTTTTCATTCTCAACAATAACAAAGCCAGATACTTTGCTTGTTTGTTTTGACCATAAAATGGCCCTTTTTGAAGTGATAAGGAAATCTATACAGTGATGGCTTTCCTTGATCTCATTTTTGGTTGATCCAAGTGGTATGTGAGAGAGTTTCCTTCTTAGGAGCAAGTCAAGGAATGGTGAGTTTTCACTTCCATTAACTTAACTTAAGGAAACAGCAACACTATAACGTTTTTGATGCCTTGTGCCAATCAAAGCAGGTGTGCTTCGCTGTTTTTTCTTTTTTAGTGTTCTCAGAAATATGTTGGGGATTGGGCCTCTCACAACAGAAAGCAGTGAAGCCCACATTTCTTAATATTAGAAAAAGGCTTAAGAAAGTGCTCCTTGCATAGATCTAGTCTTAATCGTTCAGAGCTTCAATACAGATGAGTTTGAAGACTCCAGTTAGTGTCTGAGTACTATCTTTTCTACTATCTGCTTTTCATACTTTTCATATATTTGATACCTTGCTGTGTTCCAAAATGTATTTGAGGTGACCATAAGGTTTGCCTTTTCTTATGATTTAGATTTTGACTAATCTGTACCACATTCTTAACTTTAACCAGAAATTACGAAAAAAGACATCTTGTTTTGTGTGTGTGTGTGTGTGTGTGTGTGTGTGTGTGTGTGTGTGTGTGTGTGTGTGTGTGTGTTTATCTAGTGAGTATATTTTAAAAGGAGGGGCTTTTTTTCCCTAGTGTCCCCAGAAATATGTTAGGGCTTAAGCCTCTCAGCAGTCAAAGATTCATGGTTTGAACATCTCCAATTGCCCCAATGTCCAGCTATCAAGCCTGATGACTAAAGAAATTCCTAATGAAATGCCTAGCAATATTTGCTTCCTTGTGTTAGGACGTAAATGCACTTAGGTTTGTCTTTATCTCCCATCGAATTATACTCACTGAAAGAAAAAATTGACTTCTATTTCCTGTGGCCCTCACATTATTTAATACCTGGTTTGGTAAAAAGTAGCTTCTAAACAAATATTGCCTGTGCAAAACCAGCATCATTTCATAGTTGCTGTCCTCAAGGAGAAACAAATTTGATATAATAATTTATCCACAGAAACACTATACATAAAACTTAGAAAAATAGACCAAAGATAATGTTTCCAGATGGTACTAATAACCTCCCCATTTTTCTAGACCCCTAGAGAATGCTTAATGAACTGTTATGCTTACCCGGTCTCTGACAAATTTGCAATCTTCACATAGAATTAAAAATCCCAATAAGATTAAATTTAAAAGATGAGAGCATTCCTTTTTTTTTTTTTTTTCCAAATGTAGGTACATGATAAAGCTAATCCCAGCTCCTGGATTCCCATTCCTTTGGATATCTATAAAAATAAACCTAGGAAAGCTTAGACAATTCTCGGCAGTGGGGAAAAGTAAAGTGGCAAAATAACTTTGCATCAGAAAACGAGTCAAATATTTCCTTTTAATATATGCTTTTGGAAAATTTCCAATGGGCATATTCTGAAGATTTCAAATGTATACTATGTATCAAAATGATTTTAAATTTACTTGGCATTTTGGATTTGTTCCAAGTTAAAAATAAGTGAAAACAATAAAATTTCCTGGATACTTACATCTACCATTCCAGGCACCATACGTGCAGTACCTCACAACCCTGTGAAATTATGTGCTATCACTCTCATTTGATAGATAATAAAACAGGACAAAAGATATTACATAACTGAACTAGCCTATGCCATACAGTTAGATTTGGAGCATAGATTACAACTCAGGGCTGACCCTAAAGCCCATCATAGCAATCACTATTAAGTTTGGGCTCTTTCTAAAGAATTGATAATTTTAACCAAACATGATGTACTACCAAAGGGTAACAGGAGAGACACACACAGACATACACACACACTATATTTGCTGTATTTGTGATATAACCTACTGCCTTGAAAAAGAATGGCAGCTAATAACTTTTCTAAAAGGTCTCAGCATACTCACGTATTTTAAAAACTGGATTTCAATGAAATGTGACTTGCCCAGAGATTTGGGGTAGGTGTTTGTTTGAGAGAAGACCTCTCATATATCTTTTAAAAAGAACAGAAATTCCCTGTTTAGATATGCCGTAAGTCCCAGACCTGGTCATAAGCTCTTGAGGCTAATAAATTCTTCAGTTTCACATCTTCCACTAAATCTCTGAAAGCAGCTTTGTTAGTAAATAGTAAACATGGTGCTGTGAAACGTATTAAATCAATCCTTGAAAAAACTCCTAGCTTACAGTGAAGCTTTTATTTTATAAGTATGAATATTACAGAAAACATTTGTTTCTCAACAATTCGCTTCTGAAAATTACAAAGTCGTTCATTGCTGTTCCTGACATAGGTTTCTGAAGGCTCTTTTTGTCCCAGTATGTTTCCTGAAGAACCATCCATCTGTGGAAGAACCTTTATACTATATATTTAAAAAAAAAAAAAAATTCCAACAGCCTTAGTTAGTTCTAAATCCAGAAAGGTTAAACAACTTGTCTAAGGCTCTAGAACTTGTTGATGACAAAGTCCAGATGACAGAACTGAGAAGCCAACCCAGGCCTGATTCCTGAACAGGTCTAGTTCTACCTACTGCCCTGAATAACAAAATAAGCCTTACTTCAATATGCCCTTCACCTTTTAGGCGGTAAAGTCTGTTGACTAAAAACTCATTTCTGAAATCAAAGTTCAAGTTAATCTGCATTAGAATAAGACAAAGCTTCTAAATGTTCATGTAAAGAGCTCATGACTAAGACAATAAGCATCTCAGCTCACTGAAATAGGCAAATGACTCATTTCTAAAGCTATGTGGCTCTAATGACTTCCTTGCACTGCATGAATCAGAAAGGCTAATATCCATACCACTGACTTGACCAGAGACCTCTAGAGAGCTGGCATATTAATGTCAGACATTATTTTATACTTCTCTAAGTGCCACAAAGCATCTCAACATTCTAGATGACTAAAATATGTTAAAACTCAATTTAATGACAAAACAGATTAAGAAGAATCAGCTTTCTATTAAACAACCTCTTAATTACCAAGTTACTAGTTTGTGACTTAGTAACTTAAGTTACTTCAAGTGAATGTTTTCACTGAGCACTGAGTATCTTCACAAGGTCATTTCCATAATATCAGGCATTGAGCAAATAGTTAAGATTCTAACCTTATTAATTAAGGTAGAATTTATTCTTAAACTAATTTTCTTTCCAAGTGGCCTTTCTCCTAAGACTTAAAGGAGTATGAAAGATAGTTTCCTCCGCCAAGACACTTAAAAAGAGCTCTTTTCAAACTCTAACGGAATGTACTCAATAACAGAATCAGTGATATCACTTTCTTTAAACATAATTTAGAATGGAATGGGGAGTGACTGCTAGTGGGTATGAGGATTTCTTCTTGGAGTGATGAAAATGTTCTGGAATTAGTTGATCAATGCATAACTTTGTGAATATATTAAAAACTACTGAAAAGGTAAAATTTATAGTATGTAAATTATATCTCAATGATGCTGTTATGTAAAAAAAACAACAGAATTTTTAAAACAAAAAAAAAACTCTGGTTTTTGACAAGTAGCCCAACACTGAGCTATTGCCAAAGAATTTGTATCAATAACCCTCACTAGAATCTGACACCCCATATCTAAGCAATAAAAGTTTGCTATCTCAAGATTTTCATTTTAATAAAGCATCATTTTCTCATTTCTATTAGGACTCTACACCAGATCTTAGTAAGCTCAGAGCAAATTCTTGCTTAGCCAAAACAAATGCTAAAATATAATTATGTAGTGAATGGAAATGAGAAGTAACTTGTATAAATTGATATTATTTTGAGTTTTAGGCCCATTTACTTCATCTATAGTATTAGTACAAGGAAGGATTTAAAATTAATCATTTCTAACAAACAATTCTAAAATGTTATTAGAAATTAAACATTTGTAAGCAAACTTTTATGCACTTTGTTTCCTTTGTTCTAACTTTTCCACTTAAAGGAGTCATCAGAAACTTTTCCAGTAATATTCACAAAACGATAAATGCAATCGCTTTAGACCCTTATTGAAATATGTGTGTGAGAGCGAGTGAGAGCGCACAAGATACACAGATACACACAGACACATACACATATTTTAGTTTTATTTTAGAATAGCGAACAGTGATAAATAGATACTGAAGTAATTCAAAAGCCACTATTGTCATGACAGATAATATATATGAACAGATCACAGCCATTTGAAAGTGACAGCTTGCATGAGGCTTCCAAAACTTTACAGAGAACATTAGTTTTTTTTAAGGCTTGATTTTAAAAATTATCAAATGTAAAGAGCTTTCCATCAATCTGACTTTTACTGAATACTTACTATATTCCAGGCTAGGTGCTGGAGACACAGATATAAGACAGGCCTGTCCTTAAGGAAGTCCCATTTTGACTGCTTGCTTTTGTCAGGCGCAGCATTAAACATGTTCACTTACAGCATTTGACCTCCTAGGCTTAACCCACAGCTGGGAAATCTGAAGTAAACATTACAAATGACTGTAAGGATATATAAAGCTGTAAGACTGGAAAATTAAATTTGGAAATAAATAAAAGCTATTGTATATTTAGACCAAACCTAACTCTTCCTAATACAATATTCCACGAGAATTTCCAGATCTACTACTAAAAAATAGTAAAATGACCCAGAGCATCAGAACCTTCCTTAACGCACATCACTTATATAATCACCTCATTTAAAGGTACATCTATTATATTTCAGTCAAAGGATTCTCTTTATTAAAGGATATTTCTCTTTACCTTCAAACTCTCCATTAGAGTGCAATACTGAACAGTTGCTGAAATAATGAATGAATGAATGAACGAACGAACGAATGAAACAGATGTTCTGAAAGCCATACAAGTACCCGTTAAAAAACAATGGACTGACAGACTAGAATTTTACTGGAAAGATCACGGAATTTCAGAGGTAAAAATAGTAACCGCTGGATATTGTCTGATATCATGCAGTCAACATGTTATTAAGTTCACAGTAAACATCTGATGAGGAACTTTTAGAAATTAAGATGAAAAGTATTCATCGCAATACTTTAAAATGGACTTGGATCCAGCGTCTAAGGATTGGGAATACAAGTGTAAAACAAAGAGATGAGAGGGAGGAGTGAAAAACTCAAAAGGTCACCAGCGAGTGACCCTCAAGAGAAATGCGCGCTGACCACTGAAGCTCGCGCCGAGCTAGATGGACACCTCCCGCCCAAGCCTCGGGCCCGAGCTCACCCTCGCAGGCCACAGCTGAAGGCTACCCCAGCCTTTTTCGATGCTGCTGCCTGCGTTCGCCCAGAACGATAACACAAAGAAACCACCCAGGAACAAAACACGGTCCCCGTGGAGGGCGGGCAGGCGTTGGGACCGGGTGACCGGAGCTCTCTCCGCAGCTGCCCACGCCTCTGGGGGAGACAGTCATGGCGCGGCGAGCCTCCCAGGCGCCTCCGTCTCGACCTTCGTCGAAGTGTTTCAGAACTTGCCACCCACCCCCGCTCCATTTTCTCCTTTCGACGTGGACGTGGGGCACGCGCGAGGACCGATGGGCGGAGCTGGGGCGGAAGACTGGGAATAGACCGCCGAGACGCGCAAGGGTCCCGCAGTCCCACGCCCCCAGGCTTGCCCCCGCCTCCCGGGCCGCTATTGTTCCCGCGCAGCCCCCGCCCGTCGCGCGCCCCCCGCGCGCTCGCGCTCCCACTCCGGGGAGGGGGTCACGGCTGAGAAGGTGGCGGCACAATAACATAAACACGGCGGGGCCGCTGGCCGACCGGCCGCACGGCGCCTGCCGCACTCACCCGGCAGCGCAGCGAACGACGACAGAACAGCCCACCGGCAAACACCGGCGCCGTCCAGGCGGTGGCCACAGCCGTTAGCCAGCGTTGCTCGTGTCTCTGCGCCCCGGGACGCGTTGTCCGGCCTCGGCCGCTCCGCTGAGTAACAGGGACGCGAGCCGTCACTGCGCACGCCTGCTCACGTCATTGCGTAGGGAACCGCCCCTGCGCAATGCGAGCAGCCCGCCGGGCGGGGCGGCCCCGGGGCCCGCGGTCTGGGGGCGGAGCTACTCTGGGGGCCGGGAGGACTTGCGGAGGTCGCTTGGAGGAGGAGCCCCGGGAGAACCTCCAAGAGCATCGAAGAGGGGCGTGGCGCGGAGCCGGAGAAGGCGGGGCCCTGCTTCTGGCACGTGGCAGCGCGTGGCCAGATGCAACTGGCCGGGGGCCATTTGGCCTCAGGGTTTGTAGGTCAAGTGTGTTCATGCCAAACCTGCCTGTGGAATAGGCACACACCTGAGAGTTGAAGAGCTCATTACCAACAATATGTTACATTCTGAGGACAACTGCTCCAGGCCCAGCAACCCACAAGCAAATATGTGTTCTCTTCATCCACCTGAAAAAGCTGCCTTCTGTTTTTCCCAAAGTCCACCTCCTACTGGATCCCATGCATTACCCTACTTACCCTGGGCCCCACAAAGCTTGTCTATGTTAGTTATAGAAATGACAAATCGGCAAGCCCTTACTTATCCAACAATGGGTGGGAAGGTGTCTAAATTACATACACCCATGCAATAATGCATTTTAGCAATATAAATGGAGTGTGTTCAAGGAAGTCTTAACAAGAAAATGTTTATAATATATCATTAAGAGAAAAAAAAAGCAAGTCTATATACATAAAATGATCCTACTTATATACTATACATACACAGAAAAAATCTGGAAAGAAATAATACCAAATTATTTTAACAGTTCATCACTGGACTGTGGAATAAAAGGTGAATAGATTCTCTTTTAAATTAGGGGCATTTTTTTTCAAGGTTTCCAAATGAAACATGTTCATAATCATGTTCATTACCTTAATAATGAATAAATAACAAACATAAATATTTGTTGAATAAATGAGTGAATTCAGGTAGATATTTTCCTATGTCATGCTGGACTGGCCTGTTTCCAATGATTTGAAGTGCAACATAATGTAAGCATTCATTCATTCACTTTTTTCCTCATCCCCTCTTAGACTTCCTTATTTCCTTTGTCCGATAAATATCTATTGCATGCCCATTCTGTGCCAGGTGTTGTGCTGGCACTGAAAACACAATGGAACTTACAGACTTAATCATTGTAATATGGAAATAATAACAATAAGCAAATGCAAAACAATCAGTGTATATAATATAAATTGATATGGATATATAGTATTATGAAACCAATTGTTGAAATTAATAAAGCAAGGAAATTAATAATTGAGTAACTGCTTCTTGAGCTGAGAATAGATTTAACCAGGCAGAAAATATTTCAAATACAAGTAACTTGTTGCACAAGGGTCTTGTGAAAAGAGGGAGCATTAAGGAAATTAAGAAAATTAAGGAAAGGCCAGTGCTGCTGGAAGGACAAGGAAGAAAGAGCTATGAGATAAAGTTGGGAAGACTGGAAAAGAATAAAATTGGTGTGGCCATCTAACCATATTGGAAATCTTGTCTTTATCCTAAGTGGAATAGGAAGTCTCTGCCCCAGACATGCTTCAGCAAAAGGGGTGGCATGGTCAGAATGGCATCTTAAAAAGTTTCTTTGTTGAAAGGAGACTAAGTAGATGTAGGAATAGTCTATATGGCAGATGGTAGAAGTTTGGTTTAGAGTGATGGTCATGGAAACAGTAAGAGGAAGGATCTGAGGGTCATTTAGGAGATCTAGTACATAGAACTTGGTGATAGATTAGGTGGGCAGTGAAGAAAAGAGAGTAGCAAGAAAAAAAAAAGCCATAGGTTTCTTGCTTGTGGCCAAGGAAGGATGTTGGTGCTAGTTCACTGAGATTAGAATCTTGGAAGAGGACAGGGATTGAGTGGAAAGGTCATGAGAGTAGGTAGTTTGATCTACTCAGAAGAGATACCAAGTTGGCAGTTGGGTAAATGGAGCTGGGCTCAGGTAGATAAGAGATGAATTATTGATGGATGGTGATGACTTGAAGCTTTGGGTATAAATGAGTTAGCTTAGGGCTGAGGAAGAGAGGGTAATGAGCAAGAAAAGAAAAAGGCCAGGAGCCAATCTTGAGGAACTTTGGCATTGAGTGGCCATGAAAAGAATGAGTCTGTGAAGGAGCTGCCAGGGAGGTAGAAGGAAAGAGGGATTCAAAAAGAAAAAGAGTGATCAATAATATCAAATATAATAGGAGGTTTGAAAGCCTGGAGGTTTAGAGCCAGAAATGGATTAGAGTAGGCTGAGGAATGAATGGGAGATAAGAAAATGGAGGTGGAAAATATCATTGAGTCAGGCAGTGAAGAAAGATGCAAGCATATTTTACATCTGATAGGAAGACTGTTGAGAGGGACAGGTAAAATAGAAGTATGAGTGTAAGTTTCCTGGAAGAGCAGGGAGGTGTGCCTGGACACACAAATGGAAGTAATGAAAGGTACTTAATACTTTCCACCAGACAACACAATCTAAGCAATTGTAAAGTAAGGGATGGTGCAGAACAGAGCTCCCAAGTTTCATGCCAGGTTCTGTAAAGCTATTCAGTCTCTCATTCAACAGGAGAGCTTCTGATTTAGCCTCAGCCTACCACTACCAACTTGCAATTATCTACATCTAGACCTTTCTGCATATTTATATATGTATATATGTGCATGTGTATGATTTCAGGAACCCTTCACTACTTGTGATTGAACATAATCATCTCTGATATTTTGCAAATTCAAGATGCTGTTTGTAACCTAGATGTGGCTCTGGGCCTCCTTCTTCTCACAACATAGTTCCTTGTTAACTTATTATGGTTTGTTGTGAACTTTTTGGGGGTGAATGCAGAAAAAGAGGAAGAGCTAAGGAATTCAGGTTTATTTGTCTCTTGTCCCAGGGAAGTTGCCTTGGGGATAGCTGGTTCTTGGGTCTTTCTGAGGCTGGGAAGGAGAGAAGGGGACACTGCAGGCCCCTTAAATCCAGTCTCTGCTAGAGCTCTGAGGGATGGTCAGAGCACTTCTTCCTTTGTCATTCTTCTCAGACCACACACACAGACACACAGACATACAGACACATAAACACACACACACACACTAGATAATGATGGAGTTGAGCCTTTGGCTAAGGTGTCAGGTGGATCTCACACTTAGCTGTTCAAGGATGTAGAAACAAAAAGTTGAGACTTTAGCTCACTCCCTGGTTTTCTGATGTCATTTCAGGGGTGGGGAGTTAGGGACAGAGGCTTACTGACTAAGGCTTGCAGAAGTGTGTTTCCAAAGACACACCCTCACTCTTTGACCCCACCTCCACCACCTTCCTTGTCCTTTAGCCTTGCTTTCAAGCCAACCCATCTGTTTTCCCAACCATGCCCTTGGGTCAAGTCTACTTCTCTCTCCATAGGAGGAATAGGTTCAGCTTTTCAGTTAGTCACCATCTGACTCTGGGATGCTCTTTGGGACTTTTTCAAGGCAGAACCTGCGGTCTCCAGAGGGGGCAGCTCAGTCTCTGGTTGTACAAGTAGAAGAAAGGTGAGAGCTTGAATTGCAAATTATCTTTTCAGCTGCAAGAACTATGGCTTATTTAGTTAGGGAGTAGGACAGGGCCAAAAAGTGACCAGAGTTTCTTAATCAAAACTTGAACAAAACAAAGTGGGAATAGAAGTGGGTAGTTGTCTGATTTGAACTTACAAGTAGTTAGTACCCTCCTTTTCATTTAGACTTCCCCCTTCCCTTCATCTCCACATGCACACATGTCTTCCAGGTGCTCACAAGAGACAAACCACTTAGTCAAGCCTGTAGACTGAATACATGTATATGTCTTCCTGGAAAAAATGGTCAATATTTATTCTTATAAGATGTTGGTTCTCAAATTGTGGTCCCCAGACCAGCAACATCAGCAACATCACCTGAATACTTGTTGGAAATGCAAATTCTCAAACTCACTCCAAACACGCTAAATTAGAAACCTTGGGAAGGTGGGAGGAGCACTCTGTCTTTTGAAAAGCCCTTCAAGTATAGGCAGACCTTGGAGATATTGTGAGTTGTAATATTTTTGCTGGTGGAGGTTTTTAACTTCAAATTTGAAAAACACAATATCTGTGAATTGCAAAAAAGTGCAATAAAAGGAGGTATGCCTGTACTTCTAATAACTACTCAGGTTTGAGAAATACTGATCTAGAACATAGCTCTCAGGCTGGCTTGCTCATTCAAATTACCATGGGAGCGTTATAAACTATCCACACCTGGCTCCACTCTTGGAGCTCCTTCTTTGGAGGTCTGGAATGGAGTCCAGGCTTCTGTAGGTTTTTCAAAATCCCTCAGGTGATTTTGATGTGCAGTCAACATTAAGCGCCACTTCCTTAAGAAGGTAAGCATATTTACCATTCTTTAAAATCTCAGAGCAAACTGGACAGAACAACCTGCCCCTCACTAGCTTTTGTATTTGAGTTCTCTCTTAATCTTTACTTTCATTATTGGCATTTTTTTCTGATGTTCTGCACCCACCTCCCACAACTTACGTATACCTATGATAAGTTGTCCTTTCTCCATCCATAGTCAGATATTGAAGATATTCAATATTTATCCTTCAGAGAAAAAGATAAAGGGAATTGAATAGAAAGCAAAAAATAAGTTGCTAAAATTGTGTAATTAAAATATAAATTCTTCTTGTTTTAAATAAATATATATTAGGAAGAAGGCTTTCTGTCAGACCTCTCAGCATGAACCCTCTGCCCCATTTACAATTTCTTAGCCTAGAATTTCTTTCAGCCCAGTGAAATTTTGCCATTTGCCACTTTCATACCACAGATTTGTCCAGGCACTGTGGTGGAGAGAAGACGACATCCCATTCCTGGTCTCCCTCCCTTGGCAGCTTTAGGGAGTAGCCATCTCCACCTCCACCTCCACTGTCATCTCTACTTCCATCTCCATCTTCACCTCCAGGGCTTCCTCCCACACACTTTAGATGTAAAAGTGAAGCTCATAGTAGACTGGTTGTCCTTTGACACATGATCCTTTGGCAAGGAAACCCCAATGAATTCTCAACTTCTGCCAAAAGCTCTACCCATTCTCAGCTAAATTTAAAGAGGCTCCTCGTGGCATTATTGGGTAATGAAAAGGAAATTCTGGCATCACTAGAGAATGGAAAGTCATTGACTGCTAAGAGAGGTGTTTCCTTGCCACTGCCTTGCCAAGGCAGGATTTGTCTAGTGTCCCTCACTCCAGGGGTGATCTGAGACCCTCTGATGGTCCTGAGAAGACGCTCTTTCTTCTAGAAAGCAGAGATTAAAAACAATCTGGTTACCAAATTTTCAATAGCCCCTTTATCCTATTCTTGAAGCAGATTCCCAAACAAGAACAGCTTTGCTTCTGAGGTAAATTTCATTGCCTCTCTTGCTAAAACCCAGCAGGATTAATTCCAGGTGAAGGCTGACGTAGCTGCATCAGCTTGGCCAGTTCGAGGCTTGTTGTGGGACTGAGAACAGGGCAGAGGAGAATAAGGTTTCCATATTTGGGAAAAGGCAGAGGAAGTACCATAATCCTTCAAGGTACGACCCTCTTAAATAAAAGACAACTATACAAGGAACAAAGTGGGCATTCGCTCCTTAACCTGAGGCAATCTATATTCCAACTGATGCTTGAGGAATAAGCAATCCAGGTTAAATAGGAGAGATATTAATTTCTGAGGATGCTAAGTCATGAAAACTGGATAAGTTCTCAAATGTATACCCTGGCCTACCTCTCCCCATCCTCCTTGAAGTATTCTACTTTCTTGGAAAGCCAGAGTGGTTGGTAACTATCACCCAATGCAGAGTAGAGAGCAGGACTTCCCTTGGAATCAGCAGGAAAAATAGAGGTGTCACAAATATCATCTACTCATAGGCAGGGCCTATCACCAAGCAATCAAGCAAGGTCTACTAAACAAAAGTGTAACATGTAGACATGGGGTCCATTCCACTGAGAATCCTTCAAAGCATTTGGGGCACATGCCCACACATGAGAAAAGATGGGATCACATAAACTGATATCAGATTCATGTACTTGGCTCACTCTGCCCTCACAGCAGGTTGGGACATCAGGACCTGGGAAAGCAGAATTTCCTGTCCTCAACTGATATTGAAAGCCATGGATTCAAAATGGCATAACTGTAGACATTTCTCTAGAATTCATGTCAATCCAGGTAGAGAAATAGGGACACTTGGAGGGGTGTATCTGGGAGCTGGGGGTGTCCCTGGGCATACTGAATGCAAAGATGGAGGGCAAGGAAGTTGAGGGTGTTTCTGAGAGGACTGGGGTAAGAACTCCAGGGTCCAGACTAGGTAAGAAGGACAGTGAGGCTAGTAAAGGACAGATAGATTGGGGCAAAATTCAAACAGGGAACAAGAGCTTTCTGTTTCTTAGGACTGACAGTGGTTGTCAATGTACATGAAGACATGCAAGAAGGAGATGAACAGGGAGGACTTCTATGAGATATTATAGTTTCCTATGTGGAACAGCCCCAAGGTATATTCTCAACTGTGACTAGTTGCTCTACAGCAGAAGTAAAAATAATTTAAAGTGAGTAGTCAAGGAACTGCGAGCCTTTTGTGTTCAACAGGTAGTTTGACAAGATGTTCCAGGTTGTCCAGGATGGGCCCAGTGTACACCTGTTGCTCTAGTATAATTATTAATAGTGATTCCTGCACTATCAAAAGTACCCAAGTTTGAATGACTATGTTCAACAATGGTGACAATAGTAGAAACAGCAGTGTTCTCAAGAGTGGTCAGGATCCAGAAGAGAGAAGGGCTCTATATGAGGCCAGCTCTGGACACCCACTGGAGCCACCTTCCCATCTGCCTCCAGAGCCTGCTCCTGGGACATTTGCACAAATATGAGCTCTCTATCCTAAACTCAAACACAGAAACTGCCCACATTCAGGCAGTAATTTTCTAAGCTACAAAATTGTACTTTTATTACACAAGAAAGATGTAACATAGATATACAATAAAATATATTAAAGAATTATAAAAGTTCTTCAAAGTGTTTAGAATATCTTGTTTTGAAAACCGATGTTGCATGACAAAGCAAATTGACAAGTTTAGAAATAGAAAAAAAGATTAAAAATTGTCAAAACACAGCAGAGTGAGAGATGTCCCCAGATCTCTCCCCTTAAAACAACAATAAGCTGAACATCTAAGACTCAACAAAAAACACCCAACCTGTACAACAGAACACCTGAGTATGGGATCTGTGAATAAGAGTTATCACAGGTCAGAACCCCGAGAGTCTGGTGTAGACTGGGAGAAACAAACAAGCTGCCTCTGGGAGTAGGAGCACCCTGCAGGAAAAGGAGTAGGGGAGAAGGTATGGCAGGTTCCCTGAACAGCCCTGCCTGAGAAAGCTGAGAGGTCTAAGCAGCAGTAGTGCCCAGGGATCGGGGTAGAAAGCAGAGAAGTGGAGATGTCAGAGAAGCAACAGTTGATTATCACCAGCCATGGTTGCAAAACATGAGGCTGAGCCGAAGGCCCCATTCTCCAACTCAGAGGGCACCTTCCCCCTCGTATCTTCTAAGACTGAGCAAGGCAGAGCCTTAGAGGTATCTGAGCAATGCCACTGAAACTATCCTAGCACTGACAGGGACTGAGACTGAGGGTAGCAAACATGATTGAATATTTATGAGAAAAGAAAAGGCAATAATAAGATTTTATATAAAGCAGGGATCCAAGAGGCTTAGAATCTACCTACTGGAAATCAAAAGAAAAATGGCTTCTTAGCGACAGGCTAAAGAGAGACCCTTATATAATAAATCTTCTTTCTGTATAAAAAGCAGAATACATTTCATTAATGCCCAGGAGGAGAAATAGTCCATTAAACACCATGAACAACCAAGGTGACAAGGCAGCTCAGAAAAAAAGAGAAAAATCTCCAGAAAATAAGCTTAAGGACATAGAAATATACAACTTTTTAAAGCAGAGAATTCAGGTTGGTACTCCTGGAAAAATTCAATAAGAACAAAATAATTCATATCAATAATTCTAGGAATTGAAAAAACAACTAGATGAGCAGAATGAGTTTTTTTTTAGCAAAAAGATTGAAATCCTTAAAAATAACCAAATAAAACTTCTAGAGATGAATAATACACTGGAAGAGATGAAGAATGAAATAGCAAGCTTGGGAAATAGAGCCAACGAATGGAGGAAAGGACTAGTGATATTGAAGACAGAAATCTAGAAATAAATCAGAAAAAGAGAGAAACCAAAGAATGAGAAATAATGAAAGAGAAGCATAAGAATTAGCTGATACCATCAGGAAAGGAAACATAAGATTAATAGGCATTCTCGAAGGGGAAGAAAAGGCACAGGGATTAGAAAGTATTTTCAGACAACTAGTTGATGAGAATTTCCCAATTAATCTAAGGAATGAACTAGAGCTTGGAATTCAAGAAGTCAACAGAACACCCAATTATCTTAACCCTAAAAGGTCTTCTCCAAGACACATTATATTAAAATTATCAAAAATCAATGACAAAAAAAGAATTCTCAGAGTAGTTAGAGAAAAGAAGATGGTAACCTATAAAGGAAAACCCATTAGATTATTGTCGAACTTCTCAGCACAAATCCTACAAGTGAGAAAAGAGTGCAATCAAATATGCGAACTATTAAATGGAAGGAACTACAAGCCTAGAATAAAGTATCCAGCAAAACTCTCCTTTAGATATGTAGGAGAAATAAAACCTTTCCAGACACACAAAAATTGAGGGAATTCTCCACAACAAGGCCTGCACTACAGGAAATACTGAAAGCAGTCAGCTCACCTAAGATGAAATGACAAAAAAATACATGAGTAGGGTGACTAGCAGGCAGATAGAACAGAGGAGTGCAACCCTTATTAAGAACAGGTTATTATAAGCTTAAACAATAAGAAGAGATTTTCTATTGCAAGACAATAATGTTCAGCATACACAGGGAATAATTGAGACAACAATAACTGAAAAAGGGAGGATTCAAATATCCATATTCTCAAAGAGGAACGGAGATAATGCACATGTAGAAGAAAATGAACTACTGTATATATGTAACTATCTTTTACATATTCATAATAGTAACTACTTATCAAAGATTCAGAACTAAAGTATATAACATAAAACAAGAAGGACCAGAGGAAAACTCCACAAAATTTAATAACAACAAAAACAAAAACAAAAAACAAAAAACAAAAACAGAAACATGAGGACAAGGAAGCAATGGAAACACCAAGCTACCAGAAAGCAAAAGATAAAATGGCTATAAGAAGACCTTATATTTCAATAATCACCCAAAATGTAAATGCACTAGACTCACCAATAAGAAGGCACAGGTTGGATGAAAAAACAAAACTTAACTACATGCTGCCTCCAAGAGACACATCTCAGTTCCAAAGACAAATATAGACTCAAAGTGAAGGGGTGGGAAATGATACTTCAAGCAAATGGCATTCAGAGAAAAGCAGGATTTGTGGTACTAATATAGAATGAAATAGACTTCAAAATCAAAAAGGTAAAGAAAGATACTAAGGGACACTTCATAATGATAAAGGGAGTCATACACCAAGAAGACATAACACTTATTAATATCTATGCCCTCAATCAGGGTACCCTGAAATATGTAAAGCAATTACTAACAGAACTAAAGGGGGAAACAGACCAAAATGCTATCATAATAGGAGACCTAAATAGCTCACTATTGGATATGGACAGATCATCTAAATAGAAATACAATAAGGAGATAACATCCTTAAAGGACACATTAAATCAACTGTACATTTACAGAGCATTTCATCCCCAAACAGCTGCTTATATATTCTTCTCTAGTGCACATGGAACATTCTCAAGGATTGACCACATATTGGGACTCAGAGATAGCCTCAACAAATATAAGAGGGTTGAAGTCATATCAGCCATGTTCTCTAATCATAATGCTTTGAAGCTGGAGATCCATTGTAAAAAGAAAGCAGGAAGAACCATGAATACATGGAAATTAAACAACATGCTACTAAAGAATGACTGGGTCAGAGAATAAATAAAAAGAGAGATCAAGAGATACATAGAAACAAATTATGATAGTACAACATATCAAAACTGTTGGGACATGGCAAAAGCAGTCATAGGAGGAAAGTTCATATCATTAAGGGTCTATCACAAAAAACAAGAATGAGCCCAAATAAACAACCTAATACTTCAGCTTGAAAAACTAGAAAAGGAAGAGCAAATGAAACCTAAAATCAGCAGAAGGAAAGAAATAATCAAAATTAGAGCAGAATCAAATGAAATTGGAAAAAAAAAATAGAAAAAATAAATGCAACCAAGAGCTAATTCTTTGAGAAGGTTAATCAAATTAACAAACCCCTGGCTAGATTCACTAAAGAAAAAAGAGAAAGACCACAGATAAACAAAATCATGGATGAAAGAGGAGAAATTATGAAAGACACTGCAGATATATAAAGGATCATATAAGAATACTATGAAAAAGTATGTAACACCAAATTTAATAACCTAGAAGACATGGACAAGTACTTAGAAAGGTACAACCTTCCTAGACTGAATGAAGAACTAGAAAATCTAAATAGACCAATCTGCAGTACGGAAATTAAAAACTATCTTCAAAAATCTACCAAAAAGTAAAAGTCCAGGACCAGATGGCTTCACCAGTGAATTCTACCAAACATTCAAAGAAGATTAATAACTATTCTCAAACTCTTCCCAAAAATCAAAGAGAAGGCAATACTTCCCAACTCATTTTATGAGGCCCATATTACTGATAACAAAACCTGGTAAAGGCAACACACAAAAAAGAAAACTACAGACCAATATCTCTCATGAACACAGACTCAAAAATCCTAAATAAGATATTAGTGAACTGAATGCAACAACATATTAAAAAGATTACACACCATGATCAAGTGGGCTTTATCCCAGAGGCACAGGCATATCGATTAATGTGTATACCACATGAACAAATTAAAAAATAAGAATCATATGATCCTATCAATAGATGCAGAAAAAGCCTTTGACAAGATACAGCATCCATTTATGATCAAAACACTTAACAAAATTGGTATAGAAGGAAAGTACCTTAACATAATAAAGGCCATATATGACAAACCCTCAACCAACTTTATTCTTAATGGTAAAAAACTAAAAACCTTCTCTCTAAGATCAGAAACAAGACAAGGCTGTCTACTATCACCACTGTTATTCAATATAACATTGGAGGTCCTAGCGAATGCAATCAGACGAGAGAAAGATATAAAAGGCATCCAAACAGGAATGAAGAAGCCAAACTGTCACTATTTGCGGATGACATGATTCTCTATGTAGAAAATCCAAAAGCCTCCCCCCCCCAAAAAAAAAACCACTACTAGAAACAATAAGCAAATACAGTATAGTTTCTGGATACAAAATCAATGTTCAAAAATCCATAGCATTCTTATACTCTAATAATGAAGTGTCAGAAAAAGAAATGCAAAAAAATAATTCCTTTTGCAATTGTAACTAAAAAATACCTAGAAATAAATTTAACAAAACATGTGAAGAACCTGTATAATGAAAACTATAAGACCTTATTAAGAGAAATCAAAGAAAATACACAGAAATGGAAAGATATTCCATGTTCTTGGATTGGAAGAATCAACATAGTTAAAATTACTTTATTACCTAAAGCATTATACATATTTAATGAAATCTCCATCAAAATCCTATCGGCATTTTTTAAAGAAATAGAACAAAAAAAATCACTAGATTTTTATGGAAGTACGAAAGACCTGAATTGCTAAAGCCATCCCGAGAAAAGAGAACAATGCCAGAGGCACCAATCTGCCCTATTTCAAAAAAAAAAAAAAAAAATTAAGTGACAATAAGCAAAATGACATGGTATTATCAGAATAACAGACATAGACCGGTGGAACAGAACTGAGAATCCATAAGTAAATCCATGTTTATATGGGCAAATAATTTTTGACAAAAGAGCCATAAACATGCTGTGGAGAAAGGAAAGCCTCTTCAATAAGTGGTGCTGGAAAAACTGGAAAGCCACCTGCAAAAGAATGAAACTAGACTGTTGGCTATCACTGCACACCAAAATTAACTCAAAATAGATTAAGGACCTGAATATAAGACCTGAAATAATAAATCGTATAGAAGAAAACATAGGAACTAAACTCATGGACCTCGGACTTAAAAAAGGATTTTGTGAATTTGACCTCAAAGGCAAGGGAAGTAAAAGCAAAAATAAATGAATGGGACTACATCAAACTAAAAAGCTTCTGCTCAGCAAAGGAAATCGTCAACAAGATAAAGAGAGAACCATCTCAATGGGAAAATATATTTGCAAGCAACACCTCCGATAAGGGCCTAATATCCAAAATATACAAAGAACTCATATGACTCAATGACAACAGAAAAACAAATGATTCAGTCAAAAAATGGGCAGAGGACCTGAACAGACACTTCTCCCTAAAGGACATACAAATGGCCTACAAACATATGAAAAGATGCTCAACATCGCTACCTATTAGGGAAATGCAAATCAAAAACCACAATGAGATACCATCTCATACCTGTTAGAATAGCTGTTATCAACAGGACAAGTAATAACAAATGTTGGAGAGGATGAGGAGAAAAAGGAACCCTCATACAGTGCTGATGAGACTGGAAATTGGTACAGCCACTATGGAAAACAGTATGGAGGTTCCTCAAAAAACTAAGAATTGATCTACCATATGATTCAGCAACCCCTCTACTGGGTCTTTACCCCAAAGACTTGAAAACCCATTTCCAAAATGATATTTGCACACCAATGTTCATAGCAGCATTTTTCACAGTGGCCAGGACATGAAAGCAACTGAAGTGTCCTACGATAGACGATTGGCTAAAGAAGCTATGGTACATATATACAATGGAATATTACTCAGCCGTAAGAAGAGATGAAATACTGCCATTTGTGACAACATGGATAGACCTCAAGAAATCATGTTAAGCAAAATAAGCCAGACAGAAAAAGTTGAAAACAACATGATATCACTTATATGTGTGATATAAACATAAAAGCAACAAATGAATAGGACAAACAGAGGCTCATGGACATAGACAATAGACTAATGGTTACCAGAGAGTAGGAGGGAGAGGGAAGGTAGACAGGTAAAGGGGGTCAAACATGTGGTGACAGACAGAA
The DNA here is from genome assembly GCA_028627145.1 of Eidolon dupreanum. NCBI lineage: Eukaryota > Metazoa > Chordata > Mammalia > Chiroptera > Pteropodidae > Eidolon > Eidolon dupreanum. Next base: position 54,259,384 of record CM053506.1, on the reverse strand, counting down.
ATCTAACTATGAGAAGTGAACACACAATGCAATATATATATATATATTTGCCTTACTGTTGAATTGTCCACCTGAAACTTACTGGATTTCGTTAACCAGTGTCACCATAGTAAAAAAATGTATATTAAGAAAAGATTAAAGATTGTCAAATTCAACAAAAAAGATAATCATTTTTATATGAAGCTTAAATGAACCAATTATTGAGGAGCACAATTTCAAAATTAATTTTTCCTTGTAATTGAAGATATAACAGTACAGCAATAATGCATAAGTAAGTGTTTTGAATTAAACACAAATCATGAAGCCACTTTCAGTTTCTATTATAACTTGTACAAGTTACAGGAAATGTCAGAGCAAATATTAAAATGCCATTTCATAAATTTAAATTTAAAATTACAAGACTTAAAAATAAAACTAAATTATATAAAGAGTTAAAACTTTTTAGAAAAATTGTTTTTTAATTATTAGTTATAGATGTACTAAAATTTATATTTGGACATAATTTATTAGAAATTTATGTTGATGTTATCACAGACTATAAATACTTTTAGCTCCGGTAACAGTTGCATCAGCAGAGAGATCCTTATCATAATTTAAATTATCAAAAATTATTTGAGGACTTGAACTTGCTAAGAGCAACTCATGTCATTTTTAATGATATCAATTGAAAATTGATTTTTTTAGAAGCTGTTGAATCTATAAATTTCGATGACCCCAACCAATGAGTTTGTAAAAAAGTGAGCCAGAAAAATATTATGATCAATCAAGATACCACATCAATAAAGTATTATGTTTTATAATATAAAATTATGACACCAAATACATTATGATATAAAATTATAACATCAAAATACATTTTTTTGCAATTGTAAGGTTATACTGTTACTTACAAATCATTATTACCTCTATTAAATTTTATAAATAATAAAATATGTTAAAGGAAAAAGCTCTATGTATTTTAGTACCTTTATACTTTTTTTTCCTGCTTTTTGAACAAGGGCCTTCTGTTATTACACTGTATAGAGGGAATCAATAAGTTCAGTATGTGATGCGCTGGTGACAGGTACTAACATTTTGAGAGAAATGGCCACATATCAAGCTAGCACATCTAGAACTTCACATCATCCTCATTTGGCTTTATGAGAAATAGTATTAAAACTACTGTTCAGATGAAGAAATAAGTTTAAGTAACTTGCCCAAGTTCACCCACCCAGCTCCTCAATGGCAGAATCTGGAGTTGAAATTCAGGTATGGCTCCAATCACTACTATACGCTGCCTCCAGAAATGTGTTGCTTTTCTCTTTGATTTCTAATTAATGGTTACCTTAATTGTAGTTGCTCATCAAGTAGCCCTCAAGGTCACACTGAGAAAGAACTGGCAACTTCATAATTGAGGAGGTTGTGTGTAGTTTCAGTGATGGCCAGCAGGTGTCACTGTCACAGGTCAGATGCAGCGTGCTGGGTCCTCATTGTTGGACGTGAGGCTGCCTTGCTTTTGTTCTTAGGACTTTCTTCTTCTATTTTAATTAACTAATTAATTAAAATTAGTTCCAAGAATACAGTACATTTGTTAGACATCTATATTGCTCATAAAACGATTCCCTCAATTGCTCCCTCCCTCCCCTGGCCTTCCATTTAGGCATTAATGCTAACTGCATTCCCTGTGCCTAGAAGGACTTTCTTTTCAATAACTTGACAAGGTCAAGAAAACATCTCAGACAATACATAACACTCTTCATTTCATTATGGCTTCCTCCCTATGTTTGAAAGAACGCTTTAGCTTGGGGGACCCAAGAGAATGTAAAGAATTCCTAGATTTCTGAAAGAAATGCTTTATTTAAAAAGTTTTTTTTTATAGATAACAGTTTATAAAGGTAAATACAGAGGGACAGTGTTGCAGACTTCTCCAGCACTAAACTGTTTAAATACAGACTCATTTACTATACTTTGCACTCCGTAAAGTGTGCATGCTGGAGTTGATTTCAGTAAATGTTTGAATCAATGAAAATACTTGGGCTGGGACAGAAACTGGGGAAGATGGGCCCAATCCAGGGGTCTACTACTCCCTGTGATGTGGAAGGAACAATGACGAAGTGTCTGTCCTGGCAAAGCTCACCTTCTCAGTGCAGAGAAACCATCAAAGAATGGGTCCCTCTCCTGAATTTTGCACTTCCTTTTTCAGTTGGGCATTCAAGAGGTCATTTTTTCTCCCTAGCACCTTGCCAGCAACTGGAATATGTTGCCATAAGAAGAAAGTTCACAGGGGCTCAATGTCTTCAAACTTCACCTTGGTGGCCTTGACCTGTTTCCACCTCTATCTGTTCTGCATCCCAAGGGCCCTTGTTTGCTTCTCTTCTGTCTGCACAACTGGTTTTGGTGAATTCTGGCCCCAAATTATTGCTGCTTTGTCTCTGAGTTTCAGACTGCTCTTTTTTTTTCCATCTGAGGCACAGCATATCACTGAGCTCATTGCACCTGCAGGAAGAGCCATCAGAGTCAGCATAAGCAGGGGATAGGTGTCTGCATCCACAGAGACTGCATCCACAGCGTCTGACCCTGAGGTGGGTGGTCCTGTTCAGGCTGTTAGGACCCCTCCGTCAGCCTCCTGATGACTGCCAGAATTAGACTGTTCACCTATCAAGTAAGCCCGTATAAGTGACAGGTAAGATTGGCAGAAGTTGAAACTGCAGCCCTGAGTCTGGTAAAGAAAATGGCAAGTGTCAGTTCCATCCCTGACATTTCTGGCTGGTCTGCCTATCTCAGTTGGCTCTGTTCTCCTCCCTCAGGCTTCTGACCTCCCAGTCCTTTCTGGTCACATACAGATTCTACTTCAGCCCAGTCCTGCCCTGCTCCAGGTGGTAACCTGGTCCTGGAACAGCCCCTTTCTTGACATACAGAGGGATTTTCTTTCCTTTTTATACAAAGCCCCCTTTCTGCTCAGTCTTCTTTAAAAACTATCCAGGTGCCATTTGCTGCTCCAGTTATGAAATCTGGGTGTCTAGTCTTTAAAAATCCCTGCCCTCCCCACCAACAGGAGATGCAATATTAGGCACTAGCCAGTCTTTGGCATTTGTCCCAGCCTTGTCCCAGTCACCTTCTCCCTCACTGGACTTCCCCCTGGCCTTCCTGGTTCTCTGATCCTCTGCACAGCCTTAGACCCTTGGGCTCACTGGCTTTCCATCATCTTCATTTTGCTTCTCAAATTGATCACCATCTCAATCTTCCCAGTGTTCACTCCAAATTGTTTTAAATCTCATCATACAGATGATTTTGAATGCTACTTTCCTGAAAAGACTGAAGTCATCTGACATGAGATTTTTCAAATTCTCCCCATTGGCCTCAAAATTTCTATGCCCTTTCACTTATCTTTTTTCCCTCTCTTCCACCTCAAAGGAAAAAACTACCTTTCCTCTCCAAGGCTTTCTCTTGTGTTCATTCTTCTGGTGAAGTCTGTTTCAGGTTCAAATCTTAACTCTATCATTTGTTATAGCTATGTGTCCTTGGGCAAATTATTTGACTTCTCTGAACCTCAGTTTCCTAATCTATAAAGTGGGGACAATACTCCCCACTTCCTAGCATGTGTGCATATGGAATCATATACTATGTCTAAAAAGCCTTGACACACCATAGGCCCTCATTAAAGCAAGTGTTCCCTATCCTGCTTTCATCATCAGTCATTTCCTTGCTCTTGAATGAAATATCTGGCACTTTTGGAATTTCTCCATGCATTTGATCACCTTATCTGCTTTACGGCTGTGTGAACTTGCCCAATTCAGTGAACCTCTCCAAGTTCTAATTATCGTCTTTAAAAAATAATTTAAAAGGCACTGATTTCACAGGGCTTCTATGAGATATAATGAGACTAGGCCAAAGAAAGCACATCTCTATTGTGTCATCATGGGTGCTGCCTGGGTCCTATGTCTATATAACTTTTAGTTTGTATAGATAGAAATATTCCATCATCCAATCAGCATGTATTGACTGAGCATTGGTTCTGAGCCAGGCCCTGTTCTAGGTGTTGTGGTGTAGCATTGTGGCAGGCAGTCTTGGTTTTCACCTAATAGACACACATCCCTTTCTTCGTTGGTCTCAGAGCTCCAGTTTGAGGATACATCAGAGAACAGGTGCTCCAGAAATATGGGCTTGTTCTCTTCTCCAGGGAGAAGTCATGACTAATCAGATCCAATCCCCACCATCTTATTCTACTTTTGGTTAGGAGTGGGCCTGTGACCCCACCTGGACAACCATATAAAAGGAGAAATTGACTAGGCTTCTAAAAAAGATTCCAGAGAGATGTGAGGGGATAAAGTTTTTTCTTTCCTTTCTGACATGGTTAAGTCAGGATGTAAAGGCTGAAGCTGCAGTAGTCAGTCTTCAAAGTGAGAAAAGCAGAAATGTCACCCCAAGGCTCTGACATTGTTGAATTGCTGAATGCATATTTATGTGAAAACACAGATGTCCTTGATTGTCTAAGTCACTTTTCATTGCTTTACCTACAAGCAGTAAGCAAGACGGATTAAGTCCTTGTCCTCATATAGCTTACATCTGTCTGTAGGGAGATAGAAAATAAACAAGTCAACAAATAAATCATAATATTAAAGTAAAAAATGATAATTGCTGCAAAGAGAACTAAAGAAAGCAAGGAGATCCAGAATGATGAAGGCATGCTATTTAAGGGACATCTTTTCTAAGAAAGTGACAAGTGAATGAAGTAAGGAAGTACATGAAGACCTAGAAGAACATTCCAGGCAGAGGAAACATGTGAAAGGCCTTGGATTAGGAAGAAGCTGGGCCTATTTGAAAAATGGCAAAAATACCTGTGTGACTGGACTGCAGAAAATTTAGAGCAGAGTGAGGTAGCCAAAGTTAGAATTTTATGAATCATGGTAAGACATATAGATTTTATGGGCTTAGGTTAGTGTGATGGGAATCCATAGGAAGATTTTGAATAAGGTAATTACATGATCTGTTTTTAATTTTAAGAGGACAGTTGTGACTGCTGAGTGGAGAAAATGTTAGGAGGGAACAATTGTTGAAGCAGGATTAGTCAGGAAGCTACTTCAGTGGCTCAAGTGAGAGGTAATTATTATTATTGTTATTTTATTATTTTTTTTTATTTGTGCGTGTGCATGTGTGTGTGTGTGTGTGTGTGTGTGTGTGTGTGTAATGATCACAACCATATTCCTCTTGCCTTTCCCACTGGCAGGTCTAGGTCATCATTCCTCATTATGATCTTGTATGGTTCTCTGTCCTGTCCAGTGCAGGTACAAAGTCTGACTCTGTTAAAGGGCAGGGAGGGCTGTTAAGTCAATGAAACTAAGGCTTGGCTCTTGACCAGCCCCCTGGTTCCTTACAGAGCTCTTTCTTTTGATTGGACCAGGAGATAAAGTGACATTAGTGTAAAAGCCCCCACTGAGCCACAATCCCATTGCCTTCTGTGGCACCTAATCCAGTTGAGCTCTTACAGGCTGTCTCACAATCACCGGCTTTGAGGACACAGACTGCTGGGGTGGTTCTGCTTGCTAACAGGCCAGAGATAGCACAGGATTTGAGGCATGAGAGCAAGTGGCACGAAAGGAAAGGGCCCTCATTGACTCACTTGCTGGGCAGCCAATCACTTAGTAACAAGCAGTAAACAAAGACGGCAGCAGTGGCAGCTCAGCAGAGAGATGAGAAAGAGATCTCTGTTCATTGTTGGAAAGTTATCCATGATGAAGGCCTAGACCAGGTTGCAGAGACTTTCGGATGCAGCCTCTGACACAGGACACAGGTAACTCCTTAACATTTTTCACTTTTCTTTTATCAATCTGGATCAAGAGAGGGGTGAACCCATCCACTGGGTCTGGGTACCGGGAAGAAGGATTACATAGCTGGGCTAGGCCCTGTGTTAACTGTATTTTGCCGTGTTATTTGGAATTATTCGTTCCAGGTTACTGGTAGGGCCTGATTCAGATGGTTTGTTTGCTTTTAAACAAAAAGGAACTGGCTCCGCAGAGATAACATGGAGTTTAGAGTCATACCAACCCTTGTTTGAATCACTACTTTGCTATTCAGCATCAGTTTAAATTCAAACAAATGCTTTAACTTTCCTTAAGCCTGGTTTTCTCACTTACATTGCAGTGTTGTTGAGGATACATAGGGTGACATATGTAAGGTATTTAGCACATGATTAGAGCATCAGAGATGAAATACATATATATCTCCTGCTAAATCCTGTGATTTGCTATGGGCTATAGCTGAGACCAATACATTAGTTAATCAATCCAACAAGCACTAAGTATTTCTTGGGTGGCAGCCAAATGATAGGTCCTGGAGAGCCATTGGTAATTTTAATGAAGGGGATATCATGATTGTATTTAAATATTAGAAAGATTGTTTTGGTAGTAATATGGGTATGGAATGGAGGGAGTGAAGCCCAGAATGATGATAGATTGACTAACCAAAGGAAACAACAATGGGGATGTAGATAGCCTCTAAGTAGGGGTTGCCAACACTACTAAAAACCCAAACATGCACATGTATACATCTGTAAGTTCACTAAAATTTTATTGCTATGAAGGATGTGTATTTTATAATTTACAAGTAATAAAATCTACAGTACTCTTTATTGCAAATTTCATATAGCAAGTTTATTCACACAGAATGTGTTTATTGATTTTTGCTGAACTTATATCCTTAGTCTGTCTGCAACTGACCAATGAGTGTAGTTCCAAACTGAATGTTAGTGGACACTTCTGTTTACATTGACAAGAAGTTAAGCAATGAAGGAGAATGTGTTAACTTTACCTTCTGTCAATAACATGAGTGACTTCTTTGCTGAACTGAATAGTTTTTGAATTCTGGAAGAATATTTCCTTGGTTTTTGTACCATTCATAATATAACAGTTACAGACATGACAACTTTCAGGTTTAACCTGCATTACTAACATTTTCTCCATCACTTTCTTAAGCCTAGACAATCGACAAAACAACAAATCAAACCCTAATTAGTAGCTTTTGCAAATTCCTGTAGTGTAAATACTGCCACTATGGCCAATTCCAAGATAGCAACGTGATATCACTGAACACAAAGTTGGAAGCAATGTACACTAGCACATCATTACATTGCATTTTCACCATATACATGCAATCAATTTAAATAAACTCAAGAGCATGGACAACAGTAAGATGTAGTAAAATAATTAGGAAATGGTGAGTTTGGGGTATATCGTTAATATAATTTATTGAATTGGAAGTTTCTGTAACTTAGTTTTTGCAATGGCTATGTTTAACAACCAGCTTGCAAAATTCCTGGAGATTTAATAATTGGCTCTCACTGATCATTAGGAGATTTCATCAGCACATCACAGGATTCAAGAGAGTCCATGGGGATGGGAATATAATTAGTGGGGATGTGAGGAGGGAGGACAAAGAAAGGAATTAAGAAGAATACCCACTTCTCACCATGGACAAATATATCACTCACCAAAATATGAAATAAAGGAGTAGATTCAGGTGTGCAAGTCAATGCTGAACTCTTTGAAAAGCCCAACATGGAATGATGACTATTTAAATACAGAACAGAGAAAGATGAGTGTGTTTGAAGTCTTGAAGAGAAGTCACAGGACTTCTTCGGATGCCTGCAGACATGATGCTCACTCCCCTGTCAGCAAGCCCCTGTGGGGTAGAGGTTGGGTTCTATGTTTTGAATTCCCAGTGTTTAACCACCCCCGCCCCCAGGCCTGGCACATTGATAATCAATGGAATTTATTTTGGTTAAGTTATTGTGCATTAATCCTTTGATTTTTAAAGTAACATTTATTTTACCCTTGTATAAAATGAATGTAATGCTACTCTCTATGAAGTATGTTTTGAGCCTAAAGGAATACCTAGAAAATGATGTAAACCTTCCTGGAGAGACTCTCAGGTGCTACTCCTTGCCCATGCTGCCTCTCCATCAGTCTTGCTCACTGGACTGGAGGTTCTGGTGGAAGGAGAGGGCCTGCTTGAAGGGGCTTGTTGAACCCGAGAAGTGCTCTTGGTGGGCCAGGCACATAGCCTGTATAGGAGCTCAAATGAAAACAACACTGATGACCATTTCTCTCCTCTCAGTTTCCTGAGTCTCTGACCTTGGTGCTTGCCCCTCCTCCAACATCATCCTTTTTTGTATGTCCCTTTCACTCACAGCTTCTGTGTTCACGCTTCCCGAGGCCGAACACTGGGCAACTGGTCCTGGTTTATGGCCTTGGCTTATCCTCTGGTAAGTTCTCCATCAAATCCCTCTACTCTGATTGAAGAGAGTAGTTACCAAAGTTCCCTGGAAACAGCCTTGGTTAGGGGGCTCCTTGGTTACCTAGCAGCAATTCTACCTTTGAATTTTAATTGGTTGCAGCTATTGCTCACCTGTAACTAGTTCTTCCAAACAAGCTGATGGGACTTAAGGAAGTGCTATCTGTAAGCTGTAATGTGCAAATAAACCACCTAGTGATCTTGTTAAAATGTAGATTCTGACTCAGGAGGCCTGTGAAGGGCCTGAGTATGCAGTTCTAACAAGCTCCCAGGTGATGCAAATGTGGCTAGTTTAAGGGACCACACTTTCAATAGCAAGGACTGAGTTGTGCAGCCTGAGTCAATACCACCTGCAGCCATTTCTGCTCTCAAGACTAGTTTTACAGATTTCTCTTTGCCCTTACCATATAATCAACATTAATCATATGAAAAGCTAGCATTTATTGAGAAGCTACCATGTGTCAGATACAATAACTCATATTTACAAATAAGTAAAGAGAAAAAATAAATTACCCAAGATGGATGGGGGTCAATCCAACTCTGACCTCAATACCTGCCCTCTCAGCCATTATGCTTTGCTATTCATATTTCTTTTCCAGTTTTATTTGCCCTGTGACCAGTATTTTTAGCTGCTTTCCTTAAAGACTTCTCCTCCCTGAAATTCCATTGGTCCCCTTCCCCTTGGTTTTAATTTTATCTTGGTTACTGGCAGCTCTATTGCTAATTGCCTTTTTTTCCCCTTGCCTATGCCCTATATTTCCTTTAGCTAAAATGTGGTGATAGCCCAATGTCATTGGAAATAGAGTAGGTAGTAAAGGAAAGCAGGAAGGAGATCTGCAGAACAGTGCCAGTCAAGTGGTAGATTTTGAGATTAAGCTGTCAGAATTTACTCTTCCATAGATTAAAGAGGTGTAGAAAATTGTCTGGTTTGTAGGAAATGTGTTGAACATTTTAAAAAAGTATCATTAAATTATTTCATTATTTTATGTGTCAGTGGCATTTTCTGCATGATGCTAGTCCACAGAGTACAGGCAGCTCCTAACATATTCATTCATTGGTTTACTGAGTCATTCAGCCTCTGGGGAAGAAGGTGCTCCAGGTGGGAATGCTTCCACACAGTCCAGGGAATGACTGGAGATGAGGGGGTGTAGTGCATCTGAAGCATGGAGAAAGGTCTTGCTTTCAAGGGGAAGTGCCTGGAGGGTCTGGAGGGGTGCACTGGAGGTCCCATAAGCTGTAAGCCTTGTTCAGGAGTTTGGAACCTGAAATGATCCAATGGAGAATAAAAAGCCACTGAAAGTTTTGATGTGGAGGGAGAAACAGTCAGATTTGTGTTTTAGAAAGAGGCTTCTGCAGGATGAAGGATGGATTGGGGTAATGGTAAGGCTGGGCACAAGGAAACCATTTGGGTGAATATAGTTGTCATTCAGGGTAGGATGTTGATTGTTTAGACCATGCCAGTGTCAGTGGGGCTGGAAAGAAATGGATGGAGAGAGAGTTTGGAGATGGTGATTAAGAAGATGGGGTGTTTAGCACAGGAAACAAGAAATTCCTGAAGGTTTGGCTTGAGCAGCTGGGTATGTGGTAGTGTCATTTATTTGGGCAGGGAGTTGGAGGAGGAGGAGGAAGTTGGGGGTGGGAGGACGATGATTTCAGTCTTGAGCATCCATTAGGATTTGAGTAGGCAGCTGGGAACACCAAGCAGGAGCACAAGAGAGAAATCTGAGCTGGAGACACGACTGGAGGTGATGGTTTCACAGTTGGTAACTTTTGAGTGTGTAGAGTGCTTCGAAGAGAGAAGCCAGGGCAGAAAGCATCCTGATGACCACCAACATTTGGTATTTCATTTGTTCATTGTTACAAATAATGCCATGGCAAATCTCTTAGCATAAATTCTTAGCATAATTTCCCACAAGAGGAATAACTTGATGGGAGGTATGGATATCCCTTTGCTCCCGATAAATGTTGCCAAATTGCTTTAAAATTCAGCTGTCTCAAATTGGCCACACCCCGAGTAAGGTCTCTGAGAGAAACAGTTTCATTGTAACCTAACAAGTACTGAATGTGCTTAGCATTGAAGCCAACTTGATGGATGAAAAATGGGCCCCCTGATTGTTCTCTGATTTCATGGCAGTTTTCTGTATGTTTTTTTTTTTTTTGTGCAGTTTCTTTTATGATTTTTCTTAATCTCACATTCTGCTTATCTAATGGTATTAGGAACCACAGGTATTTTTCTCTCTCTCCTTTGACAGATATAATCACTTTCAGCTTGACTTTCACATCCCAGATCATTGTATTGCACTTTATAGATGTCATAGTGGGAAGCAGCTTCTAAACTCAGGAACCTAGAATTTGGTGACTTAAGCCTGGGCAAAGACCTTGAGACTAGTTCTTTCCCTACAACCACTTGGAATATCATGTGATGTAAATGCCTTTGTTTTTCCGACTCTCATTTGTTCTCATATGTTTCTTTTCTGTGCTGAAGTGAGGTCCCTTGGATCAGTTGAGCTTGATACAGACATTTAAGGACTGTCTCTTTTCTAGTCATTATTTTTAATGATCTGCTTTGGATGGATATATTTGACTGAATGACAGATACTGCTTCACCTCTAGAGGAAATTTTTAAACAAAGTATTTATTATGTGGAGTTTGTGGCAAGGTGAGCCATTTCTCAACCTGCATTATGTTGGAAACACATTAAAGACCCTGCCATGCCCAAGTCCCCTCTACCAGAGATTAATCTCCCAGCTGTCACTGCAGGGTGAGAAGGATTAACCTCTCTGTGAAGAGGAGCCCTTCTAGGCCTGTATGGCTCCTGGACCCCTCAGGAGGTAGCAGAGCCCATCTTGCTAACTGGCACTGACTAATCATTTCCTCAGCACATTAACTGTCTGTTTCGCATATTCCCTCTCCCAGTGGGCGATGCAACCAGCGAAAGAAATGCATGCTTCACCTTTGGCTGTCAGGCAAAAATGGCCGAGTTTAGACGCAAGGCTCTGTTTACTTTAATAGAACAAAATGAACATCTGGAGGAACAAGGACCAGAAACCTGGCTTGTTAATGCTCAGTCCCAGAACTTTTAATTATAAACTTTTATTTTACTTTTTAAATTTACTTTATTTTATCAATTTAATTTAATTTAAAAAATTTTTATACTTTTATTTTTTCAATTATAGTTGACATACAATATTATATTAGTTTCAGGTGTATAACACATTGATTAGATATTTATATAACTTATGAAGTGGTCACCCTGATAAATCCAGAACCCATCTGACACCATATATAGTTATTACAATACTACTGACTATATTTACCATGCTATACTCTATGTCCCCATGACTATTTTGTAACTGCCAACTTGTACCTCTTAATCACCTTCTCCCTCCACCCATCCTCCCCCCATCTGACAACCATCAAAATACTCTCTGTATCTATGAGCTTTGTTTCTGTTGTTTGTTTATCCTGTTCTCTAGATTCCACATATGACATTTGTCTTTCTCTGTCTGACCTATCCACTCAGTGCAATACCCTCTAAGTCCATCCATATTGTTACAGATAGCAAAATTTCATTATTTTTTATGGCTGAGTAATATTTCAGTATATATATGCCACTTCTTCTTTAACCATTCATCTATTGATGGACACATAGGATGCCTCCATTATCTTGGCTCCTGTAAATAATGCTGCAATGAACATATGGATTTATATGTCCTTTCAAAGTAGTGTTTTAAGTTTCTTCAGATAAATGTCCTGAAATGGGATAACTGGGTTCTTCTTTGTCTCTGCTTTAGCCCCTTTTAAAAGTCTATTTTTTCTGTTTTGAGTATTGCTTCTCCAGATTTTTTTGATTGTTTGTTTCCATTTTCATGAAACTTCTTTTATAATCCCTGTACTTTCAGTCTGTGTGTCTTTCGATCTGAAGTGAGCTTCTTATAGGCAGCATATGTAGGAGTCTTGTTTTCTTATCCATTCAGCAATTCTATCTTTTGATTGAAGCATTTAATCCATTTACATTTAAAGTACTCATTGCTAGATATGTAGTTATTGCCACTTTATTATTTATATTTTTAATATTTAAAAAATTTTTTTCTTCTTAAAGAACTTCTAACATTTCCCGTAATACTGGCTTGGTGATGATGAACTCCTTTAGCTTTTTCTTGTCTAGGAAGCTTGTTATCTGTCCTTTGATTCTAAAATATAGCCTTGCTAGGTGGAGTCATCTTGGTTGTAGGTCTTTGCTTTTCATTACTTTGAAGATTTTATGCCAATCCCTTATTAACTGCAAAGTTTCTGTGAGAAATCAATTGACAATGTTTTGGGAGCTCCCTTGTAGGTAACTAACTGCTTTTCTCTTGCTGCTTTTAAGATTCTCTCTTGTCTTTAACCTTTGATATTTTAATGGTGATGTGCCTTGGTGTGGATGTCTTAGAGTTTATCTTGTTTGGAACTCTCTACACTTCTCAAGCTTGTATGTCTATTTTCTTTGTTAGGTTAGGGAAGTTTTCTGTCATTATTTCTTGAAACAAGTTTTCAATTCCTTGCTCTCTCTCTTCTTCTGGTATCCCTATGACGTGAATGTTGGTATGCTTGATGTTATCCCAGAGACCCCTTAAACTATCCTCATTTTTTTTTTTGATTCCTTTTTCTCATTGTTGTTCCAATTGGATGTTTTCTGCTCCCTTATCTTCTAAATTGCCAATTCAATCATCTGCTTCATCTAACCTACTGTTAATATCTCCTAAGGCATCCTTCATTTCAGTTATTGTAGTCTTCATTTCTGACTGGTTCTTTTTCATGTTTTCTATCTCCACTTTTATGTTTTCTATCTCTTTGTTAAAGTTTTCACCGAGTTCATCTATTTTTCTCCTAAGTTCATTAAACATCCTTATAACCAGTGTTTTGAACTCTGCTTTTGGTAGATTATTTATCTCATGTTGTTTAGTTTTTTTTTTTTCCCCTGGAGCTTTGTTCTGTTCTTTCATTTGGGATGTGATGTGATTCATTGTGTTCCCATTATGGCTCCCTACTTGTGTTTGTTTCTATGTATTAGGTAGGGCTGCTATTTCTCCCAGTCTTAGTAGAGTGGCCTTAAGTAGCAAGTATGCTCTAGGTCCCAGTGGTACAGTCTTCATGGTCACCTGAGCTGGGTGCTCCAGGTATGTCCCTTGTACAGGTTGTGTATGTCTTCCTGTTGTAGTTGAGTCTTGGTTGCTGTTTGTTCATCAGTGGGAGAGATTGGCTCTCGGGCTTATTGGTTGTGATGACTGACTATGACCAGTGGAGGAGCCGTTGTACAGAGGCTGACTCTACAGAGCAGGATTCCCTTTAGCAGGGCTCTGGTGCCTGCCCTGTCTGTCCTTTAGGTGTGTTGTCCTTAGGTGTTACCCCAGGTGGTGCTCTGGCTCAGACTGAAGCCGGCCACGGGGCATGTAGGCCAGGGTCTCCTGGGATGAGCCCTTCAGCTGGTCAAGTTCAGCCGTAGCCTGTACCCTGTCCAGGGCCACCTGGCATGAGCCACCAAGCAATCTGGGACCCCTTATTGGAGATCTTTGCAGCCGAGATATTTCTCTCAATTCTCAACTATCACATGTGGGTGTGGGACCAGCCCATTTCTCATCTCTGCTCCTCCAACCAGTCTCTTGAGGTGGCCTCTTTTGTGTGTCTCCAGGCAACTCCCAATGATGACTATTCTGTAGTTGAACTGTAATTTTGATGTGGTTTGAGTGAGGCAAGCACAGCCTTTACCTACTTTGCTATCTTGACTGGAAGCCTATTTTAATTGAATTTTAATACACTTTCTTTTTTAGAGCACTCAGCATAATGCCTTTGAGATTCATACCAGTTGTTACAAGTACCGATGGTTTGCTTTTCATTGCTGAGTAGTATTCCACAGTATAGATAGACATACCACAATTCGTTTAATCATTCACCAGATAAAGAACATTTTGATTGTTAAGAGTTCTTGGTTATTATGAAACACAAACATTTGTGTTCAGGTTTTTGTGTGGACATGAGTTTTCACTTCCCTGAGATAAGTGTCCAGGAGTGTAACTGCTAGATCATATATGTAGTAAGAATATGTTTAGTTTTTCCACGGTGGTTGTACCATTGACATTCCCACCAGCAATATATGAAAGATCTAATTTCTCTGCTTTCTCATCAATATTGGGTATTATCAATTTTTATGATATGTGGGCAGTAATATCTCATTCCTTCCTCTTATGACTAGTGATATTGGACATCTCTTCATATGGTTATTTGCCATGTGTATTATCTACTTAAGTGAAATGTCTCTTCATGGCTTTTGTCCATTATAAATTTAAAAAGTAGTTCTTATTTTTTAGAGCAGTTTTAGATTCATAGCAAATTGAGTGATAGACACAGAGATTTCCTGTATACTCCCTAACCTCACTCAAGCATAACCTTTCCCATTATCAACATCCCCCATTGGTGTGGTACATTTGTTACAACTGATGAACCTACACTGACACATCATTATCACCCAGAGTCCATAGTTTACATTAGGATTCTCTTGATGTTGTATATTCTACAGGTTTGGACATATTTATAGTGTCATAAATCTACCATTATAATATCATACAGAGTAGTTTCACTGCCCTAAAAATTGAGAACTTTTATGATTCCATTTTCTCTCTTTTCTCAGCATTCAGTTATACTAAAAATATTTTTAGCACTTATCTTAGAGTTTGCAGTATATATTTACAACTACTGTAAGTCCACCTTCAAATAACACCTTACTGCTTCATGTGCAGTGCAGGTACCTATAACGGGGTAATTCCGATTTCTCTCTTCTATCATCTGTGACTGGCTGTTATTCATTGTACTTATTTATAAGGTATAATCACCCAATGCACTGTTGCTATTATCATTTGAGCAAACAGTTATCTATATCAACTAAGAATAAGGAAAACAAAATGTTTAATTTCACCTTCATTTCTCCTCTGATGCTCTTCCTTTTTTATGTATGTCTGACTTTCTGATCTATATCATTTTCCTTCTTTCTGAAGAACTTTAAAAGCATTTCTTGGAAGGCATGCCCACTGGTGACTGATGTCCTCAGGTTTTATTTGTCTGAGGAAGTCTTTATTTCTTCTCACTTTTAAAAGATAATTTTGCTGAATACAGAATTCTAAATTGGTGGTATTTTATTTTGATACTTTAAATATTTTACTCTACTATCTTCCTCCTTGAATGATTTGTGAAGAGAAGTCCAGTGTAATAAATATCTTTTTTCCTCTATAGATGAGTTGTATTTTTTCTCCAGCTTCTTTTAAGACTTTCCCTTTGTGTTTGGTTTCCTGCATTTTGAATATAATATACTTAGGTTTTGATTTTCTGTCATTTATCCTGCTTGATGTTTTTGAGCTTCCTGAATCTGAGGTATGGTATCTGTTATGAATTTTGGGACATCCTCAGCCATTATTACTTTAAATATTTTTCCTGTTCTTTTCTCTCTTCCTTCTCCTCCTAATATAATGGATGTTATACTTTTTGTAATTGTCTCACAGTTCTTGAATAGTCTGTTCCATTTTTCATTCTTTTTTCTTTTTGTATTTGTTTTGAAAGTTTCTATTGGCATATCTTCAAGCTCAGTGATTCATTTCTCAACTGTATCCATCCTACTAATGAACCCATCAAAGACATTCTTCATTTCTCTTACAATGTTGTTAATTTTTTAACACTTACTTCTTTTGTTGATTTTTTAGAATTTCCATCTACCTGCATATATTACCTACCTATTCTTGCATGTTGTCCACTTTTGCAATTACACCCCTTAATATATTAATTGTAGTTATTTTGAATTCCTAGTATAATTATTCAAAGATTTATGCCATATAAGAGTATGGTACTGTCACCTGTTTTGTTTCTTCAGACTGTGTTTTGTCTTGCTTTTGTACATGATTTGCAATTTTTTGTTGAAAGCCAGGCATGATGTATTGGATAATAGAAACTGAGATAAATAGGTCCTTAGTGTGATTATATATGTTTATCTGGCTAGGATTTATACTGTGTTTATTGTTTGCTATAGCTGTAGGTGTCTGAGTCTTCCATTTCCCCTAGTGTCCTTGTTTTCATGTTTGGATTTCTCTAGAAACTCCTTCTTAAATAAACTCTTTACAGTTCTTTCAGCTGTCACCCTCTGTTATTACTCAAGAGTCCTGTTGATATGGTGGTAAGATGTGGGGGAAGATGATGTATTCTATAATCCTATGATTAAGTCTCAGCCTTTTAGTAAGTCTGTTTCCTGGTCTGTGACCTTCATGTGTGCTCTTAGCTACCTCTCCCCTAAGGTGAGAAAGGAAGCCTAGAGGCACTAAAGTTGGGTATTTCCCTTCTCCAGATCAGCTAGACTCTGGTAAAGCAGTTTCTTTTGAGGGCAGTAGGAGAACAGAATGCTCGTGTCTTGTTTCAAACTGATTATTTTTCTTCTTCCCTTGCTGAAAAGCATGAGGATTTTCTCAAATATTCCCCACAAAAATCTCACTGGACTCCTGTAGTTAAAACTCACAATAGTGAAAACTGGAAGTCTGCCTGTAGCATATTTTTAATCTGTATTCATAAATTTCATACCGAACTTTGAAAAAATGTAGTTCAAGATATCACTCTTTTGTGGATTTTGAATTGTCTTTGTCTTGCTTAAGAAGGCTATTACCATTTCAGTTACAAATTCAACATTATTATATTCTAAATCTCAATATCTCTCCCTCTCCCTTTCCCCCTCCTATATAGCTATATAATATTTAGCACTTTAATTAATCTTAAATTATGTGATACAAGTAGAAATCCAAATTTACTTTTTGCCAATTGGAGAACCATTTCCTGATGCCATTCATTATCAATACATCTTTTCCCATTGATTTAAATTACTAATTTTTAAATTCAATTTGGTCCATTTCTAGATTTTCTATTCTGTTTCATTAGTCTGTTCATATGCCAGCTCCACACTGTTTTTTTTCATAAGGGCTTTAATATAAAATTGTTTTTTGTTTTAACCCTGGATTTTCATAAGGGCTTTAATGTAAAATTGTTTTTTATTTTAACCCTGGATAAAAAGTCTTTGCAGCTTCTTCATTTGCATTTTCAGCTTCACCAGAGAGCTTAATATTGTGGAAACATACCAGGACTTGAAGCCACTAAACAAGCCACTGTGAAAATCAAAAAATGACACACTTGAGGAATTTTAGTTTTCTTTTTTTTTAAAGATCTTTATGTATTGCCAAGATTTTTTTTTTTTTAATTGTGGAAAAGTTTTCAGCTGATGACTTTCATTGGTCTTTGGTCTTTCCATGTCTTTATTTTTCTTATTTCTCATCTTCATTCAGATCTTTTTTTGAACTGACTATTAATTGTTCCAGCTAGATAACTTTCTTTTATTTTTAGCGCTGTCTCTAATTGTGTGCAACAATGTCGATGTCCTTGATTCAGTTGCTCAAGGGATGTTCCATGTTCTTTCATTTTTTTCCAAAATGTTTTATAATTTCATGGTTTTCTTTCATTGTTAAACTTTTTTGATACTTTCCAGAAGATATTTTGTCACAGCATGGCTCTATGGTATTTTCAAACCACTTTGCATGCTTAATGATGTTTGGAATCCAATGTTTGGCTAATGATGTACAAATATTGGAGAAAATTTCAAGATGGAATACTTTCAAAGCAGAGACAAAGAGCACACCGGGTGAAGGTGATGTATGGGAAATGAATGCAGAAAGGATTTCAGTATTCAATATCTCCTTGGCTTGTCAAATTCAGTTGTTAACTGATGTTCATTTGTTAATACTAGGAGGTACAAACATCTCTGTTCTAGAAAAAAAAAACTTGAATGTTTTTTTCCATGCTATATTGTGACTTCCATGTTATATTGACTTTATTCCCCTATTTACCAACCAGTTAAGCAATAATTTACACAATAGAACACAAGTTGTAGTGAATTGATCATAGATCTAGTAGAATAAATAGGTTAATGTTATTGTTCAAATCTTCAATATCTTTATGATTTTATCACACCAATCAATTTCTAAGAAAGATGTGTTATCATCTTTTACTATGATTGTCAATTTGTAAATTTCTCTTGGTAAGTCTGTCAATTTTTGTTTCATTGACTTTGTAGCTACATTTTTGGTGTATTTAAGTTCATAATTGTTATTTTCTTGAGAATTTTCTTTGTCATTCATTATTTTGACAAAAATTTGATTTTGTCTTAATATTGCTATGTTAGCTTTCTTTTAGTTAATGCTTCTATGATACTTTTATCCTCAATTCTTCTTTTCAATTTTTCTGTCATTTTGTTTTAGATGGTTTCTTTTAAGCAGGCCTACAGGAATTTGTTTTTTTCTCTAATCTGATTGATTAATTTTTAAAAAAATGCTTCTTATTGACATTAAATTCACACACAAAAGAGTATAAACATCATAAGTGCACATTGTGATAAATTTTCACAAACTGAACACACCCATATAACCAGCACCCAGATCAGTAAACAGAACATTTTATACACCTGAAACTAATATAAAACAATGTTGAATGTCAACTCTAATTGAAAAATAAAAAAAAAAATGAAACAAAACATTACCAGCATGACAGAAGCCTCAGTTGTGCCCCCTCCATTACTACCCCATGACTAAGGGTAACCTCTATCCTGACTTCCAACAGAAAAGATTAATTTTACTTGTTATTTAAAGTTATATAGATTGATTCAGGCAGAATATACTCTTGTACATGGCTTATTGTGCTCAATATTCTATTTATCAAATACTGTTAGTTGTAGTTTGTCTAATCTCATTGGTGTATAGTACTTTATTGTATAGTGTATATACTATGATTTTTAAAATCTATTATACTGTTTATAGACATTTGGTAAGTTTCCAATTTTGTGATACTATGAAGAGTGTTGTTATGACAATTTAATACATCCTTTTGTAGACATGCATATACCTGTTGAGTATATACCTAAGAGTAGAATTATTGAGTCATGGAGTAGGCATGTGCTTAACTTTGGTGGATCTTCCAGATAGTTTTCTAAGTGATTGTACTAATTTATACTTTTCTCAGAGAATTCCAGCTGTTCTATGTCTTTATCAACAATTGGTATTTTCTATCTTCTTCATTTTAGTCCTTTTGATGGGCATGTAGTGATCTCTCATTGTGAATTTAATTGCAATTCCCAGGTAACTGATAAAGTCAAACACATTTTTATGCTTATTGGCCATTTTGATATTCTCTTTTGGGATGTGGTTATTCAAGTTTTTGTCCATTTTTTCTATTGTGTCTATTCTTTTGAAATTGATTTGTGGTAGTTTTAAAAATATATTCTGGATAAGAGTCCTTCTTGGATATAGTATTGCAGATATCTTCTCTCCTTCTGGGTTACCATTTTACTCTTTAAAAGTGTCTTTTGCTAAACAGTAAATCCAGTCTTTTAATAAGTACATTTAACCTGTTTACATTTATTAATTTATGGTATATTAATAATGTTTTGGTCTTAATTATACCATCTTATTTTGTGTGTTTTACTTATTATCATTTTTTGTTGTTCTTCCCCCTTTTTCTGCCTTGTTGGATTGATAAACTTTGTGTTCTTTTTATAATTCTCTGCTGACTTGAAAACTATAGATTGGATTTCTATTTTTGAAATGATTATCATAATTTTTAAAGCTTATATGCTACTATTATGGTATAATTTCTCAGACTAGCATAATTGCTTTGTAGATAATCTGGTAACAAAAATTTTTCTTTATATCTGGTAACATAAAAATTTGTCTTTGATGTTCTGCAATGTCACTGCAGAACATAAAAATTTGTCTTTGATGTCACTGCAATGTATCTAGATGTGGATTTATTTTGATTTATCCTGCTCACTACTTGAATGTACTTTGGATCTAAGGATTCAAGTTTTCTTTCTTTTTTTTTTTTTATTCTAGAAAACCCTCAGTAATTATTTCTTCAAATATTCCTCCTCTCTTAATTCTCCATTTTCTTCTGGAACTTCTACTTGAAGAATGTTGGAGCCCTTCAATTCTACCATCTGCCCCTCAGTCAGAGTGATCATTTAAAAATATGAATCCTGTCACATTGCTCACCTGCCTAAAATCCTCTATGCTGGACATTTTCTTAACTGTTGCCTGTACGGGCTTTCCAGCTCTTTCATTGCTTGTGCAATCAATTTCCTGTATTAACTTTCCTCCTTTTAAAAAACCTAGAGCAGTTTCTGTTCTCTTGGATAAACCTTGACAGATGTACTCTTCATTAATTTACCATTTTATTTGAAACAAATTCTAAATGCTTTATGATGACCTGAATACCTCTCTATGATCAAACTTGTTTACCTTCCCATTCTTATCTTTTTTTGGTTCTATTTCTCTGTCACTATACACTAGCCACATTAACCTTCTATGCAGAAAAGACACCACAGCAGTCTTCACAGCTATCCTTTGGCAGGCCTGTTTATAAGCTTGGCTCTTGGCTGGTGTCTGGGAATTTTTTTCTGAGAGGGTTCCCACCACCCTAAGGGTGATTATCTGTGCCTGAACTGTGCAAACAATTTGGTTTATACTGAATACATGTTTTCCTTCTAGAAGGCTGGAATTTTGGTACATACTAGGCAGAGTGTGCCTAAGTGACCAGCCCCCAATAACAGTCCTGGGTATTAAGTTTCTAATGAGCTTTCCTGTTAGACAATATTTCATTCATGTTGTCACAATTTGTTGTTTTGGGAATTAAGCACATCTGTGTAACTCAACTGGAAGAGGACTCTGGAAAGCCTATGCACCTTTCGTTTTTGGTGATTTTGCTTTGTATCATTTCTCTGTATTAAATAACAATCATGAGTATGATTATATACTGAATATTTTGAGTCCTAGTGAATCATGAACCTGAGGATGATTTTGAAAATCCCAACACAACTTGTAGATCTGTGGAGGAATGAGATTTTAATATTAACTTGCTAGAGTCACTTAGATTGTTTCCAAAAGCAAACATAGTTGACATCCTTAGATGAAACAAACATGCTTCTCTACAGAAGCTTTCTAACAACTGTGGTTTATAATTCCAAATACACTTAGTTTCAAGGTTACAAGTCACAGGGATTATAAACTATTAAAGCAGATAAAGCAAATAAATATTTAGTAAGAATATCAATTTTAATAACATAGCACAGATATAAATTTAACTTGAATTTTACAATATTTCATAGATAAATTTCACTAACCTTCCCCCATTATCTTTCTAACTCTCAGCTTTCAAACACTTGTATCAACAATTTCTTTAATCAAAGACTTTCATTAAGATCATTAACATAGTAAATGGTTTCAATTGCAATTTTTAGTAAGGCAGAATCAAGATATTAGAATCCCTCCATAAGTCCTCAAATACATCAATTCTTTACTGCCATAAGGCTTTATTTTACTTCAGCAATTCTCTTCCACCATTTTTTTCGAGGCTAATTTTTTCTTGTTCTTCAGATCTCAGCTTGTGCATTACCTCCTTAAAGAAGTTTTCTTTCTAAAGTAATTAGATGATTGCTCTCTTCCATGTTTTTATTGTAATTCTTTGCAGAACACTTACCACTCTGTATTTTTATAGTTTGTTGTTTATTTGTTCATTTATTTAGTTTTTCTTCCCCAGTAGAATATACACTTATCGAGGGAAGAGATTTGCTGTATCCTCAGTGCCTTACACTTAAGTTGTATTCAATCAGTATTCATGGAATGAATGAATGAAACAATAATGCTGGATTCGAGATTCTCTTGATAGCTTAATAAACTTTTCATTGAGGTATATTATACTGTGAGTGCACCTGTGAAAACACCTGATCAACAAATAGAACATTAACAGTTCCCAAGAACTGCTCCCTTTTGTGTTCCCTCAAAATCAATATACCCCTCTTCCCCAAAGTAACCTCAATTTTGACCTCTAACATCGAGATTACTTTTTGAACTTTAAACAGAATCATGTATTACTTATTGTCCAGAGTCTTTAATATGTTTGTGAATATTTATGCATATTGTTGCATGTAGTAGTAGTAGTAGTTTCTTTGCTGCTTGGTATTTTGTTAGAGATGACAATTGATCCATTCTATAATTGATGGTTATTTGTGTTGTTTTCATTTTGGGTTTGTTATAAATAATGTTGCTATGAACCTACTTGTATGGTTGGGTATAAGAAAAAAAAAATGAAATTACCAGCTCATAGCACATGAGTTTATTCAGCTTTACTAGATCATGAAAATTAGTTTTCTAATGCAGTTGTACCAATTTACCCACCTACCAGCAGTGTATGAGATTTCCAGTAACTTAACCAATACTTAGAATTGTCAGTCTTTTAAATTTTTGCCACTCTCAAGACCTTATCGTACCACTAGTTTTTTGATACTTCACACAGATTTAAAAATTTTATTCAGTATTTTTAGTTATTTTTGATGGGAGGGTTAGTTTGATACTAGATAATACCTTTGAGGGATTTTAAAGCCTCAACAGACCTGGAATTATTTCTATTAGAGGATTATCAAAAGGGAGAAGAAGATAAAAAAGAGAGAAGACATAATAGATTAAGAAGAAAAGGGAGAAGGGTTAGGAAGAGAGAATGCCTATATAGTTTGTATGTGAGAGTATATTAGCTATGGAATGTGAATAATACCTAGGGTGTGAAAAATATGGGAGAATAGTTAGGATTTTTTCTGGGCATATACATGTATTATACCCCCTAGCATGATAGTTTTAAAAGAGGCTGCAATAAAGATTTAACTTACTTTAAATCGCCTTTTGGTTGGTAATCTGATTATCTTCTGAATATCTGTCACTTTATAGTTTGTCAGCTGACTATTAATTCTATCAATTACTTATTTTAAATTTGTATATAGAGAGATCATATAATTCAACAGCATCATTTTCTATTCAGAGAAGCTCATGAATGGAGCATAATACTTTAAAGCTGAATTTAAAGGCTGAAGACAATGTAGCTTTTAAAATTACAACTTTAATAAATAGAATACTAATTGAACCATATGTAACTTTAATTAGTTTCATTAGTTTATAACCCCACACTGCCTCTCATTTAGAAACTTAAGTGGCACTCACTAGCCATCGAATTTTTGTGACCTTAAGTCAGTTAAATTCTCAGTTTCCTCATCTGGAAATGAGGATCATTTTTACCTTGCCTACTTCAAAAGATTTTTGTGAAAATCAGAAAAGTTCAAGAAAACTACGTAAGCTGTAAAGGCTTATTCTCCTTAGAAGAGATTATCTTAAAGTAAAATTGTTGAGAATTTAATCAGTCCTCTCTGAGTACAGAATATATTATAACTGGTCCTGAGGCCTTAAAAAAGGATGAAATAGTGCTTTCCAAAGGATAGCAGGACCAAAGAACAAGGTGGTACATGAACTGCATTAATAACATTGAATTATGTTTTTGATATTTTACTTTGATTTTTCAGATTATGTCAAGGAAAAAGTCTGTTCAGAACCATAGGCCTTTCACATTTCTCAAACTAATTGTTCCTTTTACAATGAAAAATCAGGCCTTTGGCTCAGAGCCTTTGGAAGGGAGTATTGTCAGGCAAGAATTCTATGATTTTTAAAATTTAGTTATAATTACCTTTTATTTATGTCAATAATATTAAATTTCTATTTATTATAATGATATATACAGGTCCCTTTTAAAAATAAATGCACTTAAAGAAAAAACTTGCATTATTAGCCCAGATAATGCAGGAATGTGGCAAAAACTGGGACAATGGTGCCTAAAAAGTAGAAGAGGGGAGAAATACCACTATAAAGTGCTCTAAATGCTTCTTGCACTTCAGGATCTATCCTCCTATCTGGAAATGCAGGATTCTGCTTTGGAGTACTGAAGAAAGAAAGGACATCTGGTAGCTGTCTTTTCCCATTAGCTCATTTTGTTTTCTAGGTCCATCTGGTAAGGTGGTAGTATCTTCTCCATTTTATAGATGAAAGAAACAAAATTTTGAGAGTTTTCTTGTTCAAGGTCATACCATGTCACTGTTGCAGCCAGTGGGAAGTGGGGCTGGGTCTGTGTGGAGAATGTAGTAGTGAAGCAATTTCATCTACTACTACTTGAGGTCAAGGTTGTTAGGAGCTCATCATGGGAATATTCTGGAATGTAAAACTTCTGACATGTTTAGCTATTTAAAGAGAGCCCAAATGAAGCAGATGCTGTCTTTCCCTCCTGGGGTAGGGTGTGGGGAGAAGGATGCCATTTGCCTTCTGTAAAGTTTTGCTCAGATTTTGGTCTGAGTGCAGGCAGATGGTGTTTAATGACTGTCTAAAGGGAGAAGGAATGGAGGGAAACACACAGACAAAAGGGGATTAAAGAGGATTATTCTGAGAGCTTTGATTCCTTGGGAGCCTTACATCCTTTCCTGGTTCCTCCCTGGGGCTTCTATTTTGGGGATGTTGAGATATTTTAGGCATTTTGCTAAGGTTGGAAATGGGATGTTTATAGCACCTCAATCCTGGCAGACATATGGAAACAATTAACACCATATTTTAAAAATCTTATAGTTAGAAGTTGTTCAGCAGCCCTGATGCTTAAAATCCCTCTCTGGGTGTATGCAGCAGAGATGGAAAGAGAAGGGAAATAAGATGTACTCAGAACCTTCTTTATTCTGAGCACTTTAATATAATCTTCCCAATAGTTCCATGAGGTAGCTGCTATGATTAATACTATTTTCCAGATAACAAAATTGAGACTCATAGAGCTTAAATATGTCCCCTGTGCCCAGGCTCACACAGCTAAGAAGTTAGGGAGCTGGGGACTCAACATCTCAAAGCTCATGTCTTCTTTTAGCCAACAGGTTGAATGAAAAGGGATTGTGGTAGGCTAAATAATGCCTTCCCCCAATTCTCCCCCAAAGATATCTATGTCCTGTAAATGTCACCTTATATGGCAAAAAGTGCTCTGCAAATGTGATTAAGTTAAAAGGACTTGAGATAGGAAGATTATGCTGGATTATTGAGGTGGGCCCTAAATGCAATAACAATTGTTCTTATGAGGCAGGCAGAGGGAAGGTTGAAACAGACTGAAGAGGAGAAGGTGCTGTGACTACACTGGCAGAGATTAAAGTGATGTGGCCATAAGCCAAGGATGCTGGCAGCCACCAGAAACTGGGAGAGACAAAAAACAGATTCTCCCTTAGAGAATCCGGAGGGAGCATGGCCCTGCTCACACCCTGGTTTCAGCCCAATGAAACTGATTTGTCTGAGGTAATAAATTTCTGTTGTTTTAAGCCACCAAGTTTGTAGTATTTGTTAGAATAGCAACAGGAAACTAATACAGGGCCAGAGGTAGAATTCTGAAGGACAACATTTCAGGGACAGTGAAGGTGAGGTAGGAAAGAATACTGAGAAAGTTAGGCAGAACCATGAGTCTAAAGTAACAAGGAGTATTTGAAGGAGAGAGTAACTGCTCGTTGGCCTGTCTTCAATGAAACCAAATGCTGTACAAATTGTTCCCACTGTACAGATCTCTTCTACTTCCCTTGCTCCCACCTGTATGCCTGGGCAATGGTACCTTGAACACCTAAGCTAAAAATGGCCTTGGAGGTTCTAGAGAACCTTGGTCCAAATGATGTCTTAGTGCAGGGTGTTTCCTAGAGCATTCCAGGGGGTTGTAAATCATACTAACCATCCACAATTTAAGGCCAGAGATCATCAATTGTGCCTTAGTGGAAAGAGAGAAACAGGGGTAAATGAGGGCAGGATACTGGACTGTGACTAAAATTACACAGTTCAAAAGCCATTATATAGTCAGTCAATAGATGATTAGGATTAGCAGAGATCCTCACATCTTCAAAAGCCAGCACTTTACAAACACTGTAAAACATCATGGCAACAAATCACATGGTATACCCTCAAGTAGGTGGCCTGATCCACCAGCTGGTATTCAGTGACTGTCCTGTAGCAGCTACCCAGGGAACTTGGATGCAGGGCTCTTCCTGAGGGGGGAGGAGCAGACATGACCTTGCCCTTAATAAAAATCATCCCTACTTCAGGACTAGTGATGGGTTAAATGAGATAAGGTGTTAAGACTGCTGGCCCTCAGGCACTATTACTCCCTCTCCACTCTAGTCAATACTCAACAGTATAACTGTATCAAAAAGGTTTCTGCCTGGCTTTACATGGTCTGGGTTGCATTTCTTCTGTAAGTCAGCAGGTAGGCCAAGTTTTTTATTGCTCCTAGGCAAAAATGAAATTCATTTTCTTGGCATCAGAGACATGTTAGAAGGGCTCTGCCCAGCTCTGTGACACCCTCTCATGCCTCTGTGCCCCCTTGCTTACCTTTCTCACTAAACTCTTACCCAACTTTTCTCTGTTCTTAGAATCTGCCAAGTCCTGAGATTTTATGCCTGTTGTTCCCTCTGCCTGGAAAAATTTTACCACAGCTGATTCCTTCTGAACCTTCAAGTCCCAGTTCAAATGTCACCTCCCTGAGTTGTCTTCCCTGACCACCCCAGCACAAGTGTATGTTGTAGTGTATCACCTTGTCTACTTGTCCTTTATAGTCTATCTCTCTGTGAATTTTTTTTTCCATCTCTTTGCCTGTTCATTCTCTGTCTCCTTCTGCTGGTCTTCACTAGAATATAAGTAGGATGTTATATTGTTTACTATTCTATTTGTAGCACAGAGCTTAAAATACACCAGGTTCTTGATAAGTATTTGTTAAGTAAGGCATGGCTGAGGCAAGGGTGTGGAGAAAATCACATAGAGGAAGCTCAAGGCCATTGCCACCATGGCCCAAACAGAAGTAGTAAAGAGCAATCGCACAGGTGGAACATCTAGGTTGGGCCAGACTGAAGGGGGGGGGGTGTTGCTGGAAGCTGGAGGACAATAGAGAAAGTCTCTGGAAGATAGGATGCACAACAGCATGGGAACTCATGGAAGGGAGCCTGAGGAAACTCCTGAATTGGCAATGGGGCCTCAGATGGAAAAGAAGACTTTTAGGCTTCTAGATGACCACAGAAACCTTCAGAGAGTGAAATCGGTGCAGGAGACTTAACCCACTGTGATGAGATTCGGGAAGTGGCATGAAAGATGCACCCAAAGGCACGTCCAAAGGACATTTTCCCTGAACATCCTCACTGGTGGTAAGACAGGGTTTATCTGTAATGTGGGATCCCTCCCCTCTTTAGATAGTTAATGATCTCCTTTTTAGTCCATGGTGCAGCAGTACCTTACCCACCGTATTGTTTAGAAAAACTTGGAGAGAAGTCTAGAGGCATCGCAGCATGCTGGTGAAAGGCTAATGATGACTATTTCATAGCTTGAGATTAATACACATAAAGCACTTGGAACAGTGACTGGCTTACAGTCAGTGCTATGGAGTGTCTACTTGTGTTCTCATTAGAAAGAGTGTCAGCTGGCTCTCAAATGGAATTTGTAGTAGTACACAGAGATAACAATGTTAATGTGAGTCCAGGATGCTTCTTGAGGCCTGGTGGGTTGGAGAGGTGTCCCTGGAATGTCTTCAAATAGGTTACTGCCCATTGGAGTGGAGGGGTGTGGCTAGGGCTGCCAGGGAAATTCAGAGCCTGGCATGGCTCCCAGGCATCAGCGCTCTCTCCAGGTACCAACTTACTCCTGTGACCACATCATAACATTCAGCTGTGACACTGGGGCCAGTTAGATAGGGAGTTTGTGTACAGAAAAGTAGAAAGTACACATATTTTTTTCTATAGTGGGATTATGTGTGTGCATTGAAACAAGTGTGACAGTGTTTGTTTTGTTTTGTTTTGTTTAATGGAAAGGATGATGAATAGTTTGCTGGCACTTACTGCTGGGTTCAAGGCTGCATTTGATGTGAAAGCTGTGATCCTGACACTTTCAACAATGGGAACAACAACTTCAAGCCTCAACGAACTCTTAACTCTAACAACCGAGGGGTGCTTGATTGGCCAACCTGATCAGTTATGTGGTTTTCTAGATGTTGGATGCGCTCTATCTATCCTAGATGGAAAGACAGAATGATTAGGCCTTTTAGCTGGTAGCATTTGTTGGCAGGGTTTCAGGATAATTCTCTCAGATGAGTTTAGCATTACTAATGAAAGTTGTTGGATTCATATTTCAAGAAAGGTGATGGAAATGGAGTACATTTTTCTTGGATTTGCTTAAAATATTTTTAACAATGCTTGAAATTGTTTTAAGCTTTTTATGGTAAAATAATACAGAAAACCATGACAAAAAATGTGTAGATTAATGAAACAAATACCTTTGTAACCATCACCCAGGCCAAGAAATAGAACTTGCCACCCATTCCAGGAACACCTCAATATACTCTGTCTCAATCATAGTCCCCTTGCTCCCCCAAAGGTAACCATTATCCTGAGCATTATAGTCACCACTTCCTTTTATTTCTTTATAGTTTTAACCCTCAAATGTGCATTTATAGACAATACATTTAGCCTTGCTCATTTAAAAAATATTGATATGTCTTCATTCTCTTTCTTTTTAAAAATTTATTGAGATATAATTCACATACTATAGAATTCACTTTTTTAAAAGTGTACAATTCAGAAGTTTTTTGTATGTTCACAAAGTTGCATAACCATAATTTCTAACTCCAGAATATTTTCATCATCTCCAAAATAAATCCTATACCTATTATCAGTTCTTCTTCCCCTAGACCCCTGCCAAACACTAATCTGCTTTCTGTCTCTATTGATTTGCCTTTTCTGGATATTTCATATGAATGAAACCATATAAGATGTGTTCTTTAATGACTGGCTTCTTTTACTTAGCATAGTGTTTTCAAGATTCATCAATTTTGTATAGCATAGATTATGGTGCTGGTTTCATGGGTGTATAATTGTTTCCAAACTCATCGAGTTGTATGCATTAAAAATACACATTTTTGTATATTAATCATACCTAAATAAAGTGTTTTAAATAAAACATTCATCCATCTCATAACATGTAGCAGTACTTCATTCCTTTTTATGGCTGAAAAATATTCCATTGTATGTATATACCTCATTTTGTATGTCCATCCATTTGTTAATACACATTTGAGTTGTTTCCATTTTTAGATATTATCAATGATGTATCTATGAATATTTGTGAACAAGTTTGGGTGTGAAAGTGTTTTTCTTTCTCCTAGGTGAAATTGCTGAGTCATATGTTAATTCTGTGATTAACTCTTTGAGGTACTGCTGAACTGTTTCCCAAAGTAACTACAACATTTTACATTCTCATCAGCAATATGTGAGGGTTCTAGTTTCTTCACTTTTCTGCCAACACTTGTTATTGTCCATCTTTTTGGTTATAGTTATCCTTATAGATGTGAAATGGTATCTCTTTGTGGTTTTTAATTTGCATTTACCTAATGATTAATGATATTGGGCATCTTTTCATGTGATTATTGATTACTTTTACATTTCTTTTGAAGAAATGCCTATTCATATCCTCTGCACAATTTTAAATTAAATTCTTTTTATTATTAATATGAATGTTCATTGTATATTCTTGATACTATTCCATTATAATATATATAATATATATTATTGGCAAATATTTTCTCTCATTCTGTGGGTTGTCTTTTTATTTTCTTGATAGTATCTTTGAAGCATAGAAGTTTTTAATTTTGATAAAATCCAATTTATCTATTTTTTTTGTTGCTCATGTTTTTGATATCATATTTATAAATCCATTGCCAAATCCTAGATCATGTGGATTTGCCTCTGTGTTTTCTTCTGAGAGTTTTTTATCTTTTACTCTTACATTTAGGTCTTTGAGTCAATTTTTGTATATGGTATGAAGTAGGAGTCCGACTTCATTCTTCTGTATGTAGGTATCCATTTATTCTAGCACCATTTGTTGAAAAAACTATACTTATTGATTTGTCTTGCCATAATTATTGAAAATAAATTGGCCATAAATGAGAGGATTTATTTTTGGACTCTCAATTATATTGCATATCTATATAGCTATCCTTATGTCAATCCCACACTGTTTGGGTTCTGTAGTTTTGTAGTAGGATTTGAAATTAGGAAGTGTAACTCCTTCAACTTTGGTCTTTTTCAATCTTTTTTTCCTATTCTGGTTCCCTTACAGTTCCCATATGAATTTTAGCATCAGTTGGCCAATTTCTTGCAAAAAGGTAGCTAGGATTTTAAAAGGGATTGTAATAAATCTGTAGATCAATTTAGAGATTATTGCCCTCTTACCCATATTAAGCCATGGACACAGAATGTTTTTCCATTTTTTTAGGTCTTCTTTAATTTCTTTCAATGATGTTTTACAGTTTTCAATGTATAAAGCTTGTGCTTATTTTGCTAAATTTATTCTTAAATATTTCATTATTTTTGATATTATAAATAGAATTGTTTTCTTACATTTATTTTCATTTTGTTAATTGTTAGTGTATAGATATACAATTTTGAATTTTGTTTAATGATCTTGCATCCTGCAAACTGTAGAATTCATTTATTAGTTCTAACAGAGTCCTTGTTGTTTCATTAGAATTTTTATATACATATAGTATTATGCCATTGGTGAATAGAGGTAATTTTGTTTCTTCCTTTTCAATCTGAATGCCTTTTATTTAGTTTGTTTGACCAATTGTGTTGGCTAGAACCTTCAGTACAATGTTGAATATAAGTGGTGAAAGGGGACATATCTGTCTCATTCCTGATCTTATAGGAAAAGATTATATTAGCTGTGGGTTTTTCATAAATGCCTTTTATCAGGTTGAGAAAGTTTCCTATGTTGAATGTTTGTGTCATAAAAGAGTGTTGAATTTTTCAAATTCTTTTTCTGCATCTATTGAATTATCATGTGATTTTGCTTTTTGTTTAATATTGTGTATTACATTGATTGGTTTTCATATGTTGAGCCAACCTTGGGATAAATCTCAACTTCATTATTGTGTATAATGCTTTTTTTAATTTTTATTTTTTATTAAAGCCTACAGCACCTGGTATTTCTAGGTGGTCTCCCATCCAAGTACTCACCAAGCCTGACCTTGCTTAGCTTCTGAGATCAGACGAGATCAGGTGTGTTCAGGGTGGCATGGCCGTAGACTATAATGCTTTTTATATTTTGCTAAATTTGATTTGTTAGTATTTTTTGTCTATATTAATAAGGTATATTATTCTGTAGTTTTTTAAAAAATGTTTTTGTGTCATTTGGTATTAGAATAATACTGACCTCATAGAAGAAGTTGAGAAGTGTGCCCTCCTCATCTTTTTCTTGGAAGGCTTTGTGAGGATTGGTGTTAATTCTTTAAAAGTTGTTTCAAAATTCACCAATAAAACCACACGGTCCTGAGCTTTCTTTTGTGGGAAGTTTTTTGATTAACAAGTCAATCTCTTTACTTGCTATGTGCCTATTCAGATTTTCAATTCCTTCTTGAGTTAGTTTCAGTAGTTCGTGTCTTTTATTAAAATTATTTTTATTTTTTTTATTGTCTCAGTTTCAGTGGTAAGTAGTTTGTGTCTTTCTAGAAATTTTTCCTTTCATCTAGATTTTCTAATTTGTCAGCATACAATTGGTCATAGTATTCTCTTATAATTAATTTTATTTCTGTAAGATTGGTAGTAATGTCCATTCTATTATTGATTTTAATAATTTAAATTTTCTCTCTTTTTATATTGGTTAATCTAGATAAGATTTTTTTCAATTTTATTGATTTTTTAAAAAAATAACCGACTTTTGCTTTTGTTCTCTTTATTGTTTTTCTATTTGTTATTTCATTCATTTCCACTATAGTCTTTATTGTTTACTTCCTATTTGCCTGATTTGAGTTACTTTGTTCTTTTATGTCTAGTTTTTTAAGGTGAAAGTTTAGATTATTGATTTGAGAACTTTGTCGTTTTTTAATATAAACATTTGCAGATATAACTCTTTCTCTAAGCACTACTTTAGTTGCAATCCATAAGTTTTGGAATATCAAGTTTTTGTTTTTATTAATCTCAAAGCATTTTCTGATTTTTCTTGTGAATATTTTCTTGAGCCATTAGTTATTTAAGAATATGTTTTTTAATTTCCACATTTGTCAACCTTCCAAATTTCCTTTCTCTTTGATTTCTAATTTCATTCCATTATAATAATTATTAGAGTAATAATTAGTATAATTTCAATTGTTTTAAATTTATTAAGCCCTATTTTATGATTTAACAAATGACTTATCATGGAGAACGTGTATTCCATTGTCATCAGATGGCATGTTTTATGAAGTTTCTTGGGGCTAGTTGACTTAACAGTGTTGGTGAAGTCTTTGTTGGTCTTCTGTATGATTGTTCTATCCATTATTGAAAATATGGTACTGAAGTCTCTATTATTGTTGAATTGCCTATTTCTCCCTTCAATTCTGCCAGTTTTTGTTTCCTGTATTTTGAGGCTCTGTTGTTAAGTTTATATATATTAATAGTTGTTATATATTCTTGGTGGGTTGACTCTTTTATTATTATAAGGTAAAATAATGAGAACTCTCTGAAAATGGGGTTTTGAAAGAGCCATAACTATATTTTGATCCTTACAGTGTCTGCTAGGCTGCTTGTTTTACCATTACTTTTATAGAAATTTTCTTCAGAGGTTGGTTCTTACTCTAGCCTTTCCATTACCTCATTCCCTTCTTTTCTTTTCTTTTTTTTTTTTAAACAATAACTTATTTGTTGAAGAATCTAGCTTGTTTGACTTACAGAATTTCTCAAGTTTGGATTTTGCAATGACATACTTTTCATATATTTCAATATGTTCTTTATCTTCTGAAGGTCACAAATTGGCAGCTGAATCCAGATACTTGATCTTATTCAGTTTTAGAGCCTTTAGTAGGACTGTAGATGGTGTTGTATCTTTCTACAGAAGGTACAATGTTTGAATTTTTAGGGCAAATCTGTAATGTAGTCAAATTTATTTTTAAGCAGGTGGCAAGTACATTTATATTTTAAAATTAAAAAATGGGCAGAAATCTCACTCAACCAAGCCTAGGACCTCATAACAGGCTATTAGATAAGAAAAATTCAATATGTTGATTTGTCAAATCTAGATTTTTAGGACCCAAGACCATCTATAATGACTTTGGTAATATTTCAATATAGTATATTAACTACCTATGAATATTGGGTTAGTAATAATCATAAAAGCTAATATATAGTACTTATTTTGTATTAAGCGTTAGTCTAACCTATTTTGCATATTGTGTATATTTTTCATTTGCCTCTACTTGGCTTGTTATAAATTGCAAATGCAAGTATATACAGTACATACATTTTGCCCCATCCATTAATATGTATTGAAAAGTGTTGACTATATTGTAGTCAATATCCCTGAGTCCCCAGTTTTGGTCTTTTCATTTTAAAAGCCTGCACAAAAATCTGTTGTAAGCAAAATATTCTTCTGCTTGATTGTAGCTATTTGAGAGGTGGCGTTAAAGTATCATTGCAGGATATAGCTACAGAAGAAGCAGACATGACAACCTTAACCATTTCACACATGTATATATTCATGTGCACACACAGTGTTATATGTCATGTGCTATCTGTGCTCACCTAATCTAGTGAGTCCATAGCCTGAGAGTCCTTGGACAGAGCAACTATGCTTAGGGTATTATCTGACTTGTGGTTTTTTTTTTTACATATATGTTTAAATTTATTAGTTCATGCTAATTTATTTTCCAAGGTGGTTGTCTGAACCAACTTACAGTCTCACCTGAAGTATATGAGAATCTTACTTTATTCTAGATATTTGCCAACAAGTGGTGATATACAATCTTATTCTTCCTCATTTAGTTGATATAAAATTATATCTCATTGTGTTTTTTTTAATTAAACTTTTCATTTTGAGATAGTAGTGGGTTCACATGCAGTTGCAAGAAATAACACAGAGAAATCCCATGTACTCTTTACCGAATTTCCCTCAATGATAACATCTAGCAAAACTATAGTAAAATATCACAACCAGGATAATGGCATGGATGAAATGTCAGGTATGATTTTTTATTATCTGTATTTGTGTGTGTGTGTGTGTGTGTGTGTGTGTGTGTGCATGTACATAAATGTTTAGTTTCATGTAATTTTATCTTGTGTGGTTTTATGCATATATCACTACAGTCGAGATACAGAAAGTTTCCATCACCATAAGGATCCCATCTGTTGCCCTTTTATAACCACACCCACTTTTCTTCCTTCCATCCTTAAGCTCTAGCAACTACTAATTTGTTCTCTGTTTCTATAATTTTGTCATTTCAAGAATGTTATATATTGGCAGTTACAAAATAGTCATGGGATGTAAAGTACAGCATAGGGAATATAGTCAATAATATGGTAAAACTATGCATTGTGCCAGGCGGGTAGTAGATTAATTGGGAAGATCACTTCATAGGTTATATAAATGTCTGACCACTCTATATCTGAAACTGATACAATATTAAATGTCAACTGTAATTGAAAAATAAAAACAAAAAATTTAAAATAGAATGTTATATAAATGGAATCATATAGTGTGTAACCTTTCAGATTGGCTTTTTTTTCCTCTAAGCATAATTCTCTGGAGATTCATCCAAGTTGCTTGTGTCCATAGTTTATTCTTTTTAATTGCTAAAGTATGTCATAGTAACATGGTTTGCTTAATCATTCACCTATTGAATAACATCTGATTTCCAGTTTGGGGCTATTACAAATAAAAATACTATGGACATTTGAACACAGGTTTTTGTGTCAACATTAATTTTTATTTCTTTAAGATAAATGCCCAAGAGTACAATTATTAAGTTGAACATTAATTGCATGTTTAATTTTATAAGAAACTGCCAAACTGCTTTACAGTGTAGTTATACTATTGCATATTCCCATCAGCAATGTGTGAGTGATCCAGTTTCTCTGCATTCTCACCAGCTTTTGGTATTGTCACAATTTTTTACTTGTATTTCTGGCAAGTATGTAGTGACATCTTATCATGATTTTAATTCATTTTTCTCTAATGGCTAGTGAACATCTTTTTTTGTACTTCTTTGTCATTTGTGTATCCTCTTTGATAAAATGTCTGTTTATGTCTTTTGCTCATTTTCTAATTGGATCATTTGTTTTCTTATTGATGAGTTTTGTGAATTTTTTATATATTCTATACATGTATACTTTGTTGGATATGTGGTTTTCAAATATTTTTTCCCAGTGTGTAGCTTATCTTTTCATCCTCTTAACAGTGCCTTTCTCAGGGCTAAAGTTTTTATTTTGATGAGGTCCAATTTATTCATTTTTCCTTTTATAGATTGAGCTTTTGATGTCAAGTCTATGAACATTTTGCCTAGTCCTAAATCTTGAATATTTTCTTCTATTTTTTTTCCCAAAAATCTACAGATTTTATGTTCTATGTTATATCTATGATCCGTTTCGAGTTAATAATTGTATAAAGTGTGAGTATTTTCATGATGGGTCCAGCACTGTTTTTTGGAGAGGTGGTCCTTTCTCCATTGAATTACTTACTATATTGAAATAATGGTCTTAATTAGCTACATGAGCCTAGAAGACTTTTAATGCATTTTTTTGTCATCATAAAGTGATTGGAAATAAAAAAAAAAACTTGATATTTTTGTAAGATATTTTATTTCGAGATTCAGAGATTTTCTATTCGAGAATCATAATCTTGTTCCTTTTTTTCTTTAAAAAGTAGCCTTTCATGTGGTTATAGAGAGTTAGAAAAATATAGAAAGTTAGAAAATATATAGAAACATATAAAAATGAAGAAAACATATAATAAAATAAAAATAAAACATGTATAATGTTAAATTTAGTTTAGAAAACTAAAACATAGAAAAATGTTAGAAAAAAATATAGAAAGTTAGAAAAAACCAGAATGGAAATGACTGGTTCATAAGTTTCAAACAAAGTTTAAAAAAGGAAAGAAAGACAAGAGAGAGCCTGGACTTCAGCTGCAATTCCATCATTTTTTACTGAGTTACCTTGGACTGCTTGCCTGTCTGTAAATGGGATCAAAAGACACTTCTTCACAGACTCCTTGGTAACATCTCACACTTAAACCTTCCTGCCTAGGTCTTGCAGTAGCACCTTTCTGCCTCCCCCCACCCCCGAGAAATAGAAGAGCAAAGCTCTTTCTCCTGGGAATCTCTCTCTCTTCCTGAGGCAGCAGGCTGGCCTTCTTAGATGTGTATGTAGGGAACTGAGCAGCTGGGTAGTGGAGAGCTTGGATTAGCCTGTTGGATAGAGGGATGGGTGTGCCATAAGGAGCTCCCCACCCACCCCAGCAAAACACACCTGCCCTCTAAGAGCTCTGGCCATACAAAGAACAGTGACGTAAAGGATTAGGAAAAGCCTGCCTGACCTCTTTCTGCTGCCACTACATCTGGGGCTCTTCCTGCTGGAGATTAATGGGTAGCAGCTTTGTCAGAGGGACAGACATTTAAATGTCAGCTTTGGTTTAAAGAAGCACTTCCAGTCTTCCTCACCAGATCCTCCTGTAAAGCAGTTTTGTGCTTTCCTGTGAGTCTGCACCTTTTCAAAACATGGGGCTCACTATTCTTCCTAGTGACTCATTAGGGACAGAGCTGGTGCTGGCACCAAATCTAACTTTGAATGTGGAAGCTGGAGAGGAAAAGACATAAATCATATATTGGAGGCAAAAAAGATTGTTAACTCACTTTTCCAGACAGAGAGGAGAGCAGGCAATAAGACACTACCCAGACATAGGTAGCTCTTTGCAATAACACCAGCCCAGCTTGGAAGAAGGTGCCATTCTCACGGTTCATTTGTTCATTCATTTATTCACTAATCCTTTCATTTGAGTTTATTTATTTATTTACTAATTCACTGAGAACCAACTAGCCAGCCTGGTCAGACTCCTAATGAACATTTCTCTAGCTTCTTCTGTGTGCCTAGTTCTGTATCCAACCCATGATGAAAACATGGTGCTCCATGCTGTAGAGAGGGCTGGACTATGCTTGGGCTGGACTGTGCTTGGGCTGGAGTGGTGAGTGCAGTGCCAGACATGCTTCTGGAAATTGCAGGGGCTCTGCCACACATATGTCTTTACAGGCATGAACCCAGCTTCCGTGACTCTGGCTAGCGCCTTGCAGGTCAGGGGCGAAGCTCTGTCAGAGGAGGAAATCTGGTCCCTCTTGTCTCTGGCAGCTGAGCAGCTCCTGGAAGACCTCCGGAAGGGTAAGAGAATGTGTTTGGGGCTGTTGAGTTGCGGGGGGTTGAATGTGGAGCTTCACAAACAAATACATTTCTTGGTACTTCTTTTCTGTCTGTTATTAGTCAGAGGTATTATAATGAGTAAGTAATTGACACCCACCCATGGAGTTGTGCTGGGAGGGCAGGCTCTTGGACACATGGCCAGTGGCAGAATTGAAAGAAAGGTATCGATTCTGCCTTGTTATTGCAGCTTTTACAGGCATGCTTGATAGGGATATAGCGGCAGCTCTATGGCTTCTCCCAACACCTGGGCAGTCTAGGCATAACCAGAGACAGGAGACAGGGGGCCGCCCCCACATTGTCCCTTGCCAGATATTGCATCAACTTGTGTCCCATCAGGAACTAGAACCCACACATCTGGTGGGAAGGTTAATATAAAGAATTATGAAACTCCAATAGAAAAGTAACTGTGAGAAATGAGGAAACTTCATGGTCCCCTAGGGTTGATGGCAGTCCCAGTGAGAGACAAACTTTGAAGGGAAGCCACCTCTTCAGGTTGGAGTCCAGATCTCCTGGAGAAGTTATGCCTGCAGCCCATGATGATGGCGAAGTTAGCTGCTTTGCCAGGCCATCGGTGGCTGGAGTCACCGGACAAGCCGGGCACACGCAATCCGAACAGGGGTGGAGTGACCCTCTGGGAGGCGGTGCGCGCAGGTGAGCCACAGCTCTGGAGCTGGTGAGGGCAGGAAGCCTGAGCCCCCAGCGTCTGTGTAGACAGGGTGACCACATCGTGAGACTGAGTGGCCCAGGGACTGTGCGTCGTCGGTGGGTGTCTGCGCAGAGTCACCGGTTGCCCTTCACACACACACACA
The DNA here is from genome assembly GCA_028627145.1 of Eidolon dupreanum. Taxonomy (NCBI): domain Eukaryota; kingdom Metazoa; phylum Chordata; class Mammalia; order Chiroptera; family Pteropodidae; genus Eidolon; species Eidolon dupreanum. Next base: position 54,221,125 of record CM053506.1, on the reverse strand, counting down.
CACACACACACACACACACACACACACACACACACACACACACGATTGATCCTCCAGAAACAGCAGGGGAAGCCCTTTCCGCTGTGTCTCTCTAGCGCACTCTATTGAGAAAGCTGAATGTGACGCTCGCTGTAAAGGAGAGATGCTTAAGTGACGGAGCAGGTACTGAAAGTTGGATTTGTACCTAAGAGGCATTAAATGAGTAAGTGGAACAAACACTGAATCCCCAACACTCAGATATCAACTCAGAAGTCACATGTGTTTGGTGGCTTCCCTCCTGCAACAGACACTCTCCTCAAGTGAAATCACACCTGAGCAGTTAGGATGATGGGTTGCAGCATAGGGGATAAAAAGGGCCTGTGCACCTGCACCTTCAGCTCCATCTTTTCCCTGAGTCTTCACTCCCTCTTACCTGTCCTAGAGGCTTTAATGCACAGTTACAGAATATCCAGAAGACCAGCTCCTTGGGTCCCTGCCCTGGCTCCAGATAACTCAGTTTTATGCCAATTTCCAGGTGGACCTGACCTTTCTTTACCTTTCAACTTAAGACTCTTAGGCCATTGATGAATTTGGATGCAGCTGCTAGTTTCCCTGTCATCGCTGTAGCTACCTTTCCTAACATATGCTTCTATGTAACATGCTGGGTTGAGGGGTACATCAGGGTTGAATTTGTTCCACTTTGTGTTTGCCTTGGGTCAGCTCACAGTGCATTCCAGATAGGGTACTTGCAAGACACCTGCTGGGCACAGTCCCATGGATGGCCCTTCAAATAGTGACCCTGTCCCTATAGCCAGCATTGCCTTTGTTTCAGGTTCTTCGGACTATGTGGTCTGTCCCTGGTCAACCTTGCTTTCTACGTCTGGAAGTCTTTCTTTCCAAAGCCATGTTTCTCACATAGAGGCTGCTCTTTTCAAAGCCCCTGAACTGCTACAGCAACAGAATGTTGATGAGCAGCCTGATGCATCTCAGGTAAGCCACACAGCATCTCTGCAGCACACCTGGTCCTGTCCTCTGGGAAAGGCCTGGTCCTAGGTCATCCTTAGCCCTTGGTTTAGCCCTCAAAACACTAAAGGAAGATAGATTTAAATAACTTTATTCCTAGGCTTTCTTGCCAGCGATTTATTAATTCTTAGATGAGAACAAGTCAACCTCTCTGTGTACCAATTTCTACACCTATAAAGTGGGGTTAATAAGACCCACACCATTAGCTTATTATAAGTATTCAAGAAGTGTTGGAAAAGCTATGGATAAATGGTCTGGCACATTGGTACCATGTAGCAAAAGCTCTACAAAGGTCTCAACAAATCTTCAACTAGGAATTTATCCTAAAGATTGAGTAAAGATTTAGCTGCAACAATGTTTCTTGTTGTTTTATTGACATTAGTGATAAACTGAAAACAAGCTAATCCAGTGAGAGTGGATATGAAACAAGACAGCATTAAAATGAGGCTGTATAGAAAGTTATTTAATGACTTAAAAAGAAATTAAATATATACATATATAATGTGATCCTGCTGTATACATGCACACACATACACACACACACACACAGTGAGTGAGAGAGAGAGAGATCTGAAAATATATACACTAAGGTATCTGCAGTGATTATTTCTGGGTAGCAGTGGTGATTTTTGTTTTCCATAGATGTGTTTTGCTTCTGAATAGCAAAAAATTCTAATAAATGTTATTTTCAATTTCAAAAAAAAAATCTAAGGAGAGAATGATGTAAGGTAGGCACACAACACTGGGCAGGACATAATGGACATTTAATTGACGAGTTCTGTTTCATTTTCCCTGTTCTTTCATGGTAAAAGTGTAGATCTGGAAATTCCACTCCTCTCAGAAGCTACTCTGGAACGGAGGCTGCTTTTCCTTTGGGCCCAGAGAATAGGGCCTTGGTGGCTTCCAGGTTTGGTTTGTATGGCCCACATGTCTCCAAGTCAGATCACAATAGTGAAAAAAGCATCAAAGTCCCAGTCACAGCAGCCCTGACTCTGTTATCTCACTCTGTTAACACTCTAGGCCCCTACAACATTTTCTATACTGCTAGGATCCCAAAGGTGAATCCGTGGACACTTGTGTTGGTCATAGACATGGATGCCTCTCAAATTCTCTATTAGGCAACGTTCCACTCACACCATGTTACTTACTATGCTCTGGACTCAGCTAAAATGCCACATCCTGAGCCATGGATCTGACTCTCTGAGTGAGCACTAAAGGGAAGTACTGTTATAATGTGACAATGCAGGAGAGCTAGTTTCCTGTAGGGTGAATCTTAACTAATGATAAATGAGAGATGGGAGGGAACAGAAAAGATAAATTCTCCTTTCTTCCTTTCCTCCTGACTGCTTTGAGATGGACAAGTCTTACAAGCCTTCCAGAGAAGTCCTGAGTGCTAGAAAGCTATGTTTGCTATGCTTACTGCTGTGCTCTGAGGCTTGATACATCGAGGTGGCCAGCATGATGATATGGTCCATAATATCTTTCCTTATATCCCTTTCCCTTTTCTTCTCACCCATATTGCCCTGGGTTTACAGCTCCTGAATGAAGTAGCAGTACTTAAACCTTGCCTCAGGCTCTGCTTTCTACAGGATCTGAGCTAATACAGATCTCAAGTGCCCTAGAAGTCTCCTCCTGCCACTCCCAGCACTCACTGGTGAGGAACAGCCATCACTTTCCTGACCATAGCTTAGACTCCACTGAGTGTCTTGTGAAAGTCTAGTCACTCCCCTGCTTAGAACATCCTTGAGCTGAGCCGAGTTGGAGAAAAACACTCTCCTTTCTCCTGCACACATTCCTCCACACAGAGGAGGGAGGGCTCTAAGAGCTCAAAGGCTAAAAATAGGCAGAGCTAAGAACTGAGGAGATGTGGTGCTGAGAGTCTGGGACAGGAAGATAAGGGTGAGTTTGAGGTGAGAGAGGGTCACTGTGGGGAGGGACTAAGTCTTGAATAAGCCAAATAGCTATTTTTGTTGGTAGCTTAACTCTCCAGGCTTATGAAGCAAGCATAGCATCTGGGAGTATGCGTTAAAGCATGGAAGCCACCAACCTGGAGGCCTATTAGGATAGAAGGCCCAGTTACCTGGCTATTCTCTTAAAGCATCCCTACCACTCAGTTCTGTTAATTGCTGTTCTCTTCCATTCATCACAGACTCCTCTCTTCATCTAACTTGGCTTGGATCCTATGGGGTGGAGGTAGGGTGGGATGGGCAATCAGGAAAGTAGTCTCAGGAGATGCTGTGCCCAGAATTCTTCTCCAGCCCTGGGCCCCATTCTGAGGTTAGGAGAATGTACCCTGAATCCTCCCTTCAGGCCAACATTCAGTTCTAACCAGCACACTAAGACATTTCTCTCACTGCTTGGAGTATTAGTTTCAGGTGCAGGTAGAGTTACAGGCAGGTCTCTAACTATAAGTCAACTCATGCCACCATCACCCATCACATGCTTGTGGTGGACATCATAAATAAATCATGACATTCTTTCCCACAGAGTCTGAAATTTCCTACAACATCCTTCTCATCACCCATCTCCAGGCAGCATCTACCAAAGGGCTGAATTTGAGATTTGGATGTGGCTTTAGGCCTTTCCTAAGAAACTTTAAGATAAAGCCCATGAAATCTAAATAAGTTTCCAGGTGTGGATGGTACCTTTGGCAGTGCTCGGTATGCTGCTCTGGCATCTGCTATCAGAGTCATTTCTCACCAAATGAGGATGCAGCTTGTGAACTTCCTTGCAGCTATCTAGTAACATTCCTCAGAGAGATACATATTGGTTTAGGGGTACAATTTCAGACAAACTAGAGAGCTAATTGGTACATGTAACACTGGACACATGCCCTTGACCTAGAGATGTAAAAACCAAAACCAAGACTGCTTGTATTAAACTCAGTGGATTCCTTAAGTAATCATGCATTTTTACATACCATGTTTCATTAATTCAGTGCATGCCTTCCAAAGTCCCAAAAGTCATTTCCTGAAAAGAGAGATCTTAAGGAGAATGTGTCTGTCAGTTGTAATAGAAGCCTAATAATAATAGGAATAATAAAACATTTTTTGAGGACTTAGTATGGCCCAGAAGCAACAAAGCCAATGGCTCTGGGTAGGGACTCTGGTAATTGGGTTCAAGTCTAGGCTTTAGGTCTTACTTGCAAGTTCTTTAACTTGTCTTTGTTTTAGTTTCCTCCTATGTAAAAAGGGGACTATTAATATACCTATTTCACAGGTTTGTGGCAAAGACTAAGTAAGTTGATATAACTAAAAGATGTAGAACAAGGCTTGGTATAAGTGCTCTCTGTCCAATAATAACAACAATAATAATTATTATTACCATCTCCAGGTACTTTTATTCAATTCTTGGGAATATTCTTTATCTTTATTAAAGATAAAGAAACTGGGACTCAGAGGAGTCAGATAATGTTCTTCCATTATACCACATTGCTTTCTGACAATATTTGATGCTGTTAAATCAGTCTGGACCATAGTATGTCATAGATAGATGGCTTTGGCTATAAGAAATAGCCTAAAGTACAGTGTCTAGAATCACAGATATAATTATTATTTACTTAACAAGAAGTTTAGGGATTGGTCACTAGCTCAGTAAATGTCATCCAGGATCCAGGCTTTTATTTCCATTCTATCTTCTTTAGCTGCTGGCATTTTGTTCTAATGGTCACAGATGGCTGCTATGACTCCATGGATCACATCAGTGTTCAAGACAGGAAAAAAGAGGGAAAGAGTGGGGCCAGTCATATGTGTTCCTATTGTCAGTAAAGCAAAAATTTTCTCAGGAGCTTCCTAATAGACTTTCCTTATGTATTTTGCCAAAATTGAATTTCATGATCATTGCGGCTTTTAGGCACTAGAGTAGGAGGCAGCAAAGTTTAAGGGAGGTGCAGATGTTTGTTGGGCTAGCCAGGCAACAGTGTCTGCCACATGGGAAATGGAATTGAGTTGTGTTTTTGTTTTTCAGGACCAGGACCACAGAATAACAGAGGTGACTGTAATCTAATCATGTACTTTTCTCTTGGGCAGATGCACGTCTATTCTTTAGGAACAACCCTCTACTGGTCAGCAGGGTTTCACGTTCTACCAAATCAGGTCTGTAAACAGGGTACTTAATGTCTTGCCAGGTCATGTCTTTGGATTAACTTAGAAGTTTTCTCCAAAGCAGGGGCCACATCTACTGAGCTGTGTGCCACAACTCTGTCGTCCTAGGTTCTAGGAAGGCATTGCTAACCAATTACAGAACTGCTCCTGCTGAATCCAGAGACAACTTGGGAATCCTACTCAACATGGCACTCCAGGCAGCCACAATTTAGAATTGGAAAGGAAGTAGGAAGTGCTCAGAGGAAGTAGGAAGCTAGAGGATTTTATAGATATCGAAGATACAGATTTATAAAACAACCTTAAAGCAGCCCCTTCCTGGAGTGGGATCCTTCCCTGAAAACAGTTTCTATGCTCAGTTGATTTGGGGAAAACTTCCCACAATGTTTTCCCCCTAATTATTATTCAGAGTGGTTTATTAAAGACTCTGAGAATGTTTAGAGCATAGAAAGCTTTAATACTGTTTATCATAGCATTTTACAAATTTTTAACTACAGAATATGTATGCATATAAATTTTCATTTGACACTACAAGAATTCCTTGAAAACCAATGTAATAAGAGCACATGCTGAAGAACCCTTTCCTTCCTTCCTTCCTTCCTTCCTTCCTTCCTTCCTTCCTTCCTTCCTTCCTTCCTTCCTTCCTTCCTTCCTTCCATCTCAGCCTTACTTTCTTCAATTTAACATTCCAATGCTGCCTGGAGCTCTTTTTAAGATAGACCCCTGCACACATCCCTCCTCATGTGAAATCTATTGTAGTTCCTGACTACCAACGAGGTTTGTTCCATTTCTTAGCAGGACACACCTGGAACCCAGAACTGGGTCTCTACCTGTGGCTCAGTTCCTCTCTGCTACTCTGCCATGATCAGGGCTGGTTTCATGGGCACAGGACCCTTCACTTACAAGGGCTCCAAGCTCAATTCTATGTTCTGCTGTCACCATCTAGAAATTCTTAATAATTTTGAACGAGGGGACATGACTTGTCGTTTTGCCCTGGGCTCTGGGCCTGCCCATAGGCCCCTTCCATTCAGACAGATGCTGACCTTTGCATACACTGCTTCCTCTACCTGCAGCTCACTCCCCCACTGTTCTCTTGGTTAACCCCAGCATGGCAAGAAATGGTACTGCAGCCTTTATCTGGAAAATGACTTTACAGTATGAGTAAGCATGAGAAAAAGGCTGATACTGACTCTGACTTGAGGCATATAAATGGTGGCCATTTAAACACATGAGAGATGTGGTTAGTAAAATATCTTTTTTTCTTTTGCTCGGTGTTTACATGTGACATGAAGTTAAACCAAAAATTATTGACCTCGTGCTGACTTTTGGAGATTCTGAAGTGAAAAAGCCACCATCCTTATGTTTCTGGAGCTCATGTCCTACTGGAAAGACCTAATAAGACCCATCTAAATAATCTGAGAGAAATGACAGGCTGCCTAGGTGAATGAGTTAAAGGCTGAGCCCTGATTTCATCTGGGTGCTTGCCATAGGTGGAAATCCACTTGGTTAAGCACCTATTTTTCATAAATATTCCAAGTACATGTGTGGGCTCTCCATGCACTGAAGAGCATGCCAGATTAGAAAGCAGCAAACTTCACACAGCTGGAGCAGAGATAATTGCTCTGCATTTGGTAGCCTCACTGATATATCTGGTGTCTATCTTGCAACTCTACAGAAGGAGCTAGCATCTGTCTAGCGGTCAAAAGAACATCCATTTCTGTTATTCCACACTATAAACCTGTAAGACACTGGCCTCAGCAGTGGCACCTCTTCAAATATCTCACACAGTGCTCTTTTCTCCAGTCAATGCAGCTCCTGGAGCCCTTGCACTCTGTTCTGCTGACCATGTGTGAAGATCAGCCTCACAGGCGGCTGCCACTGCAGTCAGTCCTGGAAGTGTGTCAGGTTCATCGAGAAGTGGCCAATCTCCATGTCAAGCAGCTGGTTGGCTTGGTTCTGGGCACCATCTCTGAGGTCAGTGCAGATCTGTGTTTCCCAACCAGGGAGCCACTAGCCATGTGTGGCTGTTGAAAATTAAATTAGCTAAATTAGAGTTAGTTAAAATAAAATTAAATTAAAAATTCAGTTCCTCAGTTACACCTGCCATATTTCAAGTGCTCAGTAGCCACATGTGGCTGGTGATGGCCATACTGGACAGGGCAGATCTAGAACGTTACCATCATCACAGTACTATTAGGCAGTGCTGGCACAAACCTGGATTCCTAATGTGGCTAAGACCCTTGGGATCTTTGAAAAAGCCTCTTTACATAAAAACAATCATGTTTATAACCCATGAATTAGTTCATCTATCAAAATTAAACTCTAGGCCTCACACAAGAAGACTTCCTGACCATGCCTATGTGGTCTCTCACCCGCCTCTGCTATCTTGTACCTGCGGAGGGTCTCCTTATTGTGCTGGTCACACTGTGCAGCCTGCTTCCCTATGCTCTTCTCAGTGCCTAGCAAGGGGCCTGGTGCATAGTAAGCATTTGGCTTAGGTCAGATTCCCTTGAAGCAAAGCCAGAAATGGGTTTTCTTATGCAAGTTATTTATTAGGAAAGTACTCCTGGGAGAGAAGGAGCGATGGAAGGACAACAGGATGGAGGACAAGCCAAGCAAGAAGGTAGTCCCAGGTGAAGACAGTGTCTACCTGATCCCATGGGGAGCTTGGAGCATAAAGTGTACCAGCATTGGTCCCTCTTGAGGCCAGGACAGACCTGAGGCTAGAGTGAGGGAAGTGAGATACCCATGGTACAAATGTAAGGAGGCTTGAAACTTAGAGGAACCAGAGAGTACTGGGAAACACTGCACTTGTATGGGGGCAGGTTGAAGAAATGAGACCAAGGCTAATGCAGGGGCCATGTACATGAAGAGGAGGGGACAACTGGAAGGTGGGGTGGCCACTGTCAACAGTCAATCAGAAAATGCCTCTTCCATTCTGTCCTCCTTCTTGGACCCCTGCTCTTTTGGCATGTGGACATGTTGCTCCTACTCATTGGGCTGGAGGATTTGGTGGGGAAGAGGGGTTCATTTGTTTGAAAGACATTAGAGCCTACCGTCCACTGGTATGTCGTTGTCCCTGATAAACACTATGTTGACCTGCAGCATTTTCATCAGGGAACCATAAGGTAGATTTTGGTCACTTTTTGGACATTCACTGGGGCACCAAACTAGGTGAGTTGCAATGGGGCATAAAGCTCACAGTGAGGTTGGGAGAGACAGATAAACAAGCAAATATGATATAATGTGGTATATTAGAGGGATTTGTGAGTACATTAATGGGGAAAGATGAGAGGACAATTACATTTGCCTGAGGGTAGTGGTGGAGAGGATTAGAAGTAGAGAGGACATAGTTTTGGGTCTTGGAGGCACAGAGGAGCTTAGTGGGGAGACATTGGAGGGAGAACATGAGCAAAGGCACAGATGTATAGGAGTACACAGGTATTAGGGAGGTAATGATTATCTCTAGGGTACCTACCTCTGGGTGGTGGGTATATAGTATGTTGTCAGTGCTAGGGAATACATTGTTAGGTTCTCACTGTGTGGGGCAGACATTTCCATGCTGACTCAAAGTGACAGGTAGTCTCTATGTGTTTATATAAATTCCCCCTCTTGACGTTGGGATGTGGATGTGCTATGTACTTGACCTTCAGGTGGAGAGGAGAGTTGTGGAAGAAAGCTCTTCTGTACAGCAGGATAGATGTTACTTTCTCATGAATAGGCTACATCAGGCAAGCTGTGAGAGCTCAGTGGCACGAGCTCTGGAGTGTCTGCATCCTTGTGGAGGTAAGTACAGTGCATTGAGCATTTCCTGGGTGGGCTCATGCACCTTCTACTGTTTCCTGCCTTTCGTGGGTCAGATGTTCATTCGGTGGTGATGGAGAAAGCCCAGGCAAGCTCTACAATTCCAGGAAGCCCCTGAAGAGAAGGGACTGAGCCTCAGACTTGTTTGTGTCCTGAAGAAAGCTTTATTTGGAGATATAATTTAATAGAGTTATTTATATCAAATATAAACTCTTTTTTATTTAGTTCTAACTGGCTAAGTTGATAAAACAAATGAAAACATACAACATAAAAGTTTTCCTTTAGTTTTTAGGTAGAGTAAAAGGAAAAGCAATTTGTAAAAGATTGTTTTTGTTGTTTCTCTGGGTGTGTTAAAAGAATGACTTTTAGAATAATCTTTGAATCTACTATTCTTTACTTTTCAACTGAATCTAAGAATTTAAAAAATAACTTTTTTTTGTCCCTAAAACAAAATACTCTTTGCCATTAGGCTTTATCTTCCCCCTAAAACCCTAAAACCTCCCCCAACCCTGTAAGCATTTTCATTTTCCACATGAGGAAACAGCTCAGAGAGGTTAAGTAATTTCAGCTAGGTCACACAGCTAGTATCCACACTCCAGCTGCCTGCTTTAAGAAATCTGTCTTCTTTGCCTCCACCATCTGTTTGGTTAGTTTCAGAGAGAAGCATAGAGACTCGGAGTTCCCTGGAGCCTGGTCCAAGCACCTCAGCACTCAGTCACTATAACCTCTCTGTTAATAGGTAAGCAGCAAAATATACAGGGCTGTGAACTCGGTGTGGAACATTGGTAGTGGTAGTGGGCACTATATCCTGCTTCTTTACCAATTACTGATGAAAATCCTCTTGCTTCCCTAGAAGAAGCTAACCCTATTTCATTGACAGGTGAAAAAGCCACATTTAAGCAGATGTGAAGCCAAGGTGATGAGGGGCCTGATAGCAAACAGTGTTGTCAGGCATTCTGTCACCTCTGGGAACTAAGTGCAGGCTCAGTCATGGAACAACATCCTTCTATGCCATTGTAAAGATCTATTGTCACGTGAGGGTGCATAACAAATAGCCAAAGACCATAGTGGCTGAAAACAATAAGTTGTTTAGTCCTTGGTTCTGTGAGTTGGGAATTTAGGCTGTGCTCAGTTGGGAGATCCTTCTGGACTCTGCTGGATGTACCTGTCATCAGCTGCAGCTTGTCTAGGCAGCTTCTTTTCTGGGGGTGGCTGGCTGTAGTCTGGGGGAGCCTGAGTTCTTTTCCAATAATAGGTTAGCCTAAGATCATCCTCATTACAGTGGCAGGGGTGTGTGTGTGTGTGTGTGAGAGAGAGAGAGAAAGAGAGAGAGAGAGAGAGAGAGAGAGAGAGAGAGAGAGAGAGAGAGAGAGAGACGGAGAGACGGAGAGACGGAGAGACGGAGAGACGGAGAGACGGAGAGACGGAGAGACGGAGAGACGGAGAGACGGAAGGGGGGAGAGAGAGAGAGAGCCTTCAGAACTAGTCTGCCACTACTTCCACCTGCTTCTTTGGCCAAAGCAAGCCATAGGCCAGCCCAGATTTAAGAGGTGGGAAATAGGCTCCACCTCTTAATGAGAAGAGGGACAAAGTCACATTGCGGGCTTAGCTTCTCTGTGCCTCAGCTTCCTTATTTGAAAAATGGATATGGTGCCTCCTCCATAGGTGTAAGGTGAAGATGAAGTGGTGTGCATCCTCTGCCCAGCTAAGTACCTATATGTGGTGGGCTGGAAGCCATTTCTACTGTTAATCATTCCTCCCTTTCTCTGACTATTGGCCAGTGCTCTTCCAGCTGAAACTCCCCAGGACCTTCAGGAAGGCAGGTGGCCCAGCTCCGGATCCACTCTCTCTATGGCAGCACAAAACTCACAGCCAGCAACTCCTTCTCAAAAGCGTTTCCTGCAAAGAAAGGGAAAGGTGAGCAAAGAGAATCAAAGGACACTCCCCAGAGAAGTTTGAGTAGAGAGCAATGAATGGCTGACCCAGAAGCTGAAAATTGGCAGGGTTCTCTTGGGGTGTCAAGCTCTCTGGTCTGAGATATCTAGAACTGGACTAAAATAAACCTGAAAGCTACAATTCAGGGCAATATATGTTTATTGCGTAGCCTTGCTATAGTAGATGCAGTGTAGGATAGAAGGTTGAAGATGCCCATTTCCACCCTTCAGGAAGTTGACAGCCATGGTGTGGCATGGTGACAGAATAAGGTAGGTGATTAGACAGCTGACAAGGTCAAATGTACTTGGAAGCGGCCTTCTGAACCAACGGGAAGCACAGGAGCAAAGATGTGGGTGGGACAGACAGGGAGGAGAGAGTCTCTGTTCTGGCTAGTACATAAGGTAACAGAGTTTGGGCAAGTGCAGGGAGTCGAGACTGGAGAGTAGCTAGGCCAGCCTATCCTGGTCTGAAGTCCAGGCTGACAGAGGGATGGATGACTAGTGGTCCCTGAAGTGTGCTCATGCCTGTGGGGACCTCCTACCCGTAGCAGGCAGGCTGGTCTCTGTTGAGGGGCCAGTTTGCTAAACCTGTGCTGGACAGTGAGTTTGGGATGGTCCAAAGATGCACCTGCTGCCACTAAACAGCTCTGGCATCAGCCCTCAGAGCCACTTCTGGTACTTAGAAAAGCACCCTTATCTCAATGTATAATACTGCCATTAGCTGAAAAACTGTTTTAACAACCATACAATGTTTCAGCAACCCTGAGGGTGATCAGTGCCCCCTTGAGCTGTTACAAGTCCCTGCCAGGCAAGCTATTCACTGAGGAGGTTGCCTCTGCCAGGGCTTCTGTTTGAGCATCTGGAACCTTTTGGAACTTCAGACCCAGATGCCCCCACAAGACCTTTGTCTGTCTGCCTGTGGCAGAGAGATTTGCTTAAAGCCCCTCAACAAATTAGAGATGAGTTGAACCTGGAGTAGCCTTAGGACATTACTTTCCTGAGTGGCCTTGGGCTCCCACACTCCCTGCCTAGCCCCTGCTGCCCTCCAAGGCCACTCTCAGGTCCTCATGAACTTGAGGGACACAGGGATGGGTTCAGGAAAACTTTTTACTTTTTTACTTTTCTTTTACATTACTCACTAAAGATGTTTCTACTTAGGACTCTCTCAGGATACAGGTCACCCCTGACTGGACCTTTGGCCTCTTGAGACAGAAATACTGCTGTGTACCCTGGGGACACATTAGAAGACCCACCCAATCCTCTCACTCACTGGTGTTGGACATGTGCGAGTTTCTAAACCTCTTAGAGCCTCAATTTTCTGCAAAATAAGTTGAGAGTATGTTACCTCACAGGTCGATGGCTGGGTCTAAATAATCATAGATATTAAAGTACTTCCCAGGTTACAAGTGTGATACAGACATAAAGTGCTGTGAAATAGAATGGCTGCCCCTACATGCTATCGATTCAACATCCAGAGCTAGAAAAATGTTTCATCTAATCCAAATATCAAGGTGTTTTTGTTTTAAAAATCTTCTTATTACATATAATATACATTTGTACTATGTAAGGTGCTTTATAATTTTGATACATACAAAAATTATATAACTGTGCATGAATTATGGAGCTTACAATGAAGTAGACTCCCAACTTAAGAGCTAAAACATCACCCAAACCACAATACCCTCCTATTAGGCTGCTGCTTTGAGATGCCCGGCCTAGGTAAGGCCTCAGCCCTGTTTAGTTAGCACCATGTCACTGAAACCTGTTTCCTGTTGACTCTGGGGAAGGGAGTGCTGGTAGGGTGTGGAGGGAAGTGAGCCCACAGGGAAATGCAGTCCCAAATCTGGGGATCCAGTGCCATGGAATGTTGACTTCTCTACTATTGAGTGACTCTAGGTGTTCCCCCAGTTTTCCAGGCCGGAGTTCATCCTGCTAGCTGGAGAAGCACCTGTGACTCTGCATCTGCCTGGATCAATTGTGGTAACTGCCGGGGTTAGGCTGAGCAGGGCAGGAGGGTGGTGAGGGAACTGACCAGATGGGCAGGCCTGGAGGCTGACTGAGCTCTGACTGGAGTGTCAGGCTGGGAGGGCCCCAGTGGTGCTTACTCTGTCCTCCAGGCTCTGCCAGAGCCCCCTGCCAAGTCACATTCCTGCTTCACATCCTTTAGCACTTCCTTATATCCTTTAAGAGGAATCTCTGTGACTTTTTGTTAAGTCATGCTTGTCCTTCCAGATTCAACTCAGCCTTCATCTCCTCATTTAGTCAGAAAATGTTTAAGTATATAGTAGGTTCCAGGCACTATTCCAGGCCCCAAATTTATGATGTGAACAGAAAGTCTTCTTCATCGGGAGCTTACATTCTGCAATTTATGCATTTGTCTATTTTCTGGGGCAGAAAAGTCCATCTTCCTTCTTTTGGCTCTTGTGCCCAAAACCAGACACACTGTAAACCCCCAAAGGGGTTGCAACCTCTGTGTGGAGAGGCACTAGGTACCTGGATTTGGGGTGAGTGAGAGGCTTGTCCCTGCTGAGCTGATCTCAGAGAGAGCTTTGGTGCTGCTGTCCCAGAGTGGGGACAGCTGCTGCCATGCCCTGCTCTGAGATGTCTTAGAGTATGTGGGCATGATTGGGACCCTTTCTGAGCCAGCTTCTTACAGAAGAGAAGTGCGACAGTAGAATATGAGCTGGTGGCTGCACTGGGTGTAGGGTGGCAGAGTTCACAGGGTAGGGAGGGGGAAGAGGAGGCCAGGCAGGTTTTGAGACACAGGCAGCTGGAACCCATAGCCAGAGGCGGGTAGGTAGGACCACTGTGAGCCCAAGCTCTGTGTGTAGGCTCCACTGTCCCATTAGACCTCACTTAGAAAACACACATTCAAAGACAATTATTAAGATTTCAAGAGGGCAACTACAGAGCATTAAACCCAAGCACAGGGCCCTTCAGAGCACATGGGGTGACTCCCGCACTTCCCCCTCCTCCCCACCTCCCGCCCCTCTCTCTTCCCCTCCTCTCCCATCTCTCTATCTCCCCGCATCTCTCTCTCTCTCTCTCTCTCTCTCTCTCTCTCTCTCTCTCTCTCTCTCTCTCTCTCGTGGCCCCTGCACTCACATGTTATCAGGTGTACAGCAGGGTGGGAATCATGGTGGTTCAGAGTGTGCCATGTGATCAGCTCTGCCCAGGATCCTGTGGGAATGCCCTCCCACAGGGTTCTCAGATCTGTACTGGCCCCTGGAGTGTGGGGGCTATCCTGAAGGTAAGGAGGGTCAGGATGTGACTGTAGGCATAGTCTTAATAGTCACAAATGAACTATTCTCTAAGAACTTCCCTGGGGAGGTCTGGGCCAGGCCCAGGCTGGGCTTTGGGGAACAAGCTGCCATGGGAACAGAGAAGAGAGAGTGTACATTCCAGGGTATAGCCGAGGGTCCCGAGCCTGTTCTGGAAGACTCATAGGAACTTACTGTATAGAGACAGAGGGGAGGAGCATTCCAGGCAGTGGGCAGTGTGTGCAGAGACATAGGCATACCAGCCTGGGGGTGGTGGAATGATGGGTCTTTCTGGGCTGCTGAGCAGAGGCCACTGTGGTCAGGGCGAGGCTGTATGGGTGGATGAGTCTAGAATTAATCTGAGTGGGTGAAGAGGCAAAAGACTAACTGTTATGAATTTTTAGCTGGAGTTCTGCTGACCCATTTCTTGATGCATAGTAATCCCCTTTCTCCAACCCTCTCTTCACTGGATCTTTGCCAGCCCAAACTCATCCTGCTGTGCTCTGGGGGACAGTATCAGGTTTAGGGATACTTGAGGGTATGTAATTCATTGATAAATCACACCTTTTAGGCAGCGGAGCCCAAGGGGCAGTGGTAGGGGAGAGATATCAGTGGGATCTGCCTTCTCAGCCTTCTTGGCTTCTGCAGAGCCTGGCAGAGAGTGTGGATTTGAGTTCTGCTCTGCCTCTTATTATCTGTGCCACCATGAGTAAGTAAGTCCCTTACCATTTCTGAGCCTCATTTCTCATTGCTGAGTAGTATCAAAAACATGCTCATCTCTTAGGATTGTTTCTCAGTGACATATGAAGTGCTTAGCATAGCAACTATCCCTTGGTAAAGACTCCATGTCTTGCTGTTGTTACAATTGATACTATTATTGTTTTCAGACCAAAAAAGGGAAATCCTGTTTGACTCTCAGGGACCTCTGTGTGATACTGCTGAGTGGGCAGCGTCTGGAAGTGAAATGTGACATCACTTCTACGGTGGGGGCTGTCTTCAATGCTGTCATGTCCTTCACCAACCTTAGGGAGCTCACCTACTTTGGCTTGGCTTATCTGAAAGGTAAGTGTCTCCTGGGTAGCCCACAGCTGGCCTGGTGCCTCAGGTAACCCAAGCATCTAGGTACTTGAGTACTATTTCTTCTAAAAAAAAATGCTTGAGACTGAGATACCTCACCTTGCATACTTAGACATTAGTTAGCATGGTGAAGTCTTCAAGTGCTCATGTGCAAAGTGTCAAGTAAGTGCAGAAGATTGTTATGAAATAGTGCATGTAAGACCTTGTAGATTTCTGTGATTTGCTGGATTTGGTTGAGCAATCTCACTGCACTGATAAGCAAATGTTAAAAATCTTAAAAAAAATATTTCCATCTAGATGGGAATATAAAATGGTGTAGCCAGTGTGGAAGACAGTGTGGTGGTTCCTTAAAAAATTACAAATATATTTACCATATAATCTAGCAATTCTACTTTTGCATACATATCCAAAATAATTGAAAACAGATTGCTCAGAGATACTTATATGCCCATGTTTATAGCAGCATTATTCACAGTAACTAAAATGTAGAAGCAACTCAAGTATCCATTGATGTATAAATGGATTAGCAAAATGTGGCATACAATGAAATATTATTCAATGAAATATTATTCAGCCTTAAAAAGGAAGAAAATTCTGACACATGCTATAACACAGATGAAGCTTGAGGACATTGTGGACATTTACTTGAGGACATAAGAAAACTAGTTGCGAAAAGACAAATACTGTTTGATTTCAATATATAAGGTACCTAGAGTAGTCAAATTTAGAGACAAAGTATAATGGTGGTTTTCAGAGATTGGGGTAAGTGGAATGGGGAGTTATTGTTTAATGGGTATAGTTACAGTATTACAAGATGAAAATGGTTCTGGAGATGGATGGTGATGATGGTTACACAATAAGTGAATGCACTTAACACTCCTGAACTTTACACTTAACTATGGTTAAGATGGTAAATTTTTTTTTGTTATGAGTATTTAACTAAAATAAAAATATTTAAAAATTTCCATCTAATCACACAGGACTAATAGGAAATCAGCACACCCACCCTAAGTTAAGAATCCATTCTGAAGGTCCTGAAAGAAAGTGTTTTTCTACCTTTCCATTTCTGCCCTTTGTTAAGGGACTTTTCAATTCCAATGACTACAAATATGCCTTTGCTGTAGTCAAAGCCCTTTAACCACTTTGTGGAGGAATGGGAAGCAGACCAAGCTGGGATAATATGGACCTTCGTGTTAAATTCTGGCTCTCTCAGCTCACCTTCCTGGGTGTCATAATCTTGGTTCGCTCTTCTCCCATCTCCAATGGGAGAAGCTAACAAGCTTATTGTGGGATCATTCGGTATGCCACAGAGGGGTAGGAGGGAGGCTTTATCTCCCTATAGTTCTAAGTAGACTAAGAAAGATCTCTCTCCCAAGTAAAAAGGACAACCATCGCATGCTTTGATCTGATCAGTTGATGTCTGCTCAATCTTTGTAAAGTGCGAATAGAAGAATCTTTAAGAAACATTGTATTTTCATTGATCTGTAATATGCAATTTAAATAAAATCAGTATACTTGTTCTGGGAGTACAACCTAAGGTTTACCTCTTACTACCTCCTCCTGCTCTGGTGTCAGCCCAAATGCTTCCCATGTGAATATCCTACAGCTGCTTAGCTGGGGTCTCTTGGGTAAACCACTCAAACGTGACCAGTCTGGGGTTTGGATATAAACCCACTTGGGAGGGTTTTCCAGCCAAACTATAATAGGGACATGCCCATTCCCTAGAGAGAAGTGGCCCTAAAGGAAGGCTGAGTTGGTAAGCGGGGTTGGATTCTGCTGCAAGGGCTGAAGGCACAGAAGGCAGGTTTAGATGAGATTTTTTTTTTGAATTTTTGTTAAATGGCATTTCCATATTTATTTACCAAGGTCTGGTACTTTTTCATTATAAAAAGCCTCTTGTGTCCACCCAGCCCCATATGGTTAGTAAACATGGTGGAAATCAGTTGACATATGATTTAGGAAGCCATTTATCAAAATCATTATATTCACTGGGAGAAGGCACAAAACGGCGTAGATGATAGAGGTGCCTCTGGACACCTCCTACACAAATCCACATTAATAAGACCGGGAGACTTAGGAGCTTTGCTTAGTACATAGAAACAGACACAGAGAGATAGCCAAATGGGAAGACAAAGAAGCAGAAATCATATGACAGTACAGAGCAGAGATCCAGGAATAATGAAGTCAAACAATCTAACAGATGCAGAGTTCAAAGCACTGGTTATAAAGATGCTCAATTAACTTAGAGAAAGAATACTCAGTAAGAACTTTAACAAAGAGATAAAAAACATAAAAATGGAAATGGAAATTATAAAAAGAAACTAATCAGAAATGAAGAATACATTATCTGAGATGAAGGTTATATTAGAAGAAATTAACAGAGTGAATGAAGAAGAGTATAGAACCACCAATACAGATGATGGGGAGCCAAGGTCACCCAATCAGAAGGGCAAGAAAAAAGAAGCTAAGAATATAATAATAATTTAAGGAGTCTTCGGGACAAAGTTAAGTGTAAAAACATCTGTGTAATAGGGGTACCTAAAGGAGGAGAGGGAGAACAAGGAGTAGAAAAGCTATTTGAAGAAATAATAATGAAAAACATCCCTAACCTGGTGAAGGAAATAGACATACAACCCCAGGAAGCTCAGAGAGTCCCAAGAAAGAGAAACCCAAGGAGGCCCATACCAAGACACATCATAATTCAAATGCTAAAGGTTAAATATAAAGAGAGAATCTTAAAAGCAGCAAGAAAAAAGCAGTTAGTTACCTACAAGGGAGCACCCATAAGACTGGCAGCTGATTTTTCAAAAGAAACTTTGTAGGACAGAAAGACTTGGCACAAAATATTCAACCTGATGAAAACCCAGGATATGCAACCAAAAATACTTTATCCAGTAAAGCTTTAATTTAGAATCAAAGGACAGATAAAGAGCTTCCTAGACAAAAATAAGCTAAAGGAATTCATCAACACCAAGCCAGTATTACAGAAATTGTTGGAGGAACTTCTTTAAGAAGAAAAACAGTATCAAAATCATGAAAAAAGAATAGTGATAACTACATTCCTATCAACAATTACCTCTAATGGAAAAAAAATTAAGTGCTTCAACTAAAGGATAGGGTATCTAAATGGATAAGGAAACAAGGCTCCTACAATGCTGCCTACAAGAGACTCACTTCAGATTAAAAGACACACACAGACTAAAAGGAAGGAGATGGAAAAAGATACTGCCTTGATGGACCTAGAGGGTATTGTGCTAAATAAAGTAAGTCAGATAAAGACAAATACCATGTGATTTCAGGAGGAATCTAAAGAACAAAATAAGCAAAAATAACAACAAAAATGAAGCAAACTCATAGATACAGAGAACATTTTGAGGGATATTAGACAGGAGGGAAGTTAGAGGGGATGGTGAAAAAGGGCAAAGGGATTAAAAAATATAAATGTATAGTTACAAAATAATCATAGAGATATATAGTATAGCATAAAGAAACTAGTCAACAGTATTGTAATAAATATGTAAGGGTGAAGAGGGATACTAGATTTAGTGGAGTGATCATTTGAACTCTAATCACTATGCTGTACAACAGAAACTAATATATTATTGTATGCAAACTATAATTGAAAAAACTCATAGAATTGTACAATGTAAATATGAGCAACCAATTATCTATTATATTTCAAAAAAGCCAGGGAAAAGTTATTATATTCACTCCTGACTTTTTTTGAAGTCATACACCCCAAAAGTATCTTTTAAATTAGTTTTTATTTTTAAATTACAGTTGACATTCAATATTATTTAGTGGTTAGACATTTATATAATTTACAAGTGATCCCCTCAATGAGTCTAATACCCATCTGGCACTAATACTCATCTGGCACCATACATAGTTATTACAATATTATTGACTATATTCCCTGTGCTGTACTTTACATCTCCATGACTATTGTGTAAGTGCCAATTTGTGCTTATTAACCTCTTCAACTTTTTCACCCAACACCCTAACCCTCCTGTCATCTGGCAACAGTCAGTTTGTTTTCTGTATCTATGACTTTGTTTCTGTTTTGTTTGTCCATTAATTTTGTTCTTTAGATTCAACACGTAAGTGAAATCATATGGTATTTGTCTTTCTCTGACTTATTTCACTTAGCATAATACCTTCCAGGTCCATCCCTGTTGTCACAAATGGTAAGATTTCATTCTTCTTTTATGGCTGAGTAATAGTAAATTATATATACGTACCACATCTTCTTTACCCAATCATCTATTGATGGACACTTAGGTTACTTCCATATCTTGGCTATTGTCAATAATACTGCAAAGAACATAGGGGTGCATACATTTTTATGAATTAGTATTTTCGATTTCTTTGGATAAATACTCAGAAGTGGAATTGCTGGGTCTTATGGTAGTTCAATTTTAAACTTTTTTGAAGAATCTCCAAAATGTTTTCCATAGTGGCTGTACCAATTTGCAATCCTACCAACAGTGCATAAGGATAACTTTTTCTCTACATCTTTACCAAACCTTGTTTATTGATTTATTGATGATGGCCATTCTGACAATTGTGAAGTGATATCTCATTGTGGTTTTAATTTGCATTTCCTTGATGATTAGTGACATTGAGCATCTTTTCATATGTTTATTGGCAAAATGTCTATTCAAGTCCTCTATCCATTTTTAATTGGATTGTTTGCATGAGTTCTTTACAAATTTTGAATATTAACCCCTTATTGGATATTATCATTGGCTAATATTTTCTCACAAATGGTAGGTTGTCTTTTCACTTTGTTGATGATTTCCTTTGCTGTGTAGTACCCTTTGTTTATTTTTCTTTTGTTTCCCTTGCTTGAGGTGATATATTAGAAAAAATATATTACTAAAACCAATGTCAGAGTTTATTGCCTATGTTTTCTTCTAGGAATTTTATGGTTTTGGGTCTTGCATATGTCTTTAATTTCTTCTGAATTTATTCTTGTATGGTGTATAAGGTGGTCTAGTTTTATTATTTTTTTTGCATGTGTCTGTTCAGTTTTACCAACAACATTTATTGAATAGATTGTCTTTACCCCAGTGTATATTCTTGTCTCCTTTGTCATTGATTAATTGACTATATAGAAGTGGATTTATGTCTGGGCTCTCTATTCTGTTCCATTGATCTATGTGTCTGTTTTTATGCCAGTACCATGCCATTTTGATTACTACAGACTTGTAGTATAGTTTAATATCTAATAGCATGATACCTCCAACTTTGTTCTTCTTTCTCAAGATTGTTGGGGCTATTTGGAATCTTTTGCAGTTCCCTATATATTTTAGGATGATTTGTTCTGGTTATGTCAAAAGTGCCATTGGTATTTTGACAGAAATTTTATTAAAATATAGATTGCTTTGGGTAGTATAGGCATTTTAAGGATGTTAATTTTTTCTATCCATGAGTACCATACATGTTGCCATTTATTTGTATCTTCTTCAATTTTTTCTTCAATGTCATAATTTTCTGAGTACAGGTCTTTCATTTCTTTGGTTAAGTTTATTCCTATGTAATTTTTTTTTTGTTTTGTTTTTTGATGCAACTGTAAATGGGATTATTTTCTTAATTTCTCTTTTTGATAGTTCATTATATAAAAATGCAATTGACTTCTGAATATTAATTTGTATATTGCTACTTTATTGAATTGATTGATAAGTTCTAATAATTTTTTGGTGGAATCTTTAAGGTTCTCTCTATATAGTATAAGGTTATCTCCAAATAATGACAGTTTTACTTCTTCCTTTCCAATTCTTTTTCTTGTCTGATTTTTGTGGCTAGGACTTCCAATACTATGTTGAATAGACATGGCAAAAATGGAAATCCTTGTCTTGTTTTTGATCTTAAAGGAAAAGCTTTCAGTGTGACACTGTTGAGTATGATGTTGGCTGTCCATTTGTCACATATGGCCTTTATTATGTTGAGGTATGTTCCATCTCCACTTTGCTGAGAGTTTTTATCATAAAAAGGTGTTGGATTTTGTTAAAAGCTTTTTCTGCATCTATTGATTGATCATATGATTTTTGTCCTTTATTTCATTTATGTGGTGTATCATGTTAATTGATTTGTAGATATTGAACCAACCTTACATCCCAGAAATAAATCTCATTTGATCATGGTGTATGATTTTTTTAATGCATTGCTAAATTCAGTTTGCTAATATTTTGTTGAGAATTTTCGCATCTATATTCATCAGAGACATTGTCCTAAATTTTCTTTTTTTTTTAATGATGTCTTTGATTTTGGAACCAGTATAATGCTGGCCTCATAAAATGAGCTTGAGAGTCATCCCTCCTTTGGAATTTTTTGGAAGAGTTTGAGAAGGGTAGGTATTAATTCTTTGACTGGTAAAATACACCCAGGAAGCCATCTAGTCTGGGACTTTTGTTTGTTGGGAGTTTTTTGATTATTAATTCGATTTTGTTAGTAGTAATTTGTTTGTTCAGATTTTCTGTTTCTTTCTAATTCAGTCTTGGAAGATTGTAAATTTCCAGGAATTTATTCATTTTTCCAGATTGTCTAATTTGTCTGCATGTAATTATTCACAGTATTTTCTTATAATCTTTTGTATTTCTGTGGTGTTGGTTGTCAAATCTCCTTTTTCAGTTTTGATTTTATCTATTTAGGCCCTCTTGTTTTTTCTCGATGAGTCTAGATAAAATTTTGTTTATCTTTTTAAAGAATCAGCTCTGGGTTTCATTGATTTTTTTTCCTATTATTATTTTAGACTCTATTTCCTCTTCAATCTTTATTATTTCATTTCTTCCACTCACTTTGTGCTTTTTTTGTTTGTTTGTTTTTCTTTTTACAGTTCCTTTAGGTGTAAGTTCAGATTGTTTATTTGATATTTTTCTTGTTTCGTTGAGGTAGGACTATATTGCTATGATTTCCCTCTTAGGACTGCTTTCACTGTATCCTATAGGTTTTGGGTTGTTGTATTTTCATTTTCATTTGTGTCAAGATAACTTTTGATTTCTTCCTTGATCTCATTGTTAACCCATTCACTGTTGTGTAGCATGTTATTTAATTTCAATGCGTTTGTCTGTTTTTCAGTTTTTTTAAAATAATTGATTTCTAATTTCATACCTTTGTGATCAGAGAAGATACTTGATATGATTTTGATCTTTAATTTATTGAGACTTGTTTTGTAGCCTTACTTGTGCTCTGTTGGAAAATATTTTATGTGCACTTGAAAAGTATATACATTCTGCTTTTATTGGTTGTAATGTTCTAAAAATATCAATTAAATTTATCTGGTCTCATGTGTTATTTATGGTCACTGTTTCCTTGTTGATTTTCTGTCTGGAAGATCTGGCCATTGGTGTCAATGGAGTGTTAAAGTCCCCTACCATGACTATATTTTTGTCAATCTCTCCTTTTATGTCAGTCAGTATTTGCTTAATATATTTAGGTGCTCCTATGTTGGTTGCATAAATGTTTACTAGGGTTATGTCCTCTTGTTGGATTAATCCCTTTATCATTGTGTAATGAACCTTCTTTGTCTCTTATTATAGCTTTTGTTTTAAAATCTATTTTGTATGATATAAGTATTGCTACCCTAGCTTTTTTTTCATTTTAATTTGCATGAAATATCCTTTTCCATCTCTTTACTTTCAATCTGTATGTGTCTTTCAATATGAAGTGGGTCTCCTGTAGACAGCATATGTATAAGTCTTGTTTTCTTATCCATTCAACTATGTCTTTTGATTGAAACATGTAATCTACTTGCATTTAAGTAATTAGGATAGGTTCATAGTTATTGCTATTTTATTATCCATATTTATGTTATCCCCTCTTTTTTTTCCTAAAGAAGTCCCTCTAACATTTCTTCTAATACTGATTTGGTGGTGATGAACTACTTTAGCTTTTTCTTGTCTGAGAAGCACTTTATCACTTTCAATTTTAAATGATAGACTTGCTTGGTAGAGTAGTCTTGGTTGTAGGTCTTTGTTTTTTCTTCACATTAAATATTTTATGCAGGCCAATCCCTTCTGGTCTACAAAGTTTCTGTTGAGAAACCAGCTGACAGTCTTATGGCAGCTCCCTGTAGGTAAGTAACTGCCTTTTCTTCACTGCTTTTATGATTCTCTTTTTGCCTTCACCCTTTGCTATTTTAAGTATGATGTGTCTTGGTGTGAGCTCTTTGGATTTATGTTGTTTGGGACTCTGTACTTCCTGGACTTCTATGTCTATTTCCTTCACCAGGTTAGGGAAGTTTTCAGTCATTATTTCACTAAATAGGTGTTCGATCTATTGCTTTCTCTCTCCTCCTTCTGGTACCCCTATCATGAGAATGTTCGTGATGTTGTTCCAGAAGTCTCTTAAATTGTCTTATTTAAATTTTTTTTCTTTTTTATTTTTTGACTGGGTATTTTCTGCTACTTTGCCTTCCAAATTGCTGATTCAGGTCTCAGCTTTATCTAATCTGCTGTTGATTTCTTATAGTGTATTCTTCATTTCAGTTATTGAATTCTTTATTTCTGATTAGTTTTTTAAAAAATTTTTATGTCCTTTTTTTGCTTACTATCACTTTATTAAAGTTCTCACTAAAATCCTTGAGCATCCTTATAACCAGTGGTTTGAACTCAGTATCTAGTAGATTTCTTACCTCCATTTTACTTAGTTCTTTTTCTGAAGTTGTCCTATTCTTTCATTTGGGACATGTATCTTTGTCTCCTCATTTTGGCTGACTCCCTGTGTTTGTTTCTATGTATTAGGTAGATCTGCTACATCTCTCAGTCTAGGTAGGGTGGACTTATGTAACAGGTGTTCTGTGAGGCCCAGTGGTGCAGTCTCCCTAATCACCTGAGCTGGATACTCCAGGGTTATCTCTTGTGTGGGTTGCGGGTGCCTTCCTGTTGTAGTTGTCTTATTGCTGTGGACACAGTGGTGGTGGGATTTATACTTAGGATAATTGTGTACAAGCTGTTGTGTGGAGACTAACTCCTTGGAGCAGAATTTGCCCCAGCATGCTCTGGTGCCAGCTGAGACCATCCTTTGGTATGCTGCTTGTGTAGCTAATTGGGTAGTGCTTTATTGTGGTCTGAAGCTAGCCACTGCATGTATTGGTTTTAGGGCCTCTTAGGAGGGGGTCTTGTGCAGGCCAAGGTCAGCCTTGTGACTGGCCTGGGGCTACCTGGCAGGAGCTACAAAGTGCTGTGGTTTGTTGCTGTCTGTGGCCTGTGCAAGAGCTTTACGCAGTGTTCAAGTTGGGTGAGGTGAAGTCTCAGGGAGTAACCAGGGTTGGGTGAGTGGTGTTCACCAGACCAATAAAGATTAAGATTTGGCCATGCGGGAGAAGGGCTCAACACAGGAAAGATGGTATCTGCCCACAGGCTGTATGGGAAGTAGACTTAACACATGGCTAATGATGGCCATCCCTCCAGCCCTTGCTCTGTAGCCACACAACTTAGTTTCTCCCTGTTGCCTCCTGAGCTGCCATCCCTCCACTGGAGCCCATAGTGAGTGTCTGTGAGTTAATCTGTGTGTGCACCCTTTAAGAGAATGCTTGGTTTTTCAGCAGCCTTCTGTCTCACCCAGAAGAATAGAATC
>CM053506.1:54102562-54195869 GCA_028627145.1 Eidolon dupreanum | reverse complement strand
TTTGATCCTTCTGGGCAGGGCTCAGGGCTGTGGATCTGAGGGATGGTGCCTGCTTGATTGCTTTCCCTTTCAAACACTCTCTACTTTCATTATCAGGCAAAGAGTTCTTTTTCCTGGACAACCAAATAAGATTATGCAAAATAGCCCCTGAAGGCTGGAGTGAGCAGCCACAGAAGACCTCCTCAAGAGCCTTCACCCTCTTCCTGAGGATCAAGTTGTATGTCAGTCACTATGGGCTGCTCCAGTAAGTGCTGCAGACTTGTATCTTTGTTCCTTAAGGGATATGTACATCCAGACTGACATTAGAGATAATAGATGGAAAATGCTTGGTGAACTGTGACTTAGGTATAAATAACAATTATTGTGGTTGATATTCTATTGACAGAAAAGGAGGAAATTCAGTCAGGGTTTGGGGGTAAGCTCTGGCCAAAATATGAACTTGCCCTTTTGTCTCAAACATACTCCACTCCAGGTCAAAGTTCTCCCTCTCTTGTCCCTAACATGCCCCTTCTGCCGAAGCCCAGTCATGAGGATTAAAGGAGAGAGTCATGGCTTTGAATTTGGTCTCAGCCTGTTCCTCTGCTTACTAAAAACACCATCTAACTGAATATCAGTCTTCTTTCTTGAACCACAGCAACACACATATCTTTGGGTGTTGTGTGAAGTGCATGTCACAGAGTAGCCCCTAACTGTGGCGGGAGGCATAGTGTGTTTAAAAGAGAACACACTTGTCTAACTGGCATTTCCTCTGGATTCTATTGGCTTGTCTATTCTATCCTGCCTTCTCTCCTTTTCCTCCTTCCTAGACTGATGAAACCTTCTGTGTTTAGTGTTCCCCCTCCCTCTCAGCATTCCAGTGGCCTTTATTCCTGCACTTCTTTTCCAGGCAGAACCAGACAAGACATCAATTTTACCTGCAGCTTCGGAAAGACATCCTGGAGGAGAAGATGTACTGCAATGATGAGATGCTGCTACAGTTGGGGGTCCTAGCCTTGCAGGCTGAGTTTGGCAGTTACCCTGAGGAGGTAGGAGTAGAAACCTGGGGCCCTTGGTTGGGTCACCAAAGAAGCAGCTATAGGACAGGGGAAAACTCTTAGAAATATGGAGACTGAAACTTTGAGAAGTGTTGTTAGCATCTACCACTGAGATAGGGGCAAACTGCCTCTATCCATCCTTCCATCCACCATCCATCCATCCATTCATCCATTCATCTAACCAATAAGCATTTATTGAGTGCTCTTTGCTAGGCTCTGGGGGATACAAAGCATAACAAGTCAAGTTTATGAATTGTAATGCAGTTCTTAAGGTCCCTTCTAACAATGGTAATTTACTAATTTTTTGAATTATCATCATCATCATCATCATTATCATCAATAATAGCCAACCTTTATTAACAGATCACTCGGTACCTGCCATTGACCTAGACATTTTCTACCCTGTTAACTCACTTAACCATCAAAACAATATTGCAAAGTTGATACCCATTTTCTAGAAGAACAATCTGAGACTTATGAGGCAAGGAAATTGTAAAGTGTAAATTTCAGCCCAGGTGTGTCTGACTCCAAAGTCAGAGCTGGTTCTGCCAGCTGTACTGCCTCTCAAATGGCCTCTCTAATCTTGTTGGCCAAGCCCTTGTCCCTGAAGCAGAATCACATGTAAGTTTCTTTAATTTAATTTGCCTATGATGGTCCTATGTTACAGTCTTCAGGGACTTAGTAGAGGCCACTAGTTATTTAATTTGCAGATTCATCAACATAGGGAGGGATAATGCTAATATATTTATTATCTTAATTAGGATTTAAAATGGAGATGCCAAGCAGGAGTGAGGGAACAACCAGGTGAGCTATGACAGAGAGCAGAGCAGCTTTTCTCTTAAGTCCATTAAGTCCCCCATTAAGTCCCCCACCCATGTTCAAGATGAGGAAAAAGGGGCTTGGTGAAAGAGCTCAACAAAGACTGAGCATGTGACCAAGCATTGTGGTGTGGCATCCAAATGTGGAGTATATTTCTGGCTGCATCAGTAGGAGAAGAAAGAGAGGTTAAGGTCCTACTGACCTCTTCCTAGGTGACCTCTGAGCCAGTGCACTGGGCTTTATCTTGGAAGGTATCCCCACTGTCATATGACAAAAACTGAGTGCCTATGGGGGGGCACTTAATTCGGATAAGAGGTTCTCTAAAGAAGACCTAAGAGGTGTGTGAAGAAAGAATTCATTGCTTGAAAGGAAAAGTGAAGTTTAATCCTTATGTCCTTGAGCCTTTGAATGCTTTCCCAGTAGTGTCTACATGTCCAACCTGATCTTAGCCACCCTCCAAAGTCAACCCACAGCTTTCCTGGTCTCTCCACGATGGGAGGAATCCTCACTACACCCTCTGGACACTTTTGAATATCTCCTCCGCATCCCTTGTCCAGGTGATTACACGGTGCTCTCTTAATAGCAACTGACAGAAAGGCAAATTCAGATTAGCTTAAATAAAACACATAATTTATTAGCTTGCAAACCTGAAGTGTCCAGGCCTTCCTTCCCCTTGACAAACCTCCAGTCCTGTCATTGCTGACTTTTGTAACTTCCTCCTGTTTCCTTGGACCCCAGGGCTGGGGGGCCTAAGTGTGCCTGAGGCTTACTGGGTACAGGGACTCAAATGGTGTCAAGCAGAACTTGGGCTTCCTGTGTCTCTGGACTGTGTGCTCTCCTCAGTCAGGTTTGCTTCAGTGGCTTCTGGATTTCACCCTTTAGATTGCAGCCCAGCACCAAGAAAATCCCCTTTCTCTGGAATGTTGTGGAAATCCTGGTGTTCTGTTTCATTGTTTCTGTTAGGGTTATGTGCCTACCCTAAGCCAATCACTGTGCAGAGAAATGCTGTGCTTTGGTTAGTTAGACTTAAGTGAGCTGGCCACCTTAGGAGCCAAGGGTAGAGCTTACACTAAGCAAAATACTTGCACTGAGAGAGACGAGGGATGGTTCCCATTTCTAGAAAAAAGGGAGATGGTTGCACCTGACCAAAAATATATGTTCACCACCAGTGAACACTTAGTGGTCAGGAATGCTATATCTTTGGTGAACAACAGAGATGTATTTAGTTGAAGTTTTGAGTCCTTCTGGGGATATCTGGGTCTGGCCTTGTGTTATATGTTGAATTGTGTTCCTCATAATTCATCAGTTAAAGCCCTAACTCCCAACACCTCAGAATGTGACTATATTTGGAGATGGAGGTCTTCAAAGTGGTGAGTAAGTTAAAATGAGGCTGTCTGGGTGGGTCCTAATCCAATCTAACTGGAGTCCTTATAAGAAGAGTGGATTAAGACATACACAGAGACACCAGGGATGCAGGAGAACAGGGGAAAGACCATATGAAGACACAGTAAGGAGGCCGCTGCCCGCAAGCCAAAGAGAAGCCTCAGAAGAAACCAATTCTGTTCACACTTTGATCTTGAACCTCTAGCCTCTAGAACTGAGAACATTAATTTCTGTTGTTTAAGGCACTCAGTCTGTTATCATGGCAGCCCCAGCAAACTAATATACCTTGAGTCTGTAAGGGAGAAGCTGCAGCCACCAAGTGTGGAGGCCTTGACACAGTTCTGTGTTCTTAATTCTCTCATGGTAGGTGGTGGAGAGAGCAAGGATGTGACCTCAGTCACAGCTTGTCTGCTTTGTCCCAGTAACTGTGTTTAAGAACAAGGACAAGCTCAAGAATTGGAATGGTTCTTTGAGAATGGTGGCTTTCAAAAGTTTTGTGCCATGCCCCATGATTTTATTTTATACACACACACACACACACACACACACACACACACACACACACACACGTACATGTAACAGAACTCTCAGAGTTAGGAGAGCTCTATTTTAAAACAATACAAAGACTTAACACAGCACAAAGACTTAACTTTTGGTCTCTGGATTGAGATACAGGATGTTAAACCTAAGACCTTAACTCTAGCCTTAGAGTTGGTGGAAACTGTGAGCCAGGTCCACTGAAGGCAAATGGGAGCCTGAGTAAGACCCCTTATTCAGGCCTACATCCTTCTTATGGAATCATTTGCCCCAAGGTTCAAGGGACCAGGTCTGTCTCTAGGTGACCCATTTAATAACTCCCTGCACCTGTCCAGTTTCTGATCTCACCCATTCCCTGCCTTATCCTGATCTCATCCTCCACCTCTGGCTTCTCACCCAGATCTGGCCCAGCCTCAACTGCTACAATTGCCCTGGGGACCGGTGGTTCTGAGTCGCTCTCTGCTGCCCCCAGGTGGCCCCCAAAGGCAGAACTTTTCCCCTTATCTCCTGTGTAAAGGCAACAGATTACATAAACCCATTCATTTGTATATCCATTTGCTTAGTCCTAATTTATGCAGGGCCTGCTGTGTGCTTGGATTCATCTAAGCCTATGTCAAACCTGCAGAGCCAGTGTAATTTCCACTTGCAGTTGAGAAAAATTGTGCCTCTGAGGTTAGGTAAGCTGGCGAGAACACAGCTAGGACTCACTGCTAGAGCCTTGCTTCTTTATGCTCCAGGGAGTGTGATGGGCACATCAAAGGATGTTAGGGGGAGACTCAGAGAGAAGAGCCTTGCCGTGTGTCTCTGTCATTGAGTGGGCAGGTTGAAAAGGCTGCCAGTCCAGAGAACTGCAGATATTTCACTGCAGCCCTGGCTACAACAGCTGTGAAACTGTGTGGCATAGCCAGTCCTATCAGGGAAGAACATAGTGTACCCTCCTAAGGGGTTTGGATTTTGTTTGAGAAATGGTTCTGGTGTTGGAAAAAAAGTAATTAAAAAACCCCTGTAGTGAAACATTGGGAGCCACTGATGAATTCTAAGCAGAGAAGTGACATGAGTACATTTGCATTTTGAAAAGGGAGACAAAGACAATTTGGTATAAAAATAAATCTCCTTAATCACATCATTGCAGCAGAACAACTTTTTTTCTGGGTGACTTCTCTTCCAGCCTTTCATCAAATGTGGGGGTTTTATATGGTTGTAAACACTGCCACATTCAATTTGCATTGTGCTTTCTTACTTTATTTTACATGACTTCCTGTGGCTTCCTAATGCTTGTTTGGGATGGCTACATATTACCCATAGCAGGGCCGGACCTCCACTCATTTATCGGTTCTCTCATTGTTAGGTACCACCTAGAAGTGCTGTGTAAGTGGTAACTTCCAGTTGCTTCTAAACTTTGTTTGTTTGTTTCTTTGTATGTTTCTTTATTTCTCTCTTTCTCTCTTTCTCTCTCTCTCTCTCTCTCTCTCTCTCTCTCTCTCTCTCTCTCTCTCTCTCTCAATGGTATAGAAGTAAATGTGCTGGAGCTTTTTAAGTTCCATGTTGACTTCTTCTCTTGGACATATTCCTAGCAATGAGATGTTGGGTCAAATGTCTTAATACTCTTAAAAAATGTTTAATAGACTCTTTTTTAAAGAGCAGTTTTAGGTTCACAGAAAAATTGAGTAGAAGGTACAAAGGTTTCCCATATACCACCTGTCTCCACACATGCAGAGCCTCCTCCATTATCAGCATTCCTGACCAGAGTGGTGCATTTGTTACAATGATGAACCTACACTGAAACATCATGATCACCAAAAATCCAGTTTACATTAGGGTTCCCTCTTAGTGGTGTACATTCCATAGGCTTAGACAAATTTATAATGACATATACATACCATTATAGTATTCTACAGGGTAGTTTCACTGCCCTAAAAATCCTCTGTGCTCCACTTGTTCGTTCCTCCTTCTACCATTAACCCCTGGCAACCACTGATTTTTTTTTAACTGTCTTTATAGTTTTGCCTTTTCCAATATGTCATTTAGTTGGAATCATATGGTATTGAGTCTTTTCAGATTGGCTTCTTTCACTTAGGAATTTAATTTTCCTCTTTGTTTTTTTATGGCTCAATAACTCATTTGTTGTTAGCACTGAATATTCCATTGTCTGGATATACCACAGTTTATTTATCCCTTCACCTACTGCAGGACATATTTTGCTTCCAAGTTTTGGCAATTGTGAATAAAGCTACTATAAACATCCATGTGTAGGTTTCTGTGTGGACATGTTTTTTAAACTCCTTTGGATGAATATATATCTAGGAGTATGGCTGCTGGATCATAAGGTAAGAGTATGTTTAGCTTTGTAAGAATCTGAAAAACTGTCTTCCAAAGTGGCTGTACCATTTTGCATTACCACCAGCAATGAATGCAATGATCCTATTGCTCCACATCCTCTTCAGCACTTGGTGTTGTCAGTATTCTGGATTATAGCCATTCTAATAGCATTCCGAATGCTTTTTTTATGCACTAGATGTTGAACAATTTCTTTTGTTTTATGTTTCTGAGCTGAGCTCAGAACCGGCATGGACCTGCCTTAGATTGGATGATTCTTAATCCACAGCCACATGGGGTCAGGTGTGTGCCACACCAGGAGCAGGGGGCTGTAGTGGACGTTGTGCTATTTCTTCACATCCCCTCATCAGGTCGACTTGCCCATCCTCCACCTCACTTTGAAAAGGCCAGATATTCCTGGCTCCCAGCTTCCTTCCTCACAGGTAGTTGGGCAGTTTCCCTCAGCTGTGGGGAAATATCTTGCCTAAGATTAGGCTGGGAGGGGCTGCATGAGACCAGGATGGGCTGAATCAGGAACATAAGGGTAGGGTCGCTTTCTCCCTATGCCAAGTCCTGCCTCCCCCATTCCTTACAGTGGATCCCAAGAACACTCCTTTAAAATTTCCACATACCTATCTCTGTCCCCAAGTCTGTATTAGGGAACCCAGCTTCAGGCAGAGGTGATGCCTCTTCCAGCTTCCCTGGTGGAACTGCAGCCTCAGGTTCATGAAAAAGCAGACTTGAAGAAGGTTCAGGCCTGTGGAAGGAGGGGGTGACAGATCTTCTCTCATTCAAGGGGCAACTTCTTGATCACATTCTTGTGGACAGATGTCACAGCAAAGACCTCTTTTGTAAAAGGCGACAGTCTACTAGGAGCACATGTGCATGGAAGCACTAAATGAATAAAAAAGAAACAAAGTTTCACGGCCAGGGTTTTTCTGTGCCTTTTGGGAAGTAGTATGGTGGCATCATACATCATGAAATGTGTGAGGGCTTTGAATGATCAAATCTTATTTCTGTTACTTGCAAGTAGTGTGACCTTGGCCCTGTTGAATGACATCTTTCCTCATTCATTGTGTTCATCTTGGCAACAGCAATAACAGTTCTGTCCCTGTAGGATTCCTGTGAGGATCAAAAGAGCTAATGTGTTATGAGGACCACTGATATACAAAAGGGGATCAAATATGGGTGATTCCTCTCTTCTCTCCCTTTTATTCATGTCATATGGTTTGGCCCAACTTCAAATATGGTAGAAAAAAGATGTCCCAGGTGAGCACTTCAAAGGAACATTCTTGACCTGGAACCCCAACCTGGGTTTTGACTGCAGATAGGCTTCTGTTCTGCTCAGAGTCCCATAGAAGGCATCTTGGTTATGCCCCTTTGCTTCTGTATCTTATTTCCAGCAGGTAGAGAAGAAAGCCTATTTTCGAGTTGAAGATTACATCCCAGCAAGTCTGACTGAGAGGATGACCGCTCTCAGGGTCCAAGTCCAAGTCTCAGAGATGCACCGTCTCAGTCCTGTGCTCTGGGAAGAGGATGCCGAGTTGGAGTTCTTGAGGGTGAGGCCTTTATGCCCTTGAGAAGGGGTGTTGGTGTTCGAGGGCATGCAGTCAGCAATCTCCTCTAAAGCCCCTCTTGGAATCTGAATGTACTCAGACCAATGAGGAGGTACAAACAAGGGACTTGATTCTCTGAGAGGAAGGAAACTCCATCATCCTGTAGGGCAAAGAAAATGATCCTAAAAGATGGGTAGAATTTAGTGGGCTGGGTTAGGTGTAGTAGGTCATTTCTTCAGCTTTAGAGCTCACAGTCACTTTTCTGTGAGCGAGGTGACCACGTTTCTTCTAAATGACATGTGGGACAACTGAAGTACAAAATTGATGTGTGAGCCAAAAGTGAAGCCATTGGAAGATCCCAAGTTTGCAGACTTCCAGACAACTGCCTTCCGCACAACAGAAATAGTGTTGTCCATGCATCTGGTTGCATCTCTGGTCCACTCTCTCCTTTGCCCTCCAGCAAAAGCAGTAGCATTTCAGCCCCCTATGTCTGTGGGCACACATAGAGCCTATAATGGATAGGCTTGCTGACTCCACAACCTATACCTGCTGTGAGCCAGACATTGTGGGCAATGGAGATAGAGATGGAAGCCCTGCCCTCGGGGAGTCTCAAGTCTCCAGGAAGGACAGATGGGTACCCAGAGGCATGCAACACTGTGATAACTACCCCATGAGAACAATAACAATACTGGTTATTCTATATCAGGATTGTAGAGGGTGACTGCTCTGACCCTGGAGCTGGAGCTAGGGGCACATAGGAGGGGGCCCCTGGATTTCCTGGGGCAGGATATCTGGCTGGGACTTTAGAGTTGAGAGCAGTTTCAAAAGGAAGTTCTGGGATTTATTCATTTCTCCCTACAAAGTCTCCTGAGACAGATAGACAATTTTTTTTTTTGCCTTTAATAGAGATAGGCATTAGAAAGCAGAACTGCCAAGGTGAGGTCTTGCCTTTTCTTCTTGGTGGGCCACTTAGCAGAACTGTCTGTAACACCCAACGTGATATAAACCTACAAGTGTTTCATTTGAGAAGTCCTGGCAGAAAGGCGTTCACTGAATTCCAGAATCCAGGCTTTGTGCATGTTCCTTGTCAAGAGGATGCAGCAGTCCCAAGGGACAAGTGGGGACTGCAAAGCCATCAGCACACATCTGATGATGAGTGGCCACAGAAACACAGAGCCAGTGGAGAGGCTGAGGACTCAGGCCTGTGGAGGCCCCTGCAGGACTGATGATGCCCACTGACCTTGGCCCAGGCCTGGCTTTGTGGGCTGGGTTCACTGTGCCCCTCTCTTCCCTGGTTGAAGGATGAAAAATAATTGTAAAGGAAGCCATCATCTTATAAGCAAAACCATGAATAGATTTGATTTCATTTGCATGCTATCTTACCAGTTTCAAGGAACTGGCTCTTGAAATTCCCCTTGGTTGGCTTGCTATTACTATGTTCTCCCCTACCCCTCAAATATAGAGACATGACCTAGAAGGCTTGGTGACCCCCAGAGCATATTATGATCCTTCTCACTAGAGTCAGTGTTTGTTAAACAAAGTCCTTTCCCCCATGCTTATAAAAGCAACCATTTGCTTCTGATTCTGCCCCATGGAGACAGCATAGTTACATTTGGGTGTATTCATTCTTCTCTTTTTATTCTGGGTATTCACAGGTATATATGCACATATAGTTAAAATTTGGTTTATATTATATATACAGTTTTGTATATTTTTATAATCTCATTTCACTAAAATTTTAAAACTTTATTTTAAATCAACACATGGTTTATGCTAACTTTTTTTCTCAATATTCTGGCATATAAATTGTTTTAAATATGGGACTATTTTAAACAATACTCAGATTAGCACTTTTTCTATATAGGTCTTTAGCTGCACATCTGCTTAATTCCTTAGAGGTAGAATCTCATGATTGGAATTACAGGGTTGAAAATTATGAACATTTTAAACATTTAAATATGTTGACACTCTATGTGTTGCAGTCATTTCTGTACATTTCTTGTCCCTTCTATTAGGCTGTAATTGTCCAGAGGGCCTTGAATTCTCAGATCCCATCTTCAGAGCCCAGTTGCTCCATAAACAGTCACTGCATTATTTAATTACAGCTCCACATGGCTCCTTTTCCATGATCAGATGGTGCCTGTTGGTCTCCAGTTCATCGATGACTAATTCTGCTAGTTCATATCTCACTAGAAGGAGACTTGGCAGAAGTCCAGTCTGGGTAACACTGAATAACATACTCTGCCTGGAAGATTCACAACTAACTACATTGAGATATTAATCTGAGAACAACACATCCACAGTTAACTCCATGTTTTCTGAAGTTCCTCAACCATGGAACCATTTTCCTATGTAACTAGGGACTGTGATATGCTACTAAAACATTTTTTTTCTGTTGAAATTTTACTGGTTGTATCCTGTATTTCCCACTACTTAGCTTTATAAAATGTGCATTTCTCAGATAATTATGAATGCTTTGTAATAGCCCTTGTTAAACCTGTTGATAATCCCTTTAAAGACAGTATTGCCTCTAGAGAATCATTGACCTCTGGGAGCTGGCCCCACCAACCCAATCTTGCAGATCTGCACTGAACATTTCTATGAGAAGGGTTTCTATTGACTATGTAGCATATTTCTTTTAGGACAAATTCCCAGGAGTAGAATTATAGAATCAAAGTGTTTGAATTATGAATCTCTTGATAATATTTATAAACAACCCATTTGTTCCAACAGTTTTCAGTACAGCAAGGGTGCTGCATGAGCTGGCAGACAGCCTGAGTCAAGCCTCAACTTCGCTGCCCATTATAGAGAGAAGAAAAAATCGTGACATGGCCCTAAGCATATGAAGATAAAGTGACCCTCTGAGAGTACAATCAGTAATAGCAACACAGAAGGGACCAGGAGTGGTGCCACAGATTCCCTAGCAGAGCATGGAGACATAGACAATGTTACTTACTTTTTTACAGATTGAAGATGCCTTGATAACGTTATATCCATTCATCTAGGTTTGCAGACATTATAGAAACTGTACTTGAGTTAAGAGTTGAAAACTCAGAAGCAAATAGACTTATATTTCCATTCCTGGTTCCCAGTGGGAACTTTGGCAGAGTAATTAACCCTTCTGTACCTCCATTTTCTCATTTGAAAAGAGATAGCTACAGCTCTTTCTTACAAATCTGTTATGAAGATTAAATGAAATAATGTTTGGGAATGCTTAAAATGGGGCTCTATCATTTTAACAATTTTATTACTCCAAGTACTTCAGTATTCTAACCCTCTCTATGTAATTCAACATAAAATTAAAAATTAATATTAAACAGTTAAAAAATGTGCACAAGCCTAGCAAAGTCATCTTTATTCTAACAAAGACTAATGTCTTAATTTTTTAAAAGAAATGTTATATCAAATACTTTAAAAGAATTTACCTAATTGTTTTGGGTTGGCCCTGCTTTGTCACAACTCAAGCACATGCCTCATCTGGTCATTGTACATTTCCATACCAGTGCTCAATAAATATTGTTTTTGCTGATGGTGATGATGATGACAGTGAAGATAATGGCAGGGTCACTCCAAAGTTAAAAAGAGGATGTTCAGGGTCCAGAAACTTAATCAAGATTATATGAAGAGCTGTTGGCTCTGTAGGCAGTAGAACCTATCTGCAGAAAGTATTTATCAATAGAAGGAGAGATGTTGGCAAGGGACCTGAGAAAGGAACTCTCAAAAGCCATAATTTGACTCTATTTTGTGATCCTGCCTGGGGGTGAGAGATGATGGACAGGATATAGTGCTCTCTGCTGTGAGGAAGAGATGGGAAATCTGATCTAACTAATGAAACTCTTCTGAGAGGTTTTCCAACGCCTGGATTAAGATGTCCCTGCCATGAGTCCAGGTGTATCAACCTTCCGATGAGGACTGGAGTTATTCAGGTAAAGGTGAGGATGGTAGAAACAAGCTAGTTATGTGACTAAAAACATTTGTGTTAGGTTTAACTCTAGTCTCTTGAGAATTTGGTTGGCCTGTTACAGTCCCAGCTTTGAATGACCCTCATGCCCCTGATAAAATTTAGTCTCCTTACCTGGTAAATTTAAACTGAGGACAGACCTTGGGCTCATTGAGGCCTGCCACATGGTAAGGAATACCAGTGATTGGTCATTTTCCCAGCAGGATGTTGATGCCTCATCTTGTTTGAACTGTGATGCTAACCAACTGCTTACTGTGCTTGGGCCTTGATTTTCCAATCTGTAAAATGAAGGAGTTGGACCAGATAATGTTGCAGTTATCTTTGGTTAGCACAATTGGGAAAAGGAATCCATTACCATGAGATGGACCCAGAAGAATCTGAATTTTATAAACTTATCTAGAATATTATTATGCTATTGTACTATTTTCATAATAACTGTATTCCAGGTGTTGTTTTAGGTACTCCATGAAGAAAAGTTTCCTTGAAATAAAAAAAATAGAAAAATGCTATCATATCAGAGGTATCATACAGAGAAATTCTGTAGTAAGGAGACCTGTTTAGCTCAGTGTTTCCTAAACTTATTGACAATCCTATTCTTTTCTTTATTTTTTTTAGAACATCTGTTAAGCTATTTTTCATGGAATGGTTTGAAGCTCTTTATTTACACCAGTGTGCCTGTCTCTTCTAAACTAGCTTTTTTTCTTGCTCCAGGTCACTCAGCAGCTCCCAGAATATGGTGTGCTAGTTTATCAAGTTCTCCCAGAGAAGACAAGGCCAGAAGGGGAAATGGCCTTGGGCATCTGTGCCAAGGGTGTCATAATATATGAAGTGAAAAACAACAGCAGAATTGCAACTTTACGATTTCACTGGAGAGAAATTGGGAAGATTTCAACTTATGTGAGTGTAGCTCTGTCGAAAAATAACCCATGTTTCATTTTCCTTTGATCTGAGCAATGGGTCATGTAATCCTCTCCAGACCAGAAAAGATCACAGCCTCCCAGCTCGCCTCTATTTGGATGTACTACAGCATATTTGGAAGAAGTCTTCCAGAGGCTTTGAAAGTCCTCAGAAGGCCATGTCTTCCCTACTGTCTGTTACTCAGTCTCCCATACTCCCATGGACAACCATCAGCCTAAGGTGCTACACTTTCCCTCTGGGTAAATTTCATTTAATTTGGGGAATCCACCGATCTTGATAGCAAGGTTGGAGGTAGGAAATGAGAGAGGAGGGCATACTGTAGGAGTAGTGGAGACCAAAAAGATTTTGAAACATTTCCCTTGTGTTTTAATTTTCCCTTTGCATGCAATTTGTTGATGTACCTAGCCTGTCTCCCATGGGCCACAGGTGTGCTATAGCAGAGGTCCCCAACCCCTAGGCTGAGGATTGGTACTGGTCCATGGCCTGTTAGGAACCAGGCTGCACAGCAGGAGGTCAGTGGCTGGCAAGTGAGGGAAGCTTCATCTGCATTTGCAGCCGTTCCCCAGCGCTAGCATTACTGCCTCAGCTCCACCTCAGATCATCAGGCATTAGATTCTCATAAGAGCACCAGTCCCTGGTGCCAAAAGGTTGGGGACTGCTGTGCTATAGGACACTGGTGACTGCAAACCTTTGATACCCATTGAAAGTTAAAAAGTCTTAAAAAAACAATGTTATTAAACATATGACATTTAAAATTGTATTTGAACACCATTTGCATGAGTCTTTATACTTCCTTGAATTTAGTTACCATAAATTTGACACCAAAAAATATTATGTGTACCCCCATAGCAGAGAGTGCTAGACACTTAATCATACTGCCTGTCCTGTGGGTCATCCCAGTCAGTGTGCAATAACTTTAGCAATGATTTCATTATAAATCATGAAGGTCTTCACCTTGTGGCTCATGAAAAATTCAGTTTTTCTTTCTGCTTATTTTTTTTATGGTTTTTAATTTTTCCTACTGATGAGGTTGCTGTTTTTATTATCATTATCTGATCTTAGTTTCCTAAGTAGAATGTAATTGGTTTTATTTATTTTCTCAATGTTTCTTTTGTATCTTTTATCTTGACTGTTAAAGTTAAAATATCATTAAAGTATGATTCTCGATAAAATTTTATAATAAATTGTCATTTGTCTTTAGGAAAAAAGTTTACATCTAAAAGTAAATAAATACCTGAGCATAATTTAACTGCACTCAGGGAACTGACTTTATATTATCATGAAACTGACTTTTCCCCCCAAATTTTTGATTTAGCTAAAGATAAATGATATTTATATTTGGGAATTTTTCAGAATTTTAATGACTTGAATTACTTTAATACAGTTGAAAGATTATTTGAAGAATTTAATTATTGAATTAATCCAATACTATTGCATTCCCTATTTTCTTTAACTCATTTTTAATTGTTCAAAATTTTCAATATAATTTGTTTTAAAACATTTGTAAAAATGCAGATAACCTAAAAAAGTGATTTTGAAAAATAGAATTTTTGAAGTCGTGAAGTTTAACAATTCCTTAAATAAATATATTTAAGTTGGTTTAATTTTTACAGATATTTACTTTCCCCACAACCAAGGATGATTTCTTGATTAAACCTGGAAAGTCATCAGGTTCACAAGACAACTTCATAGCTTAAGAAAACTTTGCCACTAATTAGGATTTCCATGACCTGATGACCATTCTCTTTCTCAGCATGAATGTATTTTTTTATGGTAAAGTCATCACATGAAGTAATGTCACCAGCTGCTTGCTACAAACCAGACAACTTATACAGAAAATGACTTGAACTTTTCATGTTTCTGCAAACACAAAATGTGGAACTCTGTGAACAATAGGAGAATGAGCTCAGGAAGTTGGTTTGAAATTTGCTTAATTAATAGTGGAAGGCAAAATGCTTTAAACAATTTCAGATTACTTATCTTGCCAGCCCGCAGGAAAGTAGCAAAGGAAATAGAGAAAAATGCCCTTTTCAAAGAATATTATTTGTAGGTGTGTTGGCAGTCTGTCTGTGAGAGACGACACCAATTCAAAAGATTATTCAATTGAGAAAGTGTTAGCTGTAGAATGATGAACATACCCATATTAGTAACTGTTTTTGGTTATTAGCAATAGCTAAAATGTCTGAAGAGAAAAGTAGTGGAGAATATAGGATTTGTAGGGCTCTCTTTCAGAAAAAAAATACAAATTTCCAAGTACAAACTAGGGTATGAAAATGGATATTCATTTAGAATGAGAGAAGAAAAAATATTTTTATTAACTCTCTGATAAACAATTCTTTTTATCTTTTCAAATTTTTGTTGGCATACATTCTTATTATGTTTTTATATGGTGACATTTTTGTGATATCATTTTCCCAAGAGAAAATAGAAACATGATTTAGTCTTTCTTCTAGCATGATTGATTAAAGATTATTTCTATTATTGATGCATAAAACAAGCAGCTTTGCACAGAGACATATTTACTCTTTGTAGTGCTGTAACAGGTTTCTGTGTTACAAACCCAAGAAATCTAATAATTTTTTCATGTGATTTCCATCAAGAAAAGAAAAATATCGTGTGGTGTATTGATAACGTAGTATATACAGTTATATAAAGTATATCCCTGATAGGATAGAACTTCCATTTGATTGGGTGTTTTAAGAGCTAAATTAGTTTTTCATTTTTGACAATTGAAAAAATTTCCTGCAGACTGGCCTCAGGCTTTGTATACTTCAAGCCTGTTCCCCTCCAGTGCTTACCCTACATACTTCTGGTGCTGGGTATGGTGGGGCACATGGCTACTTGCCCAATATCATTAGGCTGAGACTTGGGTGAATTGGCCCAGTGGAAGGAGTATTCTGGGATGAGTGGCAAGAAATTATTGTAGGAGAGACTACAAACCACACAAATAAATCCCACTAAATCTACACTGAATGTATTCCTATCTCAGCTTTTCCTTAGTTGGCTCTGTGTTCATACCATGTACCATCACCTATGGTGAGGAAAGTGTGAATGAGCTGGAGTGAAAAGAAGAGTCAGTGATGTTAACTGACTGTGGTTAAAGCATCTTATTTTCCAAATTAAAATGTGAAGATGCTGCCAAGGTCCCTCCCAGGAAGTGGCCTATGCAAGTGAGGGCCCTGGAGCTTCAGCTTCATTAGCTTCATGACAAATCTGCCTCTGCTTGGAAGAATATAATTGCTCTGCAAAGACATATCAAAGCAACCAAACAAACTGGAGTGTGAACAAGCAACAACAGCCATAAAACTGCTGGGGATGAAATACTTGAAATCGTAACAAATGCTTTGAAGCAATTATGACATTATAGAAACACCAGTATGCTTGTGCTGCCACCACAGGGGTGTAAATAAGTTCTCCATGTTTGTGCTGAAAACCCTGAGATTCAAGTTATACATCATCTCATTCACAGAGCAGCTCATCCATATGAAAATTTGCCTACAGATATGATGTTATCAAGATGGAAAAAAAGATCTGAACCACTACAGTCAAGACTTAGCCTTATGCTAAGAAATGGGATCAGAATTATATTCTTGCTGGTGTTGAATAGCTTAGAGGATGGATGCCCCGAAAGAGAGTTTTACTGAGAGTTTATAAAAGAAAAGATAGATTGGGGCATGTTTGTATGCATGCATGTGTGAGCACATATATGTGTGACAATGATTCTTTTCAGATTTGTTAAAGAATAGCTATTACATTTTTTTAAATGGCTTATCCAAAGTTTTTCAATAACTGAGTGAACTTAACATGAAAATGTCAAAACTGTATGAAAGCATATGAATGTATACTGACAAAGTAGGTGGATTCCAGGCAAATATTCAACTTTGAAAAGTGTGTATAAAATGATCCACTAGTGGAGTTTAGGTATTATTATAATTTAATACTAAGGAAGAATTATTAAGTATAGTAGGGCAGCACCTATGAATGTTTGAGACAATGCATTATTTAAAAAGTACTAGATATAATTCAGTTGAATTCAAAATCATTCACATTAGTATAAGAAGGTTCAATATTGCATTGGTCAATAAAAGAAAAGAATATTAGAGAATGCTCAAATTGTCTAAAATTAGGCTAATGGGAAAAAGGAGTTTCTAAAAAGAAAAGCAATGTAGTGTAACCTGCCTTTTGTTAGTATCTGGCTTGTGTGCATGGGTTTTTTAGAAATGGTGACTAACATGAATTAAAAGGAATCAGGATTAAAGAGGATCAGGAGTTTCAGGGTGCCCTTTCAAGCATAAACCCTATATGTATAAAGTTAACTTTATAGGCACAAGCTCCAGTTTCTTAAGAAAATGTCTAGAATATCTAAAATACAGATTTAATTTGGAAGTTGTATGTAAATTTATATTTAATGTTATCTATTTGTGTTTTTCTGTTCTTATTAGAATTAGATATTGCAAAAAGTTATGAATTTTTTCCACAAATCTCCATATAGATAACCCTGTATTGATAACTCTTTCCAGTTTATCCTAGTAATATGTACAAATATCACTTTGTATGTGAGCCTTGAAGGTATAAATGTGGGAAGTGTTTCTTGCTGATGTGACCTCAATTCCTGCTGCATTCTGACAACTGGTTGTCTGTTCCCTCATTTTCAGCATAAGAATAATATTAGGACTTCTCTCATTCTGTAGCTTTGAGGAAGAAATGAATTAATACCCAGAAAGCACTTTGAATAGAGCCTGGCTCATAATAGCAAAAAAAATATGAGAATACGTATGGTGCTTTTATCTTCTCTATAGCCCTGCTAGCTAAGATTTTGTTTGTACAATGAAAACTATTTGTATATTTAATGGTCTTCAAAATGCATGCTGAGAATTATGATCACTTTTTTTGCTGAGGGCCAAAGATGTACCTGACTCATTTCATATTTTTACCTAGCACACTATTTAGCAGATAGCAATTGCTATCTGATAAACATTTGATTTGTGAATGAAGAAAAAATAAGAGGGATTTTCCTCTTACTATCTATGTGAGATAAAATATTGTGCCATAGTCTGACAACATGTGCCAAACACTTCGATACCTCGAACCTTGATATTAAACTGAAGCCCAATATTTGATTACTCTCTGGACAGTAGTGCTTTAATTGGTAAAGATGAGCAATATATTAAAGTTTGTGTTTGCTTCCTTTAGCGAAAGAAGTTTACCATCACAAGCAGTATCACTGGGAAAAAGCACACGTTTGTCACAGATTCGGCTAAGACCTGTAAATATTTACTGGGCCTCTGCTCTGCCCAGCATGGCTTTAATGCTCAGATGAACACTCCTCGAGTTGCATCTGGTGAGTAGATACTGTGTCCTCAATCTGAAGAGATATGGCTTTGAGTGCTGGATACATCACATTGGCTGTTGATCTCTAATTATTATTTTTTTAATCCAGTTATAAAAGGGAGAGATACAATATAGAAGTTTCATCCTTCATATTGATAGAGTGGTCTTCGCATGCACATCACCTAGGAGCTTGCTAGCATTACAGAACCTCAGGCCCCCACCTCAGATCTAATGAATTAGAGTCTACATTTGAAAAAGAACCCAGGTGATTCAGATGTACATAAAGGTTTGAGAACCCTGGCTTGGAATGTCACTTCTGGAGTCCAAGAGACTCAGGACAATGCCACTTATTAGCTGTGTGACTTTAGATACTCACTTGCTCTCTCTGAGCCTCAGTGTCCTTAGTTGAGCATACTGGCCTTCTGATAGGTTTGAACTATGCTCCAGTAGTTTAGAGTGTGTGATGTTTCTAGCTCCACATCCAGCACTTGTTGCTTAGCATGAGTAGTAATGGCAGCTCCTGCTTGTGGAGATTTTGTTCAGTGCCAGCTAATTCATATGGGAACTGTGTCATCGTGTCCTGGGGTCCTGGGATAAGGGATCAACTGGAAAACAATATTGTTGAACCTTTGGATACGGAATCAAACATGAAATAAAGATGGCATATTATTTGCAGCAAAACCAAATAAATGTATAAATATTTAATTGAAATCATGACGTGGCCATTCCAGAGTGTTTCATGGGAGCTGCAGATAATTAATGTAAATTAATTACGTCTTACCTGCTATTGCTGAGATACAAAGTGAAACATCATCAGTTTTACTTTTATTGCCTGTTATCAGTGAACATAAAATATTTATAAAGACTCCATGGGTTCACTTGTCCTTCTAAGCCTATTTTGCTCACAATATACTGTTTTCTCAAGCTGAAAATTCTATATCTTAGTTTTTCAGAAACTTAATATTTTCAATAAAAGGATTATTTTAGACTCTCTCTCTGTCTCTCTCTCTCTGTCTCTCTCTCTCTCTCTCTCTCTCTCTCTCTCTCTCTCTCTTTGGTCTGGGTTGAAGCTATTTTCTTTTGTTTTCCTCTAGCTTTATTGAAGTATTACTGACATAAAATACATTAAGTTTAAGGTCTACAGTGTGATGACTTCATACATGTACATATTACAAAATCATTACCACAACAAGGTAGTTAACACCTCCATTCCCTCACATAATTTTTTTTTGTGGCGATAATATTTAAGAGCTACTCTCTCTTTTTAAAAATTTATTTTAATGT
This sequence comes from Eidolon dupreanum, assembly GCA_028627145.1. NCBI lineage: Eukaryota > Metazoa > Chordata > Mammalia > Chiroptera > Pteropodidae > Eidolon > Eidolon dupreanum. The sequence continues at coordinate 54,176,730 of CM053506.1, read as the reverse complement.
TTCAAGTATACAATACATTGGTTAGACATCTATTTAGTTCATAAAACAATCCCTCCAATTGCTCCCTCCCTCCCCTGACCCTTCACCTAGTCAATGTATTAATGCTAACTGCATTCCCTATGCCGTGCTCCCTATCCCCATGACCATCCATGAACTACCAATTTGCATTTCTTTAACTCTTCACCTCATTCTTTTAGCCCCCCAAACTCCCCTCCCCTCTGTCTGTCATCAAATTGTTCACTATATTTGTGAGCCTGTTTTTGATTAGTTTGTTCTTTTTATAACTTAGATTCCGCATTTAACTGAAATCATATAGTGGTTATCTTTCTCTGTCTGACTTAAATACCTTCTAGGTCCATCAAGACAATATATTTTTCCATCCCCTTCTTTTTAGTCTGTGTGTGTCTTTTAATATGAAGTGAGTCTTTTATAGGCAGCATATGTAGAGATCTGCTTTTCTTATCCTTTCAGCCTCTATATCTTTTGGTTGGAGCGCTTAATTCTTTTCCATTTAAGGTACTTATTGATAGGAATGTAGTTGTTACTATTCCTTATTCCTGTTTTTGATACATGTTTTTTCTTCTTAATGAAGTCCCTCCAACATTTCCTGTAATACTGGCTTAGTGGTGATAAATTCCGTTAGCTTATTTTTGTCTGGGAAGCTCTTTATCATGTCCTTCAACTCTAAATGATAGCTTTGCTGGATAAAGTATTTTGGATGTAGATTTTGGGTCTTCATCCTGTTGAATATTTTTTGCCAAGCCCTTCTGTCCTGCATAGTTTCTCTTGAGAAATCAGCTGTCAATTTTATCGGTGTTCCCTTGTAGGTAACTATCCTTGTCTTGCTCCTTTTAATATTCTTTCTTTGTATTTAACTTTTGGCATTTTAATTATGATGTGTCTTGCTGAGGTCCTCTTTGGATCCCTGATTTTTGGAATCCTCTGAGCTTTCTGGGGTTTTATATCCATTTCCTTCATCAGATTAAGGAAGTTTTCCATCACTATTTCTTCAAACAGCTGTTCAGCATCTTGATTTTCTTCAGTTACACCAATCAGACGGATATTTGGAGCCTTAATAATGTCCCATATTCTCCTTAAATTATTTTTATAGTTTTAGCATTTTATCTCTTTCCATTCTAATTGCATGTCCTTGGCTTTCCCATCCTTTAGATAAGGCATTTGATCCTTTTCTTTATTCACTTTGTTTATTCCTTTGTTTATTCCATTTAATATACTTCTCATCTCAGATAATGTGTTCTCCATTTCAGACAGGTTCCCTTTTATAATTTCCATTTTTATTTTTATGTTTTTTTTCTCTTTGTTGAAGTTCTCTACACTTCCCCAAATTTCATTGAGCATCTTTGTAACCAGTGTTTTGAACTCTGCATCTGTTAGATTACTTGACTTCATTATTTCTGGATCTCTGTTCCCTTCTCTCATATGATTTCTACTTCTTTGTCTTCCTACTTGGCTGCCTTTTTTTGTGTCCATTTCTATGTACTAAACAAAGCTCCTAAGTCTCCCAGTCTTATTAGTGTGGATTTGTGAAGTAGATGTCCCATGGCACAGTCCTGAGAGGGGTTCAGCTGTAGGCCATATTTAGCCCAAGCCTCTACTCCTCCAGGGCCACCTGTTAAGATTCAGCAAGCAATCCACAGATGCTCTGCTTATAGTTGCCTCAAAAGGTCACACCAGAAATCGAGGCCAGTTGCCTCCAGTGTGAGTCCAGGTGCTGCTCAGCAAGGAGCACTTGACTTACTGAGGATACACCTGGATGTGGCGTGGGTGGGGCTGCAAGTTGGGGAAGGTGGGGTTTCAGGGAATTCTCTGGGCTGAGTGACCTTTGTTATCCAGTTGATGATGACGCAACTGTGTCAGCGCTGTGTCCGTGCGCTGGAATGGGGAAGGGCTCAACAGGGAACAAAGGATACAGAGTGAGTCTTGCCTTGGTCCTCATTCAGACAATGTCTCTCTGTTAGTCCCTGGTGCTCCCTGCCTGCAGCCAAATTGGCACTGGTGCTTAGGGCAAACAAGTCCCTCGCCACAAAAATTTGTGCATGGATGTGGTCCCTTTAAGGGGCTTCTGCTGCTGCTGCAGCCCCCGTATCACTCAGCTGCTCGAGACCAGGCAGCACTGTCCTCGCCCCATCCCACCTTCTGCCATTGCAGGGTGATTTCTTGTATTTCTCCCTAGTTGTATGGCTTGTTCATCTAGATCCCAGGTATTTTTTCCTTGCTGCTTACTCCTTGTTTCCATCACAACTTGATTTGGTTGCCAGAAGAATGAACAGAGTCTCCATCATCTACGCCATTTTTTTTCCTCCCTCTAAGAGCTACTCTCTTAATAACTTTCAAGTATATGACGTGCTACTGTTAATTATAGTCACCATGTTATACATTAGATCCCCAGAATTTATTCAACTTATTCATCTTGTAGCTGTTATATTCTTGACCAACATCTCCCCATTTTATCCACCCCCCATGCCTGGCAGCCATCATTCTACACTATATATCTATGGGTTTAGCTTCTTTAAATTCCACATATAAATGAGAACATACAGTATTTGTCTTTCTCTGCCTGATTTTTTTCACTTAGCATAATGCCCTCAAGTTGCATCTATATTGTTGCAAATGTCAGAATTTTCTTTTTTTATGGCTAATTCCGTTGTGTATATAACCACATTTTCTGTTTTCATTCATCTGTTGATGGACATTTAGGTTGTTTTCATATCTTGGTTATTGTGAATAATGCTGCAGTGAACATGGGAGTGCAGCTATTCCTTCGATAGCCTGATTTTGTTTCCTTCAGGTATACACCCAGAAGTGGATTTCTGAATTATATGGTAGTTCTTTTTTTAATTTTTTGAGGAAACTCCATGCTTTTTTCAATAGTTGCTATACCAATTTACAGTCCCATCAATAGGGCACAGGGGCTCCCCTTTGTTCACATCTTCATCAGTTCTTGTTATCTTTTGTTTTTGATAATAGCCTTTCTAACACATGTGAGGTAATATCTCATTGTAGTTTTGATTAACATTTCCTTGATGTTAGTGATGTTGAGCATCTTTTCATGTACTTGTTGGACATTTGTATGTCTTCTGAAAAAATTAGAAATTTTTCTTTGTCTTTTAAAAAATTTCTTCATATTAGAAACTCTTCCTACGGATACCATTTTCAAAGATTGCATCCAGCTGAGAACCTAACATCTTCATCTGATGGCCCCATATAGTCCTCAAACTCAGTATATGTCCACAGTTGACCTCATCCTCCCACATGTATCCCTCTACCATAATCTCTGCCTTGTTCATCTGAGACCACCTACTCACCTTGCAAGAAACTGACAGGGTCTGGACCTGCACCCTCTCTTTCCACCCCACCTGTCACCACGTGCTTTCAAATGGGTTTGCCACTGGGAGTTGTGTCTCTCCAAACTCACCTTACTCTCTGCTTTCAAAGTGACAAAAGGACCAATCCAATCTTGCTCTTCGAAACTGAAAATTTACCAGTGGCTCTCTGCTGTCTATACGGACAAACCTAGACTTTTTAGGATAGCATATCAGACTCTTCCCATCTGGCTCCAACTCTGACTCAGTTCCTGCTGCAACTCCTCCACTCTTGCTCTTCAGCTACACTGCTGGCTGGCTTGCAGACTGCTGAACACACAAATATGTCCCAGGTCTGGGACCTCTGTGCTCAGCATGGCCCTTGTGCTCAAACTGCAAAACTGTTCCTGCCCTCTTCCAGGCTCAGAACACCAAAATAACCTCAATTCTTCAAGAATGAGTTCAAGGACAGCGTCCCTTAAAGTTCACCCTTATACCCTTCCTAGGTGTACACTCCCATTTTTTTTGTGTGCAGACTCCATCTTTTCACCTGTAATACTGTGCCCCTTTTATTTGTGCATCTGTCTGCTTTCAGTCTGCAGGAAAAGGACAGTGTTCCACTACTTTCATAGTTCCAGCATATAACAGAGGTGTATCAAGAGGGAGGTAGTCAAGGCAAGTTTTTTTTTTTGAATAAATGGATGATTAGTGTCATTCCCATTTTGATTTGAACTTGTTTTCATTCTTAAATATTCTAAGTAATATTGCAATAAACATCATTGAAAGAGAATTTTTTTCTGTACCCTATAATATTTTAAAGCTAAATCTTGGAAGTATAATTTTTGGGTACAAAGGCTGGGACATTTTTAAGATCCTTGCTATTTTCCTCAGTGCTGGTCCCATGTCCAGTGTCATTCTGTTTGTTTCACTGCATCCTTGACTGAATAGATATTATGTTTATCTTTGTCCATTTGATAGGTAAAAATGAGTTTTCACTGACTTTTCATCTGGCATTTCTTTGATTATTGAGAAGTTAAACATTTTCCAAATGCATATTAGTTATTTTTCTGTGAATTGTCTTAATGTGCATATAACTTTATAGTTATATTTAGTTCCCTGGGGAGAGAGAAAAATCACTATGTTTTCACAAGTGCATAACTTCAGGACTAAATTAGGCAGGATCTGTCAACACTGAAGAGCAGGGCCCACAGGCCTTTTTTCAACCCCTTCAGATGGGCGGTAGGGCTGTAGGGCTGCTCTTGCCCTTGCATGAGCATGTGGCTGTGAGATTCCGCAAATCTGCAGTGGGCCTAGGATCTTGCCCTGGTTCCCTTTCCCTTTCCCCCATGGGCCTTGGTTCTGGGTGGCTCCTGTGCCCTTGAAACACTGTGACTAACCTAGACTACAATAATTACCATCCAGACCAATTTGGTCATTCGTCAGCTACTTCCCTGGTGCCACAGTTATGCTATAAGTCACCCACGGCCAGTAGACAGAAACCATCCATTCTTCCTGGCACATCAGTCAGTGGTTTTGGGACATTTTTTGCAACGCTTTCTTCCCCTCCTGAAAGGTTATCAACTCTTGGCTCTCCTACCTACCAATCAATTCTTCCTTCACTGCTTGTCTAGCCAGTCAAACCCCACTAAGCTGAGGCCTAATAATCATAACACACCATCTATCAGCCACACTAGCCCCCGCTTTGTGCTGAGTGCCTGATGCTAAGTGTGTGACATCTGTGCTCTTATTCCCTGACCTTATCATGTGGCCCCTGTGCTGCTAACAGGGCTTCCTCCTCAGTGCCCTAATGTTCTCTGGCTTCTTGCTGAGGACAGCCCTGCCTGAAGCCCACTGGTGCTTTCACTCCTCTGCTACCTTTCCTGAGTCCTCTTGCCCTAGGGGACAATCCTTTCTTCTTTTACACTCAACATCCATGCAAAGGCATCCTTCAAACCCACTAATCCTCTCTGACCTGAGACCCTACCATCACCATCTCTCTCTAGAATGTGCCACTCTGGGTATTAATAATCACCATGATTAAGCCTAAGCTCACTGTTCCTTTGAGCCCTGGAATCAGAAGGCTAGGCATGCCTCAGATGAATCTCCTGTGCTTCTGATTTTGTCTCTTGTCCTTGGAATATCCATTTTTTGGTGTGGCCTATGGGGTCAGTTGACTTGAGTGTGAGTCCTGCTCCACTGTTTACCAGCCCTGAGACCTTCAGCAAATTATTAACTCCCTCCTAGCCTCATGTTTCCTCATCTATAAAATGGGTATAATAATATCCACTCTACAGGGTTATTGTAAGGAATAAATGATACGATGCAGATAATGTGCTTACCATTATGCCTGACACATAATAAGCATTCAGCAAATATGAGTTTTTGGTGTTGATCTTACCATTGTTATTGCTATGTGTCTGAATAGGTCCAAGCTCTGGAGTAAGATACTATGTAATTTGTGCAAAAGTTGCAGCTCATATTTAAATTGCTTAGATTTCTCTGTTCTTTCTTGTCCACTATATGTGAGTAATGATATCAAATACCTCATAGATACAGGAAGTTCCCAAGTGGCATTTTTTAAAGGCTCTCTGTTTCAGTGGGTTGAGCCCTGGCAATGAACCAGACTCTGTTGTGGGGAAAGAGGGGGGTCTGCTTCAGGAAACAAATGTCCATGGACACCCTCACAACAGAGGCACTTCACTAGACTTTACACACACACACACACTCACAGACTGGAGCCACTCAAGCACCATGTACTTGACCACTCTTTCCTCCTCGGTTTTAGCAGGGAGCAGATAGCCAGATATAGTCATCATTTTCTGTTTTCAGAATACAAACTGGGCTTTGTATAAAGCCTACTTAAATGACAGGATCTATCTATCAAATCCCAATTTCTTAAAAATAACAAATAGTGAAGTGGTGAGAGTCATTCACATCCATGGTCTTAAGTTACGGACTTTAGAATCATTTATTACATCTTTCTGCATGAAGGAAGGAAGAGAAGTGTCAAAGCTGGGAGGCTCAACACAGCTGATATGTGTTTATATTTCATAAAATTCAATCTTAATTTAAATATTATTATCAGGGAACTAAACCATGGAGAGATCAAAGATTGTATTCCACAGGGCAGAGCCTAATTTGGAAGCTTAGGCAATTTGAAGATCCATTTGTTACAACAATGTTTGCTAGGACAGTTTTGTAAAGGCAGTGAGCAGAATGGTTGGCAGCAGTTAATTTTATACAGGGCTCTGTTGGTGTGGTCACATTGCTGTGAATACTATCGGGTTAGCACCCATCAGGACCTTGGCTCAGAGTCCTGTCAGCTACAGGGGGAGGGCGAGCATCTCGTGTGTCTCTCTCTCTCTCTCTCTCTCTCTCTCCCTCTCTCTCTCTCTCTCTCTCTCTCTCTCTCTCTCTCTTTTATGTCTCTGAGATTTCTTTTATTAGCGAGTGCTAATTAGGAAGACTTGTCATACTCAAGGCTAATCACAAGAACTCCACAAGTTCACATGAGAAAAAAGAGCAGAAAAAGAAAAGAGAACAGAATCTTGGGCCTGGGATGTATTGTGGCTATAAGAGTGATGGAGCCAGAATCATTCTTGTATGTATTTATGTTTATCTTTTTCTCCCAAATTTCAGACTATAATAAGTGTGTGCAAATGGTCAATTTGAGTAATGCATACCTGGCCCAGTCCAAGCCTCTCACCTGGATTCAGAGATTGTTGTGCTCAGAAAATGTTCTGTTCGCACCCAGGCAGGAGGACACTGTAGGAGGCCTGCTGTACACATCATCGGACAATTTCACCATGGAAACCAGCAGGGAGACTGGCGCACTAGCAATCGGTGGCAGGTAGACTTGACACATCTGTCCTCTGGGTCCAAGCCACCACGTACTGTTCCTAAAGAAATTGTTTAAAGAATGTCAGATGTGTAAGGGAAGTATACATTCATGGGATAACTATCAACTAATTCCACAGAGATTTCTTGAAGACCAGCTATGGGAGAAGTACATGCTGAACATTATAGGGCAGACATAACATCTCTCTACTATGTTGCTCTTTTGGTAGAGAAAGAACTAGGTGACCATATGAAATTGAAGAGGACAAAATACATAAGTTGCAATAAGCCTATTTGGTCTTATCATGAGCCTGTTTTAAGCACTGATATACATCAACTAACCCTCAAACCCTTTGTAGTTTTTGTTCTTTCAATTCTATAGGGATTTGAGCACTCACAGCTGGCCCTGGAGGCCATTACTTTTAACTTCTACACTATGCTACTTTCTCTATTGATGGGTTGATTGTAATTTAATTTGCAATTTGATATAACAAGATTTTAAACACAACTTGGTATTATAACACAAGGATCCATGCATTTAAAAATAGCCTAGAAGTTGGATTACACTTACATAGCAAGTTATATAAATAGCACAGATTCACAGGCAACACATGACCAACGAAGGTTGCTGAAGGAGCTTTTTTTTTGGATGAGTAATACATCTGCTTTAGCAAGAGGGTATAGATGATTCATCTGAACTTCGATGTATATATCTAATCACCTATGACTATATTTTTCTATATGTCTATATCTATATATATCTTAAAGCATTTCTTAGAAATTATTGCCTCAAATTCTGTTGATGCAAATAAGTATCACCATGCACTGCAAACTAAATCAATAATGATGAAGCAAAACTGTTGGTGTATCTATTGCTATGTAACAAACCACCCCAAAGCACAGTGATTGAAAACAACCACCATTTTGTTATTCTATTTCACAATTTTCTGTTTTAGAAATTTAAGCAGGGTTTGGTTGGCTGATTCTTCTGCTTTATGTGGTGTTGACTGGGGTCACTTGGTGGTACTCAGCAGGACTTGTCTGGAGACTCCAAGACAGCTGTACTCACACACCCTGCCCCTGGTTGGGGGATGGCTGAGAAGGTGAGCTCAGCTGGCTCCCTCTTACTCCCTGTGCTGTCTCAGGCCCTCTCCACGTGTTGCCTCCAGCAAGGTAGTCAGGCTTCTACATTGCAGCTGAGGGCTCCAAGGGCCCAAGGTGTGGTTGCTAGTCTTCTTAAAGGCTGGGCCTGGAGCTGGCACAGCATCACTTCTGCCATACTCTATTGGTCAAGTAGTCACATGTCATTGTAGTTTCAAAGTAGTAGAAACAGACTATACCTCTTCATGTAGGAGTGTCAAAGAATTTATGGTCTTCTTTAATCTGTCACTCAAAGTAATGGTACTTAATAGGACTTTATAGTTTAAAAGCCTAAAGAAGCTGCGACTGGCTCAAGGCTACCCTGAGAATATGTTGACTGCAAAATATCCTTCCTAGGACAGTGGGGCTCTCAGTGACCTGCCAGTGGGCATGCACAGTAGAGGCTTTGAGTCATTACATGGAAACCACCCTTCTCAATAGAAAGCTGAATTATCACCCTCAGTAAAATCTGTTACTACTCTAATTTTAGTTTATAAATGCCAAATTTTCATAATCCTTACTACCTCACTTCAGAGTAACTCTTACATGAAAAGGGAGTTCTAGGGTCTTTGGTCACCTGGAAGTCCCCTAGAAACACGGCCTCAGACAGTGACTTGGATGCAGGTGGTAATTGCAGAAATGTTGCCAGGAAGCAGAAGGGAACATGGAGAGTGAGACAAGGAAGAAGGGAAGGTCAGGAAAAGGGGGCAGTGTCATCCATGTAGTAGTTGTGGGCAGCTAGGGCTCAATTCCGATAGCTATACAGGCCTCCAGAATTGTCCATCTGAAGGGCATGAAGGTAGATATATATGCACTGCTCCCACCCTCCTCTGGTGGAAGGCTGCCTGGGAGGTATTAACTCTCCTATATTTTTGGACAAGGTGGGAGCAGTAGAGGTGGGGAACACCAAGAAACACAAGAAGTTCTAGGGCAGAAGGAGGACTGAATTTGAGGTAGGACATTGTCAGCACAAGCTGAGCCTGAGCTCACATGGAACTGCCTACCATTGGTGTGGTTGAAGTCTGGGATGGGCCAAGAGTTGACATCCATTCAGCTCCATTGATTTCTGCCATGGATGAGACATTTAGCATTTCTGCTATGGCTGGTATAAAGATGCCTCTGCTGTGGATCCCCTTCAGATAGGGTTCTGGAATGAGCCTAGTGTCTTAAAGTCCATTACTAATACCTGCTCAGCTGGCTACTGCTCTGTGATCTTGAGCACCTGTGTTTCAGCTTCCTCATTTATCCAGTGATGATAACAGCAATACCCACCCAGCTGGGTGACTGTGGGACTTAAATGGTATTATAAAGTACTGAACATTGGCTGAATCTGGAGTGAGTGTCCCAATATTGGTGACCTTCCCCTTGTCTTTAGGGAAGAGTATAGAAACACAAACCCTTTTAAGGAGGAAAGAATGGAGTTTAATGTTTAAGATAGACACAGATACAGCAGTATTATAGCTCCTCTGAGAATGAGGTAATTTTCAAGCAAGGGGATTGAGGAGGGGTGCATGGGGGTTGTTATACCAGTAAGATGTGGACATGGTAAGAGGGAGGAGAGATATGTGGGAATGCCCTGAGCAAGGGAAGAATTAGTTCTGTTAGAAAAGTTAGTTGAGCACTTGCTATGTGCTTCCTGGGCTAGGTGCTGAGGAGTCATTGGTGAGCAGGACAGACACATCTCTGCCTCATTGTGCTCACAAAGGTGAAAGCAGAGGGCCTGTGTGGGCAGGAGCAGGTCATGCTGCTGGTCTAGAGCCCTGGGCATGTGACTGGATGGTCCATAGCCAGAAACGGGAAGGGTGGTACTGCATGCAGGCATTTACATGGAATCGATGGAGCTCCATCCACAGAGCCTTTCCTGAGCAATTGTTAGAATTAGGATGTCAGTTGGGAGCTCCCAGAAGGCAGGGACCATGTCGGTTTCTCTTTACTCTTGGTACCTTGCCAGCTCAGGGCCTGACATTTAGGTTCTCAGTCAATGTAGGCTGAACTTGCTGAAAAGCACAGTAATGAGGTTACTTCCTAAATTGTAATGAGTCCTCATTCCTAATCTCTAAAAAATAACTCTGTACTAGCACTTTGCTTCTGCACCTACCTTGTCTCCATCATCTCTACTGTTCTTCTCTTTCTAGTTCTGGCCATTCTGAACAGAAGCAGGTTCAGTGCTGAGAGCACCTGGCATTACCAATCCAAAGATACAGCGAGAGGCTCTGTAGGAAGCTGAATGCACCAGCATTCTCGCCTGGGTCCAGCTGCCTAAAGCAGTGGGGTCGGTGTGGGCTCACTGAGGCTGGGGCCAGTTTAGGTGATGAAGGGCAGCAGGATATGTTGAGATGGTTGGCCTTTCTAGAGGCTCAATTCTGGGTTTGTTCCAGGGCACTGAGCACCTGTGGTTTTGCATCTCTTCTTCCTTCTCACTCTCTACTTTGCTCACTCCAGAATGTAGCTTATCTCATGCAGAGCTGACCTTTGGAGTGGGACAAGGTTCCTACTTAATTCATTATTCTTCTAGGGCCTTGAACATTCTTTGTTTATTGGAATGTTTGTTCAGCAAAGGCCATTTGAATGCCTTCATGAAAGGTTTTTGTTCTCAGGTTGGTAAGATTAGGGAATAGCCAACCCAAATGTCTGCAAGAATCAAGCAGATAAACTACTGTGTTGAGCTCTCAGAAGACATCATAGGTGGGGTGTTGGAGCAGCCCTGGCCCAGCTAAAAACAAAAGCAAACAACTAAAAATCAGAACTTCTAAAAGTGTCAGTATTCTTACTACCTCATTTTGATGCCATCATAAGCTTGGGGGATAGGAATATTATTCCTATATAATGGTTAAAGAAATAGAGATTTAGAAAGGTTGCAAATACAATCCAAAGGAGAGATAGTGGGAGGTTCATAGGAGACCTGGGTGACTATATTATGGTCCCCTCTAAGAAAGAAAGGCCCCAAAGTCATTCTTTTTGGTGCATTCCTTTTAACCAAATCAGCCCTCATTGAGGTCTGTGTATAGATCTGCTGGCTCATCAGGCACAGGGCTCTTCCCCAGGCCACCATCCATACTCAGAGATTCCAGGAAGTTGCCTCTTAGGGGCATTTTATCTCATCTTGTTGCCTTTTCCCACAGCCCCAGCACTGGCCAAGAGCAGCTGGAGAACATCTGTTTGATCCAGAAGCCAATGACTTATGGCCCTTTCTCTGGGCAGCCTGTTCAGAGTATGTGCACAGGTATGGGCCAGGTGGTGCAGCAAGCCATAGATTAGGTTTGGGTTAAAGGAAACCTTACATGTAATACTCGCTTTCTTTAAATATTTGCCACCACTTTGATTTGCTTTCCCAGTAATGTTTATAATCTTTTTGCTTTTAAAAATTATTTTCAAAACTAATTTTGATTGCGAAGGACTCTTGTAGTCTACCTTTAGCTAGGGCTGGGTATGTGAACCTGAAATGTGCTAGTGTTGGTGAAGATTCCCAGTGATCTGGTCCAGCACAAGGACTAGTTGCTGTGTAGTGGTATGGTTAGAAAAAATGCATTATCCATTTTGGTTATAACTTTTCTTGCATGCCCAGAATATAATCTCCCAGTAATCACCAGAAAACATATACAGGGTAGGCACCATTCCCCTCCGTTATAATCCTCTAGGCAAGTTCCTAATGGAATGTAAAGACAAAGAAATTTAAGAACTAGAGAAAATACTAAAACTTGCTGAGCATTAAGCCTGGGGATTGGATCTGGAGTAAAGACCCACCAGAGGCTCTTTACCATGAACTGTTTGCCAGGTTTTGCCATGGTCTCTGGTGGAGGGAGAGCTGTGGGTCACCATTTAGTAATTTTTCCACATGTTCTGTGGTCAGTATTAGAGCACCTACCCTAGAATGTCAGTTTGCCTGAAACAATCTTAAGGCTCTGCTTTGGGTCTCTTCTAGAACCCAAGCTAGGAACAGTCCTATATGGCACCTATACTAGGCTGGGGGACTATATCACTCCCTGATTATTAGAGGCCGAGAAGGGGAAGGCTTTGCTGTTTCGTCTCTGTGCTCTAATTTTAGTTTTAGTTTTCATTGCCAGCAAGTTCATCCCTGTTTAAATTCTGTTTTGTCCTAAAACCAATGTAGAAAAAAAATAGGTGTAGTGAGTTGTACAGAAACCAGCACTGTGTTTCACCCTACCCCTACTTGCGCTCCTGCTGAACCAACACTGACCCAGTGAGCTCATGAGAATTATTTGTTCAGTGATGCATTCCCAGTATTGTGTGTGTGTGTACATGCACATACATGCAAATACAGGCCTGAGCACATGTATGATGTACCGTTCACCTTTGTTGTATTAATTTGGGGTAAAAACACAGTATGGGGCTCTGTTTTGATTTCTAGGGTCACAAAAGAAGAGAAAGAGTTTCACAGCTGAACTGGATCGAGAAATAGTGCATGTGACACTGAACCGTGATCCACATCGTGGTTTTGGTAAGAGAGTTCCTGGCAGGTGAGACCCAGTCTCTCCCTCTGCGCCAAGGGGAGGTGTGTGCCAGCTTCCTTTTTGACTTTTCTATGCTCTCTTCTCTGCCTCTCTTCTCCCAATCTGCCTTTTCAGTGATCACTTCTGCTTTTTCCTTCCTTTAAGTATACCCAAAGAGCAGTGGGACTTTGAGGTCAAAGTTTTCCTTTTAGGCCTGATTAAAGTATATGAGTATAAGGTAGAAAGGGACTTTCTCCTCCAAATCATGTAACAACCTTTTTCTAGTATATTTAGATTCTTAGAAATGGGAAGGAATAGTCAATCTTGTTTACCTCTTATTCTTTACAACATTTGAAGACCCTTAAAACCACATAAGAAACAAGACACTGAGGAGACAAAGTACATGATGAAAATTATCTTTTTTTCTATCTCCGATTACCTACTGGAGCAAATCCAGTGCACATCGATGGGCTGTGTTCCTACCTTTAGATGTGCTTGCTAACAGGGCAATCCACTTTTCTCTATCTGTCTCGGCATAGTAGAAAAAGCTGTTTGAGGGTCAGAAGACCTATGTATAAATATCAGTGATGCCACTTGGTAGTTGTGTGATCTCAAGCAAATAACCTAACCTTTCTGAGCTGCAAAATCATTAAGTATCATTTTTCAAAATATCATTGGATTACAGGTTTTGTCATTAATGAGGGAGAAGATGTGGGAAAAGTTGACCCTGGCATCTTTATATCCTCTATTATACCTGGAGGACCAGCTGAAAAGGCTAAAAAGATCAAACCAGGTATGTCTTTTTAAACTACTTTTTAAACTACTGTTTTTGCAACTTTAAGGAACTGCTCTTTCTTATTTCCTTGATGGTATTATTGAGATGATTTATTTTTCCAGGGGGAAAGATACTAGCCTTGAATCACATCAGTCTGGAGGGCTTCACATTTGACATGGCTGTTAGAATGATTCAGAATTCTCCTGACAACATAGAATTAATCATTTCTCAGTCAAAAGGTATGTCTTCACCTGCTTTCAGAATCTGGAGAGCATTCTTTATTTTTAGGGATACACTTTTTACCATGAGGTAGTGGATATTTGAGTCCATGAAAGTCTTTTGCATTGGTTTCCTACTGGTAGCAGCTTGCAAAGAAGTGATGAAGTGGCAAAATCAATAAACTCTGCAATTGCTGGAGCAGAATGGGTTCTACTTTGTCCTGCTGAGCTAGAGCTGCCTGCCCTAGTTCTTTATTAGACATGGCTGATACAGCCATTGTGTGTTTCTCCACTGACACTTCTTGAATGACAGAGAAGACATTCTTTTTGTCACCTAAGTCTTTATTGAAAGTGGCTACCCCAGAATCCTACATAGTTGGGGCTTAGGTGTGGCAGTCAGGTGAGAAGGAAACTGGAAACCGTTCTTAAAGCCGAATTTGCATAGCAAGCATACTGTATTAGTTGGTTAAGACTAGGTATTTTTTTAAAGATGGTTTTATTTATCCTTTAAGTAAGTATGAGAGAGCAACAATTGCCTATGTCAAAGAATAATGTTATTATATTTATTTGGGACAGGTTTGGGAATTGATGGTGGCAATAGGGGGTGGTTTACATTCCCTTCCCTCCAAGTTACCTGGGACCACTGCTGCTTTTTGGATGCATGATCCGTGATTTAACAGCAGGCTGCCTGAAAATCCAGGCTCATGGGTTTCTTTCTCAAACTCCAGGATCATTGTACAATTTCCCCTCATGTAAAGAAATGATTCACATCACACCAGCTAGCATTTTCCAAGTCCTTAAGGTAGGTATCCCATTTGCATCGCCCTCCGAAAACCATGCACACTCACTTTTGCACATCTACGCACCATCACCAGATAGCTCTTCCAGGTCTTGCAGCTGCTTCTGGTCCAGAAGCCATGAGGAATGGGAGGTAGCAAAGCTGAGATCTCAGCAATGCACCATTCATCCTGTGGTTGTAGCTGACCAAGGGGCTTGCCTTAGCACTTCCACAACATTAGCCCCAGCTCACTGTGTCTATTAAATTTTCCAGCATTGTCACAGTTCTTCCTACAATGTTTTAGCTCTTCCCTCCACACTTTACATAAGGGTCAAACTGAAAGGAGTAATCAAATCATCAAATCATCCTTTTTTTTTTTTTTGTCAGGAAACACAATGCAGCCGAGCTAGGATCAATTGTATTGTTCAAGGATGGATTGCAGTGATGAGTGGGTGTCAAAAATTACTACCCAAAGTCTGGAAGACTCAAACTACAGTCTCACATTAGAATTTTAGACAATGCCTATAACCACAATACCTGTAGATTACATGTCCTCTCACCACAGGTTCCCAGTCACTGATTGGTAACATCACCTCTTCACAGCTGGGGTTCTTCCTCCAGCTGCCACCACTGCTGGAGGAAGACCTTTCCACGGTGAGGCTGGATGGGTCATCATGAACAGAGGCTTGACTGCCATGAATTTCTACCTGTTTAGGCTGCTGTTGGGGCAAGTGGTAGAGACTGGAGGTCAGGGACAAGATATAACATTCTTATCATGGGCAGCCATCATTGTGTACAATAGATTGAGTTTTAATTACCCACAGAAGGTCTCCTAGTTTGTATTTCCAAGGACCATAAGTTGCACAACTTGACTTTTTAATTCAATCATTTTCTCATGGAAAGTGTGGAAGAAAACAAACAGTTGTTTAAAAAATTGGCAGAAGGACAGTGGCAGCAGAATCTGTGAATGAAATGGCCAGGAATAAGGCATTACAAACTGGTGGCCCCACCATTCTCTACTGAATATATTTAGGTTTGAATAGCTTCAAATCTAAATCAGTAAACTAAGTTCACTCAATATGTGGGTTTGGGTACTTCCCTGGGTGCTAATGAGTCTGTATCCCTGGGTGTTAATGAGTCTGTATGTTTTTATATTCAGATCTAAAGAAAATCTAACTAGTATGCCTTCTTCCCACATACGTTTGTGGAACAGCTAATATTAACATATTAATAGTCAATACATTTATTGAGGTTCTACCATGTACTAAGCTATAATTTCTCCTTATTTCTCTCCATATATGAAATCTCTGCATATAACCTCTCAGCCTCACCAACCTTACAAGTAAGCTGACATTATCTGTTTTAGGGTATAAGGAAATCGAGATCCAGAATTAAGTACCTTGCCCAAGGTTTTACCTTTTGATTCTCAACCTCATGATCTTTTTCCTGTTCTGTGCCAGATCAAGGGTCAGACATGGGGCTTTTAGGAATCAGTGACCCAGTCTTCACCCACAGGGAGTCCATCATCTGGTTATTATCAAGTGGCCCCCAAAGGACCCGACATGCTGTTCTTTGGATTGCATGGTGATTATAGGAATGCTCGGCAGGGTCTCTGGAAGAAGCTGACTTTAAGAGCTCCACCATGTGTTGGTTGGGGGATCTTGGGACAGTTAATTAATCCTTTTGATGCTGTTTTCTCATATTTAAACTGGAATAAAACCTTTCAGGTACACATGCTGAAGAGATGGAAAGGTGTTGTTGTTGTTGTTGTTGTTGTTGTATGTGTGTGATGTCCATTGCCTGGCAAAAGCTTCATAAAAGGGAGCTGGCATTATTAACTCTCTGTTACTTCTGTGTTTCATAGTTGTGTCACAAAGCTCTGTTTAGCTTTCTAAATCACATCCAGGATCTTTCCTTCCTTTATTATAAATTCATTGCCCTCCATGAGGTGTTAAATTCATATTGTTCCCAGTAGTTATAAAAGGTTTTTCTGTCATTGGAGGAAAATACTGCATCCCACAAAGAGATGCCACTGAGATGCCAGCTTTCCAAACAGTTGACTTCTTCTTGGCTTGTTTTTATAGGTATTTGTGGAAATACCCCAAGAGAGGCAAAGAATAGCATGGCCAGTTCTGGGGTCTTCTCTACAGAAAACTTGAGCAATAGGCACCAGGGAAGTTTTTCATCACACACAAAAGGCCAGGAGAGAAATATTGAAGAACTAGAGATGACTCGGACTCAGAGCTTTCTATCCAGGCAGAGGCCTCAGCTGTCCATTCTCCCATTAAAGGTAATTGTCCCCACAGTTTGCTCTCTAGATTTTAGAGGAAAGAGAACAGGCTGTGGAGCCCAACAGCTCTGGCTCCAGTCTCTCTCTTTCTTTTATTTGCTATGTCAGGTAGGTAGAGATTAATTAACTCCTCTGGCCTTAGCTTTCTCATTTGCAAAATGGAAATAAATGCCTACACTGTCGTTGAGAAGAATATAAGGGGAAAAGCTAAAGCTCCTGGCATAGTGCCTGGGTGACAGGGCTCAGCGTTTGAGCCTCCTGTGTCCTTAGCCATTAATTACAATTGTTACTAGTAATAACATTGGTTGCTGTGAAGAGCAGTACATGGATGATCTGGTATCTCATATTCTTGGCCTCTAGTTGGTCCTCAAGCTGTAGCTCGGTGGCCTTGCTCTTGACAGCCACATGGGTGGATGAAGACAAAGCTGGTTTTGGTGTAAGAGAGCTATTTGCTTCAGCCCCAGAGCTGTCATTCTCCAGTTCTGTCTCCTTGCACACTGGGTGGGATGTTCTTCCTCAACTCCAGACCTTTCTTCTTTCTGCTCTGGGCTACATAAAGCTGATATTCATGGACTATGTCACTCTCTGTCTCCTGGTTGGCTCTTCCCAAGAAAAGACCTGTGCCTGAAAAACTGCTTGCTTTCCTTTATTCTTACACTCCTACACCACTCACAGCAGTTGTGACATCAGATGTGTGGGCTTTCCATAACAAGCAGTTCTGATACTTACTGACTGGAGTTAGTGCCAGATCCCATGGGTTAAGGACTTGGTCTCACAAGACTGCCCCACTTCAGACACCAATCAAAATAGCTGCCCACACTTCTGTATGACTTGGTTATAAATTGGGGCTCCTACAACATTCTCCTTAGGTTTGATAATTTCCTGGAGCAGCTCACAGAACCCAGGAAAATAGTTTACTTGCTCTTGCCAATTTATTACGAGATATTTTAAAGAGTACAAGTGAATAGCTAGATGAAGAGATGCATAGGGTGAGGTCTGGAAGGGTCATGTGAACAAAATCATCTGTACCTGTGGAGTTGTGTGTGCCATCCTCTTGGCACATAGATGTGATCATCAATCCAGAAGTTCTCTGAACCTCATATTTTTAGAATTTTTATGGAAGTGTTATCACATTGGTATGATAGATCATTATTAATTCTACCTCCAGCTCCTCTCCCCTCCCCAGAGGATGGGGGCTGGGGTAGGGTGGAAAATTCTAAGCTTATAATCATGGCTTAGTCTTACTGGTGATCAACTACCATCCTGAAGCTATCTAGGAGCCCACTGAGAGTTATCTCTTTAGAACAAAAGACATATCTATTACCCAAGAAAATCCAAGAGATTGAAGAACTGTGTGTCAGGAATCAGGGTCAAAGACCAAATATTAGAACAAAAGATGCTCCTAGTCTCACATCACTTAGAAAATTATAAGGGTTTAAAAAACTCTGTGCCAAGAATGAGGGATATATATATATATATATATATATATATATATATATTTTTTTTTTAAATTTAAATATATATGTTATGCAAATTATATATAATTTGTGTGTGTATGTGTGTATGTACATGTATATATACACATGTGTACATATGTGTGCATATATATGAACACACATACATACATGTGTGTGTGTGTGTGTATGACATATCTGTGCTCCATTCTTGGCACAGTGTTCCTTAAGTAAAAAAATATTATATATAATTATTTCATGCTTAGTAGAAGCTGGCAGTTGCGGGATGAGTGAGGGCAGGATAATAACTCTTCCTGTGCTCAGGATGGCTATGGTCCATTACTGAAGAGCATACTCCTCTTTACCATAGAACTGCTCTCTAAGTTCCATCAGCTATTCCCTCTATTACTCATCAGGCTCAGAGAAGGAACAGTACCCACTGTTCCACCCCAAGGTGCTTAACTGTCCTTATTAGTTTCTCTAAATGTTTCCAATACCTTTGAAGATAAGCTTTGTATGAGTGCTTCTCTGTTACCCAAGTTGAGTATGTGTGCCTTTTCTTTTTTGCTGGGACTGGTTCACACAGGCAAGTTACCCCACCTCTCACAACTTTATTTTTATCTTTTATGGTAGAGCTAGTGATGCCTGTCCACAAACCTGCGGAGACAAAAGGGCCCAGGATCTGGCTCAAAGTAGGGTCTAAGAATGTGAATTCTTTCCTAATTGGATTTGGTGCTCACCTGGATGACGTGTCTCATGAAGAGACAGATGGAAGGTTAATGAGAGAACAAGATTAACAGTGGACATTTATTGAGTGCTTAACCAGAGTCCTGGAACTTGGATATGTTATCTCACATGGGCTTCGTGACAAGCCTGAGATAATTACTATCATCAATCTTTTTATAAGTGCAGTACTTGAGACAAAGAGAGGAAAGGAAAATGTCCATGGTCTCTCAGGGAGTAAGTGGCAGAGCTGGGATTTGAATTTGAGGTGGGGGACTCCAGAGTGGAAAGCTTCATCCTGGGGCTACACTTTGGAAGGCCTTTTTTGCAGGAAGTAGGACCAAGAGGGCTTCAGGTTAGGGCCTCTGGGGCTGCAAATTTGCAAGCTGGTGTTTGGTGGGAAGTTTAGGAGAGCAAAGGTGCACTAAGGCCATGACTGAACCTGTACAGTCCAGCCTCTTCTGTGTCAGAGAATCTTCTGTAGCATAGTTGAGTTTATACACTCTCACTCAGCCTCAGTGGTTGCTTTACTCTTTCAATTTTAATATTTTGACAAAACCCCTTGCCAGACCATGGGGTGTAGAGTGTCTCTGGGATAAATTTTTTTTTCTGTTACATTACCAATCTTTTTGAAACCTTTTCTGTTGAATTTATTATTTGTTAGATTACTTTAGCCTGTTTAGTTTCCTATCTATTAATTGTGTTTTCCAACATGATGGAAGCAGCTAAGCAAAGGGGAGAGATAGGACAAAAGAATGAGAGTGTCTGTGACCCATCTTATGGGCATAGTTCATTAAAAATTTCTCCCCCACTAAACAGTAGTTCATTATTAGAGAGCAGGTCTGTCTCATCACTGCCATCTCCTTGGAAACTTGTAGTGTCTGGCACATAATAGGTGCTCAATTAATGTAGTATGATTAGATGAATGAATACAAAAATATGTGTCTATTGTCACTGTACTGAGCAAAATGGTTGGCATGTATCTCTGTCCTTCTTTCCTTCCTTCATGCATTCAACCACTGTAAAGTAGAGACTCAATGCAGCTATTCTTTCTGGAGTCCTCCTAAGGCTTTCTTTTGCTCAAGAAGCTGCTGTGTGTCTAGTATCTAGCATGCCATCACTTGTCTGTGTCATGTGTGAAGCTACTAGGAAGTGCCTGGATGACTTGTCGTAGTAATATTTGCATCTTGAGTAAAAATAGAAAGTGACCTACATTTATTGAGCCCCTGCTATGTACTGGGCATCATTCACAGTCACAATTAGAAGAGAATCTCTCATTCCAGTTCTGTCAATTGAGAAACCAAGAATGGAGTGACCAAGAGATTGGTCCAGTGTCATACAGGGAGGAGCTGATAAAATTGTGAACAAATTCCCTGTTGGCCCAGCTCTGAGGCTCATGCCCCTTTTGGTGTGTAATGCTGCCAGCTTCTGAGAATAGGTGAGAGCTAAGGGGTACCATCTGCTTAGCTAGGGCAAGTGCCCTCATGTTTTCTTTATTTTTGTTTTTTGGGGGGCAGGGTGCTGTTTCTTCTTGTCCTCCATCACCTTCAGAAACCAATGCCAGTGGGATCTACTTTGTGGAACTGGTTAAAGAAGATGGGACATTTGGATTCAGCATAACTGTAAGTGTTATTAGGTGAGCTTGGAGAGTAAACAGTTGAAAAAATATTCATCTGGAGCTTTGGTGGGC
This sequence comes from Eidolon dupreanum, assembly GCA_028627145.1. Classification (NCBI taxonomy): domain Eukaryota; kingdom Metazoa; phylum Chordata; class Mammalia; order Chiroptera; family Pteropodidae; genus Eidolon; species Eidolon dupreanum. The sequence goes on along the minus strand of CM053506.1, from coordinate 54,156,051 downwards.
ATTTCACTCACACGACAATCTTTGATAATGTGCTCGTTGGTACAAGCTGCACATGGGAAGTGGGTGAATTGAGAAAGTTGGTGGGGGCCTTAGTGGGGGATAAGAGTTCAAAAACAAACTGAGAGACACAGGAAAAACCTGGGGTGAGAAGTATGGCTAGAATTGGGTGATGGGTCCTGACTCTGAGGTTACTTGGACAATAAGGAGAGGGCACATGGTGGGACAGCAAAGGCACAGCCAAAGGTGAGTGGGGTAATCCATGGTCATTTAGAGTAGTCATGATGGAGCCTGATGCTCCCACTTCCAAGGCTAGGACAAAGTCAGGTTGGCAAGACCTCTGTTCAAGATGGACACTGAACAGGATGGTTTTTGATCTCTATCTGGCAGACCCTGAGGGTGGGAGGAAAAAAACTGTACAAGAATGGTATGATAAAAAAATCTGTATATATGTGTGTATACATGCATGAAGAAATTAGAAGAAAAATATAGATTTAGATCTTTATCCAGTGGCCTGTAGGGATGTTTGGGATCAACTATTAGGTTAAGAAAAATTAAGTTGCAGAATACTGTAGTTTAATTCTATTTTTGTCTACAAACCAAAACACAAGCATATAGAACAAGCTTTTGGATGTGCCAGGCACCAGCCCATAGCTGTATCTACCTATAGTGGTTGCTGCTTATGGAAAGACAGTTTGGTGCATTGATATTACTCCAATTTCTGAGCACCTGCCATGAGCTATTGCTGGGGCTGTATATGGCATAGCTCCCTCACATGGCTCATATTGTTATACTTCTTATGAGTACCTAACCTTACTGCTCATGGATAATACAGCCTCAACAAATAAGTGAATATATAAGATGGTGTCACATGGAGATGAAGTAATGGGATAGAGTGGCGGGCAAACAGGGGCTCTTTTAGTGTTGGAAGTTAGGGAGGCCCTCCAGGAGGGGGCAAACTGGTGGTGAGATTTTTGTTGTGTTTTTCAGGGTGGCATTAACACAAGTGTGCTCTTTGGAGGGATTTACATAAAATCCATCATTCCTGAAGGACCAGCTGCCAAGGAAGGACAGATCCTTCAGGGTGAGGGGTGAAGTCATGCTGGTAATTGTGGATTCTGTGATGTGCCAAGAGCCCTGGCTTGGGAAGTGCAGCCTCACTCCCACTCTGACACCTTGTGAAAATGATTGCCACACCAGGTCATGGGTTCTTTACCTGGAAAAGGAGATGAATTAGCCTGGCCCACCCACTTGATAGGTTCATATGAGAATCAGATGTTTATAATGATACTAGTAACCATAAGGTGGTTTAAAAATATAAGATTTTAAATAGGTGTGTTGCTGTTCAGCCTTCCTGGGAGAAGTAGTGCTTCCTGTGGCAGTGAGAGCATGCATTGGTGATACTCATTTTAGTGGCTGGGGAGGACACTGGTAAGCCTCCTTTCTGCCCTTCCTAATGTCTACTGCTATAAAGGAAGGGCTGATTTATATTCTTCCAAACAGTCATAATTGAACCAAATAGGGCACCTAGGATCTTAATTCAGTTCCCCTAGAATTCCAATGTCCCTGGCATCAAACACATCTCCCTGACCTTTTGTGAAGTTAAAAAAAAAAACACCTAGAGATAAATATTACCCCATAGTGCCTGGGAAAAACTTTCAAAAACAATTTCACAGGAAAACAGGAAAAAGCACGAGGTGGTACAGAGATGGCTCAATCACTTTGTGAGCCAATATTGAAAGACTTTTCTATCATTGGTGTGTGAAGATGTTCAGAGCAGTGCTGGCACTCAGGCCCAGGCAGGGCTCCTCACAGCACGGAGGGGCGCTGAACAGGGGCCTTCCAGGAAAGTCCTTCCTGCAGCCTCAGAAACCATGGGACTTGATATTTGTCTTTTTCTCAGGTGATCGGCTCCTACAGGTGAATGGAGTGAGTCTGTGTGGCCTCACCCACAAGCAGGCTGTGCAGTGCCTCAAGGGCTCTGGGCAGGTGAGTGCACCATAACCCATAACTGGGGAGCTGCCCTTCTTTTCAGAGCTTTCCTGGACAACTTTGATGCTGTAGTTTTCTCTGGGTGGGAGGCGGGTAGGCAGGAAAGAAAACAGGACTTTCTTCTTTGTCTGATTCTTCTCTTTCACATCTTCCTTTTACCACCACTTTTCTATGGGGATATAAAAGCCAGGAGAAAGCAGACAGATGTTCCCAAGCAGGAAATCTCACCCCTATAAATAGCCTTGAAAAACTTGTCATTTACCTAGGTTCTAGAATCACATAGCTGAACAGAGCTTATGGAGTGAAGCCACTTTCCCACTGGGCTCTCTGGCTGCCCCCTCACGCTCTGTGCTCTCGCACTAACCAGTGCTCCCACCTACTCTCAGGCCTTCTCACTAACCTGCTTTTGCACAGTGACCCCCACCCCAGTTCATACCATTCCTATCACACTGTGTGATTACAGGGTACACTGTCCTGGGAGTCCTTCCATTACAATAAGGTAGAAATTCAAGACGTCAAGAGCTGGAGGCATTTATCCACTATGTACTCTTTATTTTGTGTAGTGCCCAGGTAGCATCTGGGTGTTACTACTCTGTATTCTGTCCCCTGCCTGAGGGTGGGGGCCTTTACTTGCCCCGGTGTCTTACACTACAGAGATCTAGAAGCACCCTCTTGGTAATTGGCAGTGACAGAAAGGATTCTTGGGGCCTCTTTTGACAAATTTTGCCTTCTTTCCCAAAACAGTCTTCTGGTTTGCAGTGATTTACTTATATTGGCAACTTTTGTTAACATAGTTTGAGAACAGAATCATAATTTATTAGTGCTCTCTGTTCTTTAGACCTTTGCTAATTAACATGATTACAGAAGGTACGTGGCCAGCCTACTGGCAGCAATGACAGGCAGGAATTTGCACTCTGGGATCATGGTCTTAGTGCTGAATGACAGTTTCAGCAGAAGAATGTTGGCAGGGCCAAGTCCCCTGAGTGGAAGCTTGGCATTTCTAAAAAGCATCCAGGTGATGTCTAGCCACTGGCTTTGAACCATGCTTTGGGTAACAAGAGTCAGAATGTGTGTGGAAGATGGGTAGAAATCAAACCAGAAGGAAAGGGAGTACAGACCGCCATGGGCATAAGATACTATGTTAGGAGCTGAGACTTAAGCTGATGGGAAACATTGGAGAGTCTTAATCAAGAGCGTTCCATGTCCAATTTATGTCTTAGATTAATCCAAGCATAGCCATGAGGAGGGTGTACTGCAGGAGCAGGAGGCAGGGTCCAGCAAGCCAAGGAGCTTACCACAGTCCAGCTGGGAACTGGCAAGAGAGGGAGTAAAAGAACAGGGATCACTGGTGAGATGTTTCTGATGGAGAACGTTCAAGCCTTAGAAACCAGATGGGTATTTGGAACACAAGAGGTGGGGAGCTGGACCATTGCAAGAGTTTCCCCTGGGAGGTTAGTTGAAGAATAGTTCCATGTTCTGATAGGGCAAATGCATGGAGAGGAGTGTGTTCAGCAGAATGAGGAGGGGAAAGTAAGGTTGAGTAAGGGGAAGAAGATACATTTGGCCTTGAATACATTGAAATAGAGGTTCATGTATTACCCTAGGAGGATTTTTCCAACAGGCAGCCAGAAACATGGCTCTGGATTCCCACAAATAGACTAGCTTGGAGATTTTGATTTGAGATTCAAGTAAATGAAGCAGCTACTGGAAGTATCAGAAAATTAAAAATCATTTGCAGAATGAAGGTAAATCCTCCTGGGTGCCATATGAAGTGTAATGTGAGTTTGTCCACCCATCCTTTTAGGTTGCAAGACTGGTCTTAGAGAGAAGAGGCCCCAGGATTTCACAGCAGTGTCCTTCTGTTAATAACAGGATGGGAGATGAATGCATGGCTGTTTCCTTGGCAACAGCCTTGCCTGGCAGGCCTGCAGGCTGTGTCTCAGTGACAGATGGTGAGAGGAGAGAGAATTGAATGTTACCATTGTCATGTTATCCTGTGCTGCTTTTGAATTGTCAACTCAAAAGAAAAAGCAGAAGGCTTCCTCTGAGTTCTCAAAAGACAGCAGTGGCAGTCATGATGCAGTTGGCTTTCTGATGTGGTAGAAGCCAATCTCATGTAATATGTTTCTGGAAAAGTAATGCATTGTTCCAGATGATTACCAGGCATAATTATGCCCTCAAACCTTCTGAAGTTTTTGGATCAACTGCTAGAAAATTTGTTATAAGTATTTGGGAATGAAATTGGAGTGAAAGGGTCATACATTTTCCGACCAAAGTGACACATTCCAGCAGAGATAATTGTAACAAAAGATCTGAGAAATGATGAAACAAGTTGAGAGAGAGAGAGATGCTTAGAAACTAGCCTTGTTATTTGTATCATTTAAAAAAGCAGACCCTAATCAGTGTATAGGGACATTATTGCACATCTTCTGATGGGTTGCCTCTCTGCATCTCTGTGATTTTGTTTCCTGCTAAGAAAAGGTTAATTTCCTTAGGATATCATGATTTGGAGCTTACTCAGGATTCAATCCCTTTATAGAGATTTTCCAGAAGGTATCAGTCAGGTTGAATGCAAGGTGGCCATAGTGAGTGATGAAGTAGAGAGGGAACACTTGAGCATGAAACAAGTCTGCCCCCTTCCATTGCCCCTCTGTTAACTCTGGAGAGGAACTTTGAGCAACTGACTAAAAAATGACTGAAGGGGCCAGATATGGGAAAGATGAAATTGGTCATATGACACACTTGAAATTAAAAGCTTCTGATGCTTTCATTCTTGCCCCAAATTAATGTCCACAAGGCAGTGCTCTGCCCTTCTATTGACTAATTGCCAGTTGAGCTGGTGAAGGCAAATGAGGGGAGGCTGAGAGGCCTCTTTGGCTGCCAGACTACCTAAGTCCCTGGGACTATGTCCATCTTGGGTGCCCAGAGGCAGCTGTTTTAGTCTACAAGGTTAAACAATAAAGCAGCTAAAATATTTCCATAGAAATGGTCATAATTGTCTCTATAGCTGACTTATGCAAATTTTGACTCCAAGTATATTAAAATGATTGTGGTTATAAAGGAGTATTAGGAATATATGTGATACAAGTTTTACTAAATTCCATTGCATATTATGTATGTCTATGAACTATATCTTTACATATAAACTTTGTTGATTATAACTGCACTGTCAGATGATAGCTATTTGTCACATGTGGCTATAAAGTACTTGAAATGTGGCCAATTCAAATTGATAAAACACATTCTCAATTGCTAAAGACTTAGTTCATGAGATTAGTGTAAAATATCTCATTAATATATTTTTGTATTAATTACAAGTTGAAATGGTAACATTTAGAATATTGGGTTGAATAAAATATATCATTCAATTTATTTTACCTGTTTTTCATGCTTTTAAAAATGTAGCTATTTGAAAACTGAAATTACACATGTAATTTGTATTTGCAGCTCACGTTATATTGGACAATACTGATATGTAACATGTATAATGGACTCTGTCATAAAAATTAGCAAAATGAAATCTTTTTATGTAAAACAATTTATCTACTTGACTTATCTACTTAGTTTGCATTTTGAGTCTGGTTAGTTTTACTTGTAATCTACTGAAGGATATATTTCATTTGCATCCCACAATACAGGTCCTAAGTTTGAAGTCAAACTGAAAAAGAATGCTAGTGGTTTGGGATTCAGTTTTGTGCAGATGGAGAGAGAGAGCTGCAGCCACCTCAAGAATGATCTTGTGAGAATTAAGCGGCTCTTCCCAGGGCAACCAGCTGAGGAGAATGGGGCCATTGCAGCTGGTGACATTATCCTGGCTGTGAATGGAAGGTCCACAGAAGGCCTCATCTTCCAGGTAGGAGGCCATGAATGATGCAGCCTTGTGTGCAAGCTAATGTCAATCATGCTTTTTTCAGGGCCACCCACCATCAGGAATACTCTAGGCTCTTGAAAATCATACCTGGAGCTTGGACTTTGATCACACAGAGAGAGCAGAACATTCTCACATTTAATTTTCCATCTTAGTTCTTAAATATCTGACTTAGATTAAGCTTGACTTCTAATTAGGTTCATAATAAAACTGAAGATAAAACCCTGGCTTCTGTGCTAGCTAAAGATCTCCTAACACACATTTTGGGAGGTAGGTATGAGGGCTGAAGGGACTACATGGGGTTCCTTTCTGTCCTCCTTCTCCCTTTTCTACCAAATTTACAGCCTTTGATACATAGCATTGCATTGGTTGCGCTGTGTATGATAAAAATGTGGTTAAAAAAAAGAGAATGAAATTCTTCTCAATGTTTATGGCACAAAATCTCCATGAAATAGTGTACATATCAGTCAGGGTCTTGGCAGAAAGTCATTTGAGAAAAGATTAATAAAGGTGTAGGCAAAAGAGAGTGTGGAGCCTTGGGGCTGGGAACAGGGGTACCGTTTTCCACTACCTCCCCAAGTCCAAAGGGATATGGGAAGGAACAATTATGCTGAATGGAGCAGACTCACTGACATGAACTGTGACATTAGCTGGGGATGCAGTCATCCTGTGACAACCCAACAGGGAGGAAGACAGGAATGCAAACACCAACCTTCTTCTCCACGTCTCTGATCCCTGCCCATGCTCGCATTGGGTGAGCCCAATAGGAAGCCTCACTACAGCCTGCCTGCATAGGTCCACCTCCAGAGCACAGGGCTAAGTGGATGAAGGAGGAGATGGGCTCTGGATAGCACAGGGAGGGGTAGACAAGCCCCAGAACAGTGTATGTTTGGGTGGGGATGTCTTCATTAATCCAGCTTCAGATCCAAGAACGATTCTCTGAGAACCATAGGTGAGGGGTCCCAAGGGCCTGAGCTGAGCCAAGGCAGGAAGCTCAAGGCCGAGGGTCAGGCTGCAGAAATTGGAGTGTGACACCTATATGACCTATATGACTGGTGGCCTTGAGATGAGGGGCTTGAAAGGAAAGGGAGGTTGAGAAGGAAAGTCACTTGTTTGAATTATTGTGCCACTGAAGAAAAGGTATCAGTATTGGCAGATGCTGCCATGTAAAGGCCCTGGGCAGATCCTGGCCATTTTCAGCCCAGCCTCAGTGCATTACCTTCGTTGAAGCTGCAGGCTAGCAGCCTTTACTCCCCATACTCTGTCTGAGAAGTCAGGCCCACAGTCATATCCTTCAAAGTTCTCTGGACCTGAGAACAAATCAAGGTAGGGTGGAGTTGTCAGTGTTAGGGAGATAGCGGGAAGCACAGAAGAGCAGACCCCATAGCCATTCCAGCCCCACATCTAACTGTAGAATTTGGTTTCTTGTAGGAGGTGCTCCATTTACTGCGAGGGGCCTCACAGGAAGTCACGCTCCTGCTTTGCCGACCCCCTCCAGGTGTGCTGCCTGAGATGGACCAGGGATGGCAGGTAAGATACAGTGCCCTTGATCTCTCCACATACCTCATGTTCAGGTACCCCTTTTCCTGTCTGGTAGGTCCTGAGAAGACCGCCTTTCCTTCGGTAGGGGTCAATGCCACTTTCTCTCACTGAGGCAGGAAAATAGTTAGTCCCCAAACCTCAATTGGTCAGTAACAAGTTCATGAAGCCCTATCCCTGCCTTTTCCTACCCCTCCCTGCTTCTGCCTCTCCTGACATTTGAATCTTCCTGCAGATGGTTATGTATTTAGATTTTGGCCATGAGAGCTCTAGAGCCAGCCTTTCTGGCAGCCCAAACATCAGAGAAGGGATACAAAAATCAGAGTGAGGAAAGGTAAGAATTTCCATTCAGGGAATGAAATGGAGAACAGGATGTATATTCACCCTCCTAAATTATGAATTAGATACATATAGCCTAGTGCAAAGAAAAGAGCATGAGAACCAGGAAAATCCAGAGTTTTTACCCTGATGCCTATATTAAGTTCTCCAGAGAAATGGAACCAATAAGATGTGTATGTGTGTATGTACATATGTGTGCCAATAGCAAGTGCACATATTTGGGGAGTGAGAGAGAGATTGAGAGGTTGAAGAGAGGAGAAGAGAAGAGAGAAATTTTAAGAAATTGGTTCATGCAATTGTGGCAGCTGGCCAGTTTAATTCTGTAGAGCAGGCTGGCAGGCTGGAAACCCAGAAAGTGTTGATGTTACAGCATAAGTCTTGAGTCAGTATTCATTCTTTCTTACAGATTTTCATCTTTTTTTTCTCTTAAAACCTTCAAATGATTGGATAAGGCCCACTACATTATGAAGGGTAATCTGCTTATTCAAAATCTACTGATTTAAACATTACTCTTACATAAAATAATCATTCACAGAAACGTCTAGACTAGTGTTTGACAATATAGCTGGGCACTCTGGCTTAACCAAATTAGCACTTAAAATTATCCATTAGAATGTCATCTGTTGGGTTTCCAGGGCACAGACTCTGCAGCAGAGATTTGAGTGCAGGAAGTTTAAAGGACTGGTTCTTGGAACACCCCTGGGAGGGTGAGGGAAACAGGATTGGGCAGAAGGGAAAAAATGTGGTACAGCTGCAATAGACCTCTGCTGATCCCACAGGGAATTCTGGAGCTGGGATGGCCTCTCAGAGCTGCATTGGGTGAGAAGTCAATTTTCTCACATGCAGAGATCAGGCTGAGGGGCTTTGTGCATGCATTGTTGTTGAGATATCTAGGAAATGCCAGAGAAAAAAAAGTTGTCCTCTGTCCTTGAGAATAGTTCCACCAAAGAGAGGCCAGAAGAGCTTGGTGAGAGGGCTTGGGTAAGGTATGGAGGGCATACTATAGCTCTCCTCCTACCTGGGGCCAAGTGGAAAAGAATTTTCATTCATGTTGCTTCAGAGGTCATATTGATGATCAAAAAAATAAGTTCATAACTAGAATAAACTACTTATGAGAAAGAAATAGCTGTACAAACATCTGAAAGAAGGTTATTTCAGGCAGAAGGAATAGCAAAGGCAAAGGCTTTAAGATAGGAGTGACCCAGATGTTTGATGGACAAAAAGATAACAATTGGTGACTGGACTGTAGTAAATAATGAGATTGAAAGAAGAAGTTGTAGAGGCAGCTGGGTCCACATTATGTAGGACCTTGTAGGTTTTTGTAATGCACTGATTCCATCCTGGCTGCAATAGGAAGTCACTGGAGAGAATGGTGGTGGAAGGACGAGGGGTTAAGCAGGAACATACCCTCATCAGGTTTAGCTTTAGAAAGATCACTCAGATTGCTGGTGGAGATGGACTGGGGCTGGTAAGCCAGCAGGCTTTCAGGTATGATATTATTATGGCTTGGACTCAGGTTATAGCTGAAAAGTTAGTAAGAAGTAGCTGAATTGAGAGTACATCTGAGATGCAGAGCCTATAGGATTACTTTTGGATTAGATACGGTTATGGGGGAAGAAAACAAAGTTTGGCTTGAACAACTGGATGAATGGCAGTACCACTTACCAAATTAGGAGGTGCTTAGAGCAGTTATGGTATACAGAGAAGAAGCAATAGTTCTTGATAGAATATAAAACTGAAATATTATGGAACAGCTAGTGACGATGTGTAGTAGGCAGTTATTGGAGAATTGGCATGAGGTCAGGGCTGGAAAAAGGGGATTTAGAAATCGTTAGCAAATAACACTATTTAGAGCCATGAAATGGATGATACCACCTTGGAAAAGAGTATAGATAAAGTCAAGAAGAGGGCTGAGAAGTAAGCCATGGGACACTCCAACACTGAGAGGTTCAGTTCAAAGGAATCAGATAGCAAATGGGTCCAAGAAGAAGTAGCCTGGAAGGTGGTAGGAAAACCAGTTAAGGATAGAGTTCAGAGTGAACTTCACATTTAAGTAAAGTAAATGAGTAAAGGACACTCTCAAGAAGGATGAGGGACCAATTGTGTTGAATGTTGCTGAGAGGTAGAGTGAAATGAGGACAGAGAATTGTTCTTTGGCTTTAGAGACCCTGATTAGAGCAATTTCAGTTGGGAACTAAATGATGGCAACAGAAGCCTGCTTAGAGTGGGTACATGCAAAAGGGGGAGATACAGAAATAATGAGCGTAGGCACTAATTTGAAGAGCAGAGAAATTGGGTGGCTGGTGAAGGAGGATGTTGGGGTAGGAGTGCAAGCTAGTGAGTGGAATTTATTATGGAGAAATGAAGGATTCTTATCTGAATTTTCATTCTTACCACAAAGAAGTAAGGTGGTGGGGTAGTGGTTGTTGGAGACTTGAAGAGAGAGAAAATGAGAAACAATTTAGAGAGTAGAGAGAAAAGGAAATGAATTTACTAAGGATGCAGAGAAAGATCTAGAAGTTCTGAGTGCCCATTTGACATTTGCATGCATACATTTGGCATTAGTCATTGTCTCAGAAGTAGGTGCGAAGTCCACATATATATAGTGTCATTAAGAATTGGAATTAAAATACAGCACCTGAGAGTAATATATGATGGAGGCAGAGAGGGGCAAGAAGATGAGAGCTCAGGGTTTTCTTTGTTTTTAAGGGAGTGTTTATGGGGCAGACCATGGAATCTTAGTAGAGTAAAGAGAAAGCGAGAACACTGGTGGCTGGGATGGGAAATGATGGTGAAAAAGCAGCAGGTTCATCCACTGGAAGCCTTGAAGGGGTTGAAGGATTGTTGGAGAGTGAGTACAGGGTATGATGAGCTGGAAGGAGAGGGGTGGGTAAAAATGAGATTTTGGAGGTCTCCCAAGGAATAAGAGAGAAAACATAATTGCTTTTCCTATTTATTTATTTTTTGTCTTATCCATTTAAAATTTTGATTTTTGGTACACCTTTTATAATGTACATTGTATATCAGTAGAGTCATAGTGTTTATGATTTATAATTAAATGTACATATTTGGGGTTCCATCTCATTGTGGGGAGATAGACAGGTAAGGAGACAATTAGGCCGGTGGGCAGAGTAAATATACCTCTGTTATAGGTGAGGGTGCAGACAGCACCTCAGCCCTGTCTGGCTCTAAAGTCCATGTCCTGTATTACATCAGAGTTGTAGGTCATGGGATGGAAGTGCTAAAAGATAATTTTCAAATAAAATCACAACTCTCACATAGATATAAAATGAACACTTGTTAAAGATTTTATTTAATTCATTCAATGGGGGAACCAGGCAGATAGTAAGACGGGGCAAAAGAGATTACAAAGAGCAACATGTTTATACAGAATTATGAAATAGCCCAGATCAATGAGTACAGCTAGAATCAGGTAACCCAGAGGTTGTACTATGGGCAATACATAATTTTCTACTGGAGTACAGATTTTTTTTTCTATAGAAAATTGAATGGAATTAGCACATCATAGGCCTTCAAAATCAGAACATAACAGGCCCAACTGGAATGTAAGCAGCTGAAGAAAATCAAATAATGTTTGGAGAAGTGAGGAGGAGACCAAGGAAAGGGCATCATGATGGGAAAGAAAATGAGTCTATGAAAATGGGCTATCTTGAACATAAAGAAACTTTAAAAATACATTTCCTATTGGAAAGTGGAGTAAAGAGTCATTGTTACTTCTGTTTCCATATTGTCTAAGTTTTTGAAACATTTTTTGTTAAAAAAGTAACACATTTACCAAGAGCTTCCAGTGGCCCCAAGCTAAGGAGCTTAGAGATGGTAAAGTGTATTGCCTACAGTGGGAGCTGGAATCCTGGCAGAGGGCAGATGATCCAAGAGCCCATCTCTTAACTGCTCTGTTCTATAGTTACATGAAAATAAAAACTTATTATTTTTTCAAAGAACTGATATTTATATTCTGTTCAGTATGTACCATGGATCTAATAATCCTTAGTATTTCTTTTAATAGACACCTGAGCTTTCGGCAGACAAAGAATTTACTAGGGCAACATGCACTGACTCAGAGCAGAGCCCCAGCCTGGATCAAGATGACAGCTGGAGGGACAGTGTCTCCCCAGATGCAGGGGAAGGCCTGGGTCTCAGGCCAGAGTCCTTCCAACAGGCCACCAGAGAAACGCAATGGGACCATGACATAGAGAGACCCTGGGCTACCTCTCTGATGCGTCCTGGGGATTCTCACTCTCATTTATGCAGACTGCACCAGGAAGTGGATTCTGGGGCATCAGCTACCTGTTTGGAAAAGGATGTGAGCCAAAACTGCTATTCAGTTTGTGATATCAGGAGACTTTAAAGGTAAGACTCACCACATTTGCAGACATTTCGTAAACTGTATGCATTTCATTGTTAGCAGTTATAATCAAGCAATCAATAACTGTGCTCATATGCTTACTGGGCCCAGAACTGTTCTAGGCATTAGGTGGAGAGGTGAAAACAAGAGAAGCATAAGATCTGGAGCTGTTATAACTATAGTTTGTGAAATTTTGGGAAAGCAAATGCCACTCAGTGGTCCTCTAATACCCTAGGCCTTGGAGTTTCTTTGCAGAACACAAACCTTTGTCCTGCATCCCTCACGGCCTCTTGAAACATTCTGGTAAGAAAGAACTTTCTTGTATGCATCATCATTCCTATTGCTAATATTTTACTTTACAGTCACCACAAGCTTAAACACATCTACATTTTCAAAACCAGACTGAAACATTTATTTTAATATTCATTTTTAACTTAAGTGTGCATTTTCATGCCCATTCATCCCCCTAAGTATTTCCAGTTCTTAGTCCTGTCCTGATGGAAAACATACTATTTGATTCAGCATGACAGTATTTATTACAGATACCCAAGGTACATGGAGACCTGTTAGGAGCAGAGAGAAGGGTACAAATACTGAGAAAGGGTAAGATGCCACTCTTAGGTCTGTGCTAGCTAGATGCATGGGCACAAACCAGGCAAATAATGAAGAACAATGGTTTGTGTTTGACACTATATAAACCCATTGAGAATAAATGGCTCTTCTTTGTTGATTGTCTTAGAAGACTGACAAGGGCAGATCTATAGGAACTGGTATGTGACATGAAGTATGAAGCAGCAGACATAATGCAATCAGACAGGGTGAGATCTGTGACTAACAAGAGCCAGAGATATATGTTCCCTAAAAGTATTTGGAAACAATTTTTAAAGGATACTGTACCAGCCAAACAAAAACCAACTAGTCTGCAAAGTAGAACAAAGTGGTTAAGCACATTCATCAGTGGTATTCATTTTATTGTCTGAAGATGCATAAACAAAGTGTATTCTAGGCAGTAATTGATATACTTGGTTAAATGATAAAGGAAATAATCTACAGAGATTTACTCAAGGACAATTATTAGTATGATCTTGCAGGAAACATAAAAGGAACTGTATTTCCTTGTAGGCACAGGACCACTCTTTTGGATTTTTAAAGGTTTTACTGCCACATAGATTGGGGTGATGGACAGAGACCCTGAGAAACCCTGAGAAACCCTGAGAACTAGATGATAAAGTAACTCTGGGTTTAGGAACAAGCCTGGAGTTTGACTTGCCATGTGTCTTTAATCTAACATGGTTATCAGTTATTAATAACAGTATATTTTTATTAATTATTAGTATAGGTAGTCACTGTTTCATTCATTGACTCACAGAATCTCAGAGTTTTTTAATATAAAAATGATCTAATCCAGCCTTGTAGCCCATGTTGCAATCTACTCTGTGACATCCCTGAAGTAGGGGACCTGCTTAGCTTGAAAATCTCCAGGGATACAGGATTTGCTTCCTCTTGAGGGGTCCATTTTATCATCACATAGTTGTTGATCAAAAAATGCTTTCTTATATTAAGGTGAAATCTGCCTTTCTCTACCTTCTACTCATAAGTCCTGATACCTATTTCCTCCTTTTGTCATTCCATTTTTTTTTTTGCAAGAAAATCACATTATTTAATTGTTCTGAATCAAACTAAATTTGGCTTAGTGTATCTACTTGCAGGAGTATACCAGATGTCCAAAACCTGCCATCTTTGGAGGTGGTTGCTCCTTCCTAGAGTTATACAAGAGTCCTGACAGCTTGTCTGGAACATTCTGGTGAGGTCTCTTATCTTCAGTCCATTATGGTTACTACCTCATGCTCATTGCCTATGCCTATGTGGTCCATGGAACTACAGGTGGGCAGCCTTACTGTTCTCTGCACTGGCTTCTTCCACAGCCAACTCCTTCCCCTTACACTTGCCTCCTGAGGTCTTAGTGATGGCAGTGTTCTGCTTCCCCACATTTCCTGGCTTCACTTTTACTGTGACTTTTTTTTTCTCTCCCAGTCAGAAACCTTTCTTCTCTCTGAAGGTAGGACTCTCTTTTAACAGGACATTAGCTTGCATTTGTTGTGCACATAGTGACTGTCCCCTACAGGAAGGAAAGCATGGCTCATGCCTAGCAGTCACAGAACACAGTCCCCCGAGCTCTGGCATAGGACCAGAATTAGGATTTCAAAGTGGGCTTGTGGCTTTTTGCGTACTCCTCCTCACTCCCACTTAGAATGTCTGCAGCTTAGTTCTGAAGTGGCTGGCACAGGTAACTGCCTCTTTGTTTCTGACATCTGTGAGTCAAACTCTCTTTCTGCAGTTTAGAACAAAAAGGGTAAGGACTTCTTGATGATATATGCTTGGTTTCAGTTTTCCACTTACTAGTGTGCCTGGAGAGTTGACATTTCTGAGCTTGAGACTTCTCAAGTGTGAACAAAGACTTCGATAATTCCACAGGATGCTGTGCAGGTCAAAAGAAATAACAATGTAGAGTGCTATCACAGTGCCTGATGCACAGCAGGAACCCAATGTTTTTTTTTTCCCCTTTCTTATTTCCAGCTTAAAAACAAGTCCATCAGTTGAAATTCCCAGCAAATTGTCAGAACTTGCCATCTGCCAGGTGGCTACTTTCTATAGCTATATGGCTGCCAGCACCCTAGCACCTCAGAGTGTACATGGAGGAGATGAGATCTTAATTTCCTTCCCTGTTCTCTTATTTTACTACATCGTATATGTGGAGACTCTACTGTATAGTAATAGATCTTTATAAAGCATGATATAATAAAGCATGTTCATGTAGGAGCAGTGGAATTGTATGCCTACCAGAGCAGGAACTGGCAATTGGCTAGAATTATGCAAAATTAGGGAATAAGGTGAAAATCACATCAAGCCACATTACCCTTGAACATCACTTTGGAAGATGTGATGTCCCGCTATCCCTGGTGTGGGAGCAAATGTCTTTTTCTTTAGCTGAACCTCAGATGAAGTCTGGTGGCTTTCATTTATAGGCTGTCTGCAAAATGCTTATCTTTCAATGTTGGCCTTAGAGGAATGAAAGGATGGCAGATTAAAGTTACTCACTTGTGTCCACTTCAGAGCTTATACTCATTGAGTGGAAAGTTGGTCATTGCAAAATGTTTCAGGTTATTCACCACTCCAATCTATCTCTATCTATCTTTCTCCCTCTCCCTCCCTCTCTCCCTATCTTTCTCTATCTCCCTCTCTCCCAACGCCCCTCTTATTCTCCCCACTCCCCAGCACATATAGTTAAGTTCATGTAATTAAAATGCATGTAGTTTCAGAAACGATCATTTAGTGAAAGAGATGATAGAAGTTTTCATAGTCATTTAAGAAAGCAAAATGAAGCCAGAGACCTTGAAATGAACCCGAAGTTACTATATGCCTTTTGGGGAAGGAGGGCACTGTTCCTGGAATAGCAAACAACAACAATTAGGAGCCTAAAGTTCTATGTGGTACCAGGTGTCACATCAGAGCAACTGGCTGAAGGATGAATGAGGCTGCCAGGCGAAGGCTGTTGATCAGAAGGGAGGACACAGGGGACGCCTGTGAAGGCCTGCTCTGGAGTCAGAGTGTGACTCAAAGGAGTGAGTGAAGCAGATGTGTGGCCAAGAATAGCAGTAGTCTAACACAGTATAGGAGAACCTTTAGCAGGGTTCTCTCTACACACTTATAGGCTCCCAGGGGAAAACATCCATCCCATATACACCTAACCAGGTGCACCACTTTGATGACTCCTAAATATTGATCTGCAGCTCAGGATCATCATTTGAGTTTCAAACCCAGTAGTCCACTGGACTTTTTCACTTGATGTCTTAGAGACACTACAAATCTCACTTGTTAAATGCTTAACACAGAGCTGACAGGAGCATTGGCCCTGAGCTGCCCGCTGCAATAACCAGGGCTAACAGGGACATCGGGTGGGACCTGGTGCTGGAGAACTGGAGAGGGCTGAACCTCATATGAAGACACAAAACCTAACCTTTTTGCAGATTTAATCACAGTAAGGAGGGCAATTACAATACCTTAGTATTTCAGGCCTTAAATGCTGTCTTCTCATTTGACTTATCTTCCTGGAAGGTGGACATGATTTTGGTGGTCTAAGTCTCTAAAGGACAGCTGTCTAGGGAAGTTAGGCCTGGTGCTTTTCCACTCTCAATAAATACCCTATAACAAGTAAAGACTCCCCCATGTTTTCAATGACCTCAGAGCTGTATTGGGATTATTTTCCTTAAAAGCAGTCACTGAAAAGTTGCAGGATTTGGGGGCAGGTCTTATTCTAGGGCCCTGCCAGCTCGTGTAGGGAAAGTGGTTGGACAGGGTGCCCAAGGGATCTACAGATTCTCCTCAGGTATCACCTGTCTGTAAAAGGCTTCTTTTGTCAGACAGCTTGGTAGGGAGGGAATGAGGTCCTTAAATGTATGTGGAGGACAATAGATAACTCTGAGGAACCTGGTCCTCTTAGGTTCTAGATGGGAAACTTGCTACATTATCTCCAGATGCCCTGAGCTGGCTTTGAGCCCTCTTTACTCAGCTTGTCCACCTGCCAAAACATCTAGTCTTGCTCTAAAGCAATGCCACCATCCTTATTAACTTCCTCAAGTCTCCAAGTCTTGCCCCTTCCATGAAATAGGCTGTGTCTTGAGGCTCTCACAGGCCTTGTACCTCTTTTTTCCTTGTTTACCTTTCTCCATGTCTACATTCAAACTCCAGCTCAGATCTCAAGGGCAGCCTGGTGGCATAAGTCAGAGGGTGGATAGAAAGGCAGTCATTCTTCCTGACTTTCAATGAAATGATAGCTAGGATTTCACCCTGGAGACCATCAAGTCCCCTTGGGATTCTCTGACTCTTGCCTCTCAGTTTCTCTATCAAGGCAAGGCCAGTAGCTGAAGCCCCAAACTAGACCTAGAGATCAAGGAGGTTATTATAAAGGTTAGTGGAGCATGGTAGTAGGAGTTGAGGTGTGGACAGTCAGGCACTGCAGTGGCTGATGGGCAACATGTTGCCACTGGCTTCCTCTTGGTGTGCAAGGAGGAAGAAGGCTGCTGCTTGGGGAGTGTGGAGGTGGGGCATGTGATGGGCCTGGACAACAGACTAGAGTTTCCATTCTTTAACTAAACTTCCATGATATTTCCTCACTATGTTTATAGGAAAACACAGGTTTTTTTTTTTTTTTTTTTTTTTTTTTACAATTTGGTGAAATACTTCAAAGTTTTAAAACAATTTTCCCTCAAAGTGCTTAACAATTTTCAAATACTGATTTCTTAAAGTGAATGTTCCTCTTTAGCCCTTGTAGCATATAGTTTTCTTATATACATGTGAATGTATGTATATTTATATACACCCTGTAGCTCTCATGTACAGAAAAAATCTTATTGACATCAAAACTCAGGTAGAGACAGATAGTTTGGCTCTACTGGAGATGAAGACAGGCCCTATGGGTATTTGGGGGCTTGTAGCTATTAGCTATTGGGAGGTGCCAGAGCTGATTTTAAGGGAAAGAGGCATTGCTGGAAAGAGAAACGGAGGTCAGAGGACAAGTAACAGACAACCCATTGATATGGGGATGGGAAAGGAGAATGATAAAGATTTGTGTATTCAGTAAAAAGCTAAATCTGTGTGCATTTCTTTTAGATTTTCCTACTCATCATCTCTAACCAGCTTTTCGACAGATATTTTCTGAGTGCTTTTCTCTGAATGCTTGAAACTGTGCAAAATGCTCTTCTGTCTGCATCGACTGCTCTTTCTAATCAAAAAGCATGCATGGTGAACTTGGATAGCCTCTAGAAGGCTACTATTTCGTGTTTCTCTGTCTTCATTGCCAGACAATGAGCCTCACTGTTCATCTGCCTCTTGTGTCACATGGGGGAGTAAATGTCATTCCAGCGGACTGCCTCTAAATGGACACTTTTTTAGCACTCAGAAAATGACCTGGTATTTGCACGAAGTGCTTTGAAGTTCACCTGCTTGAGTTGCTCTCAATCTCCTGCTTTAGTCCTTCCCATCTAATTCTTCTGTTGACATAATCATAATAAAAGTGGTAATAATGGCATCTCCTACTTCCTGAGACCTTACCCTGTACCAGAAACCATGGATGGCTATGTCAGAATTATTTAAGGATTCCAACATTCTATAAGTTTCTTGATTTTCCCTTTTTTTTTTTCAGATGAGAACACTGAGGTTCCAGAGGAGTTAATAAACTTGCTCAAGGTCTAACTGACTTTCCATTTAAAGTCAGTCCTAGAACTGGGTTATAGATTTGTTTTCAATGCCATGCCCTTTGGCAAGTCCCCCATGGTAAAGGGGCTTGGTAAGGAGCTTTTCTTGCTCCCATAATGTTTTGTGTTGCCTCTTCCATAGCCCTTAACTACCTGGATTGTGACATTTATTCACTGCTCACTCTTTTCCATTAATTTGGGGGCTCCTCAAAGACAAAAATCATGCCTTATTCACTGTTCACCCCCTGATCTCAGAGCAGTCCCTGGCAAGAACTATTTGAACCTTGGTTGGCTCTCCTGTGATGTGTCATAATGAAAATCCTAAAAAGCAAGGGAAGGCGGGGAGAGGAATTTCTGATCAATGCTGGATGATACATGAGTTTCCATTTTCTAGTCCTGATTTTGACAGGGATGATGAGGAAAGTGACATATGACATCCACCTGAAGCCCCTTCTCCCACCATGAAGGATGAAGTGTATCTTACTATCAACTGTATATCAAAAGACCAGCTATCCTGTGCAGAATGTTTAGAAACAGATTCAGGGACCATTTCCCTGCCACAGTTCTGTTCTTGGGGTACTCTCTCAGAGTCTTTGCCTCTAGAAGTCTCCCATGATAGTGAGAGTGAATGGGAAGACCTAGAGGACCCAGATGAAGGCATTTCAGGTAGGTATCACTTTGTGTGGGTGGAATGAGTCCAGGCTGAGTTCTTCTAGTGGGCCTCTGTGTTTTTAGCCCACTTTGGCTGGCCGATGGTCCTGGGGCATCACTGCATCCACATCGCATCCCCTCTGGAGGTCACACATCATCATGGTGGGTGTTTTCACTGAGCACTTACCATGTCCATAACAACAACCCTATAAGATAAGGTTATTACCATTCCCGTTTTACATATGACACTTGGGAGTTTCCCAGGGTCATGTAGTAAATAAGTGACAGAATCAGAATTCAAACCCAGGTCTCCCTCTCCATGAATCATATGTTCAGTGCTGTCCTCTGCTGCTTCCAGCACTGGCTGGGTATATTATCTTTCCCCAGGCATCTTTCTTTTGTTGGGCTGCTTGTAAAGTGCTTATTTCTGTTTTATCTGCTCCTTCATGGCCCTGGGCTTGATATATATGTGAGGACAGTTTTGTTATTATGTAACATAGCCCTTTTGTTGAGTCACTGTGGTTCATTCAACACAGTAAACTATTTCTTGATAAAGAAAGTCCAACTATTAACACAAGATGCTGCTAGAAGTTGAGACTATATCTTCAGGCTGGGGTCAAATCATACCGATGAAGACATGTGAGGAGTAAATGTAACAAAAACTGTCAGACTAGGAGTAAAGTGGGTTAAACTCTTGACAGGTTGCTAAACAACTCAACTTTCTATTAAAATGCCTACAGCATGAGTAGTTCCAGTATTTTAAAAAATGCTGAATGTTCAAGAAACTTTCACGTAAACATATTTTCAAGGTGCATTGAAATTTATCGAGGTACTGGTTCATGAAGATTCAGCTATAATTGAAGCACACTTGTTCACTTTCACTCCACTGTGTCCCAGCTACATTTTTCCCACAAATGATTGAACTGGATTCTTAGAGGACAGTGGCAGCCAAGCTGATAAGGTGTGGTAGATATTTGAAATTCAAATATGACAAAAAGGATGGTTCTTATCTGAAAAAGGTAGCAACAAATTAATAGAGGGGATGACAAGTTAATGGAGGCCTTGAAGACTGTGCATACCATTTATGGGGAAGTTTCATGCTCTGACAACCTTGAGAATGATACTTTATGGATTCACAAAAGTGCTGAGCATGCAAGAGTGGCTTATATGTGGAGGGAAATCTTCTGGAGAGGACTTATCAGGACTGAGAAGATAGAATCAGCAATGCTTTGGGGACCTACAGGGAAGCAACTAAGGAACATGAGTATCAGTAATTATGAAATGTCCTATGAGATCTGCAGTACCCTGGAGGGAGGCTGTGGAGAAGAGTAGTGACAGCAGGGGTTTGTGGTTGGAGGGGCTCAGGCTCTGTCACTCACTAGCTGGGTCACCTGCAGCAAACAGCTTTTAAACCTTCTAGGACTCAGCTAACTGACTGCCTAATGGGAATAACAAAAGCTCCCTCATGCTCTTGTTGTAAGATTTAGAGAACAATAAGTATCAAGTGTTTAGCACACTGTAGTAAGGACATGAAGGTGTTAGCTATTTTTATTATTAATCATAAAGAAGGAAATAACTTCAGTGAGATGATATAATCTTATGAATGCATTCAAACCTGTTGGTATTTTTCCATGCGGACAAAAGAATTGGGCAGTCAGACTTGTGCCTTAACATGAGGAATGAGATGGGGTAGGGGAGAGGTAATGGTTTATGAAAAGACTGTTCAGTGGGTCTGGAGTGGACTAGCCTGCAGCTATGGACAATGGCTTAGAATATAGTTAAGCTGAGTTCTGACACAGTCTCTTAACCTTTCCTGTTGATGGAAGGCAGGTATGCAAGTTTGAGTTCTTAGCTTGGGCTTCATGGAGCAGCCTACAAATGTGTTTCAAGGCATCCATGGCCTTCCACATCTAGAATGTTGACTTGCGTGCTTCTTTTGGAAAAAGCAGCTCTTAACACTCATCAAATTCTCTAAGTAATCCATAACCCCCAAAAGATTAAGGACCTCTGTTGTATATATTTTCAATCTCATCCTGGAAGTGGGGAGAAATCTGGAGGAAATAGAGAAGACTTTGCTTGTAGATAGAGTGGTGCATCCTTTACACCTATATAACCAATTATTTCAGTTTGTCCTTTTAGACATTAAGATAGTAATAGTGCATAGGTAGTTTCTATAAATGATTTAATTTAATCCTCATATCAACTTTGAATAGTATTCTTATTTCTTTTATGGACAATGCTTAGAAGGTTTATTTAATTTTTATAAGATCATATAGCTAGGAGGAGTAAACTCACACTGCATCTACCTGATTCTACTTTTGGCGCATTTTTATATTTTCTCCAAGAATGTGTCTTTTTATGTGGACTTGTATAACACACACATCTTTCCATCATGTCATGAGCCCTACCTTTTCCCTTACAGACTATTTCTCTCTAATGAGGCTAAAACAAGCCCTGTTGTCCAGTAGGATTAGAAGGCAATGCAACTGTTCTGTTTAGGGAAGGCTGCCAGCCAAATGGCAAAGCCACCCAATAAAAGCTACTTATTGTTTTAGGTGAACACAATCTCCTGAGGCAGAACCTGAGGGTTTCTGCATGGACATCCTTTTAACTGTGATCACATGGAAGAGCCCTCAGATGTCCTTGGCCCAGAGAAAGTGCCTACAGGTTCCACCACCAGGAAAGGGAGGTGCTTAAGAGGGTGACCTGGGATTAAGGGTCTGTCCCAGCTTTTAAGAACTAACTTTGAAAAGATCACACTTGTCACTTCTGAGACTCATTTTGGATAGTGGACATGACCTCTGTTTGGTCTTGGGGTTTACATCAAGTAAAGCTGTGTGTGTGTGTGTGTGTGTGTGTGTGTGTGTTTGTGTGTGTGTGTACGTGTGTGTACCCTTGCACTCATGGCTGGAGAGTAGAGGGGTGTTTCTCCTTGTAAAAGAAGAGAACCAAACTTCTACATCAAGATAAACCAGGATAAGGCAGGGTCTTGTGTTGCACTGGTACACACTTTCTAAGACAGATACAATATTCCAGTTAGCACCTTTTAGTTCTCCATTAGTTGAAGGAGTTTTTATGGTTTTCAAAGTGCCCCTAGTTTCCTCAAAGGAATCTGCTAAGAGTCTTGGCTCAAAAGCCATGAGAGTGTGTTTTGACATCTTTCTGAGTTCTTCATATGCAACTCCATATGGGTATAAATACTTTTGAAAGCGTTTTCTTTTGGGACTCAGTCACCTGATTCTAAAGATTATATGAAGGAAAAATAGGACAGGAACATCTAATAAAAAAGGAAGAGTGAGGTGGCAGATCTGGCATTACCAGGTATTAGACATATAGCTAACACCATAACAAAAAACTAAAACCATGTGGGATTAGCAAATGCACAAATGAAATAGACCTGATGGACTACGGTGTGAGCCAAGGAACACACTCAGCACTATATAATGGGTGACACATGGCAGTCAGTGTCTCAGCATGGCGGAGGAGAACAACTTCATAGAGAGAACAGGGATGATTGAAAAAGTTGATTTAGACTCTAAACTACTCATCTACTAAGATTAGGTTGATGAAATGCAAAAAAAAAAAAAAAAAAAGACATCAGAAAAAAGCTCTTAGAAAACAGATTCTAGCTGTATCACATCTACAGAGGAATAGTAAACTTAACTCTGGCTTACAGTAGTAGATAAAATTCATGACAAAGAAGAACTACAGAGTTGATGATATTGAAATAACAATGATAAAATTAATGTAACACTAGGAGCAATAGGTTGTGAAACCATTTACATAATTGTGAATCATGATTAATATCTATAATATTTATAAAGTGCATTAAAATGTTTAATAGATTAATAAAAGATTTCAATAGACAATGTTTATAATAAAATACAAATGATGGACAAACACATATTTTAATCAAAATAATGTCAATGTACTCATTTACATTCACCGTATTTGCAAAATTTAAAAATACTATCTAATTTTGGAAAAATTTTGGTGAAGCTGATATACTCAGAAATAGTAAAAGGCATTAAAATGCTTATGTCCAATGACCTAACAATGTCATTTCTGAGAATTTATCCCAAAGAAATAATTTAGAATCAGAAAAAAAATTTGTATATTTTAAGATATTCATTACAGTGCTCTCAGAAAAAATAACAAAATGAAAATGGCTAAAATGCTTTAAAATATGGTGATATTAAAGACAATTATGTCAACATGGTGAAAAAAGAATAGAATAGAATAGAATAGGCAATAGAATAACGTAGTAATTCAAAGGTAGTATGGTTTAAAAAGACAATTATTATACAGTAGCATAATGAAATATTATGCAGTCAAGAAAACAAAAAATAAATTCAAAAAATTCTCAACTTAAAGAAACTGATGTAGTACTTCAAAATTGTAAGCTCACTAATTAGAGCTATAAAAGCACATGTATGCACTCAAAGAAGTTCAACAAACAGAAGGGAATGTTCAGCAATGGAAGAGAAATCACCCAGTGTTGGGTGATCGGATTAGGAGACTATACTTTATCTTGTTAAAAATGTCTTTGCTTTTGTATATTTATTACTTATATGATAAATTTTACACTGAAAACAAAGAAACTGAAACAGCCAAAAAACAAAAAAACAAAAAAAACAAAACAATGAACAACACAAAGGCAAAGGTTTAAAAATGCCTGTGCTCTAAATCCTAATTTATGTACTCTTCTCTGTGTGCCTTTGTATCTAATTTCCTGTTCCTTTTATGATAGAAAAGACTTACAGGTTATGTGGCTTGGCACGCGTTAATGAAAAAAAGTTTCCAGGTATCTCAACAGTCTTGTGTCAGATGCTCTCAGGGCTGCAGCCAGTTCCATTGGTACACTATTACACAGTTTTGTAGGCCTCATGGTTAGAGAACTGATTTAATATGCAATGAAGTGAATAACAATATTTACAATTTAGAACTGCTTATTTCCTCTGGCTACTTATTTCCTCTTTGGAAAAGACATGGGTGACTACAGGTTCAAACTGAATCTAGTCTCCACTTCCCCGAGGCATGTTTACTCATCTTGATTCATGTCTCATGAAGAACTTGTTAATTTGCCTTGGGAGGATTTGATTGCAGCTGTCACTTGTTTCAGGGCAAATGTTAGAAAGAACAGTGAGGTCCTGAGGAACTCAGCTCATTGCCTGTAAACTGCTTCTATTTCTGGCTTTTATATAGTACATTCTCAAATTTGGCTGTACCTGACAATCAACTCTAGATTCATATGGATAAGAGTAAAGAGGGTCAAATATATAGTAACAGATGCCAGACTTTTGGTGGTGAGCATGCAATGGAGTATAGAGGTACCAAATTATAATTTTGTACACCTGAAATTTATATAATGTTATTAACAAATGTTACTTCAATTACAAAATTAATTTTGAAAAAAAAAATTTAGCTTCACTAGCATCAACCCTGGAGATTCTGAATCATCAAAGCTGAGGTGAAACCAAGAAATCTGTACTTTTGTAAAGCTCAGCAGAGGTTGTTGATATGGTCAGATTTGGGAACTAATTATCCAAACTCTTCAAGACTTAGCCTGGTATTCCTATCTTCCTTCTGTCTTATAAATATTTATTAAGCTCCTATTATGTGCCAGCACACCATTTGTATGAGATTGCTCAAACACATACATGTTCACCACTAAATTAAAGCAGAAGTGGGTTTTCCAACTCAACACAGTAAAGATGCCAATTCTCCCCAAATTAATTTGAAGGTCTAATGCAATTTCTATCAAATTCTCAGTAAGGTATATTTTGTAGACATAGACAACCTTATTCTAAAATCCACTTTATAGATATTGTGAAGGAACTTTCATTTTATTTTTGTTAAAGAGAGGAGATCATTTCATCTGAGGAGAAAGAACAGTTCTATTTTAGAATTTCGTTAAAGAAACATTGAACTGACTCCCCCAGGATGGACATTGCAGACTGGTGAGTCTATTTCTTGGTGTAGACAAGTACATTATCCATTAAATTATTTTTCATACAAATGTACTCTTGTTCAGTCCTGCAGTGAAGACAGTCTGAATGCACTTTATATTATTTACATCAATAACAGTCATTTGGGCAGAGGCATCCTTTTGTAAAGACATTATCAGGCTTGATAATTAAACAATCATGGAAATGTTTCTTTTCCAACATGATGCTGAAATGGCATTCAATAATTGAAAATTTTCTTCATTGAACCAAAAAGGAAAATGTGGATTATAAGTCAAGATTTTTAGTTCAAGTTTAGGCCAAATATTGTAAATCTAACATAACTAGTAAACAGAGTAACAAAAGAGAAACACTTTTTGCAATCAGACAAGAAAGAGAAATAAAAGATAACTGAATTGGAAAGGAAGAAGTAAAACTCTCATTATTTGCAGATGACATAATACTATATATATAGAGAACCCTGAAGATTCCACCAAAAAACTGTTGGAACTGATACAAAATTAATATTCATAAGTCAGTAGCATTTTTATACACTGATGATAAACTTTCAGAAAGAGAAATTAAGAAAACAATACCATTTACAATTGCATCAAAATATTAAAATACATGGAAATCAAATTAACCAAGGAAGTAAATATTATAAGTAATTAAAAAAGGGAATTGAAGAAGCTACAATTAAATGAAAGCATATACCATGCTTATGGGTAGGAAGAATCAACATTATTGAAATGGCCATACTACCCAAAGCAATCTATGGATTCAATGCAATCTCTATCAAAATGCCAATGACATTTTTCAGAGAACTAGAACAAATTATCATAAAATTTATATGGAACCATAAAAGATCTCGAAAAGCATGGCAATCTTGAGAAAGGAAAGCAAAGTTGAAGGTATCACACTATCTTATATTAAACTGTACTAGCAGGCTACAGTAATCAAAACAGCATGGTACTGGCATAAAAAAAAGATACATTGATCAATGAAACAGAATAGAGACCCTGGAAATAAATACACATCTACATGCTCATTTAATATTTGACAAAGAAAGCAAGAATATGCAATGGGGTAAAGACAATCTTCTCAATAAACGGTGTTGGAAAAATTGGGCAGATACATGCAAATAAATGAAACTGGACCGCCTTTTTACACAATATACAAGAATAGACTCAAAATAGATTAAAGACTTAAATGTAAGACCCGAAACCATAAAACTTCTAGAAGAAAACATAGGCAGTAATTTTTCTGATATTGCTACTAGTAATTTCTTTTTGGACATATCTCCTTGGGTAAAGGAAACAAAAGAAAGAATAAATGGGACTACAAACTAAAAAGTTTTCACACAGCAATGGAAACCATTAATAAAATGAAAAGACAACCTACTGATTGGGAGAAGATATTTGCTTATGATACATCTGATAAGGAGTTAACATCCAAAATTATAAAGAACTTATACAACTCAACAACAAAAAAACAATCCAATTAAAAAATGTGCAGAAGACCTGAATAGATATTTTTCCAAAGAGGAAATAGATGGCCAATAGATATATGAAAAAATGCACAAGATCACTAACCATAAGAAAAATGCAAATTAAAACCATAATGATATATCACCCCATAGCTGCCAGAATGGCTATTATCAATAAATCAGAGAACAAGCATTGGTGAGGATGTAGAGAAAAGGAAATACTCATACACTGTTGGTGGGATTGCAAATTGATATAGCCACTATGGAAACTGTCTGGAGCTTCCTTGAAAAATTGAAAATGGTTATACCTTTTGACCTAGCAATTGTATTTTTAGGTTATTTATCCACAGAAAACCAAAACAATAATTTGTAAAGATCTATGCATCCCTATGTTCATGGTAACACTATTTACAATAGGCAAGATATGGAAGCAACCTAACTGCCCATCAACAGATGACTGGATAAAGAAGTTATGGCTTATATATACAATGGAATACTAACTACTCAGTCATAAAAAATGAAATCCTACTATTTGTAATGACACGGATAGACCTAGAAGTTATTATGCTGAGTGAAGTAAGTCAGACAGAGAAAGATAAATACCACATGATTTCACTTATATGTGGAATCAAAGGAACAAAAAGAACAAACTAATTGAAAACAGACTCACAAATACAGAAGACAATCTGGGATGGCCAGAGGGGTGGGGGTGGGGGACTGGAAGAAAGCACTGAAGGGTTAAATAAGTACAAATTAACAGTTGATAGATGGTCTTGGGAATGGGGAGCATGGCACAGGGAATGCAGTCAGCAGTAATGTAATGGATATGAATAGAACCAGAAGGGTGATAGAGTAATCGAGAGGATTGTTTCATAAACTATATAAATGTCTAACCAATGTATTGTATAATTGAAACTGATAACATTACAAGAAAAAAGGGCAAAATAAATGACTAAAAAATTTAGTAAATTTATTAATATTATAAGAGCAAACTAATTTTAGTAATAAAAGCCACAAAATAATTATATTAAAATCATAAAAAATTATGTTTTTTTAAATTTGGAGAAAGTTTAAATTTAAGAGCATATTGACACACAAACAACCTTTTCTGGCTATGTATAGAAGGAAAAAAACAATTTCCAGAAAAATATTATTTTATATTTTAAATATAATTTACATTATAGAAATAAAACAATATGTTCTAAAATTTATAGGAGAGGTACAAGCCCTGGAATACTGAAATACCTTGAAAAAGTAGAATAAAATAGGAGGAATCACTGAACCCAATATTAAGGCTTTCCATATAGCTACTGTAACCAAGACATTATAGTATGGGCAGAGGGATAAGACATATAGATTGATAGAATGGATAAAGATTTCAGAAATAGACCTACACAAATATTCCCTACTGTCTCTGACAAAGGTGCAGAAGGAATCTAATGGAGAAAGAATAGCCTTTCAACAAATGGTGCTGGAAAAATTGGATATCCATAGACAAAAATAATGAAGTGACCTAAACTTCACACCTTATACAAAAATGAACTCAAATGGATCATGGATGTAAATGTGAATGTAAAACTCTAAGACTTTTATTGGGGTGGGGGACAGAAAAATCTTTGGGATCTGCGGCTAGGCAAAGAGTTTGACACCAAAAGCATGACACATAAAAGGAAAATTTAATAAGTCTTCCCCATATACAATAAAGGAATAGTATCTGGAATACATGAAGAACCCTCAAGCTAAACAGTAAAACAACAAAAAAATCCAGTTAGAAAATATATAAAGGCATGTCACAGAGGATGATAAACAGATGGCAAATAAGCACATAAAAGATGTTCAACCTCATTATCAGCCATTAGGGAACTGCAAACTCAAACCTCAATGTCTATATATATATATATATATATATATATATATATATATATATATATATATATCAGAATAGTAAAATAAAAAATAGTGACAACACTAAATGTTGACAAGGATGAAGGGGGTCACTCATTGGTGGGAATGTAAAATGATACAGGTACTTTTGAAAAACAGGTTGGTAATTTCTTATAAAAAAGTAAACATGCAATTACCATAAGACCCATAAATTGCATATTTGGCATTAATCTCAGAGAAATGAGAAATGTGTTCACATAAAAACTTGTACATGAATGTTCACAGCAGCTTTATTTGTAATAACCCCAAATGAGAAACAACACAGATGTCCTTCAACCAGGTGAATGGTTAAACTGTGGTACATCCATACCAAAAGTGAACTATTGATACATGCTTAGATGGATCTCTAGAGAATTATGCTGAGAAAAAGCCAATCCCCAAAGTTTGCACAATGTGATCTATTTTTATGACATTCTTAAAATGACAAAGTTATGGAAATGGAGAACAGACTCATGGTTACTATAGGTTAAGGAGGGAGTGGGGGTGAAGGGGGGCAGGTAAGAGGGAAGTGGGAGTGGTTATAAAATGATACCAGGAAGGATCCTGTTCTGTGTCTTGACTGCAGTGGTAGAATCATGAATCTACCCCTGTGATAAAACTGTATAGAAAATACACACACACACACACACACACACACACACACACACACACGAGTACAAGTAAAACAAAAGAAATACGAACAAGAGGGATGGATTATCTCAATGTTAATATTCTGGTTGTGATATTGTACTATAGTTTTATAAGATGTTACCACTTGGGAAAAATGGGTAAATTGTATAGAGGGCCATTTGCATTATTTCATATAACTGTGTGTGAATCTATAATTATGTCAAAATAAAAAAAAATGTTTAACTTGAAAAATGGTCTTCCCAACTCTGCTTTAACCATACTATGGCTGTTCCACATGTTGAGAGGGTAGACTCTAAAGAAAGTTACAGATCCATGGACCAAGAGTGAGAGTGCTCTGCTTCCACTGTCAGCTGTGTCTGAATTGCACATGATTCCCCAACTGCTCAACTACATAGTCAGTGCCATCACCATGACACTTGTAGTATTTTTTGTTTTATAAATTACAATTCTGTCCTTCAGCTACTCAAAGCTCTACTGCACCTTCAGAATCAAGCAATCTGGAGAAAAATAAACAGGAAGACTATTGGAACAGCTCTACATGTCTCTGTCCCATTCTTAGTTTGACACACATTCATTGAGTGCTTACTATATAGCAGGCTCTGGGCAAGGCTCAGAGGACTGAGATAGACATGGATGGAAATCACCTCCTGGGAGCTAAAATACAAACACATTACTATAATGTATTCACTGGTATGAATGCTGTAATAATGGTGTAGAAATAAATGCTGTATAAAAAACAGGTATTTTTTTTTTCCCAGAAGTAAACGAATCCTGACTGATGTGGTAGGGCCTGAGATGGGGTAGCAAGGCATTCCTCTGAGAGGAGTGGTATAAGCATCGATGGGCATGGGAGACGGTAACCAAGACACAGAATAGAGACAGAGGGATAGGGCACAGAGAGGCAGGAAAGAGCCAAGTGGAGGTGGGGACAGATGATGAACTATGCTTGGCCTTTCAGCAGCTAGCTGCTTAATCAGAACTCTACTTAGAAAGATTAGTTTGTTTTGTGGGATGGAAGAAGAATTAGTGTAGGAAAGATGAGAAGTCATCAGGTCACTTGGGAAACCTCTGCTGATTACAGAGCAGAGGGAACTGTGGCGCCTATCAACTGAGATAGAGACTATCAAGAAATGTCTTATTTCGTGATCAATTTGGTTTTATACATTTTGAATTGAAGATATCTCTGGATGTGAGGTACCCCAGAGGGGTATTTTCACTAAGGTGAGATCATTTTGCATTCTATTGCAAGGCGTGCAGTTACTGAGGCCTCAAAGAAATGCTATGATGTGGCTTTATCTACAAGGGAATCTATAGAATGTCCCCTAAAGATACCTGTGCTATGAGGCCCTAACACAGAAAGGGAACAGCTGAAGGAGAATTTAAAGGTGAGTGTGAATGGATACATCTCATGATTGTGGACAGGTGAGAAGAGGGAAGGATGCAGTGTCTCTTCTGTGCTTCTCCATTAGAATCTATTGTATGACAGGCACATCCTACCAAGTTATCCCATCTCTTTGATAAGACATTGCTAAAGATCTTAATCAGTTGTTTAAACCACAGCTGCTTATTTTCAAGGGTACGGGGTAGACTACTAGTTGTCTATCTAACATCCTCTCCTCTTTCCCATCAGGGTAAGACTCATTGATGTAAGAGCAACTCCTTTTGCTAGTTATAGAACTAATGATTAAATATAAGTCAATGACATAAGTAGATATTTGGCAGGGACTTTTAGAGGATTTCCCTACACATCTTTAGGAAAAATTTCCAGGAAGCGAGTATTTATCTACCCCAGTGGATAGCTTCTGACAGGCTTTCCATGAACTCAAGAGGATCCACTCTTAAGATGTAGTGAATGAAATCAACACTGTAGATGCTAGAGCAAACAGATGGAAAGACCCTTGATTTTTGTTGACATAACTGAGTTCCTGAATCAAACAACCTGAAACCCTGTCGTGCAGTGGGACTAGGAGTTCTCATGGTAATAAATTAATTCATTCTTAAGTTTGACTTGCAGCTAAAAGCTTTTCCACTTACACAAGGGATACTCAGCTGCCTTTCCCCAAATTCTGTCCTTAAGGGCACTTTATGTCTATGAATTGAAGATAGAGGAATTTTCCAATCCTTATTTACCTAATTTTTTGACTTCTCCTTTTTAATTGGATTTCTTTTTACTTGAATTTTCAAATTTCCTTTTATCATTTTGAAATGGAAGGTCCAATGTCTACCTGTGTTACTGAGGATATAATTCTTTTTCTAAAGTACTTAATGAGAAGCTGGTAGTCTTAACTACAGCTGTGAGTAAGGCTGCTCTTCATAGAAGAGCTTTGTAAGAATCTGCTTGGTTCAAGTTCCATGCCAAGCACTTGTATTTGTAATCACATTTAACTCCCACCATGGCCTTGTGGGGGAGCTATTTGTTGTATCATACAGGGCTGCTTGGTGGTGCAGTGGGGCGATGTGATTTGTTCTGACCAAAGAGTTGTGAGCGGAAGTCATGTATGCCACATTCAGACTTAGGCCATTTATTTGTAGGTGCAGGACCCTCCAGAGCTCCCTTTCCATCAGCCACAGTATTCACATGTGTGAGATGGTGAGTGCTCCACCACCTTGTGGGTTGAAGTTAGGAAGCATGAAGTAGAGCTGCCAGCTGACCCACATTGGATAGGCATTGACAGCAAGAATCAAATCTTTACTGCTGTAAGTAACTAAGATTTGGGGTTTGGTGATTACAGCAGCCATAATCTGGTTTATTCTGACTCATACAACTATTAGGGTCATTTTTATATATAAGGAAACTGACACCCAGAGAGGTTCAATATTTGTCTGAAGTCACAAGTAAATAGTGGTGCTGAAATAAAACTCACATTATTCTGGAATAAAGCCCATGCCTTTCTCTCTTAATCATGATGCCTCCCTAAGAAACTAGAAAATCAAGGAGAATGAATGGCTTTCAAGACTGTATCATAAAGATTTTGAGAAATTAAAAAAGTGAGAAATTCTTTTATTCTGATTGGAAGA
Source organism: Eidolon dupreanum (assembly GCA_028627145.1). Taxonomy (NCBI): domain Eukaryota; kingdom Metazoa; phylum Chordata; class Mammalia; order Chiroptera; family Pteropodidae; genus Eidolon; species Eidolon dupreanum. Next base: position 54,124,022 of record CM053506.1, on the reverse strand, counting down.
TTCTCTGAACATTGCTTATTAATGTTCTTAGTTCATATCAAATAAATCTTCACCATAACTTTCTGCACTGCATACAAAGACACCTTGCTAAGAGGAAAATAAAACACATGCACTCTCTTTAAAAAATTTTCTTTGATAGCTAATCCTATAGGATAGCATTGAAATTATTTAGCATAGTAGGCAAAATGCTCCAGGATCTGGTACAACTCAGTTCTCCAATTCCAGTTCCATCTCTTTGACCATCCCTCAAACTCTTTCTCATGTAGTCATATGGAGCTCCTAGAATATGCTATACTCATTAATTATCCTTCCTATGCTGCTCTGTGCCTGACACACCCATATAGCACACTCTCCTTTTTTCAATTACACCTACTTATGTTTTAAGAGTCACCTCCTCTGGCAAGCCAGCAGCACAGGTGATCACCCACCCATAGCCTATGAGGGTTTAGAGGGTTAGGAGGCTAAGAATAGAAAATCTTTCTGAAAAGAGTTGTTGGAAACCTATGGCATTTCCTTTTCCATACCTGTTTCTCCTTGGGGAAGAAAGGTGAGAGAGAGGGTGGTGCCTCTCCTTTGCTTCCGCTCACACGAGAAGGACTTTAAGAGAATAATTCATAAGGCTTGATGTGTATTTCCTGTAACTTGAGGAGACACAAGGCTTGGTGTCTGACCCATGCCTGAGCAATCTAAAGGTGAGAGGTGGTGGCTGAAACAACATGCCTAGCGGGAGAGCAGATAAAGAGGACTGGCCCAGGAGTGAACTGCTAACGCCTTGGTAGGGCAAGGATCTGCAAACCCTTCTTTTAGCCATGTGGACCTACAAATGGGGCACAGCCTGGAGCCACTGTAAAACAAGCAGGGATGATACAGAACCAGAGCCTCAGCTCACACAGAGGGTGCATTGGCAAGAATCACAAAAAGGTACCTTCTGTGGCTGATGAATTACATGAAGGTGGCCCTTCTTCCCTTTGAGCAGCCCTTCATTTAGATACAAAATCAAGTGTGTATTTTGGCCTCTGCTTACCCTTTATTCATGGCACCAACTACATAAATACATTGGTATCCTGGGGTAGGCCCATGGAAGGCAGTAGTAGAAGGATGGTATGGTAAACAGCTGGCCAGAGGCAATATCACCCAGGCAGTAGAGTTGCACTTGGACATATCTCACAGAGGAATTCTTAGGAAAACCACAAGATACTTTCTCAGGACACCTGCCAGCTCAAAAAATCTGCTGTGCCCAGAGGGCTCAGTGCTGATTCCAGTTGCAGAGGAATCAGATGCTGAGTCTGGAGAGTAGGATGTGAATGTGAAACCAGTGAGGAAAGAGAAACGGATGTGCCCATTTCCCATGTCTGTTTTCACCCTAAGCAGTCCTGTTCTCAGGCAGAGAGAACCTAACACTTAGGTAAGAGGACAGAGGGAGTCTTATAGTGAAACAGGATTTTTTCTGGATGTTTGAAGTTATGGGCCTGCCCAAGATTTTATATGCAAGAGCCTTGGGGAAAAATTCATCTGGGCATTGAGTTTGAATGGCGTTGGAAATAAACTAAAAAGTTGACTTCAGCATGCACCCTATTCTGTTCAGCTAATAAGATGTAATGTGATGGTGACATTGGTATTCTCACTGTAAAGCACAAGGTTTGGCACAGACCAACTTGTAATACATAAGAATTGAAAGGCACACATACAGTGCCTCTCTTAGAATTTGGCAGTGTTTGCAGTTCATTTTTTGCCACATCATTATTTTACTGTTAATAAGTAGAGCTCAAAGTGAAAGGCACAACATTTATTACAAGAGTTTAAGGCAGGCTCACCTGCCAACTTAGCAGCTCTCCCATTAAAGCCTAAGGATTCTCTCTATTTTGTTGTGTGAATGTAAATAGGCTGGTTGAAGCTCTGCAAATGGATGAGCGGCCAACTAATAGGTCAATCAATTAATATTTGTTGGGCATCTACCATGTACCAGGCTCAGGGATCAAACAGCTGGGAATTCACAATGAGGTAAGTGCTCTTTGAATACATAGTTTTCAGCCTCCACTTGGATTTTTAGTAGAATTGTACTTTCCACAATTTATTTTTATAAAGTCTTTTATGTGAAGTCTCTCAAAGCTGAGCAGAGAGAAGGAAACACAGAAAAGGCTTTCACAGCTTCCTCCAAGCTCATGATCCTCATAGACTCACACTTGGTGGTGGTGGGTGTGAAGAACATCGTCTAAAAACAAACCAGGCTGCAAAGTTGAGGTCTGTACTATAGTGGATCCTGTGGAAGTACAGTCAAACTGAAATAATTTTTTTTTTCTGTCAGTGTTCCTTATTCTTAGTTATCGTCCCATCTCTGGTCCCAAGCCAGGTTTGAAAAACTCTGAACTTGAGCATGGGCATTGTGAAAAAATGACTTTGGATCCTGAGGTGTGAACTGTTCACTGGGGTTTGGGAGGCTCTTATGGGTCTTTTCTGATTGTGTCTGGAGACCCATGACTTGGGATAAAGGGCCATTTTGGCAGTAAATTCTTATACTTGAAAGGGACAGATGGGTCTTACCTCAGCAGGGAGCAGACATTTGTCTGGCCCTCTGGGTCCAACCATAGGAAGTCTGGGTGCCTAGACCAGGGGAAGAGATGCAAACTGTGAAATTCCAGAATCAGCATTACCTCTCTGTGCTAGCCACTGCTGCTTCTTCATTTGAGCTTTCCTGAGGATCTTCAGTGAGCATAGGGCTAAGCAGGACATGAGGAGGTAATGTCTGCAGGGGCAGCATGGAGGGGACAACTGACAAACTCTTCAGTCAGGCTATAAAGGGGACCTAGGGGGATGTACTAGGGGAGGCAGAGCTGATGTGTGAGCTGGGGGACCAGAGCAGGACTAGGCCTGCACTAAGGAGCAAGGGTCTGGGGTTATGTGATGTTGACCCCAGTCTTGTGAGATTGAGTCTTAGGGCCAGGAGGAAAGGAAACATTAGCTACATGGTCATCTGGATTCTGCTTTTGGAATAACTGTCGTGTGCATGAATATGTCTGGCCTGATTTGTGGAGGGTATCCAGCCTTACTCACAACAGGAAAGACCATGACTATAGCAGGTCCTCTGCTCAGAGGGAGACAATGAGAGAAACAGTGAGCACAAAAACTCTGGGAGAGACACAACCCTAGGGTATGTGTGGATCTAATTTCCTGGAAAGGAAAACAGCATTTATTGTAAGATATGGTGCTGGATGCTACTATCATTTGTCTCATTAAAGACTCACAACCCTATATCCCCTTTTTAAAAAAAGAAACTGAGGCAGAAGTTGCAAAGTAACTTACCGGAGGTCACCAGCTATTCAGTAGTAGAGCAGGGTCTTTAGTCCAGGCCTGCAAGACTCTTGGTAATTGGTGAGAGGACAAGGATTTGAAATGACCTCCAAAGAGAGGCAGAAACCTTGAGAAAATACTAAACTTTACAGTTCTTTGAATTTTTCACTAGTAAAAAGAAAAGCAGCTGAAAAGAATCTTCTAGGTCAGTGGCTTCTGGGAGAATTGTGGGGTTTATCAGGAAGTTGGGAGAGATAAGATAGGCACTGCAGCACTCATCATGGACCAGCAGTAGATTCCACCTCAGGGTCCACTCTTATCAAATATTTAATCCTCATTCAGGGATTTCCTGATGCTGTGGGTGTAAATCCTTTCCTCTCTGTGTCCCCATCTATGGAGGGATACAACAATATATATAACATTTGGATTTATTCATGCTGCTCATGTTTGAGAAATGCTCTGTTAGACATGATGAGAAAAAAAGACACATCAGACATGGGGGTCTGTCTTTAAGGGGCACTTGTATAACTCATTTACAGGGTGCCTAGGCTGCTGAAAGAAGGTTAGGCCTCTGATGGAGAGAAAGCAACTACCCTCAGTGACTTAGAGAGCAGGAAGCTGATCCCTCCAGGACTGAACAGAATGACTATTTTTGCTCAGTCCCATTTCAACTCAAGGATATGCCTCTCCTTGGACCAACACCGAGGACTGTGAGCCAAGTAAGGCAGGTCCTGTCATGCTTGAAGGGAAATGGATCCACCAGAGTGGCTATGGTCAGGACCAAATAGAGGTGTGCTAACCAAGATAAAAAGATTCTAGCTTCATGTAATTGAGGAATGTCTACATCCTGAATTCCCCTTATACTAACCATCCTAGCCAAAACTCTCAACTGACCTAGCAGCCAACTGATCTCAACTTCTGACACAGGTTAACAACTCCTTCTGCGATAGTCTACCCTGAACTAAGTGCCCAAACACTTTATTTGCCCTGCTCTGACATTATAAACCCACCTCCAAACCTGACCCTTCTGTGACTCAGTGTGATCTCAGGGCAGGTATGAACCAGGCGGCCACCCCCAGGGAGCACAGTTTTCAGTAGTTCAGGATGTTGGCATGGTGCAGAACACTGCTGACGTTAGGAGCCTAGCTTACGAGAGGGGCATGTACAGGGCAATGGACAGCCACTGCAGAGAATCTACCTCTGGTACACCGTAAGCGCTGCAGAGCTTGGGAGGGCTAGGTGGGGCCAGACTGGCAGAAGGCAATCGCACAGAGGAGGTTCTTGTGCGCAGGCTCGTGGGAGCTACTAGGATTGGACCACACCGATCCCACAGGGCTGGTTGGGCTCCCGCGAGAACCCAACTGGCAAGGAGGTGTTGGGATGGGCTGGGGCGGTTGGGGGCAGGCCAGGTGGGGCAAGACCAGGTGAGGAAGTTGGCGGGGGCCCTTGTGGACTGGGGTAGGGCAGAGGGAGGTGGTTTCGCTGCGGAATGAGAGGGTGGAGTTGGGCCCACCCAGTAGTCCCGGTAGGAAGTTGCCATTGATGCCCAGAGGCCCCAGACATCAAGGAGGCCTGCGTGGGCTGGATCCCGGCGGGCTCTGGTCAGCGTGAGGCCAGAGTCTAAATGCCTGGGGCGGGGAGGGGTGGTAATGGGGAACATTCAGCCTACATAGTGTGATGCCTGGCTGTACTGTGACACCTGTTGTGGTTCCCGTGTGTGACAGGTTTGGGATAGTAAATACTTTGTCTCTGTGTAAAGAAAGGTCTTGAACTCGCGATGAAGAGCATGGAACTGATATGATTGGTAAGAAGCCATAATCAGTTACTAAGTTGTGGTCTGCACTAGCGCTGGCTGGGGACTTTTGGAGGCCAAGAACTCCATTCTCCAGGTCCAGTGAAGGTTGAGGGGCTTAGAGAGAAGTAGGGCATTAATTTAGTTAATTCAACAGCTATTTTGAACACCTGTGTGCCAGGTACTGCTCTGGAAGTTAGAAATATCAATAAACAAGATAGACAAGGTCCCTGACTTTTTGGAAAGGGTGAAATAAAGAATTATGTTTTGAATATATTAGGATTGAGATGCCTAGTAGATTCCCCCCCTCCCAATATACAACATAGCAGTATAGTTGGGAAAAAATTTCCAGTGAACTCTGTACCAGCTAGACCCTGCCATTAACATTTAGCTATGCTTGCTTTTTTTTTTTTCATATATCTATTCATCTCTCCATCACTTGGCAGATTTCCTTTATTAATGTGGTAAAATATAGGTAACATAAATCACCTAGTATATATTTAAGTTGAGATGTCAAATAGGCCATTGGAAATTTAAGTCTGAAGTCCTAGGGCATGTCAGGGCTAGAATTTATCTTTGGAATCATCACCATATAGATGGTATTTAAACTAAGGGACAGGATGAAACCATCTAGGTTGAGAGAATATGCAAAAAAGAGGAGGGGAAGACAAAAACAGGGAAGGTGATGGCCAACTGTGGTGAATGCTACTGTGTAAGATGGATTTGGCAGGAGGATTTTAATCATTTTAATAAGAACAACTTTAGTTGAGTAGAGGGCCTCAAGGTCAAGGGAGATTTTTTTTAAGATAGAAAAAATATGTTTATGTGCCAGTGGGATGGAGCTCATAGAAAGAGAGGCATGATGCAGGTGAGGGAGGGGAACATTGCAGGGGGAAGTCCTTGAATACCTCAGAGTACCTGTGAAACCGCAGAGCAGGTGGGTAGTGGGCTTTGAAATGAACAGAAACACATATTCATTGTTACTGGAGGGGACGCCAAGACAATGGGTGCAGATGCAGGTAGTGGTAGAGGCACCATTTATCTTTGAAGATAGCAATTGGCTGAGAGTAAGAGAAGTAAAGTTGAGGAGAAGAGATGTTAGAACTTGTAGGAGAAACATATGACAGTCCTTCTGGAGAGTAGGACAGTGTGAACTAACTAGGAAAATGAAATTGGATTGTTAGGCAGTGTTGACTACCAGTTTGAGATGAACTTAGAGTGAAGTTCATCAGTGGGGTTGTGCAGTTTTCTGTGGGAATGTTCAACCTTGGAAGGGTGTTGTGAGGATTAGATGAGATAATGCATGGATAATGTTTAATACAGTGAGAAATACATGATGAATGTTACCTAGTTTTGTTTGAGTTCTCATTTTGTTTTTCTTTTGTTTATATAAATGTGACTGAGGAGGGCTGACATTTACCACCTGATGGGATCATCTCCTGTCTCCTCCAATCAAACCAGAATCCACTGAAGTTTGCAGCTACTTGGAGTCTGGCTCCTGGTGTAGTTGCATTTATAAAGGTTGAAAGTTGAGAGTATTTGCTAAAAGAAACTATAGCAAATAGCGCTCTCCATTGTCAGACTAATTCATAGTCTTGGACTGGATAGACTGTGGGTTTTTTAAAGTGGCAGTTCAAAAGTTTTTGTTACCTTTTATTACTGTATTTCACATTGGATCTGCTGTACTGGGAATCTACAGAATCTACAGTTTTGAAATCACCCAGGGAAATTTTCCGTTAAATAGGTTGTCATTTCTCCCTTACCACTTGGGCTGTATTATGATACAAATAGGAATGGTTGACATTGACAGCTCTTAAAAAGGGCCAAGCACTATTCTAAATACATCACATACATGTTCTTCTTTAATCCCTGCTTTGACTACATGAGGCAAGTACTATTATTACCTTTATTTTTCAGATGCAAAAATAGGCTCAGAGAAGTAACTTGCTCAAGGTACACATAATTTGATTTCAAGTTTCTGCTGCAGACTTTAACTTTTTAAAGGACTGCTTGGCTAACATCTACAATGTAGTGGAGTAAAGGTGACAGACTGAAGCAGATTGCTTGAGTTCAAAAACTGCCATTATGTGACTCTGAGCTAGTCATTTAACCTCTATGTGCCTTTGTTTCTTACTCCATGAAATGGGAATAATAATAGTCTTTCTTGATAGGGTTATTGTGAGGATCACGTGAATTAATATATTTAATAAGCTTAAAATAGTGCCTGGTTGCTTAAATGCTGTTACCATCTGCTTGGTCATGCAACTATGGTGGTATGTGTGCTAATTGACTTATAATCATTCTTTAAGTGTTCTACTACTCTGTCTTGGTAGAGTTTAAACATTGCAGGTCATTCTGCTAATACGCCAAACTCAGGCATCACCTGATTTCTTTGATTTTATTGTCTCTGAGGGAAGCAAACATAGCAGTTTGCTTCTAGGTGCAGAAAACAACTCAAACTTTATTTAGACACATCTGACCAATGAAGCTTCATTTCACTAGCCCTGGCTTTGCATACTACTTAAAGGGAAATTAGGTTTGGGGAGCAATGTGATTCCATTTTGCCTTTCCCAAATCGACAGCTTATTGGAGGGATTTGATTAGGAAGGCCAATGGACTATCTAGCTGGTCATGGCATATGGTAAATATTGTGGGTCAGTGGGCCACACATGAAAGTGTTCTGAAAAGATCAGTAAGATTTAGACTGATTGTAATGCATTGCATCAGTTACTAAAAGCAAGTGGGCAAGCTTGGCATGGGAGGCCAGTGAAAGTTCACAAAAGGGAGAGTAAATGCATGATATAAAGTAGTGGTTCCAAATGGGTATGCATCAGAATCACTAGGGGAGAGTTTTATGAAGCTTTGCAAAATACAATCTCTATGTCCATAGATTCTGAATCAATAAGTCATGACAGAGTTCTGGAATCAGTCTATTTTTTAAGAGCTCCCATGTGAATTGGATGTGCAGTTAACATGGGCTTTCAGTGCAGATCAATGTTTTTCAGCTGTGTTTGAGAATCACTGTTCGATTACCTTGATTCAATTGACCAGGGCAAGGTCTGGACATTTTGTATTGGTATTTTTTTAAAAAAGCTTCTTAGGTGATTCTAACCTGCAGCCAGGTTTGAGAATCTTTGGTCTAAATAATCAGCAAGATTTTTCTCCACAGTTTAGTTCCTCCTAGATTTAAAATAGATTGAGCTACAGGCAGCATCTTACCAAGAATGTGAAAAAAAAAGCATTTTTAAACTTCCTTGATCAAATGTTCAATTTAATAATCAGGTAATCAATGAAAGATGAATCAATGATAGAATTAGCATTTATCATATCAAGCAATGAAGATTTCATCAAGTTTGCCCTGAGGAGGAGGAATAAGATTTACTGAGAGCTTTATCTGTAATCTCAATCTTCTAGCAACCCAGAGGTGTGTATTATTCCTATTTGTAGTTGAGAATTTGAGGGCTAAGGGAAATTAAGTAGCTTGCCCAAGATTACACCCAGATGTGCAAGCTTCAAAGCCTAGGTTCCATTTCCTCAGTGGTTCTCACCCTAGACTACACAGTTGGATCACCTGAGGAACTTTAATGATCAGTTTTGGGTCTTATTTTTAGAGATCCTGATTTCATTGGTTTCATGTGGCCTGAAATTGGGATTTTTTTTTTTTTTTTTTTGCACAGCTCTCTAGTGTGCGGGCTCCTGGTGGTCGAAATTCATTTTCTTTTACACCAGCAGTTTGTCCCTGTATGGACTACTGTGTCTGGGTTCCTTGTATCCATCCATTTACTTATCTTAGTGTCCTTTCTTTTTGTTCTTCCTGCCTTTCAATATGCATCGAGTGCTTACTTTGTGCCATTCTTGGTGCTGAGGTGACACAGTATTGATAAGAGACCAAGTCACTAGCCTCATGATACTTACATTGAAGGAGATACACAGTAAACATGTGAGCAGATACACAATGACTTACAAATACAAGTGAACTTTAAGGTAATGAAAAGTGCTTTTAAGAAAAATAAAATAAGGTAATGAGTAGGGTGATCCTAAAGCAATGCATTAGTATTCCAGTTGTTCCACATCCTCCCCAGAACCACTTTGCATTGTTTTGTGTGTGTGTATGTTTCTTTTTCTTTTTATTTATTTATTTATTTGATTAAGTTTATTGGGGTAACATTGGTTAACACAATTATATAATTTTCAGGTGTACATTATAATTTGACATCTGTATATTCTATTGTGTGTTTACCACCCAAAGTCCAGTTGCCTTCAGCTACCAAGTGGGTCCCCTTTACCCACTTCACCCTCCCCTACCCCCTAATTTGACCTCCTTTAACCATCTACTTCCCCCCTCCTCCTCCATCCCTTACCCTCTGGTAACCACTGGTTTATAGTCCATGTCCATGAGTCTCTGTTTGTTTGTCCTGTTCATTTGTTGCTTTTAGCTTTATATCCCACATATACGTGATAGCATGTGATTTTCAACTTTTTCAGTCTGGCTTATTTTGCTTAGCATGATTAACTCAAGATCCATCCATGTCACAAATGGCAGTTTATCATCTCTTCTTATGGCTGAGTAATATTCCATTGTATATATGTGCCACAGCTTCTTTATCCAGTCATTTATCGTAGGACACTTTGGTTGCTTCCATGTTCCACTGTGAATAATGCCGCTGTGAACATTGGTGTACAAATATCTTTTTTGGATATGAATTTTCAAGTCTTTGGGGTAAATACCCAGTGGAGGGATTGCTGGATCATATGGTAGATCAATTGTTAGTTTTTCAAGGCACTTCCATACTGTTTTCCATAGTGGCTGTACCAATTTGCAGTCTCACCAGCACTATATGAGGGTTCCTTTTTCTCCACATTTTCTCCAACATTTATTATTACTTGTTTATTGATTATAGCTATTCTAACATGTGTGAGATGGTATCTCATTTGCATTTCCCTAATAGCTAGTAATGTTGAGCATCTTTTCATATGTTTGTTGGCCATTTCTATATCTTCTTGGGAGAAGTTTCTGTTCAGGTCTTCTGCCCATTTCTTGATTGGATCGTTTGATTTTTTGTTGTCATTGAGTTGTATAAGTTCTTTGTATATTCTGTATATTAGACCCTTATCAGAGGCATTCCTTGCAAATATATTTTCCAATTCAAATGGTTGTCTCTTTAGCTTGTTGATTGTTTCTTTTGCTGTGTAGAACCTTTTTAGTTTGGTGTAATTCCCATTCGTTTATTTTTGCTTTTACTTTCCTTGCCTTTGAGGTCAAATTCATAAAATCTTCCTTAAGTCCAAGGTCCATGAGTTTAGTTCCTATGTTTTCTTCTATGCAATTTATTGTTTTAGGTCTTATATTCAGGTCCTGAATACATTTTGAGTTAATTTTGGTGTGTGGTGATAGCCAATAGTCTAGTTTCCTTCTTTTGCATGTGGCTTTCCTGTTTTCCCAGCACCATTTATTGAAGAGGCTTTCTCTTCTCCACTGTATGTTTTTAGCTCTGTTTTTATATAATTTACATTTGTAGACTTTATAGACTGTCTAGGTTTCAATACACATTTGCTGATGGTGAATTTTATAATCTTACATTATTACTAATTTACTACAATAATTGTAACTCATAAATTGAATTGAATGTTAGGTTAATATTATACTCTTTTGTATATTTGTTTTAAGATATATTAGATAACATGTAAGGGAAGAAAAAATTCATCCAGTTTGTTTTTTGTGTTTCTATAGAGTTAACTCAAACTCACTGCACTAACAAATGCCAGAAATGGGCATGCATCTCTGATCAAACTTGTTTGTTGACTAGTTTGGGAGATTTGAAACTGGTGACTGTTGGTATGGATTAATATGGATTTCATTTTATTCACCTGTATACTAGAGAGAGCTAATGTGTGTGTGTGTGTGTGTGTGTGTGTGTGTGCACACGCCCGTGTTTGTTTATATAAAAAGGATAAATTTTTGGGCACAGGGCCATTCACAAGTTTATTTGGTGGAATGCAACATACAGCCTATTTACGTGGTATTTAATAAGTAAGAGTATCTGCCTTCAGTTATCAAGGAGCATCTTGAAATTATATGACAAAATTTCTAGAGGAAATTAATTTTAATTATCTTTAAGTAAGATTGTACCATTTTAAATATTTTCAATCACATATTTGAGAGGCAGAAGCTTGGGTGTCATTCTTACTTAACAGTGAAGTCTTCATCTTCCCAGGTCTGCTTCCAAGGGAGGCTCATCACTTAAGTCTATTATCTCAGTACCAGTCACACCCTCCACAGGAGCTGGAGGGAAAACTTTATTTACAACAGTCCTTTAATTACTACCTCTGTCCTTCTTTTAAAACGACATTTTTCCCCTCCATCAGAGTAGAATTTTCAGTAATTAAAAACATGACTCATTAAAATTTGAAATGAAAGTCTGTTAAAGATTTTATTCAATTTATTAATTAATGAAGGAACCAGGAAGGTGGCAAAGGTAGTTAAGAGAACATTTCTAGGTTTTTATAGACAGTTTGAACCAATGAATGCTAGGTTAAATTTTTAAAGTCTGGTTAATATGTGACAAGACAATAAATTATAATCTTTGGTGTTATCTTTTCTGTTAGAAATTATTTGTATCACTATTGGACAAAAATATATAGGTTAACATGTAATTTATTAAGTCTAGGACTTTTAATCTGTAGTAAACAATTATTTGAACAAAGTACAGTACATAATTAAATAATTATGTATAATCTACATACTTAATCCTTGGGAGGGCCTGTTAAGCATCATACTCATATAAAGATGAAAAGATGTGTCACCTACCTTTTTGCCTTACTTTCATGTTTTAAATAATCTTAACATCCCATACTTAAAAATTTTTAAATATATATGTTTTAAAACATTAACTTTTAGGTTCAGATTACAATAACCTCATTTCATTTTCATGTAGCTAATTGAAAGGTCACCGGACAAAATATACTCTAGGTTTTAACCAATGGAAGCAATGCAACCTGATTTTACAGCCTATATGGAAAAGATTTGAAGAGAAAAAAATGCTTGTCCTATGTGAGCACTTTTTATAGATTAAATGTGAACCTTTTGAAGACAGACTCTGTAGTTAATTCTTATTCATTCAGTGTTGTATTCCAAGTACCTATTTCAGCATGAGTATGGCATTGTCACTGAGTGATAATGACTGAATAAATGAGTAATAACATGTCAAAGCTGTGAAAACTCCAGTTGTCTAATAGAAAATTCTTTTCATTGTGTGTTTGATCAGGTGAATAAAAATTGTGTGCTGGCCCGAGGATACTAATTAGATCTTCTGCCTGACTCAGGACACAAGGCTCAGTACTTGCAGAAGCCTTTAGCCATCTTATCTGGGCATGGTGACAACATGTCTTCACCAAGAAAGGCTTTAGCAGAATCTGGTAGGTTCTCTTGCATCGCACACTTGGGGTGTGTGGGGAGCAGAAAGAACCAAAGCAGTGCTTCTCAGACTGTAAATATGCATGGAAACCCCCTGTAGATATGTTAACCTGAAGATTTTGATTCACTGAGTCTGTGGTGGGGCCTAAGACTCTGCATTTCTTAGAGTAGCAAGGATTAGACTCTTGTGTTTTATTTTCTCTTTCCAAATAACATTTTTTAAATTGTAAATATAATATATATTATTGAAGAAAATTTGGGAAGTACAGAAGAGCACAAAAACACATAAAAGAAAGTTTTGGGTACATAATACTAATGCAGTTTTTTAAAATTAGATTTATTGGGGTGACATTAGCTAATAAAATTATATAGGTTTCAAGTGTACAATTCAGTAATGTATCATCTATAAATTACATTGTGTGCTCACCACCCCAAATCAGATCTTTTTCTGTCACCATATGTTTGACCCTCTTTACCCTTATCTATCTACCCTTTTCCTCTGGTAACCACTAAACTGTTGTCTGTGTCTGTGAGTTTTTCTTTGTCTTGTTCATTTGTTGCTTTCAATTTTATATCTCACATAAGTGAAATCATAGAGTTTCAGCCCTTTCCATCTGACTTATTTCACCTACTATGATTATCTCAAGATCCATCCATGTTGTTACAAATGGCAGTATTTCATCTCTTCTTATGGCTGAGTAATATTCCATTGTAAATATGTACCACACCATATTTATTATTATCCAGTCATCTATCAAAGGACACTTTGGTTGTTTCCATGTCTTGGCCACCATGAATAATTCTGCAGTGAACACTGGGGTGCATCTTTTTTTTTTAATTTAATTTTATTAGTTTCAAGTATACAGTATATTGGTTAGACATTGATATAGTTTATAAAATGATCCCCCTAATTGCTCTTTTTTTCCTCTGGTTCTCCACCTAACCATTACATTAATGCTAACTACATTCCCTATGTTGTGCTCCTCATCCCTATGACCATCTATCAACTACTAATTTGTACTTCTTTAACCCTTCACTCCATTCTCCCAGTCCCCTTACCCCTTTCTCCTCTGGCCATTACCAAATTGTCCTCTATATTCGTGAGTCTATTTTGATTAGTTTGTTCTTTTTTGTTTTTTAGATTTCGCTGATAAGTGAAATATATGGTATTTATCTTTCTTTGTCTGACTTCTTCACTCAGTATAATAACTTCTAGGTCCATTTATGTTGTTGTAAATGAAATTTCATTTTTTTAATGGTTGAGTAAATTCCATTGTATATATGAGCCATAACTTTTTTTATCCAATTTTCTGTTGATGGGCATTTGGGTTGCTTCCATATCTTGGCTATTGTAAATGGTGCTGCCATGAACATAGGGATGTATAGATCTTTACGAATTATTGTTTTGGTTTTCTTTGGATAAATACCCAGAAGTGCAATTGCTGGGCCAAAAGGTAGATCCGTTTTAAATTTTTTGAGGAAACACCGACCATTTTCCATAGCGGCTATATCAATTTGTCATTCCACCAACAGTGTATGAGAGTCTTTTTTTCTCTGCATCCTAACCAACACTCGTTCTTTGATTTATTGATGATAACCATTCTGACAAGTATGAGGTAAATCTCATTTTTGGTTTTAATTTGCATTTCTTTGATGGGGTGCATCTTTACAAATAAATGTTTTTAATAAATGCAAACTGTCTCCCAGCTGACCCACACTGTCATTGTCTTGTCTCTAACATTAGTAGCTTGCTTTTACTTTTCAACATTTATTTTATATCTTTCCTTATTCCTTCTGTGTTTACCTCAGCTCCTGTTCCATCTTTTACCTTGCCTTTCTTATAATCAGTGTTGCCCCCTACAGGTTTAAGCTAGAACTCTGTGGGGCTGTTTTTCTGGCCTTGTAGCTTCAACTCTGGAAGTCTTTCTGGTCCTATTTTAACTCTGAAAGACCTGGAGGCAGCTTTATTTCTAACTGTGATATTACTTATCCATAAAATGTATGCTGTTTCCAGTTTTTTTCCCCTTTGTGTTATAGATATTACTATTGACAAGTTGTTATATCTATAAATTTTATTCTTTGGTTGAATTTTTTAGGACAAATTCTTAGGATTGGGATCCTTGAGCTAATGGGTCTGAATTTTGTATTACTTTTACTATCTATTGCCATATTGTTTTCCAAAAGAGGCAAAGCATATTACTAGCAGTTTACTAGTTATACTGTAACCTCACCACATTTGGTGTTGTCACAGCAAGAAAAAATGTTACTAATTTAGTTGTTGTGTTAATGATGCCTTGAGCTTCCTTAATTTACGTTTCTCTGATTACTGTCCAGGATTATTTATTTCCTTTTGTGTAACCTGATTTTAAAAAATATCTGTTTGATACTTTTTCCTTTTTGAGCTTATAGTATACTAACCATTCTATCAATTTTCTTGTGATGAAATTATAAATTTTACTGGAGTCTTTTAAAATATAATTTTGACTTGACTTCTTTTCTATTTTTACATCCTAAGCACTCTATTCCTTTATTCTAACTTCTGTGAAAAGGACAAAAACAGAACTTAGAAAGATGGTTGAGGTACCCATTTACTTAAGACATTTGCAAATTATTAGGAAAGTGGCCAAACTGGGTGGATTTCCTTTAAAGAAATTATAATGAAAATAATAATTCTCATATTTTATTGGGAAAATTTTTTAGATTCTAAATATATTTTTCTATATGTAAAAAGTATTATGTTATGGTAATTTGTTCTTTATTGCCACCTAGTGAATAGTCTCTTTTCTTTAGAAAATAGAATGCTTGTAAAATTGAAAAGTTAAATAGAGAGAGGAATGTAAAGTCCAAAATAAGAGGGAGGGAGAGAGGCAGGGAGGG
The DNA here is from genome assembly GCA_028627145.1 of Eidolon dupreanum. Classification (NCBI taxonomy): domain Eukaryota; kingdom Metazoa; phylum Chordata; class Mammalia; order Chiroptera; family Pteropodidae; genus Eidolon; species Eidolon dupreanum. The sequence continues at coordinate 54,108,651 of CM053506.1, read as the reverse complement.
AGGAAAAGAGGGAGGGTAAGAGGGGGAAAGAACCAAGTTACTTAAAGTGAATTAAAATCTTTCACCACAGACACAGTCCAATAATAACTTATTAAAAGCATTTATAGTTTTCATGAAATTCCAGCTGGAATTGTATTCTCTTTTCTGGGCTTCTATAAGGCTTTAATTTTATCTTTATTAGAGTGTTTGTTCGTTTTCCCTTATAATAGTTGTTTTTCTATTTCCCTATTGATATACAAATTCCTTGAGGATAAAGGTTGTCTTTTTTCTCTTTGCTTAAGCAAGCTCAGTACTTTGTATATTGTAGATGTTTAATAAATGTCTGTTGAGTGGGCCATTATCTCAGAGCTGTTCTTAATGGTGGAAGAAAGCAGAGAACAGAAGAGGTACTACTAATCTGTGGTGTCTACAATATATTGTCTTTTAAGAAATGGCATATTAGCAATTTTGACTTATGACCAATTTCTATTACCAAACAGCTGGTTTGTGAATCCTTAGTAAAAAAAAATAGGTGATCTTTAAGAACTGACTGAGTATCACTCAGAACAATAGAGGTTAAACTAACCTCTACGTAGAGTAGTGTAGAGCAGCCGTGGGTCAAGAGGAAGTTCTCTCCTCATCCTGATGGGTAGACACTCTTCTTCCTAGCCACCCTAAGATTAGGATGGCCCAAACCTCTAAACCCCAGGGAATTCTTCACTTGGAGCACCTTGTGGCCCTAAAGCATCCCTTGGAACTCCATTGCAAGGCCAGACAAATAGGTGCTTGAACCTAGCAATGCTTACCAAGATCAGAAATTACCCTCTTAAGATTCTGAAAATAGTGGAATATAGAGGATATTCATTTACTAGTTTAACTGGTTCACTAGTCACTTAGATGTCCCACTGGCAAAGTCTATGTAAAGATTCTCAACTTTCTTTATGTTTCATGTTTTTTTAAAACTTAACCACAATGACCTGAAATTTCTGGTGATCCTATTGCATCACGTCCAATATTCTGAATTATATGGAACCATCTAGGACCTCAGCTAGTTAGCCCAGGGTTAATGCTACTCTGTCAACTCCTTAGTATCTGAGAAGAGAACACAAATATCAGTAAAGTAAATGTCCATGCCAAAACAGACTGTTAGGTTCTGGTTCTTTGTGCTGGCTCACCTTTAGTTCCTCCAGTTAACTCTACTTTTTCATAAGAGATATTTTTTTTCTGACCTTCCCACCTATGTTTCTGAAGGAGGGCCACATTTGTATCTTGTACTTTTTAAGGCTTTATAAGTTCATGTCCACTTCTTAATAAGCCATATGAGAGTATTTAAAGGAGTCACTGGGAAATACTTTTGGTAGTGTGCCCTGTAGTGCCCAGATGCTGAAATAATGTACAGCAGGTAGTAAAATCAGTCCACACATCTTTCATAGTAATTATAGCCTTCATACCTAGTTCTGTACTTTATCTAGAGTCATCTTGACTCTGGCAATTAGTCAAGGAGTCTCAATCCACAAGAAAAATTTCTAGGATACTACACCAAGGACTGCTTCTAGGCCTCAACTAATACACTATTGCTCACCAGTAGAAAGCATCCCATAGGCAACCCAGACCCACTCAACTCCCATAAGATATCTATCACTCAGCTCTTCAAGAAACTTGGAGGCTGCATTCTGGTTCTGCCTGAGTCACTGAAGTTATAAAGGTTGCCCCCTTTCTACCTTCATTACTTTATCCATTCACATTCTCTTCGTCTTTCACTGTTCCTTAGGATCCTCTTGTGACTTTACCTAGCCCATTGAGTGTTGTTATGCAGCCACGAGTTTTAGGATATGCTCCAAAGCCTACACCAAATGTGTGCTCCAGCGCCTGAGCCAAGGAGGAAAGTTAGACACCAGATGAGCTCATAGGAACCTGAAGCTCAAATAGACTTTCTTAGAGACAGAATCTCAGACTGGGTAAAAAGGGACATCCTTGCCATATATCAAGGCTGGGGAATCCAGGAATGAGTAGAAGGGAAGAAGCAGGTGTTCTTTTCAGCCTGGTGCTTTTAAACTTTTATATCTGCCCCTAAGCCACACATGAGCACATATAAAATGGATTTCTAATGTCTTTTATGTTCTCATAGATCCCATTAACTTATATGCCTTGTATGCTTTGTATGACTTACTCCTGATCTAGTTTTCTACTTCATATTTCATTCCTTAGTACCCTTTCTTCAGCTTTGATGTGTTATATTCCTTCTTTGATTCTGATTTGGACTCTTCTTCTGGCCAAGTGATTTTCATGATTTTGAGAAAATGCTTGTTCATTCTAATCTACCAATCTAGAATCCATGATGAAAGGCCATACACCCACCACCATCACAGAAAAACTTTCCCTTTTGCCCAATACCTTGCATTTGTCCAAACCTGGGAAAAATACTCTTATTGTTATAGAAACATATAATAAAGTGGATTACACAATGACAATTGATAACAAAATTCATTATTCCATAGATATCTAATGAATGTTCTGGCCTGGGCACTGTGTTCTGGGTTGGAAGTAGAGAATTAAATAAAGTATGGTCTCTCCAAGGAGTTTGCAATATACTGTGGAAGTTTGAATTCAGGCAAATTGTAATATAAACAGTAATCTTATAATAATAATCATATGGGGAAATTGCTATAGTAAAGTAATCTCAGCATATCTGGAAAGGGAACTAAACAAGGCAACATATAGTAGGAATAAAATCTAAGTTTTTGATTTGTATGTTAAAAATTCAGCTGTAGAAGGACATGACCAGGGTAAAATTTGTTTAAAATATATTCAAGAGACAAGGACCTAAGAAGTCTTTGCACTAAAACATGGCAGATTAAGCACATGCTTAGTGAATGCTCCCTCTAGAAATCTTACTGAAGTTACAGTGAAGAGGTGAAAAGATGTAAACTCAAAAGAACATCTTAGAAGAGGAGACCATTTTGGAATATGGAAAGCAGATGGGGAAAGTTTCTGGGGAAACATGGTGGAATGAGAGAAGTCTTCAGATCTCTCCCCTTGAAACAATAAGCTGAACATCTAAAACTGGACATTAAACACCTAGACTACACACCAGCACATCGGAGTGTGGGATCTTCACATAAGAGCTATCACAGGTCAGAACTCTGGGTGTTAGGCAGTGGACTAGGACAAATAAAGAAGCTGACTCTTGCAGCTGCTGGAGCTCCTTGCAAGAGGAGGGGGAGGGGAGAAGGTGCGGTGACTTCCCTGAACAGCCCAGCCTGAAAGTACTGGAGCTTTTCTTTGCAGCTGGCAGCAGGGCTCAGTCATCAGGGCAGAAAGCAGAGAAGTGGAATGGGACTACAGAGAAACAACAGTTGATTTCTACCAGCCCTGGTTCCAAAACCAAGGCTGAGCCACAGCCCTCAACCCTCAACCCCCAACCCAGGGGGACCCTCATCCCATACCCTCCAAGACAAATCACTGCGGATCCCTGGGGAAATCTGAGCAAATACTACCAAAACTGTTGCTAACACTGACAGGGACTGAAACTGAGAGTAGCGAGTGTGATTAAAATCTACAAGAAAATAAAAGACGTTAGGCTTTATATAAAGCAGGGATCCAAGAGGCTTAGACGCCACCTACTAGAAACCAAAAGAAAAGCACCTTCTTTGCAGCAGGCTAAAGAGAGACGTTTATATAATAAATCTTCTTTCTGGAAAAACAACAGACTACACTTCCATTAATGCACAGGCAGAGAAATAGTCCATTAAACACCATGAATAATCAAGGTGAAAAGGCATCTTAGAAAGAAAATGTTTCCAGAAAATGAACTTACAGACATAGAAATATGCAACCTAAGTGACAGAGAATTCAATATGGTACTTCTGAAAAAACACTGAGTTCTGAAACGAGTCAATATCAACAATTTCAGAAATTGCAAAAACAGATGAGCAGAGCAATGAGATTGAAACCCTCAAAAAGAACCAAATAGAACTTCTGGAGATAAAAAACACACTGCAAGAGCTGAAAGATGAAGTTGCAAGCTTGGGAAATAGAGTCAACAAATGGAGGAAAGGATCAGTGATATTGAAGACAGAAATCTAGATATAAATCAGAAGGAAAAATAGAGAAACCGAAGAATGAAAAATAATGAAAGAGAGATACAACAACTAGCTGATGCTATCAGGAGAGGAAACATAAGAATAATGGGCCTTACCAAAGGCGAGGAAAAGGAGCAGGGACTAGAAAGCATTTTCAGACAAATAGTGGATGAGAATTTCCCAAATCTAAAGAATGAGCTGTAACTGGGAATTCAAGAAGTCAACAGAACACCCAGTTACCTCAACCCAAAAAGGCCTTCACCAAGACACATTGTATTAAAGTTATCAAAAATCGATGACAAAGATAGAATTATCAGGGCAATCAGGGAGAAGAAAACAGTAACGTATAAAGGGAAACCCATTAGATTATCTTCAGGCTTCTCAGTGCAGACCTTATAAGCCAGAAAGGAATGGAATCAAATATTTAAGCTATTAAGTGAAAGGAACTACCATGCTAGAATAATGTATCCAGCTAAGCTCTCCTTTATATATGAAGGAGAAATTAAGATCTTTCCAGACATAGATAAATAGAAGGAATTCTCCACTATGGAAATTTTGAAAGGGGTCAGCTCACCTAAAACAAAATAACAACAAAAAGTACATAATTAGAAGCAAAGGGACTATCAGGCAAATAGAAGCAGAGGAGTGCAACCCTTACTAAGAACAGGGCATTATAAGCTTTATAAAAAGAAGAGAATTGCTAAAGCAAGATAGTAATGAACGTTTAGCATACATAGAAACAAATTGAGATAATGACTGAAAAGGGGAGGAGTCTAAGATACAGATTTGCAAAGGGGAAAGGAGATAATAAACACATAGAAGAAAATGGACCACACACACACACACACACACACACACACACACACACACACAACTATATCATATTTGTAATGTTAACAACACACCATAGAGTCAGAACTGAATTGTATAACATAACACAAGAAGAACCAGAGGGAAAACTCACAAAAGCCAACCAAAATAAAGAAAACAAAAGCATAAGGGCAAGGAAGCAATGGAAACACCGAGCTACCAGAAAGCAAAAGATAAAGTGGCTATAAGAAGACCTCATATTTCAATAATCGCCCTAAATGTAAGTGGACTGAACTCACCAATAAAAAGGCACAAAGTTACAGAATGGATCAAAAACAAAACTCAACCATATGTGTCCAGGAGACACATCCGGGAGACAAGTAGACTCAAAGTGAAAGGGTCAAAAATGATATTTGAAGCAAATAGCATTCAGAGAACAGCAGGAGTAGTGATACTAATATCAGATGAAATAGACTCCAAAAAAAAAAGGTAAAGATACTGGAGGACATTTCATAATGATAAAGGGAATCATGCACCAAGAAGACATAACACTTCCAATCAGTGAGCCCCGAAATATGTAAAGCAATTACTAATAGAACTTAAGGGAGAAAGAGACCAAAACACTATCATATTAGGGGACCTAAATACCCCACTGTCAGATACGTACAGATTATCCAAACAGAAAATCAATAAGGAAATAACAGCCTTAAAGAACACATTAGACCACCTGGAAATAATTGACTTATACAGAACCTTCCATCCCAAAACAGCTGCTTATATATTCTTCTCTAGTGCACATGGAGCCTTCTCAAGAATTGACCACATACTGGGACACAGAGATAGCCTCAACAAATACAAGAGGGTTGAAATCGTACCAACCATATTCTTTGATCATAATGCTTTGAAACTAGAGGTCAACTGCAAAAAGAAAGCAGGAAGAACCACAAATACATGGAGATTAAATAACATGCTACTGAAGGATAATTGGGTCAGAGAAGAAATAAAAAGAGATATCAAGAGATACATAGAAATGAATGATAGTGATAGTACAACATATCAAAACTTTTTGGACATGGCAAAAGCGGTCATAACAGGAAAGTTCATATAATTACAGGCCTCTCTCCAAAAACAAGAATGAGCCCAAATAAACTAATGCTTCATCTTAAAAAACCGGAAAAGGAAGACAAGTGAAGCCTAAAGTCAGCAGAAGTAAAGAAA
>CM053506.1:54086652-54102062 GCA_028627145.1 Eidolon dupreanum | reverse complement strand
CCAAAAATTTTTGATAATATTATATTTTCATTCTCATTTGTCTCTATGTATCTTTTGATCTCTCCTTTAATTTCTTCTTTGGCCCATTCATTCTTTAGTTGTTTAATCTCCATATATTTGTGGTTTGTTTTTTTTCTGCTTTCTTTTTGCAGTTGATCTCCAGGTTCAATGTGTTGTGGTTGGAGAATATGCTTGGTATAATTTCAGTCTTCTTAAATTTGTTGGCTAGTTTTGTGTCCCAACATATGGTGTAGCTTTGCAAATGTTCCATGTGCTTTAGAAAAGACTGTATAATCTGGTGTTTTGGTATTGAAAGACTCTGTAAATGTCAATTATGTCCCAATTGGTCTAACGTCTCATTTAAGGTTGATATTTCCTTATTGATATTCTGTTTGGATAATCTAGTCATAGGTGTAGTGAGATATTTAGGTCTCTTACTGTAATTGTGTTTCTGTCAGTTTCTCCTTTTTGTTCTGTTAGTAGTTGCTTTATATATCTTAGTGCTTCCTAACTGGGAGCTTATATGTTGATAAACATTATATCTTTTTGATGTATTGTCCTCTTTTTCATTATGAAGTGTTCATCTTTGTCTCTCTTTACTTTTTTTTATCCTGAAGTCTATTTCATCAGATATAAGTATGGCTACACCCGCTTTTCTCTAGATGCCATTTGTTTGGAATATCATTTTTCACCCTTTCACTTTGAGTCTATATTTATCCCTGCAGCTAGATTTGTCTCTTGAAGGCAGCATATAGTTGGTTTTTGGTTTTTGATTCAATCTGCTACTCTGTGCTTTTTTATTGGTGAGTTCCAGTCCATTTACATTTAGGGTGATTATTGATTTATGAGGTTTTCCTATAGCCATTTTATCTTTTGTTTCTGATAGCTCTGTGTTTCCATTGTTTCTTTGCCCTTGTGTTTCTGTCTGTTATTTCAGTATGGTGGTATTCTATTATTTTTCTCTCAGTTCCCTTTTTTATGTTATGTTCTCAGTTCTGGATTTTTTGTGTGTTGTTACCATTAAGTTTACATAAAAGAAAATTTCATATATACAGTAGTCCTTTTCCTTCTATGTGAGTCTAACCTCCATTCCTCTTTGCAAATTCAGACCTTCACTCCCTCTCCCTTTGTCTCAATTATCATTATTTATGTGTGAATTCATTTCCAAGTTGCAATAGCTATTGTCTTCTTCTCTTTTTAAAATGTTTTTACCTCCTTTAACCATTATGTAATATTTAAGTTACATAAATATGTAAACACTATTCCAACCTTATTCTGAATAAGGGTTGAAAGTTTCTGTTTCTGTCTGTCTGTTAGTCACCTTACTCATAGTTTTGTATCTTTTTGTCTCTTTATTTCAAGACCCCCTTCAGTATTTCCTGTAATGCAGGTCTTGTGGTGGAAAATCCTCTCAGCTTCTGTATGCCTGAAAAGGTCTTTTTTTCCCTTCATATCTAAAGGAGAACTTTGCTGGATATATTATTCTTGGTAGTAATTTCTCTCTTTCAGTAGTCCAAATATTTTATTTCACTCCCTCTTAGCTTGTAAAGTTTCTACTGATAAATCTGATGATAATCTAATGGGTTTTCTTTTATAGGTTACCATCTTCTTTTCCCAGGCTGCCTTGAGAACTTTCTTTGTCGTTAATTTTTGACAGTTTGGATATTTCATTTTCTTTCTGAGCTGCCTTATCACCTTGGTTGTTCATGGTATTTGATGGATTATTTCTTCACCTAGGCATTTATGAGAACGTACTCTGCTTTTTAAAGCAAATTTTATTTTTTTAAGAGTGATCTCTCTTTAGCAGGATGACAAGAAGAGGTTTTTCTTTGTTTTCTGGTAGGTGGTACACAAGCCTCCTGAACTACTCAAGCCTCTCAGATCTCTGCTGTGTGGCAAAAAAAAAAGCCCTTTATTCCATGGGGAAGTGTGTCTCCTCTGTGACCAGATCACCTCGGTCCCAGGCTTCCACTCCCATGGGAAAATGTGATGAGTGATGCTGTTCTAAGCCTCTGAAGAGCCCCTAAAGTCCCAGTGCTGCCCCAGCAGCCCAATGCAAAGTTGTGCTGCATGAGATGCCCTAGTGCTTTCCCTTGGATCAGCCTAGATGGATTGGGGTGGGGTGAGTTGAGAGAGACCACCAGTGTGGCCGTGTCTCTTTTCCTTCTAGTTATACTGACCACCAGGGTTCAGTAACCTGACTTCTGTATCTCCACTCCTGTCTCTGGGACCAGCAACTGTGTGTGTTTCCTCAGTTTCCAGAGCCACAAACTTCCTGCTCAGTAGCCCAACAGAAACTGATGCAGTTTCCCCTGGGGCTCACTACTAGCCCAGGGAAGGTACAGGAAGGCGAGCTCTGGGGATGTGGCCAGGTTCCATGACTCGACTTTCTGCCTCACAATGGCATTTGCTAGAACACAGCTGTCCCACCTCTGTATTTTGTCTCTGCCCTCGTTTCTGCCCTGATCGCTGGATTCCATCACTATAGGATATGCTGCTCACTCAGGCAGAAATGCTTAGGGCTATAGAGAGTGCACATCTCAACCTAATTCCTCCGCTCTTCCTGAGCCCCACAAAAAACTCTGGGCTGCATCAGTGTCACTGATCTCCACTCCTCTCCTTTTCCTCCTCCTTTGCTCACCCCAATTCACCCACTTTCAGATACTTTGTGTGCATATACTTCAGAAATGTTTGTGTGGTAGGCTGGAAATTTTCTGTTGGATTGTAGATGTTCAGTTTGTTGTACTTTCTGGGGGAGAGATCAAGGGGACCCATCACATCACCATGATTCTGATGTCACTCTGAATTATTTTAAATAATAGCACAAAAGTGAGACAAAATAATAAAATGAAGTGAAAAAGAAGTTTATAGCCCAATAAAATTAAGGCCAAAAGTATATAATTATAGAACTGATAATTAAATCAAACACTACAAGAGGCAAAGTAGACAGTTGAAAATGAGTGTATTTATAGGGAAGACGTGTAAATAAATTAATAAAAAGAAAAAAGAAAAAAATACAATGTGTGTGAGGACCTCATCAGACACTCAGAAGAAAAAGTGGAGACAAGGTGAAAAACTCAAGAAATCTTCTCACATGTTGCAAACTTGGAAAGGGAAGCAACAGCTCCTGCAGAACAGGTGTGAAGCCCTACCCAGTTTCTTTTCCCTTTTTCCCCTAAGAATCAAAAGCATAAGAATTGGGGAAAGGGCAACAAACCCTATTTCCCTCAAAGCACAAGTTAAAACTCACTAACATTGGGAGTAGAGAAGGAAGAAAAGTATTTTGGGCTCAGACCATAACATATTACCTACCCCTGAAGAAAAGGGAGGAAAACTGAGAAGGCACCATCCCAGGGACATGCACCTTAACAAGGCTGAACAAGGACAGAAGAGAATGTCACTCCCACCCCCAACCAGGTTAGCAAGCAATGGAATTACAAACAACAGCACTCTATTGCTAAAGAATGGACCAGATCTTGGATAGAAACCTTCTCTGAGATGTAGACTATGGGAAGATCTAAAGTAGAGAGTAGAGTAGACACTGAAAATGGCATACCATTTTCCATTTGAACCACAAGGTAACAATACAAGAATTTGAAACTAGTGGTGCACTGAGAGTAACCACAGCAAAATCAAAACCCAAACCCTGCTGAATTCCTAACTAAATTATCTCAACTCCTCACACTGAAGGCCTACCAAAGGAAGAGGCATGTCCATTCCTATTTACCTCAGTATCTAAAAAGCAAGATATCCAGATTTCAATAACAACAACAATAAAATTATATGGCACACAAAGACACAAAAAAGAAAATAAAAGAAAAATTGTCAGAAGATAAAGCAATCAACAGAACAAGACAAAGATAAGACACAATGTTAGAACTATCAGACAATGAATTTAAAATAACTAAGATCAATGCTAAAGGATTTAGCAAAAAAGTATACGACATGCATGAACAAATGAGGAATTGCATCCAAGATAAAAAGCATAAGAATTGAGCAGAAATGCTAAAAATGAAAAACAGTGTAGTATTAATAAAGAATACCACCAATGGGCTCATCAATAGACTTGATACCAGCAAGAAAATAATCAGAAAAATTAAAAATAGGTTAATGGGCATTACGTAAACCAAAAAAGAAAAATGAGTAGGGGAGGTCAAGGACACAGAAGAGACCATCTAAGAGCTACAGGCCAATATCAAACAATTGGAATCTCAAAAAAGGAGAGACGGGAGAGGGGGGATATGAATATGAATAAATATTTGAAATGATAATTGGGGATTTATTTTCCAAAATGAATGAAAGACACTAAGTCTCAGATACAACAGCTTATTATAAACAATACAAGTCAGAAAACAACCCAAAATCCTATAACCAACAAAAATATCTTTCTGAAAAAGTAAAGGAGAAATAAACACTTTTACAAGTAAACAAAAACTGAGAAGTCATTAGCAGCAAATTTACACTATAAGAAATATTCAAAGAAGATCTTCAGGCAGAAAACATATGTAACAGAAAACTGAATCAATACAAAGAAATAAAGAGTTCTAAAAACTCCATAATGTAGTTAAATATGAAACTGGTTATCTAAAACAAAATTATTAAATATGTATTTTATGATTAATGTCATGTAAAATTAAAATATTTTAAAACAGTTACACAAAAGATGAATGGGAGAAATTAGGAAGACTCTACTGTAAGGTTTTTATACTACATATGAAGTAATATAATGTTATTTGAAGACAGAAAAGATAAACCTTGAGAAATTAAAAATATATATTGTAAATCCTAGGATAACAAAGAAAAAATTTTTAAGGGGTATAAATAAGACAATTAAGAAGATAAAATGAAATCACAAAATAATCTAAGAAAAGTCAGAAAAATAGGAAAAAAGATTGACAAATAGAAGGAATAATGGCAAACAATTAGGAAATGGTAAAACTAAATCTAATGTGGTAGATATGAAAGCAAACAGCCTAAAAACACCACTTAAAGGAAAGAGATTGTGAGACTAAGTGAAAAAGCAAGGCTCAATCACACAATACCTATAAAATTTTTTAAAAAAACTTTAAATACAAAAGCACAGGCATGTTAAAAGCAAAAGGATGGAAAAATATATGCCATGGGAACACTAATCAAAAGAAAGTGGAGTGGCTATATTGATATCAGAGAATACATCAACAACAAAGTAAACTTCAGAAGAGCATTACCAGGGATAAAAGTCATTAGTGAGAGGCAGGAGGGATGAATAAGTGGAGCACTGAGGGTTTTTAGGGCAGTGAAACTATTCTGTTTGAAACTATAGTGGTGGATACATGTCATACATTTTGTCCAAGCCCATAGAATGTACAATATCAACAGTGAGCCCTAGTGTAAACTATGAGCTCCAGGTGATGATGCCTCAGAACAGGTTCATCAACCATGACAAATATGCCACTCTGGTAAGGGATATTGACAGTAGTGGAGCCATCAACCATGACAAATATGCCACTCTGGTAAGGGATATTGACAGTGGTGGAGCCTCTGCATGTGTGGGGGCAGGGAGTATATAGGAAATCTCTGTACTTCCCAATTTTGCTGTGAATGTAAAAATGCTCAAATAAATAAAATCTATTATTTATAAAACATCATTACTAATGATAAAGGGTCAATTCACAGAAAAGACATAATAATGCTAAATGTGTACACACCTAACAAAATTTCCAAATGCATGAAGTAAAGACTGATAGTGCTAAAAGGAGAAACAGGAAAATTCACAATTATAATTAAAGACTTCATTATTCTTCACTCAGGAATCAATGGAACAAATACAAGAAAATCAGTAAGGACATAAAGAACTGAACAACAACTTGACCTAACTGACCTTTATAAGACACTCCTTACAACAACAGAATAAAAATCTCTTCAAGTGTACATGGAACGTTCACCAGACAGACCATATTCTAGGCTGAAAATCAAACCTTAGTAAATTAAAAGGAATCAATATAAACTATGCCCCGGGATCATAACGAAATTTAACTTTCCAAACATTTGGAAATCAATATTTTCAATAACATATCTGGAAAATCCTCAAAAATTTGGAAAGTAAAAAACATATTTCTAAATAACCCGTGAATCAAAGAAAAAGTCACAAGAGAATTTAGAAAAAAGATTTTTTTAAATAGACTTTATCTTTTAGAACAGATGTATATTTACAAAAAAATTAGTAGAAAGTACAGAGAGTTCCTATATATCCTATGCTACAGTTTCCCCTATTAACATCTTATATTAAAATGGTACACTTGTTACAATTAATGAACCAATGTTGATACATTATTATTAACTAATGTGAATTTAATAAAGTAAAGGGATACATGAGGAATATCCAAAAAATCAATTGTATTTCTATATACCATCAATGAATAATGGAAGTTAAAGTATTTTTTTAAGTCTCATTTAAAATAGCACCAAAACATGAAATATTTGGATAAAAATCTAATAAGTTATGTATGTTTAAACCACAAAACACCAAACAGTGATGAAAGAAATCAAAGCAGACCTAAACAGAGTGAGGAATATTTCCATCTAGAGACATTGAACTAAAAGTTGAAAATGTCACCAGACCATTTTGGGCTTTTCCTGCTACTGAACTGACAGATAAATGGGGGGCTTACTATAATGTTTGGTGTTACTAATTTCTAATTATCAAGGGGAAATTTCATTGCTGCTAAACAATAGGGGTAAGAAGGAGTATGTCTAAAATTCAGTTGATTATCTAGAACAGGGGTCCCCAACCAGGGTTAGGAACTGGGCCACACAGTAGGAGGTAAGTGACAGGCCAGAGAGAGAAGCTTCATCTGTATTGCAGCTGCTCCCCAGTGCTAGCATCACTGCCTCAACCTCATCTCAGATCATCAGGCATTAGATTCTCATAGGATCACTGGTCTCTGGTACCAAAAAGTTTAGGGACTGCTGATCTAGAGTGTCTCTACGGGGATTAAAGTCAATGAACAATTACAACAATATAATCCAGGCATGATTGTTTCTAGCTCAGACCCTTCAGGAATAAAGGATTGTATCACCCTACTAGATAAGAAACTATAACCAACTGAGGTGTTTGCTGAGTTTAAAGAGAATGTAGAATGGGTAGGAAAAGAAGGCAGTTATAGATACCAGATATAACCATGTGATGACCAGTTGCACAAACAAGGATGTAATAGTTATGAGCAATTATTTCTTTTTCAGTGTGAATATCTGATATATATTATATAGAAATATATATTATATAGAAATATATATTACATAGAAATATATATTATATAGAAATATATATATATATATATATATATATATATATATATATATTAACCAGATATTTTTGTATTCCTTTATAGGATATTGAAGGGGAGTGTGAATCAGCTCTCCTAATTAGAAGAAAAAACATCATTCAAAGATTAAAAAAAAGATTTTATATACTCTTTTGGAGATGAGGTAAGAGTGTGTTTTCAGTTGCACACAAGATAATGTATCATCCTTGATGGAAGGATAATTTTGTTTTATTTGGAGATTATAATTTAAAGAGATATGTGTGAGTATCAAGTTGACAAGGCATGGAATGTGGTGGCTTTGCAATAATGTTAACACAGCTAGGATGAACTTCTTTCTCCAGAATTCCATTCCCTGAAAGTTTCCAGTTAAGATGGTCCACAAGAGAGGTTCTTCTGTGAGATTTGGAAAGCAAACCTGAAACAATGGCCATTTTGTGGCTCACACACACTGTGGCTGATTTCTTGACTTCATTCTTTACATAGAGGGGAGAATTTAATATCATAAGAATTCCAATTCTTTCCAAATGAATATAAATGTCATGCCACTCTAACCTGAATTTCAAAGGGGCTCACATGAGGTTAAACAAAATAATTTTAAATTTCACATGTCACAATAACTTGTCCAAATAAGTTACAAAAATTTATTCTTTAAAAATTAGGGAGAGGATGTACTTAGAAGATGATTCTGGTACTTGATGGGAGGTTGAAATGAGTGATCTATAAAAATTCTCTCTAACTCCAAAGTTTTTGAAGTATGTACATGATCCTCCAACCTCACACACACAAGTCTACACAAACATACATATATGAATGAATATATTCACTCATGGTTATATTTATGTTTATGTTATATATAAATGTAGATACATACACACAGAAAAAAATTGGAATATTCTTCAGTATTATGATTTATTTTATTATACATACTTCTATTTTCCTTTTTCCCACAATATGTAATTGTATGTAATCCAAAAAAGTTATCATTTTACTAACAAAGTATATACTGTGTAGCTAATTAAAATTAAAGAAATGAGGAAGGTCATATTCAAGTCTATATAAATCTATAATCCATAGTTTAAGAAAATACAAATAGCCCATTTTATTAAAATGACATCTTTGATATATTTAAATATTTAAAGAAAGGTTAGAAATTTGCCCTTGTGAATATGGGGTGGGGAGCATTTTCTTTATTTTTAATAGAAAATACAAGAAAACCAGGTTTTCCCCATTTTAAAAAGTTTTCCTAGTTTATTCCTAAATTTATAGTAGAAATTTCTTTGTATATACCTCTGAAATATAGCCCCTTCAAGAAATCTTGTAATAGAAATAGGATGAAGACATACCATGAAGCCGAGAAGAAACAGTATGGGATGGCCCTGCTAGCTCATCATCCTCACTGCTCCACTTTTCTCTTAAGAAGGAGCCGCTGGCTGTCCACATACTGCGCTCACTCTCACTAGAAAATAAATGTTTATATTTTTTCGTGGTGTCAAAGAATGTATACATTTAAGACTCTGATAATCTACAGTAAAAATTAAATTGACATTCACTTCCATTTCAGTTAAGCCACCCACTTTCACTGTCAGCACCTAGAACTATCCCACTTCCAAAGATATAATTCCAAAATCCCAACGTCTGATCCCAAACTCCATTTCCTCCCACTTTTACCTGGCTTGCAAACTAGTCACCTTGGATCTATCCACCTATTCGCCTTTTTCCCTTTTTTATCTAGACTGTGGGAAAACAGTACTGGGGTAACTGGGGTTTCTAATATCAGAAGAGAGCCATTTGGAAAATGCAGGTATATCTCTGTCTGTTTACTTTACCATTCCTCCACTGCAGCTAATTCTGAACTATGACCTTCATGTAGTCCCTCTCTTAATTCTCCGCTGTAGTAAAAATGTAGCCCCTTCTAGAAAATGCAAGCCAGAAAACAAGAATTCTTTCAACTTTTTTTAAAATGTGTAGTTAGATGCATTGATATTCTTCATTACTCCTTGCTTTCTTCTTGTTCAGAATCAGTCCTTCCACATTCTCAACTCCATACCTCTGTCTCCGCAGAGATGTTTTTCTAAAACTATCTTTATATATATATATATATATATATATATATATATATATATATATATATATATATAATTAATCTCTCGTTATCTACAAATTCTTGTATATTATAAGGATACTCAATTCTCTCTCATCTTAAACAGAAAACCCTTTAAACTTTCTATCTCCATCTAACTAAATACAATCAAAATACCTTTTCATCAAAGAGCTTGTGAGGAACTCCCCCCTTGCATGGTTTTCTGTCTTCTGTACTCACAATCCTTGGACTTTGACTCTATAATAATATTTACTAAATTGTATTTAAATTTGTCTTTTATATGTATGTTTCCCTAATTAAACGGTAAACTAAAGGGCAAGAAATATGTAATTTTTGTATTTGTACACAGTGCAATATATAATTTGTATCTACTATATATACTAATTAATATATACTATTAGCATTTTATACTATCTCAAAATGCCTTTTGAATTGCTATTATTTATTTGTTCATTTAAAGTACTTCTAAAAGTTGCACATAACAAGGTTTATACTATACACATTATTATGCAATGCCGTCCTAGTGACTATAGCTAATATTACTTAGAAATCTCTAAGGAAATATGACTCAATAACATGTTTCCTTATTTGATATGTTTTTGCATATAACACCTAAATTTGAACATCTTATAACCTTGAAAGCTGCTGTTTCTTTTGTTTTTCTTTAATGAAAATTTACTTTTTTCTTTGGTCTTTAAATTTTTTTAGACAAAATACCAAGAATTCACCATGCTAAGAGTCCTATTGTTTCTAGCATATTATTTTCTTTTTAGAAAGATATAATTCTATGTCATGATGTACTGAGCTTTAGCATACATCAAGTACAATGGCCCCTCCAGGAGCTCCACACACATTCACAGAGGCTTGGGAACTGTGGAATTGCTGAGATGATAGCGAAATTGAATTCTGTAGGAACATCTTTTTCTTGTGTTAATACCATATTTATGAGATCATATATTTATCCTATTTCTACCAAATTAGGTTGTACTTACTATGAAGAGATATATCTTGAAAAAGATATATCAAATATTTGAGGCCCATTATTCACTGTCTCCACTCAGAGGGATAGCTATGAATATGAATAAATAGAAAGTTAAATAAGCATATTAGTTATACCTTTCTGTAGCCTCTTTAAAGAGATCCTCATAATCACTATGTTGGAAATCCTGAAAAGAGAATTTTACCTTCTCTGAGTTAACTTAATTTTCAAAAACCTACTGGCAATAAGAATACAAAATTATGGCTAAGATTCCAGAAATATACAGTTTAAAAGAAATATAATTTCTATAGCTTCTTAAGAAAAACAGTAAGTTAAGAAGTACAAATTGGCAGTTATAATAATAGCCAAGGGGTTGGTTGTAAAATACAGCATAGGGAATATATAATAACTATGAATGGTGTCAGATGGGTACCAGACTTATCAGGGTATTCACATCATAAGTTATATAAATGCCTAATGACTATGTTGTACACCTGAAACTAATATAATATTGTATATCAACTGTAATTGAAAATTAAATAATTATTTAAAAATAAGGTCTTCAATAATAGAATTAAGGTGATAGTCATGGTGTGATTTTTACTCCTAGAAAATCACTTGAAATGTGTATCTCCCTATTAAATATTTTCCAATCAAAACAGAGTACAGAGTACTATGCATATATGAGTGTTTTTATTGAATTATGCAAGTTATTTTCCAAAAGTTGATGAAAATAAGCTTCATTTTCTTAAAAAAAAAAAAAGAGTATTACTTCAGCCTAGAGGAGATTCTTACAATGAGTGCTTATCCCATTTAGTTTACTGTAAATATAAAATTCCCAAATATATATATACATACGTATATATTAGTACTTGCATAACCCAATCCAGTATTTCTAAACATGTTTCTGCCATAAGACTATACTGTCCAGTGAACTTTAGTCAACTTTGTTGCATTTGCAGCCTCCTATACAATACCTCACCCACTGATAAAATATGTGTGTGTGTGTGTGTGTGTGTGTGTGTGTGTGTGTGTGTGTGTATAAAATTAAAGGGGAAAAACACATTAAAATAAAAATTCAGTAATCAATATTTTAGTCTTCAATTCTGCTTCAATTAATCCATTCATTTGACAGTTCTTTTTCTGGGAGCCAATTATGTGCAGATATTGTTCTAAATTCTAAATGCTATGGATAAAACCCTGAACAAGAGAGACTAGTGTTCTGCTCTTATGGAGCATTATATATTATCATGGGGAGAGAAAAAATACACAAGCAAGCATGTAGAAATTGCAGCTGGTGATAAGTTTTAATTCAGTAATAGTATGTTGACATATAACATCCATGTACCTAAAAAATAAAAGGAAGGACTAAGGAAAGAGATAAGGAAGCATCCTGAGCAAAAGGAGCAGGTCCAAAGTCTGGGCAGCCTTCATGGTCTGGCTGCTGCTTAATTTCCCACCCTCATCTCATGCCTCTCTCATGCAACATCTCCAGCCACAACCTATATCTTGTTTTCTCATCTTTTTTGAAGTGTTTTTTGATGACTTTGATTTTGTAAAAGTTATTAAAGAGAAAAGATATCTTTTCCCTTCTTGTTAGTGTGTATGTGTTTTGCTTGATTCCATGAAATTTCCTAGACCTGGAGTACCTCTTTGTGGGCACATATACAGCCATTATTTGCCCTCATCCTCACTCTAGCCCCTGCCCTCACCTTTACCCACAAAGAGCTTTGAAATTTTTATGAAATTAAATTGAATTACTTTTACAGTTTAAATTAGGGATAACTGTTAACTTTATTATATTAAGTGTCATCATCTGTTAATATAATATAGCTATCCATCAAGACATTTTATAATATTCCGAATAAAGACAATTCACACCTTTTCTTAGATTTACTCCTATGTACTTTATAGCTGGTATCATTGTAAATGTCATGATATAGATTATACCATTATATTTGCTAACCACTGCATAATAAGCAAACCACAAGTTTTCATACACAGTAATTTTGCAATTATTATATTCTAAATACTTTACAATTCCTTTATGATTTCATCTTTGACCCATGAGCTTAGAAGTATGTGTCTTTAATTTCCAGATGTATGTTTCAACTTTTTGTAGGACTTCTAACTGAATTTCTTTATGTCAGAAACCAGTCAGTTTTATAAAATTATTTGACACTTGTTGAGATACATTTTGATTTGAAACCTGGTAAACTTTATAAATAACCCATGTATACTTGAAAAGAATGTATTGTCTAATTTTTGAATGCAAGTTCTATATATTATCATTATACCTAGCTTGATAATTCATATATCTTAACTGTCTAATCTATTAATAAGAGAGATTTTTAGTAATTCTGTCAAATATTTATATATTCTAAAGCTATTATTAGATACCTATAAATTTGAATTTTTACATCTGCCTTGTGAACTAAACCTTTCAGTATTATATAGTGACCTTTTAATGCCTAATGCTTTTTATGTAAACTCTGTTTTGTCTGATATTACTAAAGCTGCACTAGTTCTCTTCTGTAAGTGTTGCTTTGTGTATCAATTATTTTACGTTGAAATCTTAAGAAAAAATGTTTACCAAAGATTTTTTCTCATTAAACTACATGGATGACAAATAAATTCAATGAAATGAGTTCTACAGAGTTAATCTAGTCCTGAAAACTATCTTATCAATACTAATTGGTAAAACAAGACCCTAAAAACTGCTTTCAGTATAATTAAAATAGAAATGTAGAGATTGTGACTACAATGAGATGAAGAAAAAGAAGTGAAGTGGTGTTATCACACTAACACAATCCCTCCCATCTCCAGCAAGACATGTTTAAAAACCCATTGGTGTACAACTCATTTACTAAGAAAAAGTGACATCACCTGAGTGAGAAGACCTAGCATAATTTAAACCTGAGACATATTTCAAGTCATGCTTCAAAATCAACTTGATTATATTTATCAAAAAAGCAAACTGTTCTAGATGACTTTAATTCAAACTAAAGGTTCACTTAGGACTCCAATATGTCTGATCAAATGAAATGTAATTTGGCTAACAATGCCAAGAAGGCACAATTGCTCACTAAATCAAATTAATGTCAAATTAAAGAAAAGTCTGAATATATTTTTCTGAGAAGCTTAAATTAGCTTATCTGTACAGCATATGTCAAGGATTTTAAAAGGATAAAGTAACACTAGAAAATAGGAGACTGGTTTCTAGTCTTTTCTCTGTAACTGAAGAGCTGTATGATCACAGACAAATAATTTCAGCTCTATCTAGGAATTAATTTCCTCACCATTAAAATGAATAAAATGAATGTAAATTTCTTGATCTAACTTCCAAATTTAATCATCTACAAGTTTATGAATTTAAACAATTCCTAGGGAAAACATCATAACAGAAAGGTTATTAAGTGGCTATAATATTACATTAATTAATTGCTTAATGATGTAACAATATCTACATCATAGGAGTACCTGAAGGAGAAGAGAGAGAGAGCAGGGATTGAGAATCTATTTGAAGAAATAATGACAGGAAACTTACCTAACCTGGCAAAGAAATTAAGCATACAAGTTTAGGAAGTACAAAGAGTCCCAAACAAGAAGAATTCAAACAGAACCACATCAAGACCATCATAATTAAAATGCCAAAGATCAAACACAAAGAGAGAACCATAAAAGCAGCATGAAAAAGGCAGCTCTTTACTTACAGGGATACCCCCATAAGAAAGTCTCCTTGTTTTTCAAAAGAAACTTTGCAGGCCAAAGGGACTGGCAAAAAATATTCAAAGTAATGGGGAAAAAAAGGCTCTACAACCAGGAATACACTACCCAGCAAGGCTTTCAATTAGAATGAAAAGTGAGATAAGGAGCTCCCTAGACCAAGAAAAGAAAAAGAGGAGTAAAAAAGAAGAAAGAAAAAAGAAATGTGAATAATAAAATAGCAGTAACTATGTACCTATTAGTAATCACTTTAAATGTAAATGGATTAAATGCTCAAGTCAAGACATAGGGTAGCCGAATGAATAAGAAAACAAGACTCATGTATATGCTCTCTACAAGAGACCCATCTCAGATCGAATGACACTCATGGACTGAAAGTAAAAAGATGGAAAAAGATATTTCATGCAAATAGAGATAAAAAAACAAAACCATGGTAGCAATACTTACATCAGACAAAATAGACTTAAAAACAAAGGCTATAATAAGAGACAAAGAAGGGCATTACCCTAGTAAACATATACACACTCAACACAGGGACACCTACATACATAAAGAAATTATTGACTAATATAAAAAGAGAGATTAACTGTAATACACTCATGGTAGGAGACTTTAACACCCCATTAACAATGGACAAAACTTCCAGACAAAAAAATCAACAAAGAAATAATGGGCCTAAAAGACACACTAGACCAGATGGATTTAATAAATATTTTCAGAGCATTTTACCCCAAAGCAACAAAATATACATTCTTCTCAGAGCACATGGAACATTTTCTAGGACACACCACATGTAAGGACACAAAACAAGTCTCATTAAATTTAAGAAGACTAAAATCATATCAACCGTCTTCTCTGATCACAATGATATAAAACTAGAAATAAACTACAAGAAAAATACTGGAAAATAAAAAACACAGGGAGGCTAAATAACATGCTATTAAACAATGAATGGATTAACAATGAGATCAAGAAAGAAATTGAAAGATATCTAGAAACAAATGAAAATGAAAATACATGAAAATCTATGGGACACAGAGAAACCAGTCAGTCCTAAGAGGGAAATTCATAGCACTACAGACCTATCTCAAGTAAAAAGAAAAGCTCAAATAAACAATCTAACATTACAATTAAAAGAACTAGAAAAAGAACAGCAAACAAAGACAAAAATGAGTAGAAAGAAGGATATAGTAAAAATCGAGCAGAAATAAACAAAATAGAGACTAGAAACATAATACATAAGCTTAATGAAACCACGAGCTGGTTCTTTGAAAGGATAAACAAAATTTACAAACCCTAA
>CM053506.1:53955486-54086152 GCA_028627145.1 Eidolon dupreanum | reverse complement strand
CCAAAAATTTTTGATAATATTATATTTTCATTCTCATTTGTCTCTATGTATCTTTTGATCTCTCCTTTAATTTCTTCTTTGGCCCATTCATTCTTTAGTTGTTTAATCTCCATATATTTGTGGTTTGTTTTTTTTCTGCTTTCTTTTTGCAGTTGATCTCCAGGTTCAATGTGTTGTGGTTGGAGAATATGCTTGGTATGATTTCACTCTTTTTGTTGGCTAGTTTTATGTCACAAGACACTGTCTACGCAATCCTGAATAAAAAGGAAAAAGCCAGCGGTATCACACTGTCTGACTTCAAATTATACTATAATGTGACAATAATCAAAATGATATGATATTGGCAAAAAAAACACACACAGATGCACAAACCAATGAAATAGAATTGACAGCCCATAAATGAACCCACATATATATGGGCAAATAATTTTTGACAAAAAAAGCCAAAAACACAATGGAGAAGAGAAAGTCTCTTTAATAAATGATGCTGGGAAAATTCGAAAGCCACATGCAAAAGAATGAAACTAGACTGCTATCTGTCAACGTACATCAAAATTTACTCAAAATGGATCAAAAACCTAAATATAAGAAAGACCTGAAGCAATAAACTGCATAGAACAAAACATAGTACTGAACTCATGGACCTTGGGTTCAGAGAGGATTTTATGAATTTTACCTCAAAGGCAAGAGAAGTAAAAACAAAAATAAATGAATGGGACTATATCAAACAAAAGGCAAAAGGAACCATAAACATAACAAAGAGGCAACCAACTGAATGAGAGAAGATATTCACAAACAATGCCTTTGATAAAGGGCTAATATCCAAAATATATAGACTCATATGACTCAAAACAGGAAAACATCCAATTAAAAAATGGACAGAGGACCTCAACAGACACCTCTCCCAGGAAGACATACAAATGGCCAGCAGTCAGTGAAGATACTCAACTTCACTGACTATTTGGGAAATTCAAATCAAAAGCACAATGAGATACCAACTCACACCTGTTAGAATGGCAGTCATCAACAGGATAAACAATTACAAGTGTTGAAGAGGTCTTGGAGGAAAAGGAACCCTCATACACTGTAAGTGGGAATGTAAATTGGTGCAGCCACTATGGTAAACATTCTGAAGTTTCCTCAAAAAATTAAGAATAGAATTACCATATGACCTAGCAATTCCTCTTCTGGGTATCTACCCCCAAAATTTGAAAACATTTATCTGTAAAGATATATGCACCCCTATGTTCACTGCAGCATTATTCATTGTGGCCAAAACATGGAAACAACCAAAGTGCCCTTTGATAGATGATTGAATAAAGAAGGTGTACATATATACAATGGAATATTACTCAGTCATAATGAAAGATGAATTTGCAACGACATAGATGGATCAAACTAAGCCAAATGCAGTCCAGGGATTTTTAGGTTTAAAGAAAATATCTTGCATTTCTATAGCACTCTATCATTTATGAAGCATTTTAAAATGCATAATCTTATATAATCTTTATAAAATACCTCTAAAATATACCAGTCTGAGACTGCTATTCAGAGTAATGTTGGCCTCATAAAATGAGTTAGGAATTGTTCTCTTCTCTTTAATTTTTAAGAAGAATTTGAGAAGGATAGGTATTAATCTTTGAATGTCTGATAGAATTCATTGGTGACTCCATCTGATCCTGGACTTTTATTTTTTGGGAGATTTTTTATTACTGTTTCAATTTCTTTACTAGTGATCAGTCTGTTTCAGTCTTCCAATGTTTCATGGTTCAGTTTAGGAAGATTGTATATTTCCATTTCTTCTCTTTTTCTCAAATTTGGCAGTGTATAGCTTTTATAGAATTCTTGTATAAACATTTGTATTTCTGTGGTGTCTGTTGTAACTTCTCTTTCATTTCTGATTTTATTTGTTTGAGTCTTCTCTCTTATCTCTTTAGTGAGTCTAACCAGAGTTTGTCTATTTTATTAATCTTTTCAAAGGGCCAGCTCTTTGTTTCATAATTTTTTTATTGTATTTTTTTTCTCTACTATATTTATGTTTGCTCTAAGTTTTATTATTTTCCTCCTTCTACTGATTTAGGACTTCATTTTTCTTTTTCTAGCTTTTAAAGGGTAATGTTGGATTATTTATTTGAGATTTTTCTTATTTCTTGAATTAAGCCTATAATGCTATAAACGTCCTTCTTAGTACTACTTTTGCTACATCTCAAAAATTTTGGTATATTCTATTTTCACTTTCATTTGCTAGATTTATTTTTTGATCTCTTACTTCATTTTTGATCCAATAATTATTCAGTAGCATGTTGTTTAATATCTACATATTTGTAGGTTTTCCACTTTTCTTCTTGTAGTTAACTTCCAGGTTCATATTGCTGTGGTCAGAAAATATGTTTGGTATGATTTCAGTCTTTTAAAATTTATTAAGACCAGTTTTATGCCCCAACATATAGTATATTTTTGAGATAGTTTTGTGTGCACTTGAAAAGAATTTATATTCTGTCATTTTGGGATAGAAAGTTCTAAAACATCAATTATTTCTATATGGTCTAATGTGTCATTTAAGGCCAATATTTCCTTATTGACTTTCTGTTTGGATGACCTATCCATTTCTGTCAATGGGTTGTTTAGAACCCCTATTATAATTGTATTTTTGTCAGTTTCTCCTTTTAGGTCCGTTAATAATTGCTTTATATATTTTGATGCTCCCAGGTTGGGTGCACATATATTGATGTATTATATCTTCTTGATGAATTGTCTCGTTTATCATTATAAAATGTCCATCTTTATATTTTATTAGCTTTTTTTATCTTGAAATATTTTTTGTCTGATGTAAGTACGACTACACCCACTTTTCTCTGGATGCCATTTTCTTGGAGTATCATTTTTTACCCCTTTTCTCTGAGTCTATGTTTGTCTTTGGAGCTGAGATGGGTGTCCTATAGGCAACATGGAATTACATCTTGTTTTTTTTCATCCATTCCACTACTCTATGCCTCTTGATTGGTGAGTTCTGTCCATTTACATTTAAGGGAATTAGTGATATATGACTACTTACTACAGCCATTTTATCTTTTGTTTTCTGGTTGCTTTGTATCTCCACTGTTTCTTTTTTGTTGTGTTTCTGTCTGCTATTTTAGTTTTGTGGTTTTCTATGATCTCTTTTTCTCCATTTCCTCTTTTTTTTATGTTACATGTCTCAGCTCTGGATTTTTGTTTTATCGTTATCATTAGGTTTATGTAAAAAATATTTTACATACAATAGTCCTATTTCTTCTGATTACATCTTATCTTCATTTACCTGTGCAAGTTCAGTCTTTTTCTCTTTCTTTTTATATTTTTGTTGTCACAAGTAATCCCTTTTAATGCTGTGCCTTTTTCCAAATTGCAGAAGTTATAGTCTTTTAAAAAAATTATTTTTCCTTTTAACCTTTATGTTATAGTTATGTGTTTAATACCTTATTCTGAAATAAAGTTTCATTTTTCTGCTTCTGTCTGGTTGTCATCTTACTCAGAGTTTTGTATACTTTTGTCTTTTTTGTTCAGATGGAAGAGCTCATTTCAACATTTCTTATAATGCAGGCCTTGTGGTGGTAAAATCCCTCAGCTTTTGTTTGTCTGGGAAAGCTTTTATTTTTTCTTCATATCTAAAAAATAACTTTGCTGGATATATTATTCTTGGCTAGTAGTTTCTCTCTCTCCGTATTTTTAATATTCTACTCTCTCCAAGTTGTAAGGTTTCTACTGAAAAGTATGATGATAATCTAATGGAGTTTCCTTTGTATGTTATAGTCTCCTCCTATTCCCCTGCCACTGGCTGCCTTGAGAATTCTTTCTCTGTCATTAACTTTTGATGGTTTTAATATAATGTGTCTTGGAAAAGGTCTTTTGCATTGGGATCATTGGGTGTTCTGTTAGCGTCTTGTATTTGAGGCTCTAGTTCTTTCCATAGGTTTGAGAACTTCTCACTGATTGGTTTGAATAGGCTGTCTGATCCCTCCTCTTCTCCTTCTGGCATACCCATTATCTTTATGTTGTTCTTTGTAATAGAGTCAGATACTTCTCATAGAGCTATTTTTTTTTTTTAACTCAGTCTCTTTCTTCTTCCTCCTGGGTCATTTCTATGTTTCTATCTTTGAGCTCACTAATTCTCTCTCCCATCTGGTCTGCTGTTTTAAATGCTCTCCAATGTATTCCTCATTTCATTTATAGAGTTTGTTAGCTCCAGAACTTTTGTCTTGTTCTTTTTATATTTACATGCTCTTTGGTAAAGTACTCCTTTTGTTTATTAATTTTTATACTGAGCTCATTGAACTTCTTTTATGAGTTCTCTTGTACCTCACCTTTATAACTGCATTCTTAAATTCTGTCATTTAAGTCACAGTCTTCTATAACTTTGAATTTGATTTCTGGAAACTTTTCATTTTTTTCTCCCATGTTATGTGCTCCCTTGTTATGTTGGTTTTTCATGGTACCTGTTGAATTGTTTCTCTGTCTGGGGATTTGAGATAGTGACCTCTTTTCTTCCTTAGATACTCTTGATTTCAACAATTCAGCAGGTTGGTATGTAGGGTGCTTTCTTTTGTTTTCCAGAAGATGGTGCTATAACACAAGTTTTGTTTTCATCTACCAGCCTTATTTGCGCCTCTGGGATTGCAGTGGAACTGCATCACATCAGTTAAGGGAAATGCTGTGTATCCACTGGGATGGTGGATGTCCCTTGTGTGACCAGCTCACCTTGGTTATGGGGCAATACCACTGCGGTGTGGGTATGTAGTGGATAGTGGAGAACCAGTTTTATGAGCTACCGGTGTTACTTCTTTTTTACTAATGGTCACTGGCCCTGCTGCTTTTGGAGGTGTCTCACTCCCTCTACTGAGGTCTACCAGGATGAGTAGGGCTGTAGAGTGGGCTTCTCTGCTTTCTTTACTGGGCTTTTTCAGGGTGGGTGAGGTTATGGAGGCAAATTTACCCATGGCTTTGCCCCCCTTAGTAATGACTGTCTGAAATGCACTATTGTTTTAAGCTTCCCAGCCACATCTACTGGGGGTCTGCTGTGATACAGAGAAGGGAAGAGAGAGACCTTTTCTCAGGGGACTACTGCTTCTGCCCATCTTAAACTCTAGGCTCTGCTGTGAATACTGTAACCCGATTCCTCGATTGCTGCGCTAACTGGAGCTGTGGTGGGTTCTGAACTACAGCCAATATCCCTGTCCTTCCTCCTGTCCTACCTCCCCTGCTCGTTTCAATCTGCCCACCTTAAGATATTCCGATGGATGGATCTTTCAGGCATGTTTTAATTAATTTATTTTTAATTCTTTAATGTCGCCACATATTTGACCCCTTTTACCTCATCCACTTCCCCCAAAACCTCTCCCTCCTACCTACTGGTAGCCACTAGTCTGCTGTCCATGTCCACGAGTCTCTGTTTGTTTGTCATGTTCGTTTATTGCTTTTAGGTTTATAACTCACATATAAGTGATATCATGTGGTTTTCAACTTTTTCTGTCTGGTTTATTTCACTTAGAATTATTATCTTGAGGTCCATCCATGTTGTTGCAAATAGCAGTATTTCATCTCTTCTTATGGCTGAGTAATATTCCATTGTATATATATACCACAGCTTCTTTAGCCAATCATCCATCTATTGTAGGACACTTTGATTGCTTCCATGTCCTGAATACTGTGAATAGTGCTGCAATGAACATTAGTGTGCAAATACCTTTTTGGATATGCGTTTTCAAGTCTTTGCTGGATCATATGGTAGATCAATTCTTAGTTTTTTGAGGCACCTCCATACTGTTTTCCATAGTGGCTGTACCAATTTGCAGTCCCACCAGCACTCTATGAGGGTTCCTTTTTCTCCGCATCCTCTCCAGCATTTGTTATGACTTGTCCTCTTGATTATAGCTATTCTAACAGGTGTGAGATGGTATCTTATTGTGCTTTTCATTTGCATTTCCCTAATAGCTAGTGATTGTGAGCATCTTTTCAAATATTTGTTGGCCATTTGTAAGTCCTCTAGGGAGAAGTGTCTGTTCAGGTTCTCTGCCCAGTTTTTGATTGGATCATATGTTTTTTGTTGTTATAGAGTTGCATGAGTTCTTTGTATACTTTGGATATTAGGCCCTTATCTGAGGTGTTGCTTGCAAATATATATTCCCACTCGGATGGTCGTCTCTTTACCTCGTTGATAGTTTCTTTTGCTGTGTAGAAGCTTTTTAGTTTGATGTAGTCCCATTCATTTATTTTTGCTTTTACTTCCCTTGCCTTTGAGATCAATTCATAAAATCCTCTTTAAGTCTAAGGTACTTGGTTTAGTTTCTATGATTTCTTCTATGCATTTTATTGTTTCAGGTCTTATATTCAGGTCTTGAATCCATTTTAAGTTAATTTTGGTGTGTGATGATAGACAACAAACAGTCTAGTTTCATTCTTTTGCAGGTGGCTTTTCAGTTTTCCCAGCACCATTTATTGAAGAGGCTTTCCTTTCTCCATGGTATGTTTTTGGCTTTTTTTGTCAAAAATTATTTGCCCATACAAATATGGGTTTACTTCTGGACTCTCGATTCCATTCCACTGGTCAATGTGTCTGTTTTTCTGCCAATACCATGCCGTTTTCATTATTGTCACTTTGTAGTATAATTTTGAAGTCAGACACAGTGATGCCTCCAGCCTCTTTCTTTTTTCTCAGGATGACTTTAGCAGTTCAGGGTGTTTTGGGCTTCCATACAAATTTGGTGATTTTTTGTTCTATTTCTTTAAAAAATGCCAATGGTATTTTGATGGGGATTGCATTAAATCTGTATAATGCTTTAGGTAACATGGTCATTTTAATTATGTTGATTCTTTCAATCCAAGAACACAGAATATCTTTCCATTTCTTTGATCTTCTTTGATTTCTTTTAATAAGGTCTTGTAGTTTTCATTATATAGGCCCTTCACGTTTTGTTAAATTTATTCCTGGGTATTTTATTCTTTTTGTTGCAATTGCAAAAGGAATTATTTTTTCTACTTCTTTTTCTGACACTTCATTATTAGAGTATAGGAACTTTATGGATTTTTGAACATTGATTTTGAAACTTTACTGTATTTGCTTATTGTTTCTGTTATTGTTCCTGTGGAGTCTTTAGGGTTTTCTATATAGAGAATCATGTCATCCTCAAATAGTGACAGTTTGACTTCTTCTTTTCCTATTTGGATGTCTTTATATCTTTCTCTTGCCTGATTGCACTCATTAGGACCTCCAATGTTATATTGAATAAGAGTGGTGATAATGGTCAGCCTTGCCTTGTTCCTGATCTTAGAGGAATGGTTTTTAGTTTTTCACCATTAAGAATAATGTTGGCTGAAGTTTTGTCATATATGGCCTCTATTATATTACGGTACTTTCCTTCTATACCAATTTTGTTAAGTGTTTTGATCATAAATGAATGCTGTATCTTGTCAAAGGCTTTTTCTGCATCTATTGATATGATCATATGATTCATATCTTTTATTTTGTTTATGTGGTATACCATATTAATCAATTTGCTTATTTTGAACCATCCCTGTGTTCTGGGATGAAACCCACTTGATCGTGGTATATAATCTTTTTAATATGTTGCTGTCTTCGATTTGCTAGTATGTTATTTAGGATTTTTGCATCTGTGTTCATGAGAGATATTGGTCTATAATTTTCTTTGTGTTATCTTTACCAGGCTTTAGTATCAGAGTAATACTGGCCTCATAAAATGAGTTTGGAAGTATTGCCCCCTCTTTGATTTTTTGGAAGAGCTTGAGAAGAATAGGTATTAAATCTTTTTTGAATGTTTGGTAGGATTCACTGGTGAAGCCATCTGGTTCTAGACTTCTACTTTTTGGTAGGTTTTTGATGATTGTTTCAATTTCCATACTGCTTATTGGTCTATTTAGGTTTTCCAGTTCTGGATTCAGTCTAGGAAGATTGTATTTTTCTAAGTACTAGTCCATTTCTTCTAGTTTATTAAATTTGGTGTTATATACCCTTTCATATTATTCTTGTATAATCCTTTGTATTTCTGCAATGTCAGTTGTAATTTCCCCTCTTCATCACTGATTTTGTTTATTTGTGTCCTTTCTCTTTTTTCTTTAGTGATACTAGCCAGAGGTTTGTCAATTTTATTAACCTTCTCAAAGAACCATCTCTTTCTTGCTTTATTTTTTCTATTTTTTTATTCCATTTATTTCTGTTCTATTTTGATTATTTCTTTCCTTTTCCTGACTTTAGACACTGTTTGTTCTTACTTTTCTAGTTTTTTAAGATGTAGCATAAGGTTGTTCATTTGGGTTCATTGTTGTTTTTGGAGATAGGTCAATAATGATATAATATTGGAGGTCCTCTTATGACCACTTTTGCCATGTCCCCAAAGTTTTGATATGTTGCACTATCATTATTATTCATTTCTATGTATCTCTTGTTCTCTCTTTTTATTTCTTCTCTGACCCAGTTATTTTTCACTAGCATGTTGTTTAATCTCCATGTATTTGTGGTTCTTCCTGATTTCTTTTTACAGTTGATTTTCAGTTTCAAAGCATTATGATCAGAGAATATGGCATGATTTCAACCCTCTTATATTTGTTGAGGCTATCTCTGTGTCCCAGTATGTGGTCAATCCTTGAGAATGTTCCATGTACATTAGAGAAGAATGTATAAGCATCTGTTTTGGATGAAAAGCTCTGTAAATACCAACTATGTCAGTTTGTCTAATGTGTCATTTAAGGATGTTATTACCTTATTGATTTTCTGTTTCGATGCTCTGTCTATCTCTGACAATGGGGTATTTAGGTCCCCTAGTATGAGAGTGTTTTGGTCTGTTTCTTCCCTTAGTTCTGTTAGTAATTGTTTCACATAATTCAGGGCTCCCTGATTGGGAGCATAGATATTAATAAGTGTTATATCTTCTTGGTACATGATTCTCTTTATCATTAAGAAGTGTCCCTCGATATCTTTGTCTTTTTATTTTGAAGTCTATTTTGTCTGATATTAGTAGCACTACTCCCACTTTTCTCTGAATGCCATTTGCTTGAAATATCATTTTCCACCCTTTCCCTTTGAGTCTATATTTGTCTTTGGAACTGAGATGTGCCTCATGGAGGCAGCATATGGTTGAGTTTTGATTTTTAATCCATTCTGTAACTTTGTGCCTTTTCATTGGTGAGTTCAGTCCATTTATATTTAGAGAGATTATTGAAATATGAGCTCTTCTTATAGCCATTTTATCTTTTGCTTTCTGGTTACTAGATGTTTTCATTGCTTCCTTGTCCTTGTGTATCTGTCTTTTTTTTGGGGGGGGTGGGTTTTGTGGGTTTTCCCTCTGATCCTTCTTGTTTTATGTTATATACTTCAGTTCTGAATCTTTGGCATGTGCTTACCATTACAAATATGTAAAGGATAATTATATATATACATATACAGTCATCCATTTTCTTCTTTGTGTGTCTTATTTCCATTCCCCTTTGAGAATTGGGATCTTTAATTGCTCCCCTTTTCAGTCATTATTGTCTCAGTTTGTCCCTAAGTATTCCAAATGTTCATTACTATCTTGCTATAGCAATTCTCTTTTAATTGTTTAGGTTTATATGCCTGTTCTTAGTAAGGGTTGCACTCCTTTGCTTCTATTTGCCTGTAGTCACTTTACTCTTAATTATGTATTTGTTGTTGTTGTTGTTATTTTGTTTTAGGTGAGCTGACCCCTTTCAGTATTTCCTGCCATGCAGACCTCGTAGTGGAGAATTCCCTCAATTTTTGTATGTCTGGAAAGGTCTTAATTTCTCCTTCATATCTAAAGGAGAGCTTATCTGGATACATTATTCTAGGCTGATAGTTCCTTTCACTTAATAGCTTAAATATTTGATTCCATTCCTTTCTGGATTGTAAGGTCTGTGCTGAGAAGTCTGAGGATAATCTAATGGGTTTCCCTTTATATGTTACCATTTTCTTCTCCCTGGTTGCCCTGAGAACTCTATCTTTGTCATTGATTTTTGATAACTTTAATATAATGTGTCTTGGTGAAGGCCTTTTTGGGTTGAGGTAATTGGGTGTTCTGTTGACTTCTTGAATTCCAACCCCCAGTTCAATCCTTAGGTTTAGAAAATTCTCGTCAACTGTCTGAAAATGCTTTCTAGTCATTGCTGCTTTTCCTCACCTTCAATAATGCCCATTAGTCTTATGTTTCCTCTCCTGATGATATCAGCTAGTTCTTGTATTTCTCTTTTATTATTTTTCATTCTTCAGTTTCTCTCTTCTTCCATCTGATTTATTTCTAGATTTCTGTCTTCGATATTACTGATCCTTTCTTCCATTTGGTCATTTCTATTTTCCAAGCTTGCTATTTCATTTTTCATCTCTTGCAGTGTGTTCTCCATCTCCAGAATTTCTATTCTATTCTTTTTGAGGGTTTCAATCTCCTTGCTAAAGAAACTCATTCTGCCTGTTTAGTTGTTTTTTCAATTCTTGAAATTGTTGAGATGAATCGTTTTGGGTCGGATTGGTTTTTTTCAGAAGTACCATTCTGAATTCTGTCATTTAAGTCACATATTTCTGTGTCTGTAAGCTTCTTTATGAAGATTTTTTTTTCTGAGATGTCTCATCGCCTTGGCTTTTCTTGGTGTAGTGGACTATTTCTTCACCTGGCATTAATGGAAATGTATTCTGCTTTTTTTTCCAGAAAGAAGATTTATTATATAAAACTCTCTTTAGCCTCTTGCAAAGAAGGCATTTTTCTTTTGGTTTCCAGTAGGTGGCGTCTAAGCCTCTTTGATCTCTGTTTTATATAAAGTCTCAATAATGCCTTTTTTTCCTCATAGATATTCAATCACTCTCACTACCTGAGTCTCAGTTCCTATCAGAGTTAGCGACAGTTTTGCGTAGTGTTTGCTCACACTCACCTGGGGTTCTCTGACGTTTCTCTGAGGAATTGAGGGGAGGAACCCTCTGTGTTGGAGGATGGGGGCTGTGGCTCAGCCTCCATGGTCCCCACTTCTCTGCTTTCTGTCCTGATGCCTGGACACTGCTGCTAGCTGCATAGAGCTCACAGCTCTCCCAGGCAGGGCTGTTCAGGGATCTCACCATGCCTTCTCCCCTTGCCCCTCCTCCCTCCTTCTACAAGGAGCTCTGGCTGTGGGAGGCAGCTTCTTTATTTCTCCTTGTCTACTGTTACATTGGAATTTAAGAAGGGCTCTGTCAGAAATTGTGTAAGCCCCTGTTCAGTTATCTTGATCACAGCATATTTGTTATATAAGTGGTCCACATGACTTTAAGTAGTAGGGAGGGGCTATTGGTGAGGCCTCTAAATGGTGCAGAAGGTCCCCCCTTTGTTGAGGGTATCTTTTCTCTTTATTTGGGAATAGCCAGAGCTCTAGATGTTGATATAAAGTGAAGAAAGAGCACCTGGGCCAGTGAGTTTATTAATGAGTCAAGTAGCTGGTTTTCCCCCCTCTCACATTTGTTATAATATTCCATGTTAGATGAGTCCCATGTTACTTGGAGTCAATCACCTTTATATCATCCTTTGCCATTATACCTTTGCTTTGATTAGCATGCCACTTAATCAGGTGATGGCTGAGGATCAACATAACAGATGGCTGGCTGCCTTGTGTGTGAAGTATTGATAGAATTCTGTTGATCCTAGGATTTGTATTTGATCAACTATCACAGTTTTTTTCCCCTGACTCCTGCTGCTTTAGGCTTGCAAGTTGTCCAGATTTGTAGGAGAATGTCATTCACTTGCTCCCTCAGAGTGCTCCTTCTTTTATGTGTCCAGTTGCAGACTAACAGATACGTCCCTTGGCCTAATCTTGCCTGTACTATATCTAACAGAAATCTCTCAAAGTGTCTGGATACTGATGGCATTCTTCTACATTTAGTAGAAACTGATTTAAAAAAATGAAACAAAACTCCCCTAACTGTGTATTTCTCAGGTCATGCCAATAGGATTTGGGAGAACAGAAGATTTAAGTTCATGAACTTAAATAAGCCCTTTGAAAAGAAATTCCTGTGCTATATTCTCTATTAGTCAAGGAGATAAATGGGTTAACCTGTATGAAATGCTTTCGTAAAGTCTGGGTATGTTGCATCTCCCGCTTTTCCTTTTTTTACCAGATGTTTCTGTTTTCGTAATAGATGATTCAACACGTGTTCCTCTTGGCGAAAACAAGGACTACATTAATGCTAATTATATTAGAATAGTCAATGCTGGAGAAGAGTATTTTTATATTGCTACCCAAGGACCACTTCCAGGTACCACAGATGACTTTTGGCAAATGGTATTGGAAAATAACGCTAATATTATTGTCATGATAACCAGAGAAATAGAAGATAGAATTATTAAATGCCATCATTACTGGCCCATTTCTATGAAGGAACCTTTGGAATTGAGAAACTGTCATATCTTCCTGGAGAACTACCAGATACTTCAATATTTCATCATCCGAATATTTCAAGTTGTGAGGAAGTCTGTAAGTTTAAAAAACTCAGTATCGGATATATATTTTATTATATAAGTACACATGTCAGATCAAGAAGTTAGGAGTGGGATAGAATATAGACTGGGGTTACTCTTTAAATGACTTGCTTTTATTTCTTTCTAGTACCAGAAACTAAGACAGCACCACTTCTACTTATGCTTAACCAAACTTTGGTTGGAGAGATGAAAAAATTGAAAAGAGGAGGTAGGGCAGGGAGAGTGAGTATTGGAAGTTGCCTAATCCTGAGATGTACTTTGGCTGCTTCTGCCTAGTGTGACAGATATGCACTGAGTTCTTAAGATGTGCTAATCACTGTGCCAGGTACTGTCACTACTTACTGAGTTTAGTATGCTCACTGATACTTCTAGTTACTGTGCTCATTGGTAATGCTGAGATCTGTATGGGGTGCTTTGGGGCTCAGAAAGCAAGTACTTAGCTATACATAGGATTCGAGGGAAGGTTTTCTGGAGGTGGTGACATCTGTATTGAGAATTACCTGAATGAGAAAGACAGAAAGATGAAATAGACAATTGAGATATAAAAAAGCATTGGATATGTATTTAAAAATGTAAGTAGCCTGTTTCTGGACCATAAATTTTCAATGTCAGGAAGTAATGAGAGGAAAGCAAGAAGGGACAAGCCAGAACATGAAATGTCTTGGATTTCAGCTAAAGAACCAAACTGTATTATGAACATAATTGGGAGACACTGAAGATTTTTAGTAAAGGTACCATGATCAACTAAGGCATTAGCATTTAGATGGAAAGCAGAAACTTTGGTGTTTTTCAGATAAAATTGGCAGACTTATATATGACTTATAAGTAACAAAAGGAGTGGTCAAAATTATGCTATCTAATATGGTAGCTACATGTGGCTATTTAAGTTTAAATTTAAATTATTTAAACTTACATAAGATGACAATTCAGTTTCTCACTTGCAGCAGCCACATTTCTAGTGTTTAGTCATATGTTACTAGTGGTGACCATACTGGGCATCACAGATGATA
The DNA here is from genome assembly GCA_028627145.1 of Eidolon dupreanum. NCBI lineage: Eukaryota > Metazoa > Chordata > Mammalia > Chiroptera > Pteropodidae > Eidolon > Eidolon dupreanum. The sequence goes on along the minus strand of CM053506.1, from coordinate 54,072,663 downwards.
GAACATTTGCATTATTGTGGAAAGTTATATTGAGAAGTGTTGGTCTAGAATAATTTCATAGATTTCTTTCTCTAATAGACTCAGAAAATAGAAAAGGAATGGTTTATATGAGAAAGTGATGAGTTACATTACACTAAGTGGATTTGATTAGCAGGTAGGTGATACATATGTTCAATAGGTATGAAGGGGATAGGAGTAAAACAGGAAGCTTGAATGAAGTGATGAGGTTTGGAGTCATCACCAAAGAAGCTGAATGGAGCACAGATAATGACCAGAAAAAGGGTTACTGAAGGTGCTGAGGTTGGAACCCATACATTTGCGATTGCAATAAAATATGCAACTATGTGATTATTTACTCCCCAGTAGCCTAATCATGGGGTTTCTGAATACAGGTTATGGGAACAGCCCTGGGTTGTATGTTATCCAGAATATGTGGCAAGATTCAAGGGAAGAAAGGAGTTGACAATTTAGTAAAAGAATGATTCAGATAATCAGCTGTGAAGTGTAGTAGAGAGAAAGTAAGTATCTTCAGTGAATGTAGAGGCTTGAGGAGGAAGTTTAGCCACTGGACAATAGCAGTGAGAAGATGAAGCTAAGAGATATGAAACTCAAAAGGAAGAGGAGGTTTATTCAAGGAGAAAGAATAATCCATTGGAAATAAGAGTGAGCAGCAAGGAGTGTGTAACCGAATCTCTGTGCTCTATAGTACCTGAAGCACAGGAGAATAGGTTGCCTGGATTAGAGAGATTTGCAGGGTGTAAAGTGCCTATGGGAGGCAAGGCAAGGAAATGGAAAAAACAATTAGGGGAATGATAAGGGTTTTCAAGAGTTTACTGTGGGATGGGAAACCTGAGTGCAAAAGAAGAAGTTAAGGAGGAGAGGGAAGAGTAGGGAAGGATGGGAAAAGATAGATTTGAGGAGTATGAGGATGTTCAGAGCCCAGAGTGGAGATCAGGAAGGCCAAGAATAATAATAGTGGCTGACATAGCTGAAGAGCTTGCTGGCTGTATGCTAGGCATAGTGCTTGCTTTGTAAACCTGGGGTTCGCCTGATCCCTCACTCCCCTAATACCTGTTTATTCCCTCATATTAATCAGTTATCATGTGCAGGAGATTATAAAGCAGACACAGTCTCAACTCTTAGAGTACTTACAGTCTAATGAGGAAGGAAGGCACCAAGCACATCAGTCCCAAATGATGTGTGATACATGCTACGAAAGGGGGAAGACAGCATGCTTGGAGAATATAGGTCAGGTGGGAGGCACAGAGGAATGATTTTTCTGCAAGGATTCAAATGCTAGGGTCCACCTGTGGAGAATTGACAAGGGGATCTAGGATGGTGGTCTCTGGGCTGAGGCCCACAAGTCTTATTATCATGGGGTTCATGTTTGGAGAATCTGCATCGGGGGTTCTGACTTCATGGCTCTGGGTCAGGAAAGTGGTGAGGCTCACCTTTGTGCAGATTCTCAGTAGTCAACAGTAGCAGGAGAGTGGCATTTAACACCCTGAAATATGTGATAGGGTGAGAATTATTCTAACCTTGATGCTTTCACAGGATTTTTAAGTACTGTTTTTATCATTCAATTTCATGTACTAATGATTCAAACTTGAGTTTTCTATTTGGAACTTAGGAAAAAGAGATGCATTAGGAGAAAACAGAGGAAGAGTGAGAAACTCATTCTGAGTTTTTCCATGAGGGTCCCCAGTGAAATAAAATGAAGACTTTACATTGGGGGAAAGGGTGATCCCTTTGGAAGGGATAATGGGTGAACTCCAAATGCTTTATCTGTCAACCCTGAGGAGAGTTTCATGACTTCACTTCCAGGGAGCTCAGAAAAGAGTGAGGGCTACAGTTCACTCACATGGTCATTAACCACCCTGTCCTCATTGCCAGAGGAGGTTGGTGCTCCCTAATCAAGCAACATGATAGCACCTACCTGTTTTAATTAAATTTAGTGTAGTAATATTTAAGCTGATATACATGGCTATTCTATCTTATTCTTAACATGTTAGGCCATCTTTTGGATTCTTGTTTTTTCCTGCAGCCTCATGGTGCAGAAGAAAGATAATAGGTTTGGATTTAAGAGGCCTACTTGATAGCTAGCCTCAACTCTAAACATATGAGCCTTCTGACCTAGCATACTTCTTTCAATCACCCTAATTCTTACTTTTTCATCTGTTAAATGAGGATTAAATTAATCTCATTTAATGATAGGAACATTAAATGAGATAATGCATGTTAAGTTCCTAGCACAGTACATGGAACATAGTAAGTGCTCAATTCACGTTACCTGTTAGTGTTCTTATTTTTATTATTGTATTATCATTATTAATATTATTACTGGTATATTAGAAATTGAAATGAGATTTCTAATGTAAAAATTGATAAATCTCTCTTCCTCTCTCCCTGTCTTTCTCTCTCCTTCTCTCTTCTACTCTCTCCTTCTCTCTCCTTCTCTCCTTTTCTCCCTTGCCGCAACCCCCTTCCCACTCTCTTTTTCAACAGACTGGAAGTCGTCACATTGTAAAACAGTTGCAGTTCACCAACTGGCCAGACCATGGCACTCCTGCCTCAGTAGATGGTTTTATAAAATTTGTACGTTATGTGAGGAAGAGCCACCTTACAGGACCCATCATTGTTCACTGCAGTGCTGGTGTGGGCCGGACAGGGGTGTTCCTATGTGTGGATGTTGTGTTCAGTGCCATTGAAAAGAACTTTTCAGTAAGTGTGTGAATTAGACAAACAGATGCTGTTAGTAGACACTCTATTTTTAGCCTCCTAATAGCTTAATACTAATATTTGGCCTTCAAGAGCAACTTAGTAAATAACACATGAGCTTTGAATACCTTTTTCTCACTTAACTGCTGCGGGTTCCTAGAGGTGGTTGTGAGGATTAAGTTACATAATGCAAATGAATGGCTTAGGACAGTGCCTGGAACATAGTAGGTACACAGTAAATGTGAATTCATTTTCTTTTTTCTTCCCTCCAACCCACAGATATAGTTTTTCGAATCTTATTAGAGAATGTCTATGAAGTATGCTTGTTTTTATGAACAGAAGTACATGCTGGAAAAATGTAGACTTCAGAGTTAATGATAGGTCCCTAGGTTTGACTGCCAGTTTTGCCACGTACTGTAGATTTTTAGTGACATTGTGCAAATTGCTTGCCTCTCTGAAATTCAGTTTTCTTATATATAAACTAACGATAATAATATAGTTGGGGTTGAGTAAATCATTAGCAATTCTTTACTTTCCTCCTAAATTTGGAACCAGCTAAGAGATAGACAAAAGAATTAGACATATGGTGATTATACTATTACCCTTATTTTTGATTAAGCTAATTAGGCAATATGACTGTAGATCTGTGACCAAAAAGACTTACTGAATTGCTTTCTTGTGTTGCAGAAGTGAGAGGAAGACATATGTTTACTTAGTAGGCACTTGTGATTACGATAATTACAAGGAGTATGAAAATCCTCACCTCAGTCCTGAGAAAACAGGGGCTATGAGGCATTTACCCTGGTAGGCAAATTCTGCAGAGTTATGTTGGTGTCAGAACAAATGTTAGACTCCTTGCTCTCAGATTTTATGCAGTTATACTCCAAGTGACAGACTCCTGTGACAGTAAATGGCTACATGAGTTTTGGAACTCATCTTCCTCAGGCCACATTATATGGGAGGGTAGAAAAATAGCCTCTTCCAGTAACTTTTGGAAGAGGGAGGAAGTTTCTTTTTTTCAGAAGCCTGAGCCCAATATCTCCTAGCATTTCACTGTTTCTGACTGAGTTATAGCCCCTTCCCTGAACTAGCTAATGTGGGAGATGCTGGTCAATTTAGGTCATCCAGGAGCACTCTAGGCCATAAAGTTGAGAACAAGAGAGGAATAGGTTTCCAGAGCAAACTCAGGGCTTTATTACAAAAAACAAATATAAACTAGGTGGCAAAAAAAAAAAACCCCATTCTCAAAAATGCTGAAAATTTAAATCTAATGGTATCTATTGTTTTGTCTTTTTAGCAGAAAATACATTAGTATAATTTTCCTTTAATATGTTTTCCATCATAATTTTTTGAGTTGTTTGTTTATATTTGTCTTTATTTTATATTCCTTATAGAAGCTGTAAAAACTGTAAATATTATATTTCATGATCCTAAGGAGCAATTTTTCCCTCACATTGTACCTTCTTTAAACTCAAAATGTGTTTTATAGTAAGTTTAATTGACAATGGTTTTTTTTTTTGTGGTATATAAAATAATGATATATTTTATAATTAAGGATGCTTAGATTTGATGAAACACAGTGGTTCAAAAAGAGGAAATATATCCCTTGTTTCTTTATCGGCTTTCCATAGAGCCTTGAACTGTCAAATATTCTTACTGATGCTCCTCTCTACTCTTTCCAGAAATTTTATCCACCAGAGCTACATAAAGTGTGGTCTTGGACCAGCACCAATCTGTGGATATTTGTTATCTGCAGCAAGATATGTTTATAGAAATTGAGAGTAAGCATTTGGAAACTTTCAGGGCAGTTTGCTGCATTGCTATGACATTCAAGAGGATGACCAGTGGGTTGGTGGTGTCAAACAGAGTGTGGCTCAGTGTGCGTGTTGTGGAACTCACATGGGATGCTTACATGCTGCAAGCTACATACCAGTCACATGTGGCTGGACGAGTTGTGACCTGTGACATTTTAAGATTAGTTTATCAATTATAATGCTCAAATATATTAAAATCTGAGACTATGTAACCACCTATTTCTTTTTATTAATTATTTTTATTAATTATTTTAATAGCCATTTTCATTTTTAATCAAGGCTGCTTAAAAATCCTTGAAACTCTGGGAACAAATTAGCTCTTATATTGCGGAAACACTGAGAATGCTCTATAGTTCACACATTCTCCACAGAACTTTCTCCTTTCACCATCTTCAGTGTGCAATAACAATTGTTAATTGTCAATGACCATATTTTCACATAATGAAGTAAGTAATCTAAAATTTTACACATTAGCCTTTACATAATTAAAAATTCTACTATACCATTAAGTACACAATTTAGTTCATCTGGCAGTTTTCTTTCTTTCTTTCTTTCTTTTTTTTTTTTGTATTGAAAATTTCTTTATGAAGCAATGGGTCTATTTAACTTTTGGCAAAAATTCCTTAATCTGTGTAACTACCTTAGACTGTTTTCTGGTCATTGCAGCTCTACTACTAGAACATAAAAATCTACACAACACTTAAGCTCTAAATCACATTTCTTAACTATGTAGTACTTTGTATTTTTATACAGTTTAGAACTAGTTATGTTTGTCAGTAATCAAACTGAAAAGAGGAAGAATTCTTCCTTTGTATCATATCATGTTCAAATTACATATACCGAGAGAATCGCTGTGTTAGCAATATCTATGCATTCATTAGAGTGCAATGGTAAATAATTTGCTACCTTTGTTTCATAAATTGGTACCACTCCCTATCATTAACCAGTTTCTGAATTTGTCAAGCTTTGATATCATTAGAAAATGATACTTTAATTATCTTTTTGCCACATATTTATCCCAAATTTCCAAGAAAACATCTTTAACACAGTCTTTCACCATTGTCATGGCAATTGTATATGGGGTTTTAGTCTTAGCAAATCAAAGTGCTATTTTGTAAGTCTGCAAAATAGTAATGCTACAAGTGAAATATTGAACATCAGCTTCTGTTAGCTTTTTAATTTAATATTCTTTAAAATAATTCTTTTGTCTTTCAAATTATTTCTTTTTTCATGTACATGGAAAGTAATTTTAATGGTTCCCTTCCTTTGTTAGGCAGTACACCTTTGCAATTAACACAAGTGTGTTTTAGCAATTCACAATCAATAATGGCTAGAAAACTCAATATGTGAGGAATCATAATTCCAGGTAAAATTAACATGAACTTTTTTTGGCCTTCATTTCTCTGCAGTCATTTCCATTTTCATCATTTGATTAACCACTACAGTTACATTCAGAAAGCTGTCTCCTCTTCCTTGCCTTCCCCCTCCCCCTTCTCCTCCCTCTCCTTCTCCTCCTTCTCCTCCTTCCTCTTCTCCTCCTCCCATCTCCTCCTCCTTTTCCTCCTCCTCCTCCCTCCTCCTCCTCCTCCTCCTTCCTCCTCCTCCTCCTTCTCCTCCCTTTTCCAGCACCATTTATTGAAAAGGCTATTGTTCCTTCATTTAATTGCTTTCACATCTTTGTCAGAAATCACTGGGCATACTTGTACGGGCCTATTTCTGGTTCTGTATTCTGTTCCATTTATCTATGTGTCTATCTTTTTACTAATTCCACATTTTAAATTACTGTAGCTATATAATAAGTGTTTATATCAAGTAGAGTGATTTCTTTCATGTTGTTATTCTTTTTCAAATTGTTTTAATGATTCTAGGGTCTGTGCCTTCCCATGTAAATTTTAGAATTAGCTTGTGTATGCCTACAAACAAACTTTCCAGGGATTTTTTATAGGAATTGACTTAAATATAGATCAATTTGGAGAGATTTGGCTTCTTTACTATGTTAAATCTTTCAATCCATGAACATGGTACGTTTCTCTACTTATTCAGTTCTTTTATTTCTTTCAGCATTTTGTCATTTTCATCATATAGATACTGTACATGTTTTATTAGACTGATTTCATTTTCTTTGGAGTATTGTAAATGGTATTGTGTTTTTACTATCAGTTTCCACATGTTTATTGTTATTATGTAGAAGTACAATTGATTTTTGTGTGTTGATCTTATATCCTGTGATCTTGTTGAACTTGTTAGTTCTAAGAGGTTTTTTTAAATTCTGTTTTGCCTTTAGATTCCTTGAGATTTTCTGAATAGACAATCATTCTATCTACAAATGGGACAGATTTATTTCTTCTTTTCTAATCTGTATGCCTCATTTCTTTTTCTGACATTATTGTGCTACCTAGAATTTCAAGTGCTATGTTGAATACAGGTGGTGATAAAAGACATCTTGCCATCACTGATAGTAGGGGGAAAGCAAATTAAAATCATTTGTTCTGTGAAAGGCCCTATGAAAAGGATTAAAAGACAAACTACAGACTTAGATAAACTGTAAACCAAATATCCAAAAAAGGTCTTACATCTAAAATATATAAAGAATCCTTAAAACGCGATTGTAAAAGAAAAAAAAAACAGGTCAATTCAGTTATAAAATGGGTAAAAGACATGAACAGACATTTCACTAAAGAGGATATATAGATGCTAAAAAAACATATGAAAAGATGCTCAGCTTCATTAGCCTTTAGGAAAATGAAATTAAAGCCATGATGAAATATCACTGGACATATATCAGAAAGACTAATATAAAAAAAATAATGACACCACCAAATGCTGGTAAGGATTTGAAGAAATTGGATTAATCATACATTACTTGTTGGAATATAAAATGGTATATCCATGCTGGAAAATGGTGTTACAATTTCTTAAAAAAAAACTAAACAAAAATTACCATATAACCCCAACAACAGCACTCTTGGGCATTTATCTCAGAAAAATGAAAACTTACATTCACACAAAAACCTGTACACAAATGTTCACAACAGATCTATTTATAATAGGCTAAAACTGGAAACCACCTACATGTCCTTCAACAAACTGATGGTTAAAAAAACTGGTACATTTCCATACCATGGAATACTATTTAGCAATAAGAAGGAATGAACTATTAATATACACAACAATTTGGATGGATCTCAAGGAAGTTATGCTGAATGAAAAAAAAAGTCAATATCTAAAGGTTAGGTACTACATTATTCCATTCATACAGTCCTCTTAAAATAACAAAACTACAGAGATGGAGAACAGATTACTGGTTGCCAGGGGTTAGTGATTCAGTGGGTAGTTTTAGTGGATAGCATAAGGAAGTCTGTGGTATAATAGTAGTGTATTTTGATTGTGGTTGAGGTTAAATGAATTTTCACATATGATGACACTGTATAGAACTAAACACATTCACATATTATAAACATATGTGCACATACAAATGATTGCACATAAAACTGGCAAATTCTGAAAAAACTCTGTGGATTGTACCAATGTCAATTTCCTGGTTTTGATACTATACTATAGCTATGTAGGATTGGTATAATTTGGGGAAACCGAGTGAAGGATACACAGTGTTTTTCTGTACATTTTTTGGGGGAATTTATAATTATTTCAACATAAAAAGTTTTAAAGGCTAAATTAAAATTTTAAATTATAAAAACGTTGTTATAAAAATAAAGGAATGCTTATGTTTTTTTCTGATTTTATATCCTTTTGAGTTATGGTTGACAAATCTTAAAAGTTTTCGTGTGTCAACATGGTCTTGCTGCACATGACTAGTCCTCAGCTGGTACCACATGTGACTTTCCAGACAAATTCAGCAACATCCAAGCTGGTCTATATCCTGTTCTACTCATGACGCTTCTCGTTTCTGTGCCAGTGTCAGACTGTTATAAGAGTTTCTAAAACTTACTACTAGTTTCTGGACTTATCTCATTGTGGACCAGCAACAGCCCTTTGTGTACCCACACCAGCTCAGTGGCTACACTGAGCAGTGCAGATCTCCATCACACGTGCAGAATCTGGTGTTGGGCCAACTGTTGCTCAGGGTCTCTCTTTGAGTTGAGAGGGCTCTTTTTATGAGAAACAGCTGTGCTACTATCATGGCCAGAAAAAGTCTTCTATGCTTCAGACTTTTCCAGAAGTATAATGCTGCATAAAGTTCTCCTTTTGAACAACAGAAAAGTATACATAGGGAAAAATTTGTTGTTATTTCTTTTGGAGAGCGTTTCTTGTTATAAATGTTTGCTTCCTGCTTTTACTTGGAAACCAATTTAAACAAGTCTTCCTTATCCATTAGACTAGGTTAAAAATATGACTGAAAGTGAGAACTTTCTGGTTAAATCTTGAAATCTCTTTTTCTGGAAAGCAGTATAGAGTACTCTTTTGGGCTTATGTTTCCTCCCTGTATGGATAATATAAAATTACTATCATCCTGTTGCAGTTCAACATCAAAAATATAGTGGCCCAAATGAGAGAACAACGTTATGGCATGATTCAAACAAAGGTAAGCTCTCACCTCATAAATTCTAATTTGAAGAATAATGAATATAAAGATTAACACTGTATATTAACATTACAATTTATAAAGCTCTTTTACCTACATGATTTTACTGAATTCTCACTTTTTGAGAATTTTGCTCTGATATTACTGATATAAAACTTTAACTTCAGAGCAATGCAGTCTGTTCCATAAGGCCATTCAGATAACAAGAGGAGGAGTCAGGACTGAAGTCTCCTGGTGCCAAACACAACCTTTGTCTGTAATGCCATGTTATTTAAATAACATATCTAAAGATCTAAAGTTATTTTTAAATAGATTTTGGGGTAGCAGTTTTGGGATATGTACTTGCCACTGAAATATTAAAGTCATTGGCATGTCATAAATTGATATCATATATGTCACAGATTAGTTATTAATCATTGGGGAAGAGGATCAATAGAATATGGATAATGAAAATAAATAGGTAGCCTTAAGTCTTTAGGTTTACCTGTTTTTAGGTCAATGTTGAATGATTCAAAACATTTTATTGGAACTAGTGTTGTTTGAGAGACCTAAAACTATATCTGAAAATTAAAGTTGGAAATTTGATTTATCCATGGAGATATAAGGAGATTGAGAATCAGGGTCCCCTCTGTTCAGTGAAGCCTTCAGTTAACTAGTTCTTGACCAAGAACAATATTGTGCTCATTTATCTCCCTGGTATTTTGAAAAATCTGTTTTATGTAAAGAAGTTCTGGGTTAAACAATTGCTCTTTTAGGAATATTTTTTCATGGTTGAGAATTATAAATATATTCTCTGAAAGTGGATATTGGAATTCAGTTACTTAACATTATGTTGTTTTTCACATGTATATAGGAGCAGTATTGCTTTTGTTATAAAATTGTGCTTGAAGTTCTTCAGAAGATTGTGACTTTCAATTAAGAAAGACTTCTGTTGCCTGACACTTGAAATTACCAAGTGGGTTGGAGCTTCCTCATAAAGAACATGTTCAAGCTGTGCTGTAGAGCCTTGCTTATGTGTACAATGTGCTTTCTTGGCATATCATTTGATTTTCTTTCTGACATTTCCCTGAAGGCAGCATCATTTGGTTTGGGGTGAACAGCATTTACCCACTGGTCTTACTTAAGTTAGATCAAAATACCTTTTCACATTTTCCAATGAAACGAAGTTTACTTATAACAACTGCAGCCTATTTGGTTGAAGGGATTATAGAGCCCAATAAAGGACTTAAATTATATTCATTAATATTTATTTGGAAAGAAAGCTTACAGGAACTGAGGATTTCTAGAACTTTTTAAAGCCCTGATTCTGGGAGAGCATAGGGCCAGTAAACTGCAAGATCACATCATGACCTCTTACAGGCATTTTTAAGACATACATATCCATGTTTTTTAGCTAGAGTCTGTACTTTTAAATGGTATTTGAATAACTCAGTTCACTAAAGAGTCCTATTAGGATGGTTTAACTTTCTATACAGGCTGGATTTAATTTTCCTATATTTCATGCTCTCACAGGGCCCTAGGGACTGCAGAGGACAAACTGCCTTTCTAGAGGTGCTGGACAAGGACCTGTTGGTCTGGGAAACATATTGTGGGTGGGCAGAGTTCCTCCTCTCCATCACATGAGAACACTGGTGAACAGTCCAAAACTAAAATAGATGTTTATATAGAAAGTCCAAAAGGAAATTTTTGCCTGGCTTGAGTTCTTTCCTATCCCACCCTAACACTTAACATATTACTTAGTCTGCTTTGTTGAGAGCAAATATTACATTCTACTTTCCTCTTACTCTTTGCCCTTTAGCTAACCAATAAACTTAGATAGAAGCTTTATTATGTAATTCTGAGTATCTCTTATGCCAGATATATTTTTCAGACTAAGATCTATGATAGTTATTTTTTTTCTTCAGTGTTCCATTAAATCATTTATTTCCATTATAGCCCCACCTCTGCTGCAACATTTAAAAGTTGGCTTTGGGAACCAAATTTTGGAAAACCAAATTTATAGTTTTAAAAATGAAAACGTCCATATTTTGTTTTTGAAAAGATTGTGGCCATTATTACATTCATCTTATTATAGGACTTTGCCTCTACAATTGCAGTGATATTTTGGTCAAGGAATTTTAGTGACCAATTAGACTTGATTATAAACTATGAAGCAATTGATATTGTCTTTGCATAGTATAATTCAGCACAGATCAGAATATCCTATGTATTGAGAAAATTTCTAAGGTTAAATTGTAAATCTTGAATTTTTAAGAGGCTATATTGTTCCCTCAGCTGAATGAATACTTGAATTGGTTGAATTAAAATTGATAATTTTCATTTTAAAAATAATTATATGCCAGAAATGTATTTCATATTAAATCAAATTGATGATTTTACCTATTTACATTGTTCATATAAATAATAGTCTATGCTAAACATTAATTTAATTTTGATTATTGGCCTTTAATATTTGTATTCCTAATTTTATTTTCTCTGTTATTGTAAAATAAGAGATATAATGTACAACACTATTCCTGAGAAGGATTCCATGCTATTATTTAAATGAAAATATTTGCTGTGTATTGCCTGAAATATTTTCATTTCTGACATCTCCCTGAACACAGCATCAGGGAGATGTTCTTGAAGTGTTCTTATAAAGAAAAAATTCACAGTTCTTGATGGTAAACATGTCTCTTCTTTAACGTGTGCCTTATATTTTTATAGCAGGACTATTTTTAGTTTTTCAGGAAAATTAAATAAATATGGAAATACTGATTGCATTTGTTTTTATTTCATTTTTGAAAAGTAAATTTCAAATTGAAATCTTTTGACTAATTGAAATACTAAGTTTCATACCAACAGTAAATCAATTTTTGCCTAGGACATGGATATGAAACTTCCATTGACACCTTTGTGAGTATATAAATGCCTAGAGGAAATTTTAAAATATTTAAATATAAACATATGCATTTATTAACTTTCAACTTTAAATACAGATGCTCTGTCAAGTCAGCCTCAAAACAGTGATCAATTCAGTAAAAATGAACATCTTTAGTGCCTAGATTTCGGTTACTAAATCTAACAAGAGTAAAAGTGACATAAAGACATTTTCAGACACAACAAAACTGAGAGTTTGCCTCTAGTGGAGTACCCTAAAAACAATTCTAAAAGTGAAAATGGCAGAAAATGATCCCAGATGAATTAAAGATAGAATTAAGAACAAGGAACGGGTTAAATATTTTGTTGTGTTTAAAATATACATATTGAATTAAAATAATATTATAACACTAGCATATTGGTCAGGAGGGATATAAATAGGTTTAAAATGTTCTAAGTTCATTGCATTATTTAAGAAAAGGGTAGATTTATCAATTAATATTAGATTTTGATAATTTTAAGATGCTGCTTATAATTTCTATCGTAGCTACTAAAAGATTAGAAAAGAGTGTATAATTTCCACACAAAGAGAAGGTAACATATGGATAAGAGAGGAAAACACACACACACGCGCACACACAAGAAGGTGGTACTAATAAAAAGCACATAATAAGAGAGAAGATCGAAGCCTGAAGACAATGATTATAATAAGTGATAAGTAGATCAAATATTCAAGGTAAATGGTGAAGAATATCAAGAGATAGATCTAAAACATAAAGATACAAAAAGGTTGAAAATGTAAGTCTATTAATAAAGTATGCAAAGACTAGCCAAAAGAAAGCTTGTATAATATATATTACTTTTAAACAAAATAGAATTCAGACTAAAATCATTACTGAGGTTCCATGTAATGCATTGTATGCATCTAATAAGGCCTTAAAATGTATAAATTATGTATACAAAATAAATGAAGCATACACACAAATTGAAAATTATAAAGAGACAAGTACAAAATAATAGTTGGGGGTTTTTACCCATCTCTCTCAGTGACTCACAGAAAAAGCAGACAAAAATCTGTGAGACTACAGGGAGAAGACAACTACCCACAAGCTAAAGTAAGAGGCCTCAGAAGAAATAAGCCCTGCTGACACCTATATCTGGAGAACTTCTGACTTCCGGAATCATGAGGAAATAAATATTTGTTGTTTAAGCCCCCCCCCCAAAAAAAACCCCATAAAAACCAGTGAGACTACAGAAGAACATCATGTACTCAATTGACCAAAGAACATATATAGAACACTGCACCCACCTACTGCAGATTATAATTTTTGGAGCTCTCTTGGCACATATAGAAGCCCCCATACACATCAGAAATGACCAAACCTTGGGCCATAACGCAAATTTAAATTTATTTCAAAATATAGAAATCATATACAGTATGTCTCCTAAATTAAATGCAATTATGCTGGAAATTAGTAATAGAAGAAAAATGGAAAAAGCTCCATATGTTTGAGACTTAAAAATGTATTTCTAAGTAAATAATATGACTAAGAAAAAAGTAAAATCAAAATGGAAATGTTTTAAATTGATGATACATTTAAAAAGTTTTTGAGACAGTAAAGCAGTATTTAGAGAGGAATTTATATACGTAAATATATATACTGGAAAAGAAAGAACACGATCAGTAATCTAAATAAGCATCAAACTCAAGAAGTTAAAAAACAGTAAAATTAAAGTAGAAGGAAGGAAGAGACAAAGTTCAGACTAGGGATTAATGACATAGACTACAAATATACCATAGGGAGAATCAACACAGCTTGATCAAAACTGGTTCCAGTAAGACTGATCCAGCTAAAAGAGAGAAGTCACTTATAAATAGCAGAATAGAAAAATCTTATTTAATTACAGAATCGAGAGACGTTTAAAAAAAATGAGAGAATAAATGAATTTGTTTATGCCAATAAATTTGAAATAGATTCCTAGAAAAATCCTAAAACAAACACAATCAAAATAGATAACTATGATTTTAAAATTTCAAAGAAACTAATTTATAATGAAAACCATTCCACAATAAAAACTTCAAGTCCAGGTAGCTTCACTGGCAAGTTCCCCAAAATACCAAAATAATTAGAAAGTACTCTAATCTTATACAATTCTTCGAAAGAATTGAAAAAGTGTAGCATAAAATTGATATTGAAACTCCAAAAGGAAATTATGCAAATACAACAGGTCATTTTCACTCATGAACATGTATGCTTATATCCTAGACAAGGTATAGCAAATTGAATCCAGAAATAAACTGCAATAAGATAATTTTTTTAAAAAGTATAATTATGACTCTCATAATCTTAAACACAAAAATGTAAAATATTTTATTCAATTTATTAGTTAATGAGGGAACACATAAGCTGGTTCACAGAAAAAACTTAAAAACACACATAAATGCCAAAATTTATCAACACATGATAAACTGGGTTTTACCATAAGGGGTAGGAAGAAGAAGTAATTGTCCCTCCACTCGGCAGAATTAACTTGGATGTCTACAATTAAGAATCATTTGCATTGTTACCAGTTATCTATTATTTATGGAGTTATAAAATAGACTATGAAAGTCACAGTTCCGATAAATTCAGAAAACCTAAAATTAGAAAATTCCTTGTTTTCCATTGAGAATAGTAAGTCGTCCTTTCGGTACATTTCAAAGCTTTTTACAATTTTTCCTGTTAATTTAAAAAGAATAATATATCATGATCGGGTTTGGTTTATTCTAGGAATGTCAAATCAGTTTGACATTATAAAATCGGTGAATGTAATTCACACTAATGGATTAAAGGAGAAAATTCTATGGACTGCTCAACAGATGCAGGAAAAAATCTGATAAAATTTAATATCCTTTTTTGATTTTGAAGAAGAAAAGAAAATTTTTAGCAAGCTAGGAATAGAATGGAATTGTCTTAATCAGTTAGCAGATATGTATTGCAAACTTACAGCAGACATTTTATTTAATATTAAAACACTGTTACCTTCCTACAAATCAAAGACTGACATGTCTTCTGAAAAATGGGTGGGAGTGGAAGTAGGAAAACTGAGTTCATCACCAGCCAGGCTTGGATAATACCCTCAAGGAAATGACTAAGTGTCCCTTTACATAGAGATTACATCTTCCTCACTGGCGTTGATTCTTAAGTTCTTTCTCAGATATGGAGGGAGCAGATTTAGTTAATTATACTCCCATAGAGCACCTTTAAAATTCTCTGCAACTATCCTTTCTGCTCAGGATCACCACCGAGATGTTAGCAATCCAGAAAACAATCTTCTCATGAATCCAATGTGTATAAAAGGTACTTCACAGGCCAAACTGAAATTTATGTGAGCATTTTTTACTCTCCAGGAAAATATATCTCCTGAAGAGCACAGTATTTTAGTGTTAAGTTTCTCGTTTACATGAGTTCTGTCCATATGAAGCAGAGTAAAGCTATTTGCAACAAAGAGTGGGTGTTCCAGAGTCTGAGTATTACTGCCTGTTCAGAGCAGATTGGTGTGTGGGGCCCTGAGTGACTACCCCAAATGGATCTCCAATAAGAAATGGAGGCATGTTGGGGCCAGCATGGTTGTGGGAGTAGCTTCTTTTTATGAGAGTTCTAATGACCTCTCGGGAGAGAAAGCGCCTCTGCCCGCTGGAGCTGACTGCTGTCCTTTCAGAGCTAAGTGGCATTCTGCTTGCCATGGCACTTAGGTACAATGGGCACCCCTGTAATTTCTCAGGTCAAGTTGTGTGGGAGAGTTACCCAGGAGGTAAAGAGGCTGCCAAGACTCCTAACAGAGCCATGGACCGTGAGCAAGGGATTTGTAGGGGTAGTTCCTGTTTCTTTGGGTTCTAGATCTTCAGGGAAATTATATCAAGTTGAGGGTGGGTAGATGGAATGATAAACTATGAAAGCAAGTCAAATAAAATAGTGCAATAAGATAAATAGTCTGGGAATGCCTTATCGTTGGGGTTTATCAGTGACTTTATCGAGAAGAAGAGTCCTCAGCTCATTACTGTAATGATGGGCCAGGACTTCATGTGCACCCATGGCCGGGAGGGTTTCCTGTGGGGGAGTCAAAGTGTGAGGAGCCAAGGCTCTGACAGGGTAGGAGGGTGGCTGCCCTGAGGAGCAAGGAAGAACTCCAGAAGACTGGGTAATGCAGGGGGACAGGTGGAGAGATCCCAAATAAATCTGTGGTCAGAGGGCACATCCGGGCTGAGGAGGCTGGTTTTGCTATGTCTGGTTTTATTGTGACTTCAGGTCCTGGGAAGTCACAAACATCCACTTTTAGTGCTCTCCTATTTACTCTCACTCATACGCTTCCTTGTTGCCCTCACCCATATACGTGGACATTCATGCAGGTGTGCATCTCCTGGCACTCCTCCACTTTCCCACTGCACAACTTCCTTCTGAGCAGAGCAAGAGGGAACAGTGTCATGGCCTTCTCCTATCAAATGTGAGTAAAGTTATAAAATAGGTGCAGATTTGTGAAGCATTACACATTTTTTTTTGTCACTTTTGCCCCTAGACTCTTATAGTGTTTGTACAACTACTACAGCAAACATAACATATAATTACTGAAGGCTCACCTGTGCTTTATCCTGTTTTGAGTTATTATTACCTAGCAGAATGCCTATATAGAGTAGGTCCTCAGTAAAAGGAGAATGGAGAATAAATGGAACAGAGAATTGTGACTACTTTCCTATGACATAATGTCAATATTTTGGAGTATTGTTCATATCATAGGCATTGGTTTATGATATGAGCATATTATCCTGAAATGCTAAGGCATGTTCCTCAGACACCAGTTTCATGAGAATCAGTGAAAGAAGTGTCCTTTGATCAAAGAAGTTTGGGAAATACTTCCCAAATCCATTCCACACGCCCCTCTTGGAGTTCCAAAGTGCACATACACATATTAGCATCTGAAGGACCTAAAAGAGAGCTTGCATGTACAAAACGTCATCACTCTCTTAGACCTGGTCTGAAGTTGTGATTGTAGAAAGAAGGATGAGTGAATTAAATATCTGAATGTAACAACAGACTTATTTTTTGTCTCTTTAGGGGGCATGTAGAAATCTCATTTGGTTGATTAGAGTTCATCTTCTAAAATAGTTTTTTCAGGATGTTCTGATGGAGCCTATTTCTGGTATATCTGAAAATGCCTTTGTATGTGCATGACATATTGTTTCTGTATAAAATTCATGTGTCATCCTTTATCACTTGGAGGGTTTTGTAGGCATTGTTTTGTTCTTATCATTGAATGCTATTATGGAGGAATCTATTGTGTTGAAAAACGTAATTCTTATAGAAATGATAGCACATTTCATTGTTTTGTTTTAACTGATTAATGGCGCAGCCAGCAAGATAGAAAAAGGGGGGACTGGATTGGATTAGTAAGAATTTTTTTACTCAAGCACTGTCAACTCACTTTTCAACTCCTTTTATTCTTCCAGTACCTGCTGTTTTGTTTTGTTTTGTTTTGTTTTGTTTTGAGCATCTCTACTTTAGTTCTTTTGTGAAACCATAAGTTTCATCCTGTGTCTAGTGAGCATTCTTCAGCTGCTTGTTGTTTGTTTCCTCTCCTCCAGGATCTTTGAATAGCTCCATGGTCATCCCTTTGCCCTTTGAAAGGAAGCCCTTCTATCTCTAACTGAATGCTGGTGTGTTGGTCTTGGGTCAACTAACAGCTTGGACTTCACTCTGTCATTTCTAAACAAGTTCTCACCAACACTGTCCTCTATGTATGGCTCCACTCCTCAATTTCAAGTAATTCATATTTCTGAATATGTTAATAAATGTAAATACCTCATGTTCATGATGCATTTTCCCAGTATTTTGTTGGAGTAGGCTGCCACAAATGCTCTTTTGCTTTTAGAGAGACCGAGTGCCACCACAGGACCCAGCTTAGGTATTGTCACAGAAGGCCCTCAGGAGATTTCCTTTTTAGTAGAATGAAGAGACACTGAATTTTCATTATGCAGAGCTGATGAGTTGTGAAGTAGATAACACTTGACAGATGGAATGGCACCTTTGGCCCCATTCTCTCCCAGCCATTTTTAAAGAGAGAGTAACTGGTAACAATGAATGTATCACTATCATTTTGACCCCTGCTGATGTATGTAGGCACATATTAGCATCTGAAGGACCTAAAGGAGAACTTGTGTGTACAAAATGTCATCACTCTCTTGGCCTCTAGTCTGATGTCCTGACTGTAGAAAGAAGGATAAATGAATTAAATATCTGAATGTAACAGCAAACTTGTTTTGGGATTTGGGGAAATCTCTGTTAAGCTAATCCTTCTGAAATTTGGAATTTCTGTTTGGTTTAGCAGCTTCTGCTGATAACAGATAAACCAAATATTACTGGTTAAAAATAAAATAAGTCAGTGTTTCTCAACCTCAAAATTCTGTTCTCCATGTGTACAGTTTCTCAAGTATTTTAAAGCCACCTGTCCCGTGAGTCTCAGGAAGCTGGGGAAGGTGCTGATGACAAAAAGTGAGGGTGTGATTCAGAGCCCTGATTGTCCTGGAACATGACCAGGGACAGCTCACTCACTAAGAACAATCTGAAACAAGAAACCAATGGGACGAGGAACAAAGAGAGAAAATGATAATCCTTGAGTCAGAATAGGAACTCACCAGGCCCCCTTTATAATACTGCTGCTGGGTGTGACCCACTGTCCACATTGTCCTGGCTCATTTATTTCAGCCTTGCATTGGCCCTATATCCAGGGGCCTCTTTGCTGGGTGTGGATTGCATTTATGCTTCTCCTGAGATAGAAAGTAGGATCACAGGCATTCTCTTCACAGACATTAGTCAGAATCTGAGGCCCACTCAGCATAATGACCTTCCCTGGGCCAGAGACATTTTGATGCATCTTGGACACACACCATCCTTGAGTTCCTGGCTGTTGAGAAGGAATAGTGTGGGCACCAGTTTGAGATGTAAGTGCTGGGATAAGCTTTTATACATCTCTTTCTTGGGTATATAGTAACTTATTTCTAACCCATGGCCCCTTTAGACAAAAAAGGTCAATGTTGGCAGGCTTAGAACAGGCACATGTCCTCCCAGAACTGTCATTTTCTTAATTATCTGGGTGAATTTCTTCTTAACAAAACTCCACCCCCTCACCTCAGAAGAAACAACACCATATCTTAAAAGTTTATTGTTGGGGTGATGATTTCACTACAGGCATTCCTCATTTTATTTCACTTCACTTTATTGTGCTTTTGTTCAGTGGTGCCATTTTCCCACTAGGCTCAGGTGATGATTAACATTTTTTAGCAAAAAGTATTTTTAAATTAAGGTATGTACATTGTTTTTGTTTTGTTTTCTGTTTGTTCATTTGTTTTTAGATACATAACTTTTATATGCACTGGGAAACCAAAAAAATTCATGCGATTCGCTTAATTAAGATATTTGCTTTTTAGGTGGTCTTGAACTAAACCTGCAATATCTCTTAGGTCTGCCTATACTTACCTGTAGATTAACCTTGGTCAAACATAGTTCTGACTTTGCCATATTTGTTTTTTATTGTCAGTGCTTACTGTATTTTCTGGCACCCAGAAACATTGGTTAAACGAGTGAATAAATAAATGTTATTGGAATGGGCAGCAAAGTGAGTTCATCCTAGCTCTAAATACTACTTGAATGCCTGTACTTTGTGTGAACCATCTTGGTGTTAGCTACATGGGTATGAGGTCTGTGCTTCCCAGCAGAACAAGATCACAGCAAAGCACAGAAACTCCTGCCCATCACCTCATCTGAAGTTCACAGTAACCCCCAGAGAGAAAGGCTTGTTAGCCCTTGTTTGGAGAAGAAAACTCTAAGTCCTATGCAATTATGGTCAAAGCCAGCACTGCAGTTCTCTTCCTTCCACCTTGCCCTCAGCTCCCCTGGTGAGGCTCAGGGTTGCTTTGTGGGCAAGGGTGAGAAAGGGTGAGGGTAATGTGTGGGCGGCATGTGTGCGGTGTGTCTGAGAATCCATATTCTCTTGCTGGAATGATTTTCTGCTTGGATTTGGAGTTGAGTTGAAAATGAGCTTCCCATTGAGCAGAAACAGAAACACGCTATCCTGGCACTTCCTGTGTGCATCTGTTGTTTATGAGCTAGCAGCACGTGCCCCGCAGAGCCCCACTGAACCCAGCACCTATTGTTTGGCTCAGGTAGCTTCTATGGCACTCACACAGGCAGTAGGACTGGAAGCTCTGGTTCTCACCCTTTCAGGCTTCTCACCTTGTCTCTAGTCAAGACTGGTCCAGAGTTACAGGAAGCTTCTGAGGTTAGAGGAATCAGCAGGTGAGGTTTGAGAGGGTGGAATATGCACTATCAAAGAGGGAAGGTGGGAGGCCATCAGATCAGGCCTTGCCTAGATCCTTCATAACCACCTCTAAACTGTTTCCTCCTACTAAGCCCTGTCCTGCCTGCATCATCCTTTCAACGTGTCCCACGCACACATGTACACAATGGTCGTTGTACATGCCCTCCCTGCAGAGCCTCTTTCTAAAGGACACCTCTTTTGAACACAGGTTACTGTGCTCAAAAGCTTTGCATGGCTCCTCACCATGTAACCAATTAGTTCAAGCCACATGGGTCGGGTGATTGCAAAACCTTCTCCACTAGTACCGCCTTCTGCCTCTTGTGGAGAGCAGCCTGCCATCCTAATCTGGAAGTGGGAGCACTGGCAAACAAAGTCTTCTTTGAGGTCACTGGTTTGGCTTCTGAGACAGATAATCCCTTCTCATCCTGGGCCTAGGCACCAAGAGTGGCAAGGTGGTAGGGGTCTAAAGCCAGAAACAGCTGCCCACAGGGCTTCCGGCTTAGGAGGCTATTGCTCAAGCCAAAGAATCTCCAGGAACCAAGGCTCTGAGACATTTTAATGGATCATTAACCTCTCACAGTGACTGGAATGGCAGGCCAGTAGCTGAAAAAACTTGGAGTCAGATCCAGCACGTGGACAGACGTGAACCCACAAGGGAGGGACCTCAAGGAGGGACCTTAGGGAGGGACCTGGAGGGTCTCGATGAAGGTCTTATCTGCGATGTGGGGTGCAGTGCCCTGGGCAGGCCTCTCCTCACAAGCCTTTTGTAGAGCTGAGCATGATGCTGGCACTCAACAGATCATAAATCATCCTCCCAGTGCTGTCAGCTGGGATAACTCCACAGCTGGAGGAATTTTTCCTCCCTAAACTTAACACATCATAAAACACAGCCATTTGGGGAATGAGAACAACCAGGAGGTGTTTTGCCTTGGAGGCTCTGTTCTGGGAGCTTGGGAAGTGAGGTCTGGAGTCTGATACATCCCCACACTCAGGCAGCCTCACCAGCGAGCACCAAGAACAGACATTTCTGCAGGTCCCTAGACTCCTCTTGTGGCCTAGCACTAGCCAGACCTAGGGCATAAAAAGCCATAGTTCCTTTTCAAGGGTTGTCTTGGATCTGTGACATGTGAGCTTACTTGTAAGCAAGTATAAATTTGTCCTGGATTTCAGTGCTGAATCTTCTCATCTCTATCAGAAGTCTGTCAGCATCTGTACCTGGCCAAGGTATGTCATGTAATGCATTTCCTGTCCACAGTCCCACAGGTGTCTGATACCTGTTTCCTACCCTTAGTGAGCAGAAAACTTTCAAGGAGGTCTTTCCCAAGGCAGAACTTCCAGGCTCAGGGTGAACAGTTAAGTGGTCTCTGAAGATAAGGAGCATTAATTCCTCCCCTCCCTATATGCTGTTCTACTAATCAGTGTATTATCAATCCCCAGAACCTCGACTCAAGGCTATATCTTTGACTTTCCTTGACAAATAAAATGTGGATAAAGTGACAATTCTAAGCCAGTCCTGGATCTGGCCTTTAAGAAGACTGGCAGCTTCTGCTTCTTCTGGGGAAGCCAGCAGCACAGTATGAAGAAGCTTGAGCTATACCAGCTAGCACTGAGCAGCCAAGCTATGACAGAGGCCACATGAATGAACAATCAAGCTGTGAAATAGTGACAACATCTACTTTAAAATGTTGCTGTAAGGATTGGATGAGTATGGATGGAGTGCTTAGCATAGAGCCAGCATAGCTTGTAGCTTCTGGGCCAATGGTCACTCCCTTCTTCTCCTCAATCCCCTTGCTTATCTGATTCTAGAGAAGTCATTTTTGATTCTGGAGCCCAAGAGACAAGAGGATAAACTTGGATCAATAACACTTTACTGCTGTAGGCTTTGTGAGCCCAGATTCAATTTCAGAGATGATGGAGGAAGACACAGTGCTCATTCAGACAGAAGTGCTGATACACCACTTCAAATTAGTGTGACTTGGCTGGTATACATCACATTGTGACAATCGCCTTCTGACCCTTCACAAAAGCCCTCTGCTTGGATAACACATTCATTTTACAAATGTGAAGATGACAACCTGAAATGCTTGGGACTTGCCCAAGGCAGCTAAGGGAAAACCATGGCGTCTATGCATGCACACTTCAGCCTGTCAAAGAGAAGTTGCAACATTTGTTAAAAACAGCAAGCCAGGTTCTATCTGAGCTACTGCAATGGTAAGGAGAGACTTCACTATAGAACCGAGTTCAACTTCCAAAAGAGCAAAGACAATTGGAGGTTTATAGAAAAAAGTCAGAGTAAAGGGTCAACAGACAGAAAATTAGTGAAAGGAACTTGATTAGATATTGGGGGGGGGCATGTTGTGGGAATGAAGATCTTGATTAGATATCAAAGTGTGAGTGGGAGAGTCTCAGTAAACTGGCTCAGCCTGCCAAAGACAGGGCTGAGTCAAGAAGAGGGACAGAGGAACTTGACTAAAGTTTGATCATAGATTAAAGTCCTAGCCAAACCACAACTTTAAGTTCTTATCAGATCAAGATTTTCCAGTATGGATATTATAACCTTTATTTTCATTCATTCATTCATTCATTCACTTACTCTTTTCCTCCCTTTCATTTTGTAAATATTATTGAGCATTTCCTAAGTGTCAAGGGCAACCTAATAAGCAGAAGTAGATATGGCGCCTGTCCACATGGTGCTTTCAAACTCTTCAGGAAGATTAAAACATATATACTTAAAAATCTCATAATGACTATTTGAAGAAATGAGAGGTTTGAAAGGAGAGAGTGCCAGGAGACCATGTGGTAGAGGAACTGGAACTATTCTCAGGGTTCAGGGCAAGTACCATGAAGGCAGTGAAGTTTGAGCTGACATCTGCAGGATAAATGAGAGTTACTTTGCTGAGGTTGAAGCTGGGCTGCCAAACGTAAGAGACAGAGCCTCCCACAGCAGGCTCATGCAGGTGTGGGGGAGCAGGCTGTATCTGAGGACCTGAAAGAAGCCTAGGTGGCTGGGTGAGTGAGTGAGAGTGGAAGGCAAAGAGCTGAGGGCAAGCAAGCCTGGGCTCATAGGCTCAAAGGGGGACTTCATATCATGACCAGAGTTCCTCCTGGAAGCTAGTGGCAGTCATCTGCTTGGAGTGAGGGGGAGTGTGAGCAATGGGAAATATTAGGAGAATGGAATTATAAACAGTCATTTTGGAGGGCAGGAAAGCAAGTTGACAAGAAAAACATGGTAAGTTTGAAATGTAGGACATTTGAGATGTTGAAAATGGATTTATAGTAGAAATTGTAGGTCCTGTTATATCTACTTTGTCTACATTATCTCTCCTTTCTACATATCTAACACATATGCATTTCAAACTTCATATATATAGTTATATGTGTGTATGTGTATATATGGTTACATATATTAGGTTTTATATATATTAGAATATATATGTGTATATGTGTGTATGTATGTAGTGTGTGTACACACACATAAAATTTTCAATTGAAGCAAGTAATGTGAGAAAACAGGCAGAGGTGAGAAACAGCATGTTGCATTCAGGAAACTGCAAGCCGATTAACTTGGCTAGAGTGTGGGTGAGGGGGAAGGGCTGACTTAACTTATGTCCCTAGGGGTGACCAAATAGAAGAAGCAGATGAGACAGATTAGCTTCTCTAGACAAAGGTCAGAGAATTAGAGGCTGGGAATGATTGCACACTGGTAAAATAGCTGAATGGTCCAATTGATGTGATATGCAGGATGCTGGAGGACCCACCTGCTTATGCATGGCCCCACTGCCCTCTGAGAGCATTTCTCTTACACTAAAGTGTTTTTTCAAAATTGTCGGACCCAATAGTCTGAGAAAAAAGGCCAAATAAATTGCAACGCCCCCCACCTCAACAAAATAAACGAGCAAAAAAACAAACCCCTTCAAACTCCCTATTTTTTCTCCTTGGGAGGATTGTCTTTATTAAAGCTTCCTTGGTATCTAAAACTGTGAGGAATGTTGCAGTTCAGAAGGATTAACTTTCTTTAATCCAGAGTTATGCTTGTTTATTCTGCATAATGCCTATTACAACCCTGGGAAGCCTGTGTTCCTTGTAATATATTATGAGAAACACTAGCTAAGACATCATGTTTCACAAAGGCTTCTATTCTCATTTAAATATGTTGCCAGAGAGTAACACATTGGCACATCAATACACATTCATTATTCTGGGGGAATATAGCAAAATTCAATCTAAGAGCATCTGTGTTCAGCAGAGTGGCTGCCTCCACTCCCTGCTCCCCCAGGTGAACCAGATAGGCAGCTCACACACTGACAGGAGAGATGTATATGGCTGAAGGCTAGCTGAGGACACACTGGGAGGGGCTGTTAACTGCTTCTTGCTTCAGCCTAGGAGAGGGTAACTGAGCTGAGTTCCCAGGAAACAGCATTTCAATAGGGCCTTGAAGGAAAGCTGGGTCTTTAATAGGTAGAACTGGGGTAGAAAGGTGTCCAGATGAAGAAAAGTATGAGAGTACATGCAGAAACAGGCAGAAGGGTGAACTCCATTTTGGGAGTGCAGGGAAGTTGTAGGTTAAAGATACAGATGTGGAATTGAGATATTAGGTGTTTTAAGGAGGCATAAGCAGTAGGGGTTGAGGGATGGTATGCAAAGCAGTGCTTCTCACATTTTCTTTTCTCACACACATGAAGGACGTGGCACACACATCAGCAACTCTGGCTCACTAAGGCAATCATTCTTATCTTGAGAAGTATGAACAGAGTGAGAGTGAAGCTTGTGCTTTTTAGAAAAATCTCTTCAATAACTCTAATATATTCCTGAATTAATTATGTCTTTTATCTTCAATGTTCTGATGCTTTGACATATTGCAGCCTTGCTGCCCTTCCCGGGACTAGTTAATTCCTGAAGACAGTAAACAACTCACCCAAAAGTGTGCTTTTCAAATGGAAGCCAATCACTGCATCTCAACCACCCCCTTTACTGGCTCTCACAGTTTGGGTCACTATTCATATGCCTTAATTATGCCAGGGCCAGGTACCAGACAACTAGGGATACCCTTGTGCCTCAGATCCTGCTGGAATTATTCAAACTGGCCAATCTTAAATCTGCTCATCCTGTCTCTACCAAATTTTCTCAGTAAAGGCTCTTGCCTATGTTTTTTCTTTCCCTCTGCCTCCTGACTGGCTCTGGTGCTTTCTCATGTGACCCTGCGTGATGGGCTGTACCTCTCGTTTCTAGGGATCTATTAGTATAACAGTCTACTTCCTTTATGGCAAGCATTTCCCTGTCTTGCCATATCTGATTAAAATGAATCCCTGGTATTTACAATGGCCCCTATGGGTGGGGTGACCAGGACCATCCTGCTTGACCTCTATTGTCTTACATAGCTGTTTTTGGCACCTCTTCCTCTCTCAAAAGTTCTCTATTTTTAAAAGGTCTGTGAGACCTTTCCCCATTGAGAATTACAGGTGCAATGTAGCAAGAGAGGCAGGTCAAAAGCAGAATTCTAGAGATCTCTAGAAAGAAAACCAAGGATCAATGTGAAGAGAGAGGAGAGCCTGTACTTGTCACATCAGAGAAACTGAGACGTGGGAAGTCACTGCATAACACACTGTGAAGGAGAAAAGAATGATAACCATGAAAAAGCCAGTGTATCTCCTCTTCAGTGTGTGTGGGGGGCTGGGACACAATGCCTGTGGACCAAGGGTAAGTGGAAGGCAAGATGGGAAGTGGTAATTGCAACAGTTCACTATCCAGCAGGGAAGGAGATGGGGCAGGAATCTGAAAGGCAACAAGACTGAGGAAATGTTTTATTTTAAGTAGATAAACTCAATTTTTCATAAGTTTTGTGGAAAGAAACATTACAAGATAGAACACACAATGGGAAACGGTAGTCTCTTCAACAAATGATGTTGGGAAAACTGGACAACCACATGCAAATGAATGACATTGGACCCTTATATTACACCATACACAAAAACACAACTCCAAATGGATTAAAGACTTGAATGTAATACCTAAAACTATAACACTCCTCAAAGAAAACATGGGCGGAGGAAACTTTTTGACATTGGTCTTGGTAATGCCTTCTTGGAATTGACACCCAAAGTACAGGTACTACATCAAACTAAAAAGGAAAGGAAACATCAAAAGAAAAAAAAATTAATAGAATGAAAAGGCATCGTATGAACTGGGAGAAAATATTTATAAACCATCTATCTGATAAGGGGTTAATATCCAAAATATGTAAGAATCTTCTACAACTCAATTTTAAAAACCTGAATAATTCAATCAGAAAATTGGCAAAGAACTTGAATGACCATTTTGTCAAAGAAAATATACACATGGCTATCAGGTATATTAAAAGGTGCTCAACATTACAAATTATCAGGGCAATAAAGATCAAAATCACAATTAGATATCACCTCATACCTGTTAGGATGAATATTACCAAAAAACAAAAAACAACAACAACAAAAAAAAACAAAGAATAACAAGTGTTGGCAAGAATTTGGAGAAATTGGCACCCTTATACACTGTTAGTGGGAACATACAGTGGTGCAGCCACTATGGAAAACAATTTGGAGGTTACTCAAAAAAATTAAAAAAGGAACTACCTTATGACCCAGCAATCCCACTTCTTACGTTTACCCAAAGGGATTGAAATCAGGACTTTGAAGAGATAGCTGCAAATTCATGTCCATTATAGCATTATTTACAATGGCCAAGATATGGAAACAACTCAAATGTCCAAAACAGATGAATGGGTAACAAAATGGCAATATGTAATTCAGCCTTAGAAAAGAAAAGAATTCTGCCATTTGCAACAAAATAGATGAACCTAGAACATTAAGCTAAGTGTAGTAAGCCAGTCACGGACAAATACTGCATGATCCCACTTACATGAATTATCTAAAATAGTTGAACTCACAGAAGCAAAGAATAGAATAGTGGTTGTCAGGGACTTGGGGCCAGGCAAATGTGGAATTGGTTTTCAATGGGTATAGTGTCTGTTATCCAAAACAAATAAGTACTAGAGATCTGTTGCATAACATAGTACTTATAGTTAATGTACGATATTGTAGTCTTTAAAATTTATTAAACAGATACATCTCACAAAAAAAGGAAAGAAAAAAAAGAACATAAAGAAATTTTCTTGGAGGTGATGTATATTTATAAGTGTCTTGGTTCCTTGTTTGTAGTGATGGTATCACAAGTGTATGCATATGTCATCTCACTCAGATGTATACATTAAATGTGTGCATGTTTTTTATATCAAGTATGTCTCAATAAAGCTAAAAATTAAAAAGAATTTATCATACAGGAAAATGGAAAGAGGTCAAGAAAGAATCAGAAAGGTGAGGGATCCAGAGTCCAGGGGGAAATGTCTGTCATCTAAAGAGGAAGAATATTTCTCAATAAAGACCCACTGGAGGAGACAGAGACATTCTGAGGAAAAGGGGAGGGAAGGTGAGAACATCATTATCGGATGAAATTCTCAATAAATTATGAGGTACATTCATCTGCTATGAGTTCAGGAAGTGGGTTTGTGAACTTGGGGGGATGAGGAAGATTGGGAACAGCTGCTGGGGGAATCAGCTGGAACACCATTTGCGGATGAAGAACCAGATTGTGCAGCAGCCCTGAGAAGCCAGGGGAGGTTAGTAAGACTGGCTTGTCAAGGAGCCAAGGCATACAGTTACATAGCCTCCCACCTCTGTGCTGTATGAGCCAAGAGGGGTGAGAGGAAACCGGATGATGGCTTTATCCAGTGCTGGTGCCTGACAAGCAAGAATGGAAAGACGTCAGGAGGGCCAGGGATTTGGAGTTGTATATGAGTGTAGAGTTCAAAGTGATTTCAGGAGGGACTTGTGGGATAAAACATGGGTGACCTTTATGGTCATAAAAAGCAGGTGAAGGACCAAGGAGAGGTGTATGGGCAGGCAGGTTAAAGTCAACAAGCACAACATCAGAGAGCATGACCTCAGAGCTGAAGTGATTCTTTAGTGATGAAGAGACCCAAGGCGAAAACATGTCTATGTGTGTAACTGAAAAGAGTAAAATCAAAGGCCACCACAGGGCCTAGGAAGTAAAATTCCAGAAGAGTCACCAGCATGAAAGTTGATGTTCTATCTTCACCCTATCCTAGAGATTAATAGCTGGAGATGGAGTCAAGAAGAGTGCTGGATATCTAGGGTTTTCATCCTCTGAGAAGACAGAGAGCTTCAGGAGAGTAATGAATGATAAGAAGAGAGGTGGAGAACTGGTGTTGTCAGAGGGTAACATCATTTTTCAATGATATAGTGACACCATATCTATGGACATAAATAGCATGGTGGGGCTGTAACAGGGGAAAGACCTTCTCAAGTGGGAGGCAAGCTGTTTTCTTTATGAGTGTCCCAAGTGTTAGCGCCAATTAAAAGAATAAGGTGTGTGATGGGATAAGATAAATATGAGTAATAGTGGCAGTTATTGATAAAATAATTGATATTCTTAAGGTGGGGTCATGGAAAGGTGGTGGAATTTGAGAATGTTAAATTCCAACGTGATGGGGAAAAGATGCTGAAAGCTCCAGGTGGATATCGAACTCACTAAGTGTTGTGACTGGAATAGAGATGGAAATGACAACAGAGAATCAAGAACTATACTTTTAAGACAGGAGGTGGAAGGGTAAGGTTTTTTGAAGACTATGCATTTGTATTCTAAGTGGAGACACTGAGAGGATAGTGATGAGTTTAGAGCTTGGAGAGAGATCAGAGTTGGATATATAAATTTAGGCACTATTGACATCAAGGAAATATAAAAAGCCATGAGACTATACCAGGGCTAGTGTATACTAAAAAAAGAAGAGTCATAAATAATGAGATTATAACATAACAGTTGGGACGATGAGAAAGCTCCAGCAAAGAAGACAAAGACTGAACCATCCATGATGAGGCAGGAAAACCAGGGGAGATGTCATCAGAGAAAAGTGCTACAGGAACGAGGGAGAGAACAATGGTGCCAGATGATTCCAAGAAATAAAGGAAGATGAAGGCTAGGAACTAACCTTTGGAATGGAAAGCAGATTGAAAAAAAGAAACACAGCCTCAGGAAGCTGAAGGACTACCTACGAGATCTAACATTAGTGACATTTTATCTCAGAAGAAGAGGAGAAAAAAGGTGAGGCTGAGAAATTATTCCAAAAAATAATAGCTGAAAATTTCCCAAATTTGGAAAATGACAAAACATACAGATAAAGAAGTTGAGTCAACCCCAAATAGGGTAAACTTAAAGAAATCCATGAGATTTTTTACATCACAGTAAAAAATACTAAAACTGAAGACAAAAAATATCAAACTTGAAAGTGAGAAATGACACATTGCATATAGGGGAAAACAATTAGAATGTTGGTGGATTTCTCATCTAAAACTATAGAAACCAGAAGAAGTGGAACATGTTTTAAGTGCTGAAAGAAAAGAACCCAGAATCCTATGTCCAGTGAAAATATCCTTAAGAAACGCAGGGGAAATAAAAAATTTGTAAGCCATGTTTCTGACTGAGGACTTATAGAATACAAAACAAACAAATAAACAAACAAACAAAAACAAAAACAAAATCCTTTCAAAATCCACTATAAAAAATAGTCAGAAAATGAGCTAAAGATATGAAGAGATATTTCATTGAAGAAGACATATACATGGTAAATAAGCACTGAAAAGATGTTCGACATCACTAGCCAAGAGGGAGATGTAAATTAAGATTCCAATGAGCATTACAATGAGTGGGAAAAACAAGTATCAAAATGTTACAGACTAGATGATTTTGTTTATAAACCATTCTCTAAATGATTATATTTTAGAGATAGAGAACATATTAATGATTGCTAGAAGTTAGTGATGGGATGTGTGGGTATGACTATTAAGGGGTGGAATGAGGGATAACTTTGCAGTGGTGGACTAGCTCTATATCTGGGTTCTCATAGTGGTTACGTGAATCTCCACAAGTGTTAAAATGGCATACAGCATTGCACACACATTGTGTCAATATCAGATTCCTAATTTTGCTATTGTATTATAATTAGGTAAGATGAAACCATTCAGGAGACTGGGTGAAGGGGATACGGGACCTCTCTTGTACTATTTGCAACTGTCTCCAAATGGATAGGTATTTCAGAATAAAAAGTAAAATTGAAGAGAAGTCAAAATGGCATAGATGATCGAGGCTTTGTTCATCTGCTCTTATGACCACATCAAAAATGTGATGGAAACATGAGCAAACAGCAAGCAGAGTTGCCTGAGGTCTAGATGAACAAGCCTACAACTAAGGAGAGAAATAAGAAATCACCCTGCAATGGGAGGAGGTAAGACAGGGCGAAGATGCAAGGCTACCTGGTCCTGAGTGGCTGAGTGAAACAGAGGCTGCGGCAGC
Source organism: Eidolon dupreanum (assembly GCA_028627145.1). Classification (NCBI taxonomy): domain Eukaryota; kingdom Metazoa; phylum Chordata; class Mammalia; order Chiroptera; family Pteropodidae; genus Eidolon; species Eidolon dupreanum. The sequence goes on along the minus strand of CM053506.1, from coordinate 54,041,976 downwards.
TGCAGTCTACAACTGCAGACACCTCTTAAAGAGGCCATGATAGCAACCAGACTTTCACAGTGACACACTTCCTTGCTCTGAGCACAAGTGCTGGGTAGGCTGTTCGGGGGGCACCAGGGAGAACTCTGAGTTGTCAGAGCAAGGACTGGAGGTGAGGCTCTCTCCTGGGCAGAGTGCTGGCAGTATCCATTGTTCCTCTGTTGGGCCCTCCCCCTCCCAGTGTGGGGACACAGGGCCGCCTTTGCTGGCATGTCATCAAACTGTTGTTGCTCTGCCCTGAGGATTTCCTGAAACACCGCCTTCTTCAACTCATGGCCCCACCCAAGCTACATCTAGTTGTGCCCTTGGTGAGTCCTGTGCAACTGCTGAGCAAGCTCCAAGATCCACACTAGTGCAGCTGACCTCGGTTTCTGGCATGGTTTCTTGAGGCAACTATAAGCACAGCATCTGTGGATTGCTCACTGTGCTCAACAGGTGGCCCCAGAGGGACACAGGCTGATTGGACTGCTGCTGAACCCTTCTCAGGACTGCACCTCTGGACATCTCCTACACAAATCCACACTAATAAGGCCGGAAGACTTAGGAGCTTTGCTTAGTGCATGGAAATAGACACAGAGAGTCAGCCAACATGGGAAGACAAAGAAGCAGAAACCATAGAAGAGAACAGAGCAGAGATCCAGGAATAATGGAGTCAAGCAATCTAACAGAAGCAGAGTTCAAAACACTGGTTATAAAGATGTTCAATGAACTTAGGGAAAGTTAGTGAACTTAGATGAACTCCATGAGAACGTTAACAAAGAGATAAAAATGTAAAAATGGAAATGGAAATTATAGAAGGGAACCAGTCAGAAATGAAGAATACATTATCTGAGATGAAGAGTATGTTAGAGAAAATTAACAGAGTAGATGAAGAAGAGGATAGAACCACCAATACAGAGGATTGGGAAGCCAAGATTTCCCAATCAGAATGGCAAGAAAAAAGAAGCCAAGAACATGATAATAAGTCAAAGAGTCTTTGGGACAAAATTAAGTGTAAAAACATCTGTGTAATAGGGGTATCTGAAGGAAGAGAGGGAGAACAAGAGGTGGAAAAGCTACTTGAAGAAATAATGATGTAAAACTTCCCTCATCTGGTGAAGGAAATAGACATACTACCCAAGAAAGCTCAGAGAGTCCCAAGAAAGAGGAGCCCAAAGAGGCCAACACCAAGACACATCATAATTAAAATGCCAAAAGTTAAATACAAAGAAAGAATCTTCAAAGCAGCAAGAGAAAAGCAGTTAGTTACCTACAAGGGAGCACCCATAGACTGGCAGTTGTTTTCTCAAAAGAAACAACGCAGGATAGAAGAGCTTGGCACAAAATATTGAAAGTGATGAAAACCCGGGATCTACAACCAGGAATACTTTACCCAGGAAAGCTATTATTTAGAGTTTAAGGACAAATAAAGAGCTTCCCAGACAAAAATAAACTAAAGGAATTCATCAACACCAAGCCACTATTACAGAAAATGTTGGAGGGACTTCTTTAAGAAGAAAAAACACATAGCAAAAACAGGAATAAAGAATGGGAACAACTACATTCCCGTCAACAAGTACTGCAAATGGAAAAGAATTAAGTGCTCCAACCAGAAGATAGGGTGGCTGAATGGATAAGAAAATAAGACCCTACAAATGCTGCCTACAAGAGACTCACTTCAGATTAAATGACACACACAGACTAAAAAGAAGGGGATGGAAAAAGATACTGCCTTTATGGACTTAGAGGGTATTGCACTTAATGAAGTAAGTAAGATAGGTAGAAGACAAATAGTACATGATTTCATGTACATGCAGAATCTAAAGAACAAATAAACAGCAATAACAACAAAAACAGAAACAACTCAGAGATACAGAGACTATTTTGAGGTCTACTAGACAGGAGAGGGTTGGAGGGATGGTGAAAAATGGTGAAGGGATTAAGAAATACAAATGGATAGCTACAAAATAGTCATGGAGATATAAAATGTAGCATAAGGAAAACAATCAACAATGTTGTTATAAATATGTAAGGGGGAAGAGGAGTACTAGATTTAGTGGGGTAATTACTTGAGCTCTAATCACTATGCTGTACAATTGAAACTAATATATTACCGTATGACAACTCTAATAGAAAAAAAAAACTCATTGAATTATACCATGTAAATATGAGCAACTAATTTTGTATTATATTTCAATAAAGCTGGGGGAAAATGTAGCATATAAAAAATAAAATCACTCATTTACTCACTCATTCACTCAATAAAATAAAATAAAGGTAAAAAAAGGAAATATTTCCTTTAATGGAATGACAGTGTGAGGATACACTTCTTACCAGCAGCAAGAGATGTCAGCAGCAAATGGAGTGACAATTTTAAAATCCTGATGGAAAATAATTATTACTTGACTTTCATATCATGCTACACTAAAAAATGAAGTAAGCGTACAAAGATATACAGACTATGAAAGTTACATCCGTCAAGTGCTCAGTAAAAGAGCTATTACTAAAACTAGTTTAGTCCATGCTTTGCATAGTAGTGTGGGAATAGAAAGATAAAGGTGTTCTAATGATCAATGGGAAAAATTACAATTTTTCAGTGGCCTTTAAAAACTTTTGACAAGTCATTAAATAATATTCTCTTACTGCTTGTCATAAAGGTATAGGAAAATGATAAATATAGTTTTATTTCTATATGTTTATATTTAATACACTGTGATTAAAAATATTAGAAACATAGAGCATTAAAGTGGTTTTATTTGCTTGTAGGGCACTTCTAAAAAGTGGTTTGAACAGTGCTTGCCTGTTCAAAGTATGTTTAGTGCACTATCACTTTTTGTTTCTTTGCTGCATTTTCATCTTTTTTTTTTGGGGGCCAATATATAACCTTGCATTTATCAGATCAGTTATTTTTATAAACAATTTTTAAAATCTTATTTTTATATTCACTTTTATCAAATGTCACTGGTAGACAAGGGGACCGCACAACTGTATGCTTTGTTGTCTGGGTGTGAATGGAGAAATGGAAGAGCAGTGACTAATTGTGACAGATGTTCAAAGGTGTCATGTGGTTGGTCACTGATCATGATCTGTGGACTGAAGAGTGGATAGCGAAGTCTGTACTTTTATTTATTTATTTATTTATTGCAATTACTTCTAGTTAATATATCATGGTAACTTAAATTTGAACCATGTTGTTGGGGTACTGGTATTATTATACAGCCAAGAAATTCACAAGAAGATACATCATGGTAAAAAATGTGAAAACTAAAGACAAAGGAAAGATCTTTAAAGCAGGATAACTGAAATTCATGCATATCAGAATTGTGAAAACTAAGAGCTGCCTGTAATTTTCCAGAATAAAAATGGCCTGAGAGGAATACTGGGATAAAGGAAACTAAGGTGAGCATGGAATCTGTAACATATGCCAGAATGTACGTTAACTTTTGATTATAAAAATTAAAAGTAATATTTTATATCTAAAGATATGAGAAAAAACTGATTTCAGACAGAAATAACAAGTTGTGGACAAGGACTTAATGAATGGATAGTTAAGTCTGTCAAATGCCTTGCCATAGTTGGGAGGAGGGATAGAGATAATGAATAATGCAAATTTGCTCAGAGAAAAAGGTAAAACTAGGTATGTAGGTTGGAAAGATAAGGGTAACAACTATAAGAGCAGAAAAAAAAGAATAACTTCAAAACCACAAAAGAAGCAAGAATTGACTCTGAAGGAAAAATCAAAATAAGAGAAGCAATCGGAAAACATGGAAAACAGAAAGTATAGAAGAGCTGAAGTGAGTCCAAATACATCAGTAATTACAAAAAAAAAATAAGCAGATTAACTTCTCTATTACAGTATAGATATCAGATTTGAATTTTTAAAAATTCATCTATATGCTGCTTACAAGTAACACAGCTAAAACAAAATCACAGAAAAATCAAGGGATAGAAATATGACATATACCAGGCACATACAAACCTAAATAATGACAGAGAAGGAATATTAATAACAGGTAAAATAGAATTTAAGGCAAATGACATTTTGAAGATAATGTGTGACAATACATTATCCTAAAAGGAGTGATCTATAGGTAGGAGCAGTGTGCACTTAACGATGTGGCCCTGGACTATATTGCTTCAACAGAGAGATAAGACAGTAAGTAAGGAAATGGAGAATCCAAACTACACTCCCCTGCTTGATCTGCAAAGTTAATATGCAGCCTTTTGCAATTATCGGGGCAGTTTTTCTTAATAACCTACTGGACAGCCAGGCTGGGGCTTCTTTCTGATGGCGATAGCTTCATTGGTATTAGAAGACAAAAATTGTCCTTGAAAACCTAACAAGTAATTGTAGTGACATGAAGTGACTAGAAACCCCCCTGAAGTGGCATCTGAAGTGCTGCATTCTGCATTAGTGCATTAAGTCTCAGGATGCCCATTTGGAAAATGGGCACACAAAGTGCGACGTTGTCTGCTTCCTGGGACTGCGGCCAGGTGTGGGAAGGGGAGGAAGTGAAGAGGCTTTGAGCATATTAAGCATCATTTATACATCAGCGGGAAGGTTTGCTACTATGACCCTTGTGGATTTGGACCAAAATGCTGTTTTGTTCAGAGAAAGAAAAAGACAAGTAAAGGCTGGGCTTAGGGAGTAGATTAAATCAGATGTGTAAATAGTTTGGGACTGGTTTATCTAGAAGAAATTCTGATCTGAACAGGGAACTATTATTGTTCTGGAAATGAGGGCGCTGGGAGTGTTCAGGTCATCAGAAGTCCAGCTAATTGAGGCTGGGCTTAGTTATCTTATGGAAAGTCTGGGACCTGATAACTGAAGGCTAGTAGCTTGATGCTACCATCCCGGGACTCTAAGACCTGGAGGCTCAGCCTGCCTTCAATTGTTCTGTCAGGCCACAGGGGTCCTGGCTCAGGCTGTAGCCCACACCCAGCCACTGCTTAAAGGCTGACATGTTACCCCATTTGCAATGAGAAAGGAAGAATACTTCCAAGGAAGGAATAATCTGGAAGCAAAAGGAATGGGGTCTTATTTATTTTTTATTGCTTTGTAACATGTTACAAATTTAGCGACTTAAAACACCACTGAGTTATATTACAGTTCTGTAGGTCAAAGATCTAGGTAGGCTCTACTGGTTATCTGCCTACAGTCCCACAAGACTGAAATCACTGGGTCAGGATCTTAGCTGAGGGCACTGGGGGAAAATCTGTTACTGGGCTCCCTTAGGCGATTGGGAGAATTTGGGTCACTGCGGTTAGACTAGTTCCCACTTTCTTGCTAGCTGATATCGGGGGACCGCTCTCAGCTCCTAGTGACTACCCTCAGGTCCTGGCCCCCTGCTCCTCCATTTTGGCAAAGGGGATCCTCCTCTGTGCTTGAGGCCCTCACACTTCCAATCTATCTTACTACCTCATCTCCCACCAGCCAGAGAAAATTTCTGCTTTTAAAGGTCTCATGTGGTTAGGTCAGGCCAATCAGAAAAATCTCTCTATCTGAAGGTCACCTGACTAGCAGCTTTAAGGCCATCTGCAAAGGCCCTTTGCCATGTATGTGACTTCATTCTAGGAATGAAGCTCATCATAGCCACAAGACTTACCCAAAGTCAAGGGAAGGCAATTGTACAAGGGAATGAATGGGTTATTAGCAGTCTTGGTGTTCTCCCCACCACAAGGGTAGAAAATGGAGCACAGTGAGGAGATGCCTGGGAGGAATTTTCTGGCCTTGATGACATGGGGAGTTTGATTTGAGGTTATCTTCAAACCTAGCACCTGTGAGCTCCCCAGCAATGAGAAACCTCCGCGTTGGAAATTAGGAAGAGCATGGACTTTGATGTCAACTGAACTGTGTTCACCACTTCTTGCTCTATCAGTGACTTAAAGTCACTCCCAAATCTACTCGCTTAATGACCAACACTTATTTAGCTCAGGAAACTACAATGTGGGCCAGGTGAGGACTCGGCAGGAAAGTCTTGTCTGCTCCACTTGGCGTCAGCTGGGAGAGCTGAATAGGAGCTGAGGCTCCACTTCTAAGATGTCTCACCTCATGGCGGGCGAGCTGTACTGGCTGGAGGCACAGAGCTTGGCTGGAATTGATGGCCGGGGCCTTGGTTCTTCTCCATGTGGGCCCCTCAGTAGGCTCCCTTGTAGAATTGTATCCTGAGTCCCGAGAGCAATGTCCCAAGAGACAAGACACAGAAAATGCCAGTTTCCTATAGCCTACCCCAAACAGGCACAGCACCACTTTTACTATGTTCTCTTGGCCAAGCAGCCCCAGGCCCAGATTCAAAGAGAGAGGGGAATTACTCAGTGAAAGAGGGGTCAAAGAATTTTGGGATTAAAGAATGTTTAAGAACTGCCCGTCTTGCCCTTTGACCTTGCTGAAGACTCTGAACCTTGGGGTTTTACTTTCCTCATCTAGAAAGCAGGACAACAACCTCCCTGGTTGCTATGAGGGAGGATAAAGCAGGTGGAAACCCATTTTCAGGGGTTGGCACATGCAAGGATCTCGGAGTGAGTTCTCTGAACTTTGTAGAATTGGGGGCCAGTTCACCTGACCTGAGGGACAACGGAAGAAAAGGGGCTCAGTCAGCCTCACCCAGCCAGAGTCCCATCAGCCTACCTTGAATGCTGCTCCCAGGACTCATTTTGGAGAGTCAGGTCTTGGGATCTTCCTAGTGAGACTGCAGATTGGCAGGCAGGTGGGCTGTCCTGGGCAGCAGCAGGGGAGGAGCTGGGAGATACCTCTTACTCTTTACAGGAGAATAGATAGAAGGACATGGAGGTGACTGGGTGTGGCTATGGCAGCAGGAGCTGGGCAGGTGCACCTTTCTAGAGCTATGGGTGGTTGGGTGCCTCTCTGGGCTAACCATGACAAAGGCAGTCAGGTTGCCCTTGGGGCTGTCAGCACCTTGTTCACAGAACGCCTAAGAGACCACCTGAGTACTGGAGCCTGGGCCTCATTCTGGTCCTGGAGAAGATCCTGTTCCTGCCAATAAGGTCACAGGTCAAGGAGCATCACTATCACCACCACCCAACAATGGAAGGTAGCCCAAGCTGACACCATCAGATTTGCCCTCCAGCCAGCTGCTGGGTTCTGATTCTCCAGATGCAGAAGGCTGTGCTCCAGTCACAGGCTGGAAAGGGATAGGCCCTCCTTCAGCCTTGAAAACAGAGCCTGACTTAGGGTTTTCCATTACATCTTGCTGTTTTGGAGAGCAACATGCCAACTCTGCCTTTCAGTGTGAAAAGGAGAAAGAAAATTTCTGTTGATTTTCTTTTTTGGGGCAGACTCTGTGTTAAGCGTGTCCTATTATCCAATCTCTATTTTATAGCAGGGAAACTGGGGCTCAGAGGGCAAAGAAAAGGCCCAGTATATTAGTTATCTATGGCTGTGCAACAAATTAATATGATTTAATAAGATTTAATATGTCACTTTATAGTTTCTGTGAGTCAAGAATCTGGGTCTCCTGGCTCAGAGTTTCTCACAGGCTGTCTTCAGGTGTTAGCTGGAGCTGCCGACTTATCTCATGGCTTAAATGGAGAGGGAATACTTCCAACCTCACTCAGTTACTTGCTGCTTGTTGTCTGAAGCTTATCTTATGAGGTTCTTTGCCATGTGGGCCTCTCCATAGGGGAGCTCACAGCATGGCAGCTGGCTTCCACCAAAACAAATGAGTGAGAAAGCAAGTGAGGGCATATGGTATGGAACTTAGAGTCTTTTTAGTCACCTAATTTTAGAAGTGACATCACATCACTTTTGCCATGTTTTCTTCATTAGAAGTCACTAGGGGCAGCCCATATTCAAAACATGAGACTATATAAGAGTGTGAACACTGGAAGGTAGGGGCACACCCAGGATACCAGGGGCCAGAACTGGGATTTGACCCCTTCTCACTCTGACTCAGCAGCTATGCTGCAAAACCCCACCTATCACACACATGCATATTCACACACATATTACAATACCACACACACATATGCACACATATAGATATACAAAACACACATTATATACACACATTCATACTCACACACAATATACATGCACATGCACACGCATGCGTGCACACACACACACACACACCCCTCTCATTGCTGAGAGGAGGCTGAGGTCAGTGTAGGTATAACAATGACTATTGAGAATTGAGAACCGGGGTAATAGTGTCACCTAGAAAATCATCTTAGGACCAAAAACAAAATTACAGGCCAAGCTGATTCTGTTTCAAATAAAATCCTGTTTCAAGCAGGAAGTTACAGAATGCATAGCAACCATTTTAGAAAATGGAATAATTTATGGAGCTCACAGGAACGAAGGCATCAGCTTCACAGCCTAGAGTTTGGAGTCACTTGCTGGCTGGGTGGGCTTGGGTGACTGTGACACCTACCTCATGATTGAAGCCTGGCAGATAGTAGGTTCTTGGCAAATGTGACCTCACTCTGTTTCATTTCAGACAATTTGGCTGTCCTCACACAGTTACTGAATCGGTTTTTGGAAAAAGAAAGGAAGCATTGCTTTCTTTCTACTAATGGCCAGCTCCTAGATGGGACCCAGAGGAGGAGGCTGGGAGATGTTTGTGTGTGGATGCAGGTATAGGTAGGGGCCCGTGGTATATGTTCATGGTGAGGAGAGAGAGAGAGAGAGAGAGAGAGAGAGAGAGAGAGAGAGAGAGAGAGAGAAACACAGAGAGAGAAACACAGAGAGAGAAACACATAGAGAGGGAGGGAGAGACAGGGAGAGACAGAGAGAAGAGACCCACCTCAACTGGCATCCTGATTCGCAGTGCTAATTACATCCACTAGGTGGCAGTGCCTGCCTGTGCAGCTGCTGCATCAGCATCACAGGCTGGGCCCTGGGAGGCAGGCTCCTCTGACTCCCACCCACCCACTCTCAGCTTCTGAACTTGTGTCCCCAGCTCTGTCTGGGTCAGAAGCGCATGGCCAGCAGATCAGCCTCAGCTAGAAATCACTGCCATCAGACCCGAATCCTATTTGATAATGGGTTTAAAATATTAAACTTCCCTGTACTGCATTGGTTAATTCCAGGGAGGAAGGAAAGCTTTCATTTGCCCCATGCAGAGAACTTTGTAAACATTACTGCTTTGGATCTTCAAAACCACCTGTCAAGTGAGGAAACTGAGGTTCAGAGATTTAGCTGCTGCCCAGTACCTCTAGAGCCTACTCTCTTCGCCTGCTTCTGCCATTGACTGGGGATGGAGGTGGGGGTTGGCAGCTGCTTTGCTCCTCCTCTGTCTGCTGCAGTGGGGCGGGGGAGCTGGTGGCTGCTTGCTCCCACCTCCTCTTGCTCCTTAACTCTAGGCCCAGCCCCTCAGACCTATTTCTCCTATTAGGGCCCTTGTTCCCTTTATCATCCAGACATGTGTCATATGTGGGGCTGGGTGCCAGGCTGACAAAACCCCATCTCCTCTAATCCTCGCCCCACACACGGAAGTGAGCACTAACCACCTGTTTTTTTTAAGGAGAAGGGATCTGTGGCCGTGAGCACTCAGGGGGATTGTCTGGGTCTGCCAAGCCTGAATCCACAACTGCCTGATTGCCCCACATTGGCTCCCTCCAAAGTCCCCTGGTGAGGAAATCCAGCTCTCCCTCTGCTCCCTGAGTGAGCAAAGGGGACTGATGGCAGCCAGAAGGAGACACTGGGTAGGGAAGGAAGGGAATACCTATGCACACCTACCTCTGAGCCAGGTACTTCAGTCACATGGCCTGGCTAAATCCTTTGAGAAATCCAATGGAGCCATCTTTGCCCCAAGGAGGAACAGCACAGGCAGAGCAGTGAACGTGCCACTTAGGCTCATGGAACCATTGTGTGACAGGGCTCCCAGCCTAGGTGTCCTGTCTGTGGAGAGGGTGAGAGCAGGGCAGCAGCTCAGGGTTCTATGGGGTTGTCCACCACCCAGGCCTGTCTTAGATGAATCTACTCAGTCTACTGTCTCCTCATACTCAGCCTGTCCATGATGCAGCTGCCACTGCTACACTCTTTCCTGCCCTCTGCATTCCCATGGCCATTCACACAGCCCCAGACAGCATGCCCTCCTCTGCCCATCTCAGCCAGTCAGCCATGCAGCTATGTTTGGTTTTATGTCTGAAACATGGGGAGTCCATCCACTCCACTCCCCCAATGCTCTACTTATACTAGGGAAGTCTCCCCGCAGTCAGTCTTCTGCTTGCAGTTTCACCTGCCTCAGTTTCCAACTGCCCAATTCCACTCCAGAAATATTTAATGAGAACCTTTCCGATAGATGTGCACTGTGATTCCCACACGGAAAATGAAATGGCCTTTTTCCACTGGTGCGACCCCTAATTCCTAGACTCTCATCACTTAAAAGAAAGAGTGGTGACACCTTAGAAGAATTCACCAGGTCCCTAAGGCCTGGAGCCCTTGGCCTGCCTTTGCAGTCTTCACCCCCAGCCCAGCATCTCAGGCTGTGTGTGTCTGAGCAGGGAGCACAGTAGGGTTCCCTCTCTGCCTCAGGACAGTGCTTGGCAGGGAGAAGGAAGCAGGAACCCCTGGGCTGAGGGTAAGACTCTCCGCCGGAGCCCTGGAAGATCACGCTGGAAGGGAAAGAAAGCCCCACGTTTCTCTTGGGGACCTTGGTGCATAAAATAGAACATACTTTGGTTCCTGGTACAGGGCTTCTAAAACTCTTGTAATTTCCTGAATGATAAGAGTGTCATTTGTTATTCATAAGGAGCCCCTTTGACTGTACCTGAGTTTATATCTCAAAATGCATGCCTACCATGGTGGGCTTTCAGAGTTTCAAAGGAAGGAGTGGTCACCAGAAAGGCCAAGTAGGAGATCAGAGGGATGGAACTTTCAGCCCCACTCATTGCTGACCTCCTAGAGAGGAGGGGGACTGGAGACTGAGTGCAATCCTGTGGCCAGTGATTTAATCAAACATGCCTATGCAATGAAACCCCAAGAAAATCCCTGAAACAAGGCAGCTTGAGGAGTTTCTGAGTTGCTAAACACATAGAGGCGCTGGGAGGTGGAGCATGGAATCTCTTCACCCATTCCCAGATCTTGTTCTGCATTCCTCTTCCTCTGGCTGTTCCTTTGTGTCCTTTATAATAAATTTTATTAGTAAGTATAGCCTTTTCCTGAATTCTGTGAGTTGTTCCAGCAAATTACAAACCCTGTAGGGGTGGCTGATGGGAACCCTGAATGAGAAGTCAGCCAAGCAGATACGTAGGTGGCCAGAGGACACCTGACTGAGACTTGTGGCTGGTATCTGAAATGTCAGCTGTCCTGGGGGACAGGGCCATTAACCTGTGGGTTCTGCCCTAACTCTGAGCAGTTAGTATGAGGATCAAATTAAAGTGTAGGACAGCCAGTTGGCACTGGGGAGCTGGTGTTGGAAAGGCATAAGCCTGCAGCCTCATTTTCTGATTTTACCTCTTACATTCTTTCCTCCATGACCATTTTTCAGACAAACTCGCCTGTGGTTCCAGATTCCATCCTGAGGCAAGGTGAACTCTTGAATGTGAAAGAGGCAAGAAGTGTGAGGGCAGCATGCCCCTCTAGAGGCCAGAGGGCTTTGAGGGGCTCAGAATCACCTGGGAGAAGGGGGAGGGTGGGCTGTCACAATTGCTCTGGGGAGGCTTTCCTTGCTCAAGGGCTTGACAAGAGTAGGACTCTCACAGTGATTGTCTGTGGCACCGCATGGGAGCTGCAGTGGTGGGTACCGCAGCCTTCTCCTGCACATCCTCTGTGAAGTCCCAGGGGAGCAGGCAGTGCCTGGGGCTGAGGGCTGGGGCTCTAGCACTAACATCTGGGGCTCAGTACAAGAGTGTTGCTTGGAAAACTTGGCTCAGGACCACCTGTTCTTAATTTTCTTAATGAAAAATCAGAATTTCGAAAAGCTCACCAGCTGTGGAGAATCAGGGCTAGGCTGAATAGTGGTTGCAAGATGCCCAGATACCCAGAGCTTTGGGTCCTCCCCAGTGGGAGGATAGTGCAGACATTGGCACAAGCCTCAGGGACCAGATGCCCCTGGACCTCTTGCCCAGAGCCCTTTATGAGAGGCATCCTCAGCTGGACTCTTCAATGCTCCTGAGCTGCCAATGCTCCTGAGCATCTGTATTAATTTCCTAGGGCTATCCTAACAAAGAATCTCAGACCAGGGAGCTTAAACAAACACTTATTTTCACAGAGTCCTGGGGGCTGGAAGACCAAGATGAAGGTGTGGACAGGATTGGTTTCTTCTGAGGCCTCTGTCCTTGGCTTGTTGGTGGCCAATTCTCCCTGTGTCCTCACATGGTTTTCCCTTTATGCATGCAGATGTCTGTGCCCAAATCTCCTCTTCTTACAAGGGCAGTAGTCATATTGGATTAGGGCCCACCCTAAAGACCTTGTTTTAGCCTAATTACCTCTTTAAAGATCTTATTTCCAAATACAGTCACATTCTGAAGTACTGGGATTTAGGGCTTCAACATATGCATTTGGGGAGTGGTGGTGGTGATACAATTCAGCCCATAACAGCAGCCCAAGAGAGAAATGGATCTCATGAATTTCGGGGAACATTCCCTTTTTAAAGAAGCATTGGAATTCCCCCTTTCAGCCTGGTGGGTCTAAAGAGTAGAGTAGTGTGACCACAAGGTGACTGCCAGCTTTCCCCTGCATCAGTTCCTAATCATCACACAGGGGCCATAGTTAAGGTAAACTGAGGAATGGGGTAATAGATGCTACTCCAGTTAATTCTTCTAATATAAAGACCAGAGTAGAACAGCTGAGTGCAGGCCTCGTGATGGCTGAGCAGGGGGACCATGGTGACCAGCATCGCTGTACTGGGTATTATGGCTTCTTTATACTAATCGTGACTCTGGAACATGTGGAGTCTCCACAATTGCTCCTTGGCCAGTATGAGCTGGCCCCATAGAAACTCCTTCTCTAGTGTCTTCTAGATCTTTTACATCCTGTTTTCCATTCTCTAAACTCTCTCCGTGAGAAAGAACATGCCACAGGCATTTGAGAGCTCTGATGCTTGCTGGCTTTTGTCCACTGAGCTTGGCCATGGCCTGGGAACAGGACATGGAAGAAGAAATCAGAGTTATTGGAAAATCACAGAAACATTTATTTTGGTGATGCTGTAAGCTCTCCAATCTATAAAGAGATCCAAATGATGTAACGGGAATGCAGTGTGAGATCCCAGGCCCAGGCCTTCCTTTGCCACTGCTGCACCTGGAAAAGACCCTAACTCCTCCAGGCACGCAGTGAGACCCCACTCGGGGGAGAAACTCAAACGGGTACTCCAGACCATGGTGAGGGCACAATATAGCTTTGTGTCTTTTAATTTATACAAAAATTCCACTCAAGGTTATTTATACATATGAGACCTCATCCACAGAGTCCTCATGATTGCCTGAAAAATCAATTGATCAGCAGGTTTGCCACTCACTCATACATTTAGCTGACATTTGCTGTGTCCTTTCTAAGTGCTTATTGAAGCCCCTTAGCAGCAGTTCTCAAAAGTATAGCCGTGAGGCCAGTAGTCTTCAACAGCATTAAGAATCTGAAGTTGAAAATGCAAATTCTCAGGCCCCAAACTCACTGGGTGGGGATCTCAGTACTCTGTGCTTTAACAAATCCTTAGAGGTGATTCTGATGCACCCTCAAATTTGAGAGCCGCTGCCCAATAGTATGCTCAGCGTAGGGAATGGAGGACAAAGAAGTCCACATAGAAGGGGTCATAGGAAAATAAAAAGAGAGCTGCAAGTGCAGAGTGAAAGGCAAGGAGTGGGAAGCAGGCATGAGCCAGGTTAGGAAGTTTGTTTTCCTTGAAGCTTACGGAGAACTATTGATGTACTTAAAGCCAGAATTACATAGGACACTTAGGAAGAGCATCTTGAGAACTGTGTTGAGAGTGAATTAGAAGGGATTTAGGTTAGAATTAGAAGGACTGGTTAGGAGCCCTTTGCAATAATAGTCCAGACAAAAGATGATGGGAGTCTGAATTAGGGGAAGGATGGTGGGAAGGCTGGGGGCGGGGGAGGGACTAGATTTGAACAATATTAGGCAAATGCAACCCACAATGCTAATTGGTGGAGTAGATATCTTAAATGACTCCCAGGTTTCTGGCATGGGGACTGGGAGGTGGTGATGTCATTCTCTGGAGCAGGGAATAGGAAGAGTGAGTTTGGAGGAAACTTTAATGAGTTCAGTTTAGGACACGGTGAGTTTGAGCTGTCCATAGAACTTTCAGATTGAAATACAGGCCTCATGCCAGAGGAGATGGGCTAGAGATGCAGAAGGAGGTGGGAGGACCTCCCCAGGGAGCATTAGGAGAAACACACTGGGGACCCTGGCCCCACCTTACATAAAAACACAGCCCTTGAGATCATTGCACTTCACTGAATGAACTCTGGTTTGAGTGCAGTGATGTAAAAGAATCAAGGACATAGTATACTGAGGTTGGGAGCAAAGCTCCACTATTCCAGTTGGGTGGGGCTGGGGGAGGGCAGTGGCTCAGTGCGAGTCAGGGCAGCATGGCTGCCAGAAGTGCACCCCCATGCTCCCTCCTCGATAGAGGACCTTTCTGAATGAAGGCCTGAGTCCTCCTCAGGATTGCTCAGACTCCATGAAAGTGGTGTCTCTAGAAGAGTTGGAGACGGAAGGAGAGGGACCTGGAACCCAGCTGGTGGTCAAAGGGATTTTCTGCCCAAAGAGCAGGGATGAAGGGAGCAGGTGAATCGTTTTTCAATGGCACTCTTTCTGGGTGGCTCTGTAGCTCCCCAAGAGACACAGGGGAGGTGTCTGCCAAGACTTAGAAGGGATTTTCTTACTTCAGGGCTGTTGCTCATCCCAGAAGCCCCCCTCCTGGGGGTGTCTTGGTGAAGCTGGACTCCATTTGGGGGATAATGCAGAAGCGGCCCTCCCATGGGAGCTGGTTCATTGAAGCTTGAAAGTCCATTAGTACTGTGATGTGGTGATTCTGTGACTCATTCTCCAGGCAACTGTTCTGGGTATTAGTTAAAGAGGTGGATGTGTCATGACCTATCCTTAACAGATGTCACATCACTGAGAGGACACCTTGAAACAGCCTTCCCTGGATGGTGGGCAGTGAAGGTTTCAGATCCAATTCTATTTTCCTTTTATTTATCTGCCTTTTTGTTATGGTTCTGGTTCTTGGAGTATGTGTGTGTGTGTGGGGGGGGGTCCTCCTTATTGAAAGGAAATCATGGCTGGGAGGCAGGGCATCCTGTGACTATTTTGAGGATGCAGAGGAGTGGGCAGATAATGCCAAAGTCAGTCATACAGCTTTGAAGTAAATGTACCAAGGATGCCCCATAGTAAGTCAAATGCATCTCAGGGGCTCTGCAAGGGCAGGTGCTGTGCCGATGTGTAGATGTGCATGTGTCACAGTTCCTGACTTGGCATCTGGAGTCTGGTAGTGATGAGAGACAGGTGGACACTTACCCCAGCAGATGGCAAGTATAGTATTAGGACTGGTGTGGCGGATGGAGTGGGGTGGGCACAGAAATTAGGTGCAGGGCTCAGGAAAGCTCTCTGGGTGCTATCTGATAATTGATAGATCAAGAGAGGTGGGAAGACCCTTGCAGGCTGAGGAGCGGACACTGTTAAGAAGTGGAGAGGGCAGGGCCCTTAAACAGGTATGAGGAGTTTCCAGTGGTTCATCATGACTGGGGTAGCAAAGGGGAGGCCAGGAGTGGTGGGAGACAATACTGGGGCTAAGTAAGGGCCAAACTAAGAGGACATGCATAGGGC
This sequence comes from Eidolon dupreanum, assembly GCA_028627145.1. NCBI lineage: Eukaryota > Metazoa > Chordata > Mammalia > Chiroptera > Pteropodidae > Eidolon > Eidolon dupreanum. The sequence continues at coordinate 54,026,210 of CM053506.1, read as the reverse complement.
TTAGATGGGATTCACTCTACTAGGAAGGAGACAAGAGCCCTTAAATGACTTTATTCAGACTAGTGTCACCATATGCATTTTTAGCAAGACTGCTCCCATAGCAGTGGCCTGAATGATGTGTGATGAGGGTATAAGTAGGCCAGTGAGAATAGACCAGAAGAGGAAAGCATGGCCAGAGAGATAGGAGGGAGGACCAGTGGGACTCTGGAGTTGAATGGGAAAAATGTCTCCTCATGTGAATGAACTGGCTTGGAATATTTGGGAACTGTGTTCCCTTAGTGAAAAAGGTGAGCCCTGGGGCTCCATTCAACGGGGTGGCTCTGAGGCTGGCTTTAGTCAGTGAGTGATTTGCCCAAGATTACTTACTGAGTTGAAAGTAGAGCTGTGACTCTAGCCTAGCCCTTGCTGACCCCATGAATTGTGTTTTCCACTATTCCACAGTGGTCCCCATGATCCAGTTCTAAAATTCAGCCACACACAGACACAGACACAGACACACACACACACACACACACACACACACACACACAGAGCTACATTTAATACATTCAATAATCAACCCTGTTTGAATCAAGAGACTCATCAGTAATGGACTTAGCTGAGGTGATAGCTCATTAGTACAGTCACCCAGCACATTAGTCACCCAGCTCATTAGTACAGCCACCTCCTTGTGGCCAGAGGAAGCCAGCTCCACTGGGCCAGGGAGTTTCTCCTGGCAGGAAAAGGTGAAGAGTGGGCCTTCTCAAACATTTGAAGAGACTGAAATTGGACTTTAAGGCAGAAGGACCCTGTCGAGTTTTTCTGGGTAATGATCAGGAGCAAATCTCTATTTCCTCTGCTACAAAATGGAAGAAGAACCTGAGAATACATATCTTGAGACTTGTTGGAATGACATGGGAAAGATTAGGTCATGTGGTTTGCACAGTACCTGACTGTGGCAGGTGCTCCCAAAGTGGCAGTGTTCATTAGCATCATCAGCAGCAGCCGCCGCCTTATCTCATTGTCACTGTCATCGGCATCATCTCTGTCATTACCCTCCCTGCCTCCTTGCTTTTACAGCCTGGCCAGGCTGTCCAAGTCTGCCTGCCAGCAGCCCATGTAACCCAGGACAATGATTGGGGAGAACAGTAATGAATACAAATCACTCCCCAGGCACAGCAGAGGCTGTCGTTAGCATCTCAACCACTCAGCCCTTACTGTCCTATTACCTCCTGAGCCGCTGATGTCAGGCCACTGGAGGATGGCCTTGATGAAGACAGATGATGGCCTGCACGAGCTGGGCTTTCGCCTGAAGCAACGCTGTGCTAAAATGGAGGAGAGCATTTAATCAGAACTCTGCTGTCTGCCAGAGCTGAGTAATTGGAGGCAGGTGCTAAGTGCAATTTAAATAAAATGTTGAGTTAATAAGGACAGTCCACAAGGATGTTACAAGTCCCTTATCCAAGTTTTTAGTGGGAATTTGAAGGCAACGTGGAAGCCTGAGAAAGTGTGACTTATTTTCTTAAGTTTCTCTTCAAAAACAAGTGAAATTAATTCTTTTTAAAGCTTATTTATTTTCACTTTTGTCACTTAAAATGAGACAGAAGTTCAACAAGCATGTCTGTCTGATGCTTATGATAGCCTGTGTAACTTCAGGATGTGAAGTACTCAGCATGCGTGTGTGACCACCTAACAAATGAATCTCTTTCACTGTACCCAGTACTTCCATGGAGCAGGTGAGAGCAGCTCACTTCCTGTGGAAGCACCCCCAAATAAACACATTCAAATGCCAAGATATAGTTGCTTAGGTTTGACCAATGGGTCCCGAAGAGAGGAGACTGACCTTCCCCCACTAGTGTCCAGCCCCGTCCAGCCTATGTCTAGAGAAGGTAACACAGAAACAAGAAGAAGGTAAGATCCAGACTTGTCCTGTCCATGCATCCTTAGGCTCGAGAGTTATGCTTCTGGCATTAAAAAAATCATCTGAGACCCCAGCACCCCTCTCAGACAGGTAGGAGTGCTGAAACCCTGCTGAGGTACCTACTACGTGCACTGCCCAACACAACTGCCCTCTGCCTAGGCTGCTCTCAGCACCCCCCCCACCACCATTTGCATGACTCCAATCTGGTGGCCACACCCTGCCTGTCTTGCTCTGAGACAAAGGCAAGTAACCACAGCTCACTTTCTCCATTCCTTGACCCCGCCTCAGGCCCTCCAACACTGGGGTCCCTCCATGTCCTCCTGGCTGGTGCTTGTCTGCAAGCTGACTGGCACCTTCCAAACCTACCCCTTTCTTTCTCACTGTTCTACTCACGATTAAAATTTCTACTTTCATTTCTGGAACCCACTGAATATTCCAGGGATTTAAAGGTGCTTCTCATGAAGGCAGGAATTAGTTCAAGAAGCTGTTGCGGGGCCTGAGAAAATTTGTAAGAGGGCCTCTGGCTGGGGAGCTAGGTGAAGGTGGGAGTCAGGACAGTTGAATGCTGCATCTGGGTGGTGGCCAATTTTTGAGGTTCTAGAACAAGTGGTGTCACTCCCTGAGAGGCAGTGTGGACTAGTGGGAAAGGTACGTGTCTGTTAGGCCCAGAGGAGCTGGATGGAGTCCCAGATCTGCCTTATACTATTTGTGTCACTTTGGATGAGCCAGCTAATCTCTCCAAGCGTTGTTTCTGCACAGACCTGGGTCAGCTTCAGTAGAAATAGAAGAGATCAGGCAACTGACAGGGAAGCCTGGTACACAGGCTTGGAGAATAGGCAGAAATCAAGGCAGGCATAGTCAGCTGAGAAGCTGGGGCCCAGGCCACTGCTGCTGCCACTCTGGCAACACTGCCCTGGGCTACTTCTTTTACTATTGAGCCCAGGTGGAGCTCACTGCTGGCTGAAAGAATTTAGGGGACATGGCTAAGTGGGAGCAGGCAGCAGGAAGACGAATGAGCCTCACCTACCCGGCTCAGTTTCTAGAGTAGGGGTTGTACCCTAGGTTCCCCAAGATTCACACTGAGGCCAGTTCTCCTTAGAGGGGCATTCAGAGGCCTAGAAGCCAACACGAACAACAAGAAGCATGCCAGTGCCAATACATCTGCTTTCTGGGGAATCCTAGGGATTTATAATCAGATCTGTTGAGTTCCTGACTCCCAGAAGGCTTCAGTTGAGTAATCACAGGTCTTGCCTCCCGCACCTTCTCTGTAACCACAATCAACTTCTTCATCCTGAGTCTCACTGCCCAGTGAGGTGGTTGCTGATAGTCCCAGGAAGTACCCCGTGGATGTGTGGTCTAGATTTACCTACCTGGCGTGGGCCCCAAATATCTAGTACTTAGATCAGAGGGAGAAGGAAGAGGCTGATTGATTGACTTTTATGTCACAAACCCAAGGGAAAGAGGAGGGAGTTAGTTACTTGCGTGATTAATGTTGGGGATCTTGGGAGATAATAAGGAGAAGGTCATTTGTCTTTCTCTTTAACCAAGATTTTCATGGAGAAAAGTTGGAGTCTGTTACTAGACATCCTACTGGTTTGGAAGCCATAGTTCTTGCTGCCCCAGCAATGAGATCAAGGTGACAGTTCACCCTCAGCTTATTCTACCAAAGCTATGAAAGAAATGACAAGTGCCATGGTCTTTGGAGTCAGATAGATGTGGATGTGAGGTTCGCCTCCCCTCCTTCCTAGCTAAAGGTTCTATTTGACTTTGCCCAGCCTTAGTGGCTTCTTTTCAAGAGGAAATCAGGGACTATTGCCCACAGACACTATGAGGATACAACAAAACAATTTTTGCAAACCTCCTGGAACAAGGGTTGGTGGACTTTCTCTGTGAAGGGACAGATAGTAAATATTTAGGCTCTGAGGGCCATAAGGTTTCTGTTGCAACTACGCAACTCTGCTGTTGTAGCCAGTAAGCAGCCATAAACAATACATAAATGAATGGACACAGTTGTGCTCCAATAAAACTTTATTGACAAACGTAGACAGTTGACTGGTTTTGGCCTGAAGACCTTAGCTGACAAAACCTGTCCTAGAAAATAGTATGTGCTCAATAAATGTGAGGTCCCTTCCATCAGAGGAAGGTGAATTGAATGATACAAAAATTGAGGAACATGTTCAATAAAAGTGGGCCTTGAGAGCAGGCAGAAGGAAGAAAGAAAGGCTCAGAAGCTCTTCTCAAAGAATAATTGGAGTATATCATAAACCATCTGCTCTGGCATACCACACCAGGCACAGAAGGCCTGGCTTAAATAACCCATCTCCTTCTGGGGTCTAGAGGGAGGCTGGAGATTGTCCTAGATGAGAAATGAGCATATGGGTGCATTGAGTGAGGCCCCATAGTCTTGGGTCATGACTGACCATCACTTCAAACAGATGCCACCGTGGGGAGTCCTGATCAAAGGACAATGAGGTGGAGCAGAGGCTCCGATCTGGACCTTGCTGCACAACCTGATTCTGACAGTGGCCGTGTTTGCTCAGGTTGAGCTGTGCCCATGTGGTCCCTTTCCTGGTTCATGGGAAACTTTGGAGATAGTCTTTGAGTGTATGGACACTCTCTGCGCAGGAATTCATGCCGAGCTCTCAATTAAGCTAAAATTACCAAATTTTGACCTTAGTGGGCTCATATTTATAGCTTTTGCTGTGGAGCAGTAGTAGGAGTATCTGGTCCAACTGTCTGGGGTTGAGAGCTGGGGGCAAGGGCTGGGAGCTGGGGCGAGGCTGGGGTGAGAACCTCTGGGTCATGAGGACTTGAGTGAATGTAGGAGGCAGAGGGAGACAAAATTGACACCCAAGGATGTTATTTCACCCCACATACAAGGGTGTGAGCTCAGTCACTCACTCAGATGGCCCCAGGCCTCCACCTTGCACTTGCCTTGGGGACAGGAGCAGAGAAGGATCACTTTGACTGAGCTGATGCCCTCCAGGAGCTAACATTCCAATAAATCAAGAGCTTGGGAAACAGAGAATAATAGTAGATATTGTTCAGGGTTATATATTTTTTTCTCTGTATGTGTGGGTATTTTACATTATTCAGAATCATCCTTGAATTTTCATCTTTTTTTTTTTTCTTAAACTACAGAGATATAGACACTCAGAACTGTTCTAAACATCCTACTAGGTCATAAATGTGTTGCGATCAACATGAGAATACTCCCAGGTCCCCTCCCTCCCTCCTGCACTGCAGGCAGATGGCCACTGAATATGAACAACTTCAACTTGAGGGTGTTCACAGCATTTGGCCAGGCTCTGGCAACCACTCTTTGTGACCTGGGCTCTGGGTCCAGATAGGAGCATCCTCCTTTGCATTTGGTTAAGCAAGACCTGTCATCTTCTTTGAGGGACAGCAGACTGTGTTACCCTTTTATCATGCTCTCACGGGCCCTGGCAACGTGAGCTTCCACAGCCTGCAGCCCAGGCTGTGTTTTCTGACATTCCATTAGCAGAGGGACCAAGAATTGAGGAAGTCTGTCCCCTCCCTGATGCTTGACCCCAGAGTCTTTAATTAGTGCATGACACCAGTGGTCCATAATTTCCGCCCAAGCCCTGCTTCAATTTTCCCAGCACAAACATCACTTGGGGACCACTGATAAGAGGCAGAGGGGGCAGAGCAGGGAGCCCAGCAGTTCTGCATACATGGCTAAGGCATTACACGGCCGGCCGACGTTTCTAATCCCTTAATGAGGTCCTGGTGGCTGTCGAGGGCAGGGGCCAGAGAAGCAAGGGATGGAGGAGCATAGGCCAGGCTGCACAGAAGCCCCAGGAATGCCTTATACTAACAAACCTATCCCACCAGGCAGTTCCTCCCACCTCTTTGTGACGTTCTTGGGAACTTGTGCTAATTATAGGCAGAGCAATGCGGATCTGGAAAGGAAGCTCTTTTTAAATCTCATGGCCTGCAATGATAATATTTTAGAGCTGTGACATTAACATACACAGTCCACAGTAGGTGGGCAGGATGAGTATGTGCTGGCACAGCATAGAGCCACACCCATGCCTGCTGGATGGGTGCTGGGGAGGATCCAGCTGTGTACCATGGCTTGCTAGTAATATGACCAGTTGCTAAGGTTAAAGGTTTAAATTTCTCTATTTTATGAATCCTCAAGGCAGCCTTGAGAGGCACCTGACACTCCTTCCATGTGACAGATTAGGAAGCCTTCTCTTGGGCCCGTAAGAAATGTGCCAATAGTCACACAACTAATGGAACAGAGTGGGATTTGAAACTAAGGCAGTCTGATTTCAAAAACGTACTTAAGGACCACTCTGAGCTGGGTCTACCTCAGTTGATGGACCAGGCTGGCTGGGTCAACCTTGGGTCTTCATCATTTTATGTGGTCCCCAATAGGTCCAGCCTCCTTGGCCAGGTCTGTGGTATGTCAACGGAATGGTCACATTGCCTGTTAGGTTGTAATGTGAACCTTTCCCAGGTCATGTGAGACTGCTCCACACCCTTCCCTGAAGCTGGGTCCACCCCTTAGTTCTGATCCACAGGCACTCTGAGCACCTACTTCTGCACACAGGGGTGTGGATGGAAATGTGCCCTTCCCCTCTACCCACCCTCCTCTCTGCCACTCTGCCCTCTCAGGGGGCAGTGCTTCTCAGGTGAGCCCACTAAGCCTGTCAAGACTCTGGATGGGGGCCGTGCCCACTTTCCCTGGACCCAGAATGCTCCCTCAGCTGAGTCTTCAAGGGTGGTGAGATGCTGGGTCAGCACTTCTCTGGGAGCTCCACCTGAGCTCTCTGAATGTCCCATCTGAGCTGATAAGAAGGGAGGAAGACCAGTGGGTGTGGGCAACCCCATTGCTGGGGCTTCGTGGGGCTGGGGAAGAAAGAGAGAATCATGTACAGAGCAGAGGGCATTCTTTTAAGAGGAAAGACAGAAAAGACTTAGGACTCAATTATATTCCTCAACCCTGCTTTTATTTCTTCATTAAACTTCATATATATATATGTGTGTGTGTGTGTGTGTGTGTGTGTGTGTGTATACATATACATATACATATACATATACATATATATATACATATACATATACATATACATATATGTGTGTGTGTGTGTATTTATTTAATATCTTTCTTCTCACTCTAGATCATAAGCTTGTAAGAACAGGGACTCTGCTTCCTGTGATATCACGACATCCAAGAGCAGAGTCATGGCTGGGTACACACTTGGTGCTCAACATAGAGTTGTTAAGTGACAGGAGGGAAGGAGGAGGGAGGGAGGACTGTTCTCAAATGTGGAGGGCAAGCATGTTGTCATTTAGAGTGTGAAGTAAGGACTCACAGACCTGGGCTGACATCCTGGCTTGGGGACGTGGGTACTTGCTGTCACGGGGAATGAAGAGACCATGACAAGTGTTTGTTGAATGAACAAACAAACAACCCTGAGAGATAAATGTTGTCAACCTCAATTTGCAGAGCAAGAAACTAACGTTGCCAGGTTGTTTCCACAAGGTCACAGCCCCACTGGTAAACAACTTCAGATTTCCCATGTACAGAAATCGTTATTTATGCTAATCTTTTCTACAGCTTACATTTATTTTATTTCTTGTTAATTTATTTCTTGTTAACAAATTAAAAGTATAGTTCAAAATCTAAGCTCACTTGTAAAACTGGCACTTATTTATGTTGAGTTTACTGGTACTCAGATGAGATATGACTTTAAGTTCTTTTTGCATAAAGTCACTATTTAACTTGAAACAGAATATGAATCTGTGTTTATTTTTTTAAAGTAGATTCACAATAGCAGGTTATTTGCTGAAAAGTACTTCCACTTATTAAGATACTTTGCTTTCCTAAAGTGAAGTACACATCATGTCCCAGGCACCGGCTTCCTTATAAAGCCAATGTTGGAAGAAGTTCTGTTTTTCCAGTGAGACAACATCTAGATCTGAAATCCTTTATCAAAAGGAAATTCCTCCCCACTGGTGAATTTTCAAAAGGGATTTACAACAGCTTTTTCAAAATTGAAATCAACATTTCTGTTGAAAAACAGACTCAGATTTGGAGCTATGTATATAACATCTTGTTTTAAAAAAAAAAATACTGATAAAGGTGTTGAATGCCCCTTACTTTAAGAAGTCTAGTAAGATTTTAGAAACTGAGACTGGACAAAAACACTTCTGTAGCTGGCCTCAGGCTTCACAGAAAGATAGTGCTGAGGTCTGTCGGGAACGGCAGACAGGCACTGGAGGACTGTGGCAAGGAGGGCTTTGGATGTAGGGATTATACAGGGAGACTCAGGCCAAAATTCATCCAGAACACAGACCTAGAGAATAAGACCACTTTTGTGTATGTAATGCTTTTAGAATGTTACTTCTCAGGCAGAAACCCTGAACAACAGAGAGGCTCAAAGGTTGGAACACTCGCCCAAGACCACACAGCTTCTAAGTGAGGAAGTGGGATTCCACCCCAGTTCTAATCATTTCCACCCCCTCCATCACCCCAAAGTTTCCAGTAACAAACTATTGTCACTTAAGTGAGCCCTGTGACCTCAATGGTGTGCGGAGAGGTGGAGAGAGCTGTGCATGAGAAGGACAGAAGGGGCAGCAAAGTGCCTCTAGCCTGACACTCCACCTTGCTGCTTGACCCAAAGGCCTTGCTCCCAACACGGACACTGCCTCCTGGTATCACATTCTGACCCTGCCCAAGGGTGTAGGTGCTCTGCTTTCACAGGTCCCAGGGGCTTCTGATATCCAGTGGGGACTCTTCACAGATGAACCCTAGCATGTGTTCAGAACTTCCTGGGTATGTGTTGGGGGATTGTAAAACCAATGTCAGGGGACCAGGGAGGTGATGTAAATTCATTCATTTGACAAATATTTATGAAGCCCTTATGCTGTTTCAGGTCTGGAAGTATAGTGGCATAGACAACAGACAACAGGCCCAGCCCTTAGATAACTTACATTTTGGAGACACTGTGGCCCAGGGGTTAACTGTACAGACTGTGGGGCCATACAGGGCTGGATTGACTCTTTGCTCTACCATCAACCAACTGGCCACTTAGGTCAAGCTGTTTAGCATCTCCAGACCTAAGTTTTCCCATCTGTAAAATAAGGATCTTAATAGTATCTGCTTCACAGGAGGTGCTCAGTATGAAATGAGTTAATATGTGGAAAGTGCTTAAAGCAGAGCCTGGGCCAGGGTGGGAGCAGGGACCAACAATAAACAACACAAAGGAGTCAAATACATGCTGTTGGTGGTAAGAAGTGCCACAAAAGAAATGATAGAGCAGAGGAGGGGAATGGAGAGTGTGCGTGTGGGGTGAGGGGTGTGGTCAAGGAAGGCCTCAGATCTAGAGGAAGGGACGGGTAAGAGCAGACCTAGAAATGAGGACAAAGTGTACACATTCCTTCAACTTCTGACAACACAAACTGGTCTGTAAAGCTGAGCTATATCATTTTGTTCATTTTAGACTAAAAAAATGATAGAAGCTTACATACTTGCCCTGCACCCCGTAATCATTTTATACCTTCTTCAGGGAGATGTTTGTGTGAAAAAATGGTCCCGTCCTTCTTGCATTCACCCAGTGATACTCAGCTGAGGAGCAGCCTCCTCCTGAGGGCTCTCCCTGTCCAGTTTGGGTCAAGGGCTCCTTCATGGGTGGCATGGGCAGTGAGAGGTAACTTGCATGGTGGTGTATTTCCCACTGAGATCTTCAAAAGATGCTTGCTGAGCTCATGAACAAGTGATGGAAGCAGGCTCACCTGGGGACCACAGTTCAACTTTGCCCTCTCCCTGGGACACCTGAAGCCAGTCCTGGCTGTTCTCAGAGGCTCAGACACTGTGGGTGTGCCTGGTGGGGGCCACCTTCTCCCCCTCACCCTGATTAGAATTCTCAGGAGTGCAGGCCTGTGGGGCCCTCTGGGAGAGGTGCCCTCCTGGCTGAGTTGAGATCGGTCCTGTCTGACTTGTCATTGCCACATGAACTGTGACCTTCATCTTGTGTGACATACAGGGCACTACTAACACCACAGTATTTCCTGTAAGGTGCTGTCACTAGATTTTAGAGAACCCAAGTGGCGTGGTGTTTACTATTTTTAATCATAAAGCCTGAGGTAATGGGCAGTTTGCACTGCCTCTACTCAGCTCTGGCAGTTAGCAACAGGTGCCTTTGAGCAGTTGCCCTAGAGCCCATCACCAGCATCCCAAGGAAAAGAAGGAAAATAATTTGTTCTCCATTCCAAAAAATGTGTGTAGAGAAAATATGCCTTGTTTAAGATGCAAGCCAACTCTCTTCAGTTTGATTTGTCTCAAAAGAAGTGAGGAAGTACAAGGGTTTTCCCCCTGGGTAGGAGTGAAGCATGACAAGAGCCTAGAAACTTGGCAGGGATGCCCTGGATCGCAGCTCTGGCATCAGGCCCATTTGGCAGAGAACCTGAGAGAAGCTTCCAATTGTCCCACTGCAATTCCCCTGGCTCAAATGAGGCAGGCACACATGTGAGCACAGCACAGATGGGAGTCAAGCCTGCAAAGGAGGCTGCACTCCCCCATTTGACCTCAAGTCGGTAGATACTTTCCAGTATTTTCTGAATACCACTATATGCTAGGGACTCAAAGCTGGCACTTCTTATGGTGACAGGTGACTCTGGAGAAGCACAGGAGGCTTTCAGGTTCCTAGTTTCTTCTAAGACCCCCTGATTTGCCTGGTCAATCCCACATTGTGGAAATGGATGTGCATAGTCACCTGTTAAGTGGTGACGGTCACTCTGAGGACCTCTGGAATACTTCCTGCTTCAGAAACCAAAACCCTTGTGTAGAAGTTTGAGTTCCCTAATGCCCAGCATCTGGATATGAGGACTCATGAAAATAACTGGAGGCATTTTCACTGTTGGACTCAGATGTTTGGCATCAAGGAAATGCCACATAAGGGTCATTCTACCTTGTTCGAAAAAAGTTGAGCTTTTCATATTCCTGAGAAAATTGGACTAGATATACTGTGCTCTATGTTCAGGCCTTGGAGTTTCCTGTGCTTTGCATGAGAGGGGATGAGCCTGGGATAGGGTGGGGTCCTGAGCTTTCAGCAGGCTGACTCCACTGGCAAACCTGGCCTGTGTTCCCTGATATGGCCATGGGACTCAGTGAGAGTAAGGCCCTGAGCTCATAGCCTGCATGGTAGGGAGAAGGCCAGAGAGGAGAGGTCTGTCAGGACCTTGGAGTCCCATGTTGCAGATTCAAACAGAAGCTGCAGATCCAGGAGGGGACATCCAATGAATAGCGCTAGGCAGAACTATGAGGGCTGCCAGCATCCTTCCTCAACTAAGCTCCTCACTGAACTATGGAGCAATGTGCTAAGGGAAAATGGTCCAAAATGACTATGGAGGATGGTGAATGCTGTTTTGGCACCATAGTTTAAAAGGTACTATGATCCCCTGCAGCATAGCCACACAGGATCTCAGAGGAACATTGGGGGTTTGTGGAAGGAACATGAGAACCCCAAGCTGAGGAGGTTTGGGAGACTGGGAGGATGAGGCGATAATGTGGACTGCCTAGTAAGGTAGAGTCTTGTTGCTGTAAGTGGTACGGGGCTTGCATACCATGTTAACAATGCCCCTACCACTGACCAGTCACATCTCCCCTGAGGCAAGCTAGTCTTGCCCTTTTCAGGACACACACTCCTGAGTTCAGCCTCCCACCTTCCCTAGGAAGTCACAGAGCATCTCCAGAGAATAGGAATCCCTGGGAGCCATTTCTGCTGCCTTTCTGGGTCTTGATTATGCTGGCCTGTGGATTTTTGCTCCACTTTCTGGAAAACAGCAGCCAATAGACATGGCCACAGCATGGCACTCTTTTTTAGGACTTGCTCAATTCTTCATGCCATACTTACACCCATTATTCTCTTATTCCCACTGATGCTTTTCTGTGTCTATTTGAGTAGTCTCTCATCCCCACTGCTTCCAGGGTCTTTCTGCCCCTTCCCCTATCCTCCCCAACACTCTACTACATAACATTCTACTAAACAGGACGAAGGGCATGAGGATGGGTCCTCTAAACACTAAACTTCCAGGATGGCTGAGAACATCACAGGCTGGGTCTTTCTCAGACATACCCTGTGGCCATGTGGGATGGGAGTTCTACCTCTCTTTGCCTGATCTCTCTGTCTCTGTTGGGGATGAAAACTGGGAGCCCTGAAGGGCTGTAGAGGGATGGAATCAAGACCCAGTCTCTCGCCTTCTCCTCTTGAATATTGTACTGTGAAGAGCACTGACCACTAAAGGAAATAGGTCTTGAGAGACCTGAATTGATTCCAGGCAGCCAACATGAGCATGCACTGGGCAGAAAAAGGTCAAAGGATCAAGTTCAAGACACAGTACTGGGGTGAGTTGGAGGTCAAGACTATATCTTCAAATCCCAGGATTGAGTCCAGTGGGGGAGCTAGCTGGAAGAAGGAAGAAGAATCAAAAGTCAGAAGAAATGGGGACAGATTTTAGCAAGATGGGCCCAGAGTAAGGAGGAGTCTGATGATTGATTGACTGACCCCATGTTCATTGGCCAGCAGGTGTGGGCTGTGAGGGCAGGTATGGCAGGCTCAGGGGTCCTGTGAACCAGTCTTACCCAATGTAAGTACGTGCAGACCCTCTGAATGTCTAGGCTTGACAGGAGAGACCCATTCATAGGGGACTTCAGCAGGTGACACCAAGTTCTTGGGACCTGTGCTCTGAAGCCCCAAAGACTTTGCTTAGTAAGGTAGAGTTCTGTTGTTGTAAGAGGTACAGGGGCTTACATACCATGTTGATTTTGGCTTCAGGGACCATGGGGAACCAGTGAAATGGCCAGGTTATAACATGAATAGGGAGCAGGCATGGGAGGCCACAGATAGTATGACATGGGGATCTCTCCAAAGGGGATAAGAGATAAGAAGCTAGATTGCTGGTAGGGTCTCTGTGTCCACTCCTAAAGAGCATCACTGAGGGTGCCTGTATGTTCAGCACCACCCCTGCTGCCCTTTGCTAAGCCCTTGTTGAGGCACTCTGGTCCTGCCAAAGGGCTGGCTTTGAGGAGGCAAGACCCTGGCTCTCTCAGAAGAAGAACCTGTCAGAGGAACAGAGAGGGCTGGATGTGCTGGGTGGCCTGGTGTAGAAGGAGGAGCAAAACAGAGAGGTGGGACTCAGAGGGTGTAGACACTGGATTCTGGAGACACAGTGCCAGTACCAGACTCTGCAGGTCAAGGGGGAAGAGGACATCAGGCTGAGTGGAAGACACATTGCTCCAGGCTCAATGCAGCCAGAATAGGGCTTCCATGGGAAGAGGAGAGATCAGTGCACCCCTTTTGGGGGTCTCTGAGTCCTGAGAAGGCATAAATTTGGGGCAAACAGACTCTGGGTGGAAGGCAGTGCAGGAGAATATGTTGGAAGGGACTCACCAGTATCAGGCATTGCTCTTAAGGACTATATATACATTTTCTCTCTTAATCTCCAAGTGTGCCCTCCAAGTTTTGTTTATCAAGGAGGGCATGAAAACACGAGGCAGGAATAGGTCCTGTTGCTTGCCTGGGGTCACATAGCTGCTTGGAAGGGGCCCAGTGATATGGTCTTATCTTGGTGGTCCCCCAAGACCCATGTAGGCCCCAATCTCAGGGTGATAGAGATTGTCTGAGGGCTGGAAGGATCCTCACAGAAAGGGCCACCATCAGCCAGTATCCTGGCCAACCTGCACTACCTCCCACCTCCTTCCCCTCCCCTCAGGCTTCCCCTGTGCTCTGGGCTCACAGTGCCAAGCAAGGCTGCCGTTGTAGAGGCAGAAAGCTTGAGTGCAGTGCCCCTGGCTGGAAGGCAATGTGGGAAACTTCTGCTTGAGGGGAGCTGCTCAAACAGGCCACTAAACCCCTGGGTATCAGGCCTTGTTTTCTCGCTGCCTTCTCAAATCGAGAAGGGGCTCGAGGGTAGGGCCTGCCTGGCTCCAGCTGAAAGACATTAACAATGGTCCTGTTGGCTGCGATGTCTCGCCCCCGGGACGTGTGGCTCTGGCAGCCTGCCCTGCCCTCCTAGAGGACCAATGCTCCCTGTGAATTCAATGCCTTTCAAAGGTTCTTCCTGGGAAACTGGATATTGGGGCCTGTGAGCTCCTTTCCCCACAGAGCCATGAGCCCAGGGGGCAGGATGGGCATGATTGTGTGTCAGGAGAGTGAGTGTTTCTAAGTAGGGGTCTTGCGTGAAGTGACGAGTGGGTGGGTACATGTGGCATAGGTGTGGGGAAGAGAAGTGTGGTGTGAGTCTGCCCATGGACATGAGGGGAAAGGGCTGTGTGGGGCTGTAAAGTGGAATGTACTTGTCCAGGTGTGGGTAAGCCGTGGAGGTGTCTGTGGGGCTACAGGTGGGAGGTGTTTTCAGGAAACAATGCTGTGGTGCTGTGGTTTGCTTGGAAAGCAGATGTGTGAGAGCATAGGAAGCATGTCCTTGAGTTGGTCTTAGCACCTGAGGCTTTAATTACCACTACAAAGAGTCTGGCCTTTTTCAAGGAGGCTTGTGAGCAAGCAGTGAGAGTATGTGGAATGTGGGGTACTATGCATGTTGGGAGGGTTCAGGAGAGCACAGAGGCAGAGCACCTAGCTGGGCCACTTGTCACTTGTCCCGGTGGGGGCATGAGGATCTGGGACCAGGGACCTGCAACAGGAGGGAGGGGCAAGAGCCAGTTCCATGGAGTGAGGGACATTAGAGGTGGGACAGGAGGACTCCTTGGAAAATTGAAGATAGGGAGTTAAGATCCCAAGGGGCAGGTATCCTGGATGAGCTGATTCTGGGGCAGTGTCTACAAATCATAGAACTTATGTATTTGTTGACTATGTGACTGGTTTGTTTGGGTTCCAGTGGGCAGAGTGAGTCAAGAGTAGTGTCAGTGTGTGTGCGTGTGTGTGTGTGCGTGTGTGTGTGTGTGTGTGTGTGTGAGAGAGAGAGAGAGAGAGAGAGAGAGAGAGAGAGAGAGAGAGAGAGAAATGTTGCTTGCATGAGCATCCTGTATCTCCCCCTGCCAGTTTCCCACTGTGTCCCTTCCTGCAGCAGAGAATTCCTGTAAGTGAAGCTGTATCATCAGCATTACCAGCAGGGGGAGCTCTGCCTCCTAGCGACCCCACCTCCTGGAAACCCTTTCAACAGCTGGAAAACATATCTTTTCATTTTGAGTGCATACCCATCTCTGGCATTGCTTAGATGGTAATCTAGCCATGGTCACCTGATAATATACCACAGGATGTCACCACTGGGGCTGCCTGGGGCTCCTGGACCTCTCAGCCCTGCTCAGCCCTGAGAAAGGCACAATTGTCCCTCATGAGAAGGTATCTGGAACTAGGTATGAAAATAAAGCCAGAAAAAGGGAAGGTGTCCTAGTCTATACAAGAAGAGCCAAGTGAAATGTGGAGGCCAGGGGGCTTCAGCCAGGGGCTTTTCTCAGAGCCCAGGGCAGGACACTGAACACAGACTTCAGCCTCCATCCTTGCAAGTTCTATGGCCCAAGGGCCTCCCAGTATGGTGTGGCTTACTTGGGAGTGGGAAGTGATGGTCTGAGGTGGCATCAGAGGCAAGGAACAGGGGACCTGGGAATAGCTGCAGGGACCCTTAGGTCAAGGCAGGAGGGAAGGCTACCTTGCCTCTGCTTAGTTATGTCACTCACAGTATCATGAACTCATACCATATGAAGAGCATTCTATCAAGGCAAAAATGGGTGCTAGCATGGCCCAGAGGAGGAGTTCAGTCTAGCCTATGTAGAGTTATAGGTTGTTGGGCACAGCTTTCAGTAAAAGGTATGTCTGAACTGGGTTCTGAAGGTTGAGTAGAAGTTAATTGGGACAAATGGATAGTGTTACACACTCTAGGTTTGCATTACACTGGCAGTAAGTGGAAGCTAGGTCAGTGGGGGCAGGTGGTAGAAGGGCAAACCAGATCCTATGGAGTGTTCAGGCAGATGTACATGTTGGGCCCCAGAATAGATGGTAGACTCTGGGGGAGAGTGGTTAGTTCTAAGGCAAGGGAGCTGAAGGTGCTGGAGGTCAGTCATTGCAGACGGCTGGTATTTCTAGACTCCACATTAAGACAAACCAAATTCACAAATGGTCCAGCTTCCCTAGATATGGGGATTCCATTTGTAAAATGGAAATGCAAGGCAGTCGTGAAGGTCAGATGAGATGATATTTGTCAGCCCTTATCAAAGTGCATCACACACAATAAATTGTTAGGTAGCTAGTCAGACATGAGCAACAGGGGAGCAAAGGAATGGAGGCCCAGCCCAGAGACAACCCAGAGACCTTCCTAAGAACACACTATTGGTAGTTAGAGAATCCCTCCTGAATACTGGAAGACAAAGGGCAGAAGGGCCATAAGCCTATTGCTGGTTTAATCCGGCCATAGAAGCTTGCACAGAAGATACTACCCTAAACTTCCCATGACCTCATCCTCATTATAACATCATTATAATACCATAATTATGCCCAGAAGTTCATGAATCTAATTATAACAGACTGAATTTTGGGTAAGCCCATGCATACTATGCAAAGTGTTATATAGAAGCCAAGTGTCACTCAAAATGACCTCACATGCCAATCACCTAGGAACACCTTTATAAGGACCCACAACAGCCCTAATATAATGTGAACCTTCCCACTTCTGCTCTGTTACAGCTCTCTTCACTGAAAACCCATTCCTTTTTTGGGGTGTACTCTGTCTTTTATTTCTTTTATCTTTTCATCTCCCAAATTCTACAGGGCTGCAGCCTTCCTTAGCATGGCCTGTCTCCTTCTAAAATATACCTTTAATAAATCTTTTTTTTTTTTTTTAATCTAGCTAACCTGTAATTCTTTGCTGAGTTGGCAGGAAAGAACCGAGGAAAAATGCTAATTGTACTTCTGCATTGTTATCCCACACCCCATGCTGCTGGGGTGGCACTGGAGTTCAAATTACCCCCAAAAGGTAACAAAATTTTAGCCATTGTTTTTATTATTCCGGGGTACCTGCAGTTTAGGATGTTGGGACAATTAAGGTAAGTTATCTATTTTTGTCCCTCTTGATCTAGCATGAAGTAGTTAGTGTTCCTTGCTTCACGAATGAATAAGCAGGTCAGCTGAGCTATGTCACTCATCCAGGCTGCACAGCTATAGCTCAGTAAATCTGGTGACTCTGGCCACCTGATGGGCAGCCCTAAGTTGGGGCTGCCGTGTGTAGACAGGAGCCTCCTTGGGGGCCGTGGGGCTTAGTCCCTGGCAGGGTGCTCTGACCTGCTTACTTGAGTAGAAACAGAAAGTAGGTGTATTTAAACATCAAGCTCAGTAACAGCAAAGAAGGGGAAAGCAAGCATGTCTTTGCAGCCTTGCCCTCCTAGACCACCCTTTTGCCTTGGCTTTGTTTGTGACTAGTTTTACAGAGTGAAAAGCAGGAAGAGTAGGGTCTGCAGGTCAGGGGCAGCCTGACCAGCCTGGTGGCTGTAGACTGCAGTGGGCTTCTATGTGGGGATCAGTTGAGTGCCTTAAAGGCTCTGGGTGGGGCAGAGCATGTGATGCAGCCAGGCACAAGGGGAATGTGGGGCCTTGGTGGAGCCACCCTGCCAGCCCTCCAGGTGGTTGTGGTGGGGGCTTAAGGGGTAGGTGCTAGGGGACACTAAACAGAGATCATAAAGGTGGTGTGAAGGCTGGATTTGTCCTGTCAATGTATTTTATTTGGCTTATAGAATGCTTCTCAAAAAAATGTATGTTTTTACACATAAAAGTTTCATATAAAACATGTATTTTCATATAAAAGTCCAAATTTACAGTTTCTCTTGAAAAAATTGGAGAATCAGTTCACATTGTATGGAAGGGGAGCGGTTGCCCAATCTAGCAGGGTGCTCTGACCTGCTTACTTGAGTAGAGACAGAAAGTAGGTGTATTTAAACATCAAGCTCAGTAACAGCAAAGAAGGGGAAAGCAAGCATGTCTGAATGAGTTACCTCAGACCCCGTCACACTCTATAATGCTCCCCTTCACTGCTCATGTTCCCTGCCTGGACCCCTTTAGACCACTCTGTTAATAGTCCCCACCATTGATGGGGATGCCTTCCATGACCCCTTGACCTTTGCCCAAGATGCTCAATCTGGCTATGATCCTAGTTGCCCCAGAAGGAGCATGGGGGACATGGCAAACACCCAATGTCACTGGTCTTAGCAGACTGGAAACAGAGTCAGGAATGAATGTGGGGAGCAAGGAAAAAGGGCACCCCTCCCTGGGGTCAGTGATTCAGAGGATTTTGGCTGGGAACCTGGTAGGAACAGCCATCACAGTACCCAGGGGGCTGTGGGTGGCTTGGCTCCTGATTTCTCCTACACCGGGAGATAGAAGGCCAGAGATTTGCCCCTGCTACACCACAGACGCAGGAAAGCTCCACCCACCCTGAGAGAGACAAAGGGAAAGGGTGAAATGAGGATCCTGAGTCTAGAAGCTTCCAGACAGACCACAAGCTTCTAGGACAGACAGCAGACATCTGAGCAACTTTTTTCTACTCTAGGCTGAGAGGGAGACAGAACATTGGTGGTGTGGGGTTTGGGGGAGGATCCTCAGCTTCCAGGGCCAGGGATGGCTCCGTGGTGTTAGGGCACACCCTGGAGGTGGGGCAGGATGAGGGGGAAGCACTGGGTCAGGCTCAGATGATCAGTGGGGCAGTACACACCCTGGCAGACTCCCAGATGGCCCTGGGCATAGAGCAACTGCTGCCAGGGA
Source organism: Eidolon dupreanum (assembly GCA_028627145.1). Lineage (NCBI taxonomy): Eukaryota > Metazoa > Chordata > Mammalia > Chiroptera > Pteropodidae > Eidolon > Eidolon dupreanum. Next base: position 54,007,574 of record CM053506.1, on the reverse strand, counting down.
AAAAATGAGTGGAAGAGAAGGAAGGTGGAAGAGAGTAGAGACAGAGACAGAGAGAGACAGAGAGAGACAGACAGACGGAGACTAACAGGGAAACAAAGTCAGAAAGGAAAATAGACACAGAAAGAGACGGAGACAGAGATAGAGAGACAAAACTGATAGAGAGACAGAGGGAAGAAAATAGAGGGAGACAGATTGAGAACAGAGAGGAAAGCTGGATGACCCTGTGGAGGCAGCTGGGCTCCTTAGTGCCTTTGGGATCTAGCCTGACTTGGGACCTGCTGGGCGCCCTACCCACTTCTTGCAGACCTGCCCACCCTCATCATCTCTCTCCTTCCAGGGCCTGTCTCACCTGACTCATGGCTGGTGCTGGGAAGTGCCCTGTGCTAAAGCTGACGCATACCCAGTGCTCAAGGACTCTTCTTATGATGGCTGCTGCTCTGTCTCCTGCCAGTGGTTCCCTGTTTGTCAGGGAAAGCATAGTAGGATTGCCTCAGCAAGCCTGGGGACGTGCTGAAAGAGGACCACTGTGGTTGGATGGGCTTCTGAAGATGGCCAGTAAGGAGGAGGTAAGGCCAGCATCTTCCTCAGCAGCAGGACCCTGCAAGAAGGCTCAGTTACCTTTCTGAGTACAGGCTAGGGCCTCAGACCTTGCCCATCAAAAGGGGCCTCTCTTCCTTGAGGACCCACAGACTGGGCTTTGGAATATATCAATGATAAAATCAAAACTATATTTTTCATGTCAGAAGACTGAGCAATGATAAATTTGGGAAATAATAAATATAAGAGCTTTACAGATCATTTCCTGGCCTCTCACAGCAGATCATTTTTGTTCATCCAGAATGGACTCCCCAAAGTGCATGTGGCCTGGACCGAGGGGTACTGTGATGGGCAAAGGTGGAGACATGGTCAGGAACACTGAGCTCGTTTCATTTGAGGCTGTTAATGGGAGCATCCAAGTGGATGATTTGGAAGCCCTTGAACAGGTGACATGGGGGGAATGCCCCCACAGGAGTTGTGACCAAAGCCAAACTATGGTTATGCAGTGTGCTTTTCCAGCTGGTTCCAAATCTGCCATCACTCCCTGGGGTTATGCCTCCCCCACGGATCTCAGTTTCCCCAGCTTCTCCAAGGCATTGGCCATCTTCTCTGACTCGAACATTCTTTTGAGCAAGCATGTAGGCTACACCCAGTTCTTCCTGGAGATGAAGCTTCTATGTCAGATGGTTCTTCCACATCATGACCCGGCCAGAATAATAGGCAGCATTAAAGACTGAACTTACTCCCAGAAGGGATTTACTCCACCTCATATACATGCCTGTCGGTGGTCTTTGCTGGCTGGATAGACACATAGGAATCCTTTCTGTGTGAGAGTCTGGTAAGGCACAGCCTCTGGGAGGGTGGGATCTGTTTGCCACATTGTGTTCAGGCACCCAATTCAGGGGTTTTCCTTCCTAGCTGGTGGCCTCTGAAGTACCCTGAGCCCACCCTGGGCTCCTGACTTCCTGGTCTTCCTCTGCACCTTGCATAGGACTGGTTTTCCTCTTGCTCTTTGCACTGTGAAGCTTGACCTCTCTTGGCCTTCCTTTTTCTCTCTGGGATCCTTCCTTCCTGGGATTGGGCCCCAAGGCTCCCATGGCCAATAGAGACTCCTGTAACACTGAGTCTCAGGAAGAGTCCTCTTGTGGGTAGATAATGCACAGAAGTTGCTGTGACAGACACGTGATCTGTGCTGGGTGGTGGCACCAACCCTGACCCCGCTCTAGGCCCAAGTCTGCTCACCTGCCCCTAGAGCTGAGAGGTGATGGCCAAGCTTCTGGGTTTGTCCCACACACATATAACACCAGGTATAAAACAGGAACACAGTCACTTATAATATTTTTGTCTCTTCCTTTCCTTATTGCTGTTTAAAAAGTTATGCTTACACAGCATGTTTAGTTTATTTCCACAACCCAAGCCTTATTTCAAAGGAGACTCCAGGAGACCAGAGAATAGTCTATTCTCTAGGATTCAGGATGATTTCAGGATGAAAAATATTGACCTGTCCAGCCTAAAATGGAGCCGTGACAATCACACTGAATGGGTGGACTCCCTGTCCTCGCTATGTAACTCCTATGATGCACCGTCCTGGTGGAAGTGTTCAAGGGTAGAACCAGGGCCCTCGGCATCTCTTAGTCTCCTCACTTTACAGAGCAGTAAGGTAAGTTTCTTTGCACAGGCAAAAGCCTTCCTTGCTGAAGGAAATCATTTCCAGATTACTCTCTCTTAGACATTCATGGCTCTTGTGGATGTGAGAACCACAGAGACTGCCTGACTGTCCCGAAGATGCTTCAAACAATAGCCTACCCACCCTGGAGTAAGCCCTGCCCCCACGTTAGAATGCAAGGAATCTTGCAAAAGTCCCCAAGTTTATGAGAGCATTACTAAATCAAAGTGTCTGAGCAAAGGCTCCAGGGTACCTGGAGAAAAGAGGTGGGTGGGGCTCATTTATTTGCCTGCTGAAGCCATATATTTTAAAGAAAGACCACTGCGTACTACAATATTCCTGTAGAAGCAGGTGTGTCAGCCATGTAGTATCGGTGGCTGATTAGGTTCCTTCCGAAATTGGTTCATTTATAAAAGGGATTTTCTTCTGATTATTAAAGTCATCTCTGTTCATTTCACACACACACACACACACACACACACACACACACACACACACACGAATACATAAAGAAGAAATAACGATCACTCCAAATTATACCACTCAGAAACACTTAAGCAAGTGTCCTGGGAAATTATTCCAATTATGGATATCTATCTGCAATACATATAACAGAGGGATTTTTTTAAAAAACACCGTTGCTATTGTATCATCATGGTGCTATGTAATGCTGTGGGAACTTCATTTTGCTTACTTATTTGTCTGCATTTCTAACCATCTCTTTTCATAGACTCCTAGAAGGGGAATCACGAGGCTGAAGGGTGTGAACACATTGAATATTTATTGCCAACTTGTCTTCCAGGAAGTTTAAGTCATCATACGTGCTCTCCAGGAGCATGACAGTGCCTACCATCAGTCTTTAAAAAAGAATCAGGGCTGAAAGTGACTCAAAAGTTAATCTGGTGCCTAGATATCCAGAAACTAGATACCTGTCTAACCCCCACTTGAAGCAGACGCACCTTGGCAGGATCCCTCTGCTGAAGCTTCAGGGACAGAGAACTTGCTCCCTACAGGGAAGGCTCCATTTCTATAGGTTGTCAAGTTGGCTGAGTGTCGTGACCAGGAGGTAGTTTCCCACCTTAGGCTGTTGATGCAGTGGACGGTTTGTGTCATGGACCAGCTCCCTGTTCATCCCTCTGTCACTCTCTCAGTCACTTCAGACCTAAGTTCTAGTATTTCTTATTCAATCTGGGGGACTTCTTTAAGAAAAAGAATACAAATGTACAAATACAAAATTAAGTATAAAAATGAATATTTAAAATCAGACAAGGATCACAATAAATAATGAATTTTTAAAAAGCTGACAACATAAACATCACTTAGCCCTTCAAAAAAATTATTTTTAGTAACTTCTAGACATATTTCTGTAATACTTTCCTTACATTTTTAGCTGAGTATTCTTTGTTCTTTTCATATGACAATAATTTTCTACAGTCATAATAAAAAGACAATTCAGTCTTTCTTCAGGGCATATCTGATCAAAATATTTTAAAAGTTTTGGTTGTTTAGAAAAAAATGCTTTCAATTTCATAACTCATGGTAATGACATGTAAGTTATAGTATTATCATCAAGTTTGGGGAACATCTGTATCATGTTCCTAGTATATCTGAGCAGTAAAATTTTAGAGTATTTCAAGCTTTTCGTCATGGTTATTAACTTAAATGCACTTTAAATGATGATATTCACATCTAAGTCCATGTTATAATGGCATTTATGAGTTTTGTGTTTTTGTTGTCAATTTTGGTCAAGTCAGCCAGAAATTTATCTTCCCAATATCTTCATAGGACTCACTCCTTTTGATTAATTAGATTACCAAACACTCCAAGAGCTTATTTATTATTTGTATTAGCAATTTATCTCCTTCTTTTCATGGTAAAATGTGAATATTTAAACATTTAATTTGATTAATAATAGTTTCTATTGATTTCATTGCTCATCTTTAAAAGTTGTTTTATATTCCATTAATTTTTATCTGATTTTTTAAAATTAAAGTTTCTTAATTAAAAAGTTAGATAGAACCAAATCATAATTCTGTCTAAACTGGAAAACTATAACTTCTTATTTGTTTTATTGCAACATTTAAAAATCAGTTTTTAAATTATAGTTAAATAATATATTCCTAGTTAAACTTCTCCTTAGCTGGATCCCAAATGCCTAAGGCCCCACCAGTGCCCCCCGATGGAAGGATGGTGAGAGACATATGGGACAGAGAGGAAGGCCCAGTGCAAAGAGAAGGCTGTCTTACTTACATTGCTGGGGCCTCTCCTGGGGCTTTGGAAGGGGCTCTTGTAAATTAGAGGCCTTCCTAGAAGTGTCATTGATTTGAAGGTAAATCCACCTCTGGCATTGGTCCTGGATTGTCCCCTCACCCCTATTCTGCCTTGTGGAGTCTGTATCCAAAGGATTTTTGGCCTTTTTACCTCAAAGCCTTAGCCTGGGTACTTGTCAGTCCAGGAGACATGAGATGGGTGGCTGTGGCTTTAGCAGGCTAGGTGTGATGAGCTCGACCCGCTTCATTATTCAGCTTCATCAGGGCATATGAGATGATACCCTGTAACTCTGATAAACCTGCTCCCTTGTGTTGAACGTCTCCAGATCTGTGACTGTGCATGTGTTCGAGAACTATGAATAAAGCCCTGGATCTGTCTTATAGATCGATCTATTTTACAAACTCTTTAAAATAGCTTCAGAGATGAGCAAGAAGAGCATAGAGGATTTTTAGGGCAGTGAAGATACTCTATGATACTATAATGGTGGATACATGTCATCATCCGTTTACCAAACCCATAGAATGTACAACACCAAGAGTGATCCTTAATGTAAACTACGGACTTTGGTGATTATGATATAAATTGGCTCATTGATTATAACAAATGTATCGCTCTGGTGTGGGGTATTGATAATGGGGACAGAGACCTATGGGAAATTTCTGTACTCTGCTTAATTTTGCTGTGTACCTAAACTTCTCTAAAAATTAAAGTCTATTAAAAATCAATATAGTCAATGGTTTTGTCATTTAAAAGCCACTTCCAAGTAATTCATTTAATCAATATTTACTAACCCTGCTATATGCTAGAGCTGGGCAAGGCCCTGGGGACACAGTATAAAAACAGGCTGGCGAGATTCCTATGTTCACAGGCCATACTTTCACTGGGAAGACAGTTATCTGAAGTACAAATAAATTAAAATCATAAATGCAATAAGTGCTTCTTTAGTCATCCTGTATTTCACAGGAGCAATGAGTCAGAGATCTCAGGCTAGTCTAGCAGGGTGGCATCGGAGACCTGCAGGGTAGTTGGAGTTGCTCAGGTCAAGAGGGTGGGAACAGAGGCCAGGGAAAAGGACACCTTTGTGGAAGCCCAGAGTGGGAAAGAGCCAAGGCTCTGGGGTGCAGAAACAATGATTCTGTGGCTGGAGTTGAAATTACAAGGAAGCGACTGTCCTGAGTACCTCCAGAGAGCGGGCAGGGCCAGCCCTGCAGAGCCTAGAGGCCCATGAGAGGAATCTGGATTTCTTTCCACATGTATCAGAAAGATATTAAGGGCTTTAAATGAAGAAGTGAAAAGACCTAATTTTTGTTTCAAAAATATTATACTAGCTAGCCCACAGAGTGGATTTTACGGAGGTGAGAGTAGAAATGGGTTATGGGCCATAGCAGTAACCCAGGCAGGAAAGTACGTTGGCCTGTGCAGAGGGACAGAAGTGGACAGAAGCAGTAGATGTTCTCTGGCTGAGAGAGAAGAGACAGTGTCAGGGAGGTACGGTGTTAGGGATTGAGGTAGAGGACACCAGAGGAGAAACAGACCTGGGAAAGAAGATGAGGTGGTTACTGCGGGGCTGGTGAGTGAGATGTACCTAGGCAGCATGCATCTGGAGCCCAACACACAGTCTGGGCTGGAGACATAAATCTGGGCAGATGGGTGGTAACTGGAGCCACGCAGTGGCTGATGAAATCATCTAAGGGGAACGTGTGAGTTGAGAAGAACAGGGAGCAGGGCCCTGATCTCTTGGCATCTGTGGCCCTCAGGAGACAGAGCCAAGAGAATTTACTGGGATTACCAGTGACGTGATGAACAACAAAATCTATAGCCCAAGATTTGCTCAGTGCTCTCTAGGTGACAAAGTCCTCCCACCAAAAACCGTCTCTATGATTCCTCACCAAACTGTGAAAGGGGAGCATGCTGATACTCACCTGGAGGCTGTGGTGCAGAGGAAGGAGAGAGGGACTGGGAACAATGGAACCCAAGGCTCAGATTCACGGGGTAACGATTTCTACCCCAGAGAGTTGTGGAGATCAAGTGACATGGTGCATTTATAAAGCACCAGGCACCATACCTGCTACATGGCTACGGAGGTTTTAAGGGACACCCTCTTTCCCTCCTCTGTTCAGATCCAACTGAGAAATGAAACACAGGAGACAGATCACTCTAAGACTAGCCACAACATCATCCCTGGCCTTGCCGATGGACAGCAGGCCCTTGCTCTGTGGTCCACATAGGTTGCTCACCTTCCTGCACTCTGCTACCATACTCCCATCACACTTGGAGAAGACCACCTGAGAGTTGGTATGGACTTGCAGAGCAGTCAAACTTACCCAGAGCAGAGAGAAGACCAAGGGAGAATGAGACTTAGGGTGGGCGATGATTTTTGATGGCTCCCCAACATCTGCCAAAAAAACCCCACAAAAAACAAAGAAAAACCTAGAACTGGGAAAAGTGCTCTTGTCCACTACCAGGGATGGGGGAGGGAGTCAGGAAGCTTTATTCTGGTGAGGTCTCCCCAAATGGCATCGTAAAGCCTGGGGAGAATGGGTTTGCTCTCTACCATACCCCCAACAATAGCCAAGTATAAATACTAAGCCTTTTCCCTCCCTTAACTAAGGACATGGAGGTCTGGAGGAAGAAGGAGACTGCTACAAGCAGTGGAAGGAGAATTCGCACACAAGTGTCCTTGCTCTAGGCCAGCAGGTGTATGTGGTAATCATAACTGAAGGCTGGGCTTGGTGCCCTTCTTCCCTGGTTTCCTGGAGTTCTGGATGGGTCCTGGGTATATACTCGCATTGGGGTCCTGTGGAGAGTTTAGCCTTGTTACCCAGGGAGCTCTTCTCTCTGACCTCTGCTGTGTATCCACACGTGTGGCAGTGGGAACAGCCCTTGGCCACCTCCCAACTTTCTAGATATTGTTTTCAGTCATGAGGTATGGCTCTTTTCACCCTGCTCATTATGTCTGTCACATACAAGCTCTGAACTCTGTGTCACAGCTGTTAGAACCTGGGACCAGCTCCCTTCCATGCAGTGTTTGTGCCCCATGGATATGGCCACAGTGTAGGTGGAGTATGTTGACCTGGACATCCCCAGCTGGCCATGCCCAGAGGATGGGAGAGGTAAACCCTGGCCCCAGCATGAGACTTGCCCACTTGGGTCTGTTTTGGGCTCAGCCTGCCAGACATTGGAGCCCCTAACACACTACCTCATTTGTCTCCAAAGTCTCATTCCCCCTCCTCAGCACCCCTTTCTGTCCAGGAACCTCCCGATTTTGCCAAGCCTCCTCAGAGCCACACATCTCAACTGTTATGGCCAGTTATGACAGCTGGTTCTGGAATTGGATATCTGGAACAGAGAGAGGCTACTCCGTTCCACTTGAAATTCCATGTCCTAGTCCAAGCACGAATGAGATGTTCTCACCTGCCTTTGATGCCATGCCAGTCATCAGTTATTCACAGTAATGATGAGAATAACTTGAGTGGAAGGCACACATTCTGTTTTATTAATTTGGGGTACTTCTGCCAGGCTGGAAGAAGCTCAATCTCAGTAATATTGGAGACTCCCTCTGCATCCTGAGCTTAGGAAGGCCCCAAGAGTCCTACACAGAGCAGGACATTTGACAAGCCCACTTATTATGGTGAGAATGCTGAGGTCGCCTCAAGCCCAGTGATTCTGGACCACAAGGTCACAGCAGTCTGTGCCAGAGTGGAAAATCCTGTGACTGAGTGGGACCTCCCTATAGAGCCACTCCTCTCAGAGGTCCTGTCACTTCCCTGTGGTGTTGATGTCAAGCCAGGTATGGTCTCCTCTCTATTCCACAAAGTTCACCTTCCCAGTTTCTTCCACTGCTGTGGAACTTGAGTTTTAGCCATGTAGGGAACTCTTGTCTCTCCAGTGCTAAGAACGAGATGTCTCTTCTTCCCTGCACCGCACTCTCCCTCCGACCTCCATTTCTCTCTCCCTCTGCTGTTTGCCTGGAGGGTACCTCCCAGTCTCCTGCTGGGGGTCAATCTTAGGTTTCATGAGCTCCTTGCTCAGAGGTATTAGGCCTGGGCCTTGGGGTGGAGCAGACCAGAAAAGGAGTCTTGGCAGTATTTCCCCTGAGCAATGAAAGATGATCAAACATCTCACCCTCTTCAATCAACTTTCCTGTGGGCACCTCCTGGACCTTATTATATTAAGAAAATGTCTTTGTCATCTTACCCTGGCGTGTGTGACCCAGGAGGCAGAAGAGAAAAGGAGGAAAGAAAAATTCTGTCACATACTATGAAAACAAACAACGATGTATTATGAGGGAGAATGAAAACTTGTGCATGAATTTTAAAGATAATAAGCAAGACTTCAAAGAATTTTCTGGAATGCAGCCCCCTTTAGTCTATGTCCAAACACCCAAAATTACTTATTCACACGTAGGAGATGTGTTCGTTAAAGAGTTTGAAATGTGCTGACCTCACCCATTTAATCGTTTCCTTGTTGTTTCTCTGGTAGTTTTTTCTTTTTAAATTTATGTTTATCAAAGTTATACGTGTACGTAGTTTTAAAAGTTAAATGGCTCTGCAAAACTTATAATGAAAACCAGCACTTTCCCTTCCCTGTTCTGATTCTCACTCCCCAGAGGCCATCATTTTTGAATTCTTGCTGACTCTTCTAGTGCTTTCCTCCTTACTTTAAAGTAATATGCTTAGACTGCCATTTCTTGATTTTACAGTTTAAATGTTATTTAATGAATTCCTACTATGGAAGAGAAGAATTTAGCTCTTTAAACCACTCTGTCTCTTTGAGTATGTGCATGCTCCTCTTCTCCTCGACCTTCTCTTGGTAGTAGTATAACTTAGGCCAAATCAATATTTGGTATTTACATGGTTACAAGCATGTTCATGTTATTCACAGCTAAACCATGTAGTGCACATTTCCTATTCTGTACAACTTTTTGTTTATCTTAGAACAAAAGGTTGCCAAGTTTTTCCTTTGTTTAGTGTTTGCTCACTATTCATTCCTAGACTGGGCTAATGGGGTCTTTCCTTGCAGTTTTTGTAGGTACAAGTACTGAGGGCTCAGCTTCCTTCCCTGTTGAAACCCCTCTGAGGCAGTCACTCTGGTGGGGTTGGCTGCTCTCTGTTCTCTGCCCGCTGTGGTCTTGGGGTCCTGGTGGCTTCTTTGATTTCCCTGAGCTAGGTCCCTGTTTGCTGAATCCAGTGTTCCATGCTGGTTTCCTCCTTGTTTTGGTTAAGTGTCCTGAGAAATGTCCTGTGCTAGGAAAGTGTTTTGAGAGCCCATACATGCAAAAATGAGCTACTCTACCCTCATATCTGATTAGCAGCTTGGTTAAAATTGTTTTTTTATTAGTTTCAGGTATACAGGACATTGGTTAGACATTTATATAGTTTTCAAAGTGATCCCTCAGGCTTTGTAGCCATCACTCACTGCCTTCTGAGTCACAGAGCTGCTGTTGACAAGTCAGATGCTGTTCTCATCTCTTTTCCTTCATGTAGGGCCAGTTTCCTCTCTGAAACTTTTCAGGATTTCTTTTTTATCATTGAAGTGCGGGTTTCACTGGTGTGGGTTTCATTTTACATGGGTTACTCAGTGGGTCCTTTCCAGCTGCAGGCTCATGATTGTTACCCTCAACCTGGTAACTTTATTATTTTCTACCCACTCCCCCCATCAATATATTTTCTTTGTTCTCTATTCTAAACCTTCCTGCTCTTTCAATTATGAACTTCCCATGCTGATTCTCTAATTTTATAGTTTTTCTCTCTTCTATCATTTTGTTTGTATTCTATCTTTTGGAAGATGTCTCTTAACCTTTTTATTAAAGATGCTATTGTTTTGTATATCTATCATTTTAATTTCAGAGAATACTTTTAAAATTCTGATTGATCCTTTAAAAATTTACTATGTTACTGTTTTTTTTAAGCAACTAGTTCTTATTTCATGAATGAAATATCCTGTTTCCCAGAGATAGCACTTACAATAAATATATATTTAAATATCCCCCCTGTTCCTTTAGTTGTCTCTGTTTCTTCTACATTTCTTTTTTACTCTTTGGTAGTTTTTGTCTCTGACTTTTGTGAAGAGTAAGGCTCTAACACACACAGTGGAAGCTCTATGTGTCTGTGTGGAGCTTTGTTGGAGGAACACTGAGCTGGACAATTTTACTAGGGGGCTCTGAACTGACAGTGTCTATATAAATTCCACTGGGCTGGCCAGTAACCCCAGAGAAGAATCATCTAAAATCCTGCTTAAAGATTATAGCTTGGCTCCGAGTTCTCAACGAGAGGTAGGGGTATGTGTGGGTTTTGGTATGCAGTATGTTGACTTTTACTTCATCCTCACTGTCTGCCTGGTGCCTTCACCTGCCTGGGCTCTGGTTCCTGAGTCCAGAGGCCCCTGGCTCCCTCTTGCTAGACAGCAGAGCCCTGTCTTCTGTCAGGATGATGGTGAAGTAGTTTCACACTTATATAGATTGGTGTAAGAAGCCATGGGTCCAAATATTCTTATGCTAATATTTATCCAAGTCTTCGCTTTCAGCTTCACCCACAATATCACTCACAAAACTACTTGTTTCTTCCAGCCCTGGTCCCTTTCTGCAGCTCTGGCATACTTTGGTTGGCTTCTAGGCCTTACCCACCACCTGGTTAGACTGCATCTTCTCAAATCTGCTGCATCATGACCACTCATGCAGCTGCTTCCCTGCTTCTAAAGTTTTATTACTGTTGCTTCCTCTATTTTCTTTGTTCATCAAAAATTTCTCTCTATTTTTCCCTCTTTTACTGTCATTTTAATGGACTTTGAGGAGGGTCTAGAGCTAAATATGCCAAGGCTGCACAGAAGTTTTAAATTTTTATGAGATTAATCTGTTAGTTGTTTCCTTTATGCTTCTGGGTGTTGAATCTTCCTTCCTGGGGAAGGTAACCCACACCCTAAAGTTGTAAAAATATTATCTTTTCCCTAAAATTTTATGGTTTTGTATTTTTTATTTAGCTCTTTTATTTTTAGTTCCTCCTCCCCTCCCAGTTTTATTGAGATATAATTGATATACGTTGGGGGGAATAGCTCATGCGTAGAGCATTGTGTTACATTTAGCTCTTTTAAACATTTATTTTTATTACAAAAAAAAATTCTACCATAGCAACAAAGAGATATATAACAGAACAAGTTAACTATATCTTCTCTTTCACTTCCGGGCCTGCTACCTTAGGTGGCCAGCGTTCCTAGTTTGAGGTCTATCGCACCCTTCTTAATGCTCATCCAAAAGTATATTCAAATATATGGGATTTGACTTTATTTTGTTTTACCAAAATGGGAAGATAATGTTTAAATACTTCTGAAACTAATTTTTTAAATTTAATCTAAATTTTATTGTGGTGTTTTTAGAATATTTTTTTAATTGTAAAATTTATTGAAATAGCTATAGACTCACATGTAGTTGTAAACAATAATACTTATCCTGTGTATCTTTTACCTAGTTTTCTCCAGTGGTAACGTCTTGCACTCCAATATCACAGCTAGTATAGTGACACTAAGGTGATCAAGGGATCTTATCCTTAGTTTTATTAATACTCGTGTGTGTGTGTGTGTGTGTGTGTGTGTGTGTGTGTGTGTGTGTGTTTGTATGTACAATTTTATCACATGTGAAGGTTCATGTATCCACTATCACAGTTAAGATACAGTATAATCCCATCAGTATAAGGATCTCTCCTGTGCCCTTTTATAACTATACCCACTTTTTTCCTATCACCACTCCCATACACACCTTCAACCACTTTCCTCCTAACTTTATTCGCCCTACTCATAATTGTTCCAGTTAGCTATTATTGCATGACAAGCTACTCCTAAATTTAATGGCCAAACCCAATAATTTATTATTATTACATCTTGTGATTATAGGATTAGGAATTGGGACAAGACATGGCAGTAATAACTTGTTTTTGGTCTACGACATCTGGGAACTCATGCAGGATGACTCAAACAGCTGGGGGCTATAACAGTCAAGGGCTGGTCCAGCATCTTCCTCTCTCTCTTCCCCCATGGCCTCTCCATATGGTAAGGGTGGATGTCCTCACAGCATAACAGTCTCAGGATAGTCAAACTTCTCACATGGCAGTTCAGGGCTCCAAAAGAGAAGGAGCAGAATCTGTTGTCCCCACCCCCCCAAAAAAAATTAGGACTAGAACAGTATAGCATCACTTCCGCCATATTTTGGTGGTCAAGGAGTTAAAATTCAGCCGCTCTCATCACATCATATCTAAGGTGCATACTATCAACATTACTGTTGATTTTGACCTTGGTCATTTGGCTGAGGTAGTGTTTGTCAGGTTTCTCCACATTTTCCCCCTCTGTTTTCCTTTCTCCCTTTCCATACAGTATTCTTTGGAAGAAAGTCACTTCCCTGCCCCTGCCAGAACTATGAGGGGATCTTCTCGGATCACCAGGACAACCTGGTGGGGTCCCTAGAGGTAAAACTCATAAAAGTGCACTCCTCTCAAGGCTGCAGGCCCCCCCAGAATTTTTCACTTTCATTCTACTCCACACTCAGCTTCCAGTAATTTGTCCAAAAAAACCACTTAAGTGTTTCTACCTGTTTATGGCTTCAGTGGCTTTTGCTGCAGGTAAGCAGAGCTCAGCTGTGACCCTGGATTCACCTGTCTCTCCAGATTCTGGGTGGTGTTTGTCCTGTGACATTGATTCTCTGATGTGTCCAAGAAAAGTGATTAATTTCCAGCTTGTCCAGATTTTTCTTACTGTGAAAATGGGAGTGATAAATTTTCAAGTTCTTTACATATTAGATCTGAAACCAGAGCCCTCTTTTAAAAACTGTTTTGTATTTCAACTTTAATTTTCTTTTTTATTATTAGTTTGTACGAACTATTTTAAGGGGCAATAATCCTTTGTGATATTTTCTGTGGAGGTGGTTTTCTTCTTTTTTTTTTCTTTCTCATTGGAAGAGATGATAAAAATTCAGAGAAAACTTCAGCATGAAATGGAAGAAGTTTACTCAAAGTAATTATGACAACTGGCCAACATTTTGCATCTATCAAAGTGAGCCTCAAAAATTTCTTTACTTCTATCACAAACCTCAGTGGGGTTTTCTCTTTTCTCTCTTTACTGTTCTCTACTCTCTGAAAAGATGCACCCCTTCTCCTAGGCACATCTGGGAAGAATAGAGTGGAATCCCATTCCATCGTCTTTTCTGTGCAGTTTCCATCTCTCTTCTTCTGCGTCCTCCTCCAATGCTTGTATTAGATTCTTCCACTTACACCTTTCCTCAACCTTCAGTTTTCGCTTCAGATGCTAATTAATCTTGCTTCTTCCCCCTTCACATTCAAATGAATGGAAAACATAGATCAAAAACAAACAACAAATAAACAAACTCTTCCTGCTCTCACTTCTATACCACTGCCTGCTTCTTAACTGCCCCCATTGTGTTACTTACCCTATCACAGCCAGGACATGCCACTTTTCATACAACTGGCCAGTGCCCCTAAGTGTCACTCTATGCACACTTCCATCTGTTATGAATTGAATTGTAGCTCTCTAAATGATGTTGTAGTCATAACCACAATGCTTGAGAATGTGGCCTTATTTGGAAATAGGGCCTTTGCAGACAATCAAGGTAAGATGAAGTCATTAGGATGCTTCCTAATCCAATTTGACTGGTGTTCAAAAAAGGAGACATTTGGACACAGTGACAGACATGCACACATGGAAGACAATTTTTTGAAGACAGAGGGAGAAGATGGCCATCTACAAGCCAGGGAATGCCTGAGGTTACTAGGAGCTATGATGAAGACAGAGAATAGATTCTTTTCATAGTCCTCAGAAGGAACCAACTGTACTAAGACCTTAATCTTAGATTTTCAGCCTCCAGAACTGTGTGACAATACATTTCTGTTGTTTAAGCTGACTTTTTTTTTTTTTTTGTGATGCTTTGTTATGGCAGCCCTAGCAAACCAATATGCCATGTTCTGCAGACATTCTCTTTATCATTTCTTCCCATTTAAAACAACAGCCTTGACAAGTAATAACAAATGCTGGAAAGGATGCAGAGAAATAGGAACCTTCATACACTGCTGGTGGGACTGCAAATTGGTACAGCCACTATGGAAAACAGTATGGAAATTCTTTAAAAAACTAAGAATTGATCTACCATATGATCCAGCAATCTTTCTACTGGGTATTTACCCCAAAGACTTGAAAATTCATATCCAAAAAGATATTTGCACACCGATATTCGTAGCAGTATTATTCACAGTGGCCAGGACATGGAAGCAACCAAAGTGTCCTACGATAGATGATTGGCTAAAGAAGTCGTGGTACATATATACAATGGAATATTACTCAGCCATAAGAAGAGATGAAATACTGCCATTTTCAATAACATAGATGGACTTCGAGATTATTGCTAAGCAAAATAAGCCAGACAGAAAAAGTTGAAAATCATATGATATCACTTATATGTGGGATATAAACCTAAAAGGAACAAATGAACAGGACAAACAAACAGAGAGTCATGAACATGGACAATGGACTAGTGGTTACCAGAGGGTAGGAGGAGGTGGGGGAAGGTAGATGAGGGAAAAAATCTAAATTATTTCTTTAATTATTTTTTTAAAAAAACAGCCTTAACATCCACATGGCCTAGACTTCTGGATGCTTATTCTGTGCAACCTTGAGTTTTGTTCTTGTAGACGAGGTCTCTGTAGAGCATGGTCCTTGGTTGCTGAGTCAGCGAACTGGGCCCTGGGTAAAGAAAGACACTGTGGCAGCCAGAGCAGACTCTTGAGAACTCCCTAAATCTGAAATGCTGCCACTGTTGTAGTTGTCATCAATGTTGTTTTGTTTTGTGTATGGGCCTGAGAACACTTGGGCCCTGGGTGTTCTGGATATTCCTGCTTGTGAGATTTGGGAACACCTACTTTGCCCTTAGAGGGATGGCTGGTGCTGTCCATCTGTGTGGGGTTGGGGAGGCCCCTGGACCTGGGTCAATTTCAAGGTGTGAACCAAATTCAGGGAAAAAGAAAAAGTCATTCACCCAAGTAAAGGGAGTTGTAAGCCCTCCTAGGAGCTTTAAGAAAGCCACACTCACATAAGTGTATTAAGTGCTCTGAGCACATGTGTTTGGCCTTCTTTTGTTATGGTCCATACAGGCACAGAAGGCCTTTTTGGGAAATGCTGATATGTGATAGAAGGGTTAATTTAGAGCAAATGGTTCAGTCCTGTACAAAGACTTTGAGTAGTGTCATCTGGGTATGACAGCCATTGCAAGAAACATGCCAGATACAATCAGAGCCACCTCCAGGCATAGAGGAGACCCAGATCAAAATAACATCGATGCCTCAGATACATGTTGTAGTGAAGTGTTAACTAGACACAGAAATGAAAGGGAAGTCCAGAAGAGGCTGACACACCTTTGCATGGAATGTGACCAGCTCAAATTGCAAACCATTGTTTCTTTTCTTCAAAGAGCTAGTAATTAGTATTCCTTTGGTTTTGATTTTCCATGTCAAAGAAAAAGGCAACAATACTTTGTTTCCTCTAAGAGCTACTTTTGATAGTCTAGAAGCCTGGGGGGAGACTAGTGGGAAGATTGACATGTGACATTTACTTATATATGGGGTCTGAGAAGATGCTATTTTTATAAATCCATATCTGTTGCCCATATTCTCAATAGATATGGATTGGTCATTGGTGATAGTTTAACCAGAAAATAACCTCAGACTAAGCTCCCATCTGTCCCTAGTGAAAAGCCTCTCGTAGGCCATAGCAAAGTCTGCATATATATTTTCTGGAAGGTGGAGGGGTGATGAACTAGCTGACTTTATCCATTTCCAGGAGATGGAACATACTACAACTGCTAAGAGGGAAAGCAAGTTTCAGCTGCCATCTGTCACAGCTGAAACTATTGCCCTATAGTTACAGCAAGCCTATGCTAACTTCTAAGGGGGAACCAATAGGATAGAAGCTACTTAACTAAAAACAGAAGGGAAGACATAAATGTCTGCTGTCTGTTAAAGCAGTTGCTGTTCCAGGATGTGGGATGAGAAGAATCTGTATGGTTGCTCATTCTGGGCACTGAATAATAACAAAGGTGTCTATGCTTTCAGCTTTTATAATTGGAGGAAACAATATTTACCAAGTTATAGCAGAGCAGAGAGGTAGGTTAAAGAAGATGGCTTTGTTAAACAATTCGAACTCGATACAATATGTCAGAGCATCTATGAAATACTGGTATAGTAGGGTGACAAGGATTATAAACTTTTATCCCTGGTGGTGTGTGCAGAGCCAGGAAGCAGGGATGCCTGCAGGGCCCATATGCTGCACGCTTTCTCCAGTGTGGCTGAATCAGCTGGGAAGAGCATCTTCCATGGTGACTGGTCAGTGGTCATGTCAAATCCATTTCTATAGTGAGAGAAAAGGGATAGGGGGATACTTTCCTATTAGATCTATCAGACTCCCTAAGCATCTCTGCAGCCTTCACACATTTGTCTCTTATTTGTGGTTGACACTCTAGGTAAAAAATTAAATTCTCAGTTCCTCAGCTGTACCCTCCTCCTTCTTGATTAGGGGACACACACACACACACACACATACACACACACACACCTTGCTCTGCCTACAGTGTTTTTCCCTGGTATTTAACCTGGTAAACTCCTTCATGCTTTATTACATTTAGCATGTGGGCAAGGTTAAACCCCCACCATGACACAAACACTGAACATGAACTGCTTGTTTTTCGCCTCTCCCCACCCACATGCCAGCTCTTCCAGGCCTCAGTGCAATGACACTTCCCTCAGGAGGCTTATTCACTTTTCGTAACCAAGGTACTCTGCCCCATGAAGTTAACTGTAGTTCTTAAGAAATTTTAAATTATCTGTTTATATGTGTTTTTAAATTTAATGTCTGTCTTCCCCACAGAGTTGTGGGCATCAGGGGGACAGAAACACTTTAGATTTTGTTCACCACTTTTCTCAGTGCCAAGCCCAGAGCCTCAAGCTTAGATGTTTCATCAACATTTGCTGGATTAATAATTTTTGATGTCTGTGCTCATCTTACTGGTTCAGAAATAAAGACTGACATATTAGTTTCCTAGGGTGCTATAACAAATTACCACAAACTAGGTGGCCTAAGTATTTTCTCTCAGTTCTGGAAGCCAGAAGTCTGAAATCAAGGTGTCAGTTAGGCCAGGCTTCCTCTGAAGGCTCTAGCAAAGGATTCTTCCTTGCCTCTGTCTTAGCTTCTGATGATGCTGGCATTCCTCATTGTTCCTTGTCTTGCAGATGCATCACTTCATTCTCTGCCTCTGTTGTCACCTGGCATTCTTTCCATGTGTCTATCTGTGTCTCTTCCTCTTCTTACAAGGACACCAGTTATATTGGGCAAAGGGCCCACTCTACTCCAGTATGATCACATCCTAACTTGACTAATTATACCTGAAATGGCCATATTTCCAAATAAGACCACCTTCAGAATTTTTTGGAAGGACATGATTTGGGGGCACACTCTCCTACCCAACACAACTGATAAGTCTCCCTTTTCCTCTTCAGCTATTTTCCCGATGATGCCCCTCAATGGCCTCCACTGCCACTGCCACTGCCACTGCCACTACACTAATGGACACACATGGGCTCCCTTAGAACAGTTCCCTGACTGGTGTTTTGACCTACTGTAGAAAGTCATGGGGGAGCAAGAAAAGGCTGAAGACTCCTGAGAGAAGAAACCCAGCTTTGCATTGGCAAACTGTAAGAGAGGGTTCAGATCAAGGCTCCCCAGAGTCAGCAAACAGTTATTTCTTCTGCACACTCTGCAAGCCACTGTGGCACCTACAGAATGGGAAGGCATGGCTCCTGAGTGGTGGCATTGACTCTGAAGTTTTCCCTGGTAACAATGAAGCATCTTCATCATGGGACCCTGGCACTCCTCTTCTGAGCGCTTCCTGAATTGTGTGGTTTGAACTGCAACTTGTCTGCAAAGTGAGCTGCAGATTTATCTATGTTTTGCCAGCACAAAGGGCCTGAGTATGTAACCTTGTGCATGGACGTATTTGAAGTCCAGAGTACATGGGCTGGAGCAGTGAAAAGTGGACCTCATACGGGCTCCTCTCACACATTGGGGTCAGACATGTATGGGGGTGACTGGCAAGCCTTTAAATAGAATCACACCCCATCACACTCTTCCACTGCCAACCTGGGGTGGTCTTGGCTTGATTTTCAGGAAGTCAAGAGAATAAATACAAAATCAATGGTACTGTGGGAAACTGGAGGGGGTGGGGGTGTCAAGGCATGGGGAGGTCAGAGCGTTTTATCCAGTTGGTTCTCAGCACATAAAACCTGTAGCAGGGCTGCTAGAGAGATAAAAGTAATAACCTTCTTGAGCAAAATCATAGATATTTGAAAAAAAAAACCCAGCTTTATTGAGATATAATTCACATGCCACACAATTTGTCCATTTAAAGTATACAATTCAATGGCTTTGATGTATATTCACAGAGCTACACAGCCATCAACACAGTCCATTTTAGAACACTTTCATCACCCCCAAAAGAAACCTGGTGCCCCTCAAGCTGTAATTCCTCCATCTCCTCAGCTGTGGAAAACAACTAAACTACTTTCTGACTTTATAGATTCATCTGTTCTGGATAGTTCATATAAGTTAAACTTTATAACATGTGGTCTTTTGTGACTGGCTTTTTTCACTTAGCATAACATTTCCAAGGTTCATCCATGTTGTAGCATGTATCAGTGCTTCATTTCTTTTTATGGCTGAATAATCTCCCATTGTATGGTTATACCAAATTTTGTTAATCCACTCATCTTTCAATGGTCCCTTGGGTTGTTTCTGCCTTTTGGATATTTTGAATATTGCAGTTATTAACATTTATACACAAGTTTGTTGCATGAACATGTGTCTTCATTTCTCTTGAGTATATATATATATCTAAAGGTGGAATCATTGGGTCGTACAGTAAGTCTATGATTAACCTATAGGGGAACTGCCAGACCATTTTCCATAGCAGCTGAAGCATTTGCTAGTCTTATCAGCAATGTGTGAGAGTTCTAATTTTGTCAACATTTGCTATTATCTGACTTTTTGATCATAGCCCTCCTAGTAGGTATAAAGTAGTATCTCATTATTATTTTGATTTGCTTTTACCCGAAGACTAATGATGTTGAGTATCTTTTCACAGGCTTACTGGCCATTTGTATGTGTTCTTTGCAGAAATGTTTGTTCAGATTCTTTGTCCATTTTTTAATTGGGTTATTTATTTTTTATTATTAACTGGCAATAGTTCACATATTCTAGATACAAACCCTTTATAAAATATATGATTTCCAAAATTTTTTCCTATGCTTCATGTTGATTTTTCACTTTATTGGTGGGGTTCTTTAAAGCACAAAATTTTTTAATTTTGATGAATTCCAATTTATCTATTTTTTGTTTTGTTGCTCATACTTTTTTGATATCTAAGAATCCTGTGCACAATCTATGGTCTCAAAGATTAATGTGTATGTTTTCTTCTAAGAATTTAATAGACTTAGCTCTTACATTTAGAACTTTGATGCAGTTTGATTTAAAAATCATAGATAGTGCTTTACAATAGTGAGATATTTAGAAGGAATGGTAGGACAACTTAATGACAAATTTGTGAATTTTAACAGATTTATGCAATTCAAAATTTCATTTCTGTGTGCTCATTTACTCACACACATGTGTAATAATGATAATAATACCACAATAATAACTATAATGGCCACATGTTAAGTAGTGTATTAATGAAGAGCAGAATAGTAACAAAATAATACATCCATTTAACAATGGATTCTGCATTTTCTTGATACTACATCCCCCTCAAAAATCAAAGAGGGGTGCCAGATTTTTTATTGACAGCATCAAAAATATGACAGAGAATATGCAAATCAAGAGATACATTTTCTTTCTAACTTAGAGAAATCTAGCACAAGTAAGCCTGGACCAGCTTCCATCAGCAGAATTTTGAGAAGGCCCCTCTTACAGAAGCATCTTACATGACTAAATTGTAGAGGGAGAGTAGATGTGCTTGTCCTTCACATCATCCCTGACCCAAATTTTCCATGGTGCCTGGGAGAAGTGGAAGAGACTCAAAGGTCGACCACAGGGTCCACTCCTGTGGTCAAACTTTGGGGGTTTAGGGCAAAATGAAAATGCATAACAAACATCTTGCTTAAAATTCAGAAGAGCTATTAACTAAAGATATAAAAATTAAAAATTTTCTTCTGTGGGCTTTCTTGACCTGTCAGGTGATTTCAATCTGTATTTAATGCCCTTCTCCTTCAGGCTCCAGAATACTCAAGGCCTGAGTGCAGACCTCAGAGGTTAGGTTCCCACTCCTGCCAGCAGCTGGGCTGACGAATTATGACTCAACAAGAGGCAGGGACATTGAATCTAATATTTTCCCTCCCCATGGGCCTGCTGCCTCAACCCATACAATCAAGGTATCAGGACACACTAGTACCTGGAATGGTGCAAGAGAGAATCTTGCCCCAATCAGTCACCCACTAAACATGCTGTGGTGCTGCCAGCCTGGGGTGTAGACTGCCACTGTCATGCCCCACCTCAAAATACTGTGGAGTAAATATAACTGACCCTGACCCTCCACATGACCATGCCCAGGACTCCAGCAGAGTCAGAGGGTGACAACTGTTACTGGGAAGGGGTGGAAAGGGGGAGGCTGGGAGGGGTCCAGGATGCTAGAAACAGGGAACCAGAGGGCCTAGAACTTATTTCAGAAGGTAGTATCTCATGTGAGCCTAAGTGCCAAGTCCCAGTGCAAGCCCCATTGTCTATAAGACTTCAGTTGTAAAACACAAAGTCAAAGATAATATTACGAAGAGTTTCTTAAGAGTGATCAGCAATGATAGAGCACTAAATCTCAGGTGCAGGGGCACTCTGAACACAGGGTTCTGGGGGACTGCATTTGTCACCCACCCATAAGTCCTGCCCTGATGTCCCATGAGATTAGTTAGGAGACAGGGCTAAGGTGCCAACCCAGAGGCTCCCTGATGAGATGAGGGGACACACCCTTACTGTGGTGAGAAAGGTCACTACTGGATGCTCCTGAGATTGTTCACTTCAGAGATCTGCATGGACAGTGGCTAACTCTATAGACTGTTATGTCAAAAGACTATCCTAGGACCCAGAAGGAGACAGGATTATGGAGTGACTCACCCCATTGCGGATGGGCAGAGGAATAGGAGAGTGATCTCTCAGTGCCCCTGCCCTCCAATGGGAGTCAGAGAGAAAAGGGGAGATGAAGTTTTACAATATAAGTGACTAAGTTACTTTGACTTAGTACTATTACATTTATTGATGTCAAATCCAGTTGAAGAGCTTTGTTCTAAGTCAAGTTCATTGCAGAGAGTAAAATGGCTCCATTTGTTTTACAATTATGATCTCTGGACTATTGCAACTGTAATATTACACCTTCTGCACTTATCAAGGCTCACTTAAGCCCAAGCAAGGTGCTAAGCCTCTTACACAGTCACATTTAATTGTCAAAACAACCACACGTGGCAAATATGGTTACGTTGCTACTTTTAGAAGAGGAAACTGAGACTCCTGGAGGTGGAATACCTTGGCTGAGGTCATGAAGTCTGCAGTTAAAACATAGCAGAGTGAGAATCAAACCTTGATTGCTCTGACCCCACCCTCATCTCCAACTTGGATCCTAATACTCCCTTTAGTCCTAACATTTTTTGTGTGTTGCTTCTACTTCCTGAAGTAAACACTTTGAGAATGTGCCAGAAGAAGAGGGATTCATTAGGGTGAAAGCTCAGAAGTGTGCAGTTAGGGCCAATTTGGGAAAAAGGATTCTGACCAAGGTAGCCCCTGACTTTGGCCAGCTGAACAAATCATAGATACAAGGAAGGTTTTTACATTTTTGCCTAAAAAGGGAATCATGAAGAGCCTCACAACTTGGGTCCAAGAATTTGTACAGTGGTGGGGGTAAACTCTCAGTGATGGTAGCCATCACGTCAGCAGCCGGCAGAGAACTTTCTACTAGGCAGCTATGGATCTCCATCTTTTTGGGGTCATAGGTCTTTGAAAATCTGTTAGAAGCAATTAACACCCTGTCTCTGTAAAAAATAGTATTACTATAATTTTGCACATAATTTCATGGGGTTTGTACATACCATCTAAATCAATCTCAGATTCTCCTGCACATCTAGAGGAATGGGGAAGCACAGGTGCACCTGTACCTACTAACATGAGATCCTCAAGGAAATCTTTCATCTGGGACAACAACCATTTGAGAAGTGTATTTCTTGCTAGGGTGACAGAGACGTGGAGGGGGATCACAGAGGGAGAGTACTTTGCAGGGACAAGAGCTGCCTGGGGACCTGAGGCTTATGACTTTTGTACAATACCAGGTAGGGCCACCCCTGTTGGCAATGAACTAACTCAAGATATCAGCACCTACGGGGAAAGAATTGTGTTAGTGAACAGGGTAACACTAAGGATTTTCTATTCTCATCTTTATATGTTTGCTTTTAAGTGATAAGAGCCTTGACTCCCTGCCCTATGTGGCAAAATACTGCACACCACTCTGATTCAGATCCTTCCATGTGTGTCTGGAACCTGCATGTCATAGGTAGAGTCCCCTGAGAAGCAGACTCCGAGTCTGAGATTTACGTGTAGGACATTTATTGGGAGTGCTGTCCAGAACAATACACATGAAGAGTTATGGAAGCAGAGCAGAGAGAGAAGTTGGACCACAAAGCCATTCCTATAGGTGCCTCAGACACTCACACGGGAGGGCAGGAGCCAACATGGCATGGTGGAATAGTCCTGAGGTGGATGAAGTGGCCAGACGTTTGTACCCCTGTACTGACCAGTCATTGAATATGGGCTGATCCCAGAAGAGGTTGTGGTTATCACCTCAGCTTCAAGTGGTCAGAAGCCAACACTGCTGGCAGCTGGGGAAATAGGAACTTGGTCCCAAAGGGGTGGGGACTCTGGATGCACCATAGCCTTCACTACAAAACCCCTCAAATGTGGCACTCTGATCTGGATAAGTAATCATTAATTCAGCCTTTGAGGACCAATATACCAAGGCTGTGGTCACATTTTCATTCCTCCTAATGACCAAGTAGCTGCAACTATTGAGTAATGCTGTTCTAGAACTTTCTATAATTTTTGTTGCACAAAGGCAATCCAGAAAGAAGAGAAGACAGTGCCAGAGTCATATCAACCAGGATTATTCTCTCACTGTGGATTCACTGTGGAAATAAGTATTCCATGCTAGTCTGCTCAGGCCATCTGGAGTTGGGAAAAGCAAATGAAAACAGGCCAGGTCCCTTGCAGACAACCAGAAAACAATGACCATTTGAAGCTTAACCTGAAAGTGGGAGTTAGACAAGGGCTGGCTAGTACCTGGTTTGGTCTTTTCGAATGAAGAGCCAGGGAAGGCCAGGCCAGGCCAAGTTCTTTTTGACAGCAGTGTAAATGTAGAAATTTGACTTCTCAGGGTACCTGGAACTGACTAAGCAGAAGGGATCAACTCAAAACAAACAAGCTATTAAGATGCTTATAATAATAACAATAATGGTGAGGGCTATTATGATTATGACAGTACCTAACATTTATTTTGAAGCTCTTTTGTGCCCTGGTCTATGCTAAATATTCTGCATTTAATTATCTCTACTAATCCTCTTGACAGATATATAAAGTAGATACTTTTTTATCTACAGTGTACAGATGAAGTCACTTACCATGAGAAGGCCAGTTAAATTGCTTAAGTTACATAGCTAGTAAGTAATGAACCATTATTTAACCTGGATAGTCTTACACTAGATCCTGCATGCCTCTCCAAGCCTTCTGTTTCTCATTAAATGGTGTCATCATTTGCCCAGTTGTTCAGGTCAAATTCTTTAGGGGTCATCTTTAGTCATCTTATTCCCAAGCATTCTATAATTCATTCATCAGCAAGTCCCATAAGTCTTAGCTTAAAAAGGTCTCATCAATATGGCCAATTAGCATTCTCTCTCAAACTACCGCTGTATCAGAATAAGCTAGGTTATGCCTCAGTGACAAAAATCTCCCAACTCTTAGTGGTTTCAAATAACAAAAGTTTATTTCTTCCTCCTGCTACACATATGTATTGCAGGTCATTGGAGGTGGGGGCGTGCTCTACTCCATGTTATTCTCACTTGTTGAGCTTGAGAAGAATATACCCTCCAGAAAGGACTCCTCACAGTTGGTTGGGCTCATATTCATTACCAGAGTTTAGCAGCCACTGTTTACAGAGGTCTCTCACACACACTGCTTTTCAGGGAAAAGCCACACTCTGGGCTGCCTATCCTCCTGCACTGTGCTCCTGCAGTCTGAGTTGACCCTGATAAGAGCTCCTAGGATTGAAATTTGACCAATAGATCTGAGACTTTCCTTGTTCAACTAGAGCTGGCTAGCTATATCTTCATTTGCATCTTTACTGACCAATCAGAGCAGTTTCATTCTGATTAATCAGGAAAGTATTTTTTAGACCAATCGAACTGTGAGTATTTGAATGAGAATGGACCAATCAGGAACCAGGGGTGGGAACTCTTCTCTGGGTAAGGCAGTTTCACCTCTGTCATGGTTGAGGGGCATTTCCCTGATTGGAGCTGAAACATTGGACCTGTAACATTGAAGCCACCTTACCGCTGTGCTGTTCCACAGCCAAACAGTTTCACAATTGAGCTGTTTTCACTGAACAAAATCTCTCCCCTCCTTCTCCTGTCCCCAAAATTAGAGATTCCTGCTGGTATTGAATTGGCAATGATGACCCTTCAATTTAAACACTCGAGGACCCATACTGACAGAGTTTCTAGAATTTGTAATGTTATTGTTGAATGACAAAGAAAGAGCAACTGTGCTCAAGCTCTTATAAGTTTCTATTTAACATTTTATTGGTTGAAGCAAACCACATGTTTATGCTTAATTTACAGGGGTGGAAAGTGCAATCCTATCATAAATCCAGGAGAAGACCTAGAGACACAGATAAACATCTAACAGTACTGTCAGTTACTGTAGGTCCAGTCTCCATTCTCGCTTGCACAAAGAACTTTAAAGACCTCAAACTGGTCTGCTGCTCCTGCTCTTGTCTTGTAATCTCTTCTCCATGTAACAGCCAGAATGATCTAAAACAGATCACTTCACTCTTAGGCTTAAAGTCCTAAATGGCTTCTATCATATTAACAATCCTGGCCTAGAAGCTCCAAAACGAGGGTCAGTAAACTATAGCCCTTTGGCCAAATCTGACCCACCACCATCTTTGTCAATAAAGTTTTATTGGAACACAGCCATACCCATTCATTTACATATCGCTATAGCTGCTTTCTTGATATAACAGTCACATTGAGTAGATATAGCAGAGACTGTATGGTCACAAAGCTTACATATCTAAAACTGGCACTTTACAGAGAGAGTTTTCTGAGTCCTGCCTTAAATAACCTGTACTCTACCTTCCACTCAGATTTCATCTCCTCTCATTTCCACTTGCATTCTTGCTCCAGCCACAATGAACTGACTCTCGTTTCTCAGACTGGCCAGCTCACTCCCACCTCAGGACTATTGCACATTCCATCCTTCTGCCTGGAAGCCTCTTCCTTCACATTTTAACACTGTCCTTTCCTTCCTGTTTGTCTGTTTTTTGTTTTTTTCCTCTGATAGTACCTCATCGGGGATCCTGCTTGACCTCCTTACAATAGCAATCCCTCAAGCTCTTTAATCCAGTCTTTGTAGCTCTTGAAATTATATTATATTATATTATATTTAATATATTTAATATAATATAATTTCAATTATATTTGTAGCACTTGAAATTATATTATAGATTTTATTCATTTGTGTGTTTCTACTCTTCTCCCATATTCAGTTCTGTGAGGCCTTGAAGTTTTGGGTTCAGAGACCTGAAGTGGTCTTAGTACCTTGATAATATTTTTTTATAATCTGTGCCTTCTGTGGCTCTCATTCCAAACTGACCAGTATTCTTCTGAGGAAGAAATTTTCAATTTTTGGCTTCAGCTCTAAGGAGAATATATTTCCATGAGATTTTCAAGATGACTTTATGTCTGAGGATTTTAATTTTTGCATTTGAGTTTCAAGGACAAAAGTGGTATTATTATGCCTTTTTAAAAAACACTTCAAGCGAATTCCGGTCATCTCTGGGAGGCATTCTTTGAACATCTCAGCAGTCCCCAATGAGAACAATCTTCAGTAACTTTGAAGCCAAATAGGATTTCTGAAAAGGAAGTTATAGTCAATTGAAAAATTTCAGTGGTGCATGAAGATCAGAGGGTTCCCCATGGTGGGGCTGCAGCTGGGTCTGCCTAGGCAAGATATGTCCTTCCTGGCTGGAGAGAGACCGCACAGACAGCATGGTAGGCATGCCGGAGGCTGAATGGTTCTCAAACCTCAGCATGTGCTCAGAGACCAGCTCAGAAGATACAAGTATTTCTTCCTCATCCTTTGCTATAGGCTTGGCCATTTTCAAATAATTTGAGGTGATTAAGACAAGAAAGACAGGCATAATAAAAACAAAGTGAGACTCTGCTGACCTTTTTCCTAACAGAGATGCTCTGAAGTATAACAAAAACAAAGAGCTGAGGCTACTGATGGTTGGGATGGCCATCTGTGAGGGGGGTGGTCTCCAGAGCCATTGGCCCAGTCTTTCTGGTAAGAGGAGCTCCCTGATACCACTCTTTCCTTCTTGGCTGCCAGGAATGCTAAGGTATAAGGTGGAGGGTACCAAGAGGTCCCTCTGACTGTCTGTCAGCCCACCTCCCTGGACTTCCCCACCACACTCATGTGACCCCTTCTGCCACCCACACCCTTGGC
The DNA here is from genome assembly GCA_028627145.1 of Eidolon dupreanum. NCBI lineage: Eukaryota > Metazoa > Chordata > Mammalia > Chiroptera > Pteropodidae > Eidolon > Eidolon dupreanum. Next base: position 53,980,252 of record CM053506.1, on the reverse strand, counting down.
AGCTCAGGTACTGATGCTCTGGGCCCTTCCCTGGAATGCCCTGTGCTCTGCCCTGGCTCACTTCCACGTACTCCCATTAATTACTAAAATCCCAGTTAAACTTAGCACTCCAGGCCATTTGAAGTCTGTATGCAAGACCATCTTCCCTTTCTCTCTGTATGGACCTACCTGGTACTTAACCAATTGGACATCCAGCTCTTTTTCAAAGAGTCTGGCATTGTTTTACTTCCTGCTTTGGCTCACACTCTTTCCAGTTCCTGGTGTATCCAACTTCTGCCCACAGGAATGTTTCCATCTTTTCAGGCTTGATTTCACATCACTTTCCCCATAACAGTCCCTCTGGTCCCTTAGAGCCTCCCTATCTACATCTCTGCCATGACTTGATCCTGTCTACAGCTATACATGCCTTCTCCCTTCCTAAAGTCTCCTCACCTGGCACTGTGCCTGGTGCAGATGCTAGGTTAGAGGGTGTTTATCAAATGAATTAATACTCTAAGAATAGAGACTGGTGATTTAATTTATACCAAGATGTAAATGACTGATAAGGTTTTACATGTGGGCTTCCCAAAAAGCTTGGCATCTCTGAGGTGGGGGTAAAGATGGCATAGAATAGAGTGTGCTGAAGGGAAGGAAGCCCAAGCCAGAGAAGGCATGCTGGCCATGGTTCTCATGCAAGCCTAACTGATTCGGGGTAACTTATTGGGGTGATCCCTGGAGTACTGGGAGTTCCTGGTAGGTCTGCTCAGGGGCTGATTGAGTTTTCACATCTTTGCCAAAGGTGTGAGTCTCAGAGAGGAAGAAGGAGGTCAGATTCACTTCACAGATCAGAGGAATTAGGCCTTCAGGGGGGCGGGAGGCGGGAGCATCTGCCTATGTCCTGACATTTTTCCTTCAGTAGCCTTTTGATGTTCTTAGGTGTCCCTTCAGGTGAGTTGAGCAACTCTGGCCTCTCTTCTTGTGTTGGGAGCCTGTGCTTCTGCCATCTTGTGCCTTTGTGTGTTTGAGAAGCACAGCTCTCACCTCGTCTGGGCTCCTTGTTGTGTCGTGTTGATTTGACTCTTAGCCATGCCTATTGTGATCCCAACCACACATGCGCCCTAGATCTAGAAACACTCAAGGGTCCTCCCTTCACTTCAGCCTCTTTCTCAAGGGTCTAGAAGCCTCACAGCAACTGTGCTACAGTCTTTTGTGTCTTGGAAAGCTCACTTGGACACAATTCAGACAAGGCCTGGGCAGTTTAGCCTGGTTCCTGTTCCCAGAACAGACCACCATTTTGCCAAGCACTTTGCCTACGTGCCTGTGTAGAAAGGTCCAACAGTTTTCCTTGATGCACTCAAAAGTTGCTGCTCCCCTCAGTGGTTAAACAGAGCAGCTCCATCCTGGAAGTCCTACTAAATTTCAGGAGCTGCTTGTTGTGCAAAGGGAGGAAAAAAAAAACTGTCATTAAATCATGGACAGGACATAGAAAAGGAGGTGAGGACAGATTAAGGGGAAGGGCCACAGAGACCTGGTGTGGAGTGGGACAGAGAAGGGCAATCTGGACCTTCCTTTGCTGGACGGGCTTAAAATCATCAACTAAGCAGCAGAGGAAAGCCCAGCAGACAGTGCTACCCTTATGCCACCACCATGGTGCTGAGAAAAACAGAGAAGACAGGGCCATGCAAAAAGCAGGTGTGGGTTAGAAGGGACAGAAAATATCTGGGTGAAAGATCATAACATTAAAGGTCACTGTCCCTCTTTCTGTTAGCAAAGTCACATTTGTTCCCACGCATTTCAGGTAGGGTCAGGATGGGGGTTGGGTATGATATAGTCATAGTGGAAGGGTCCTTAGAGTTCCCATAGAAACAGAGTGGAACCATCCTTTCTTCTCCAAACCCACATCACAACCACATACTAGAACAGCTTGGGGTCCACCTAGGTCCATCCTAACCCACATGAATGCCAACCTCACATCCTGAGAGTGCCTCCCAAATACCTCTTTGCTCTCCTGTATTACTTAGTTAACATCCTTCTCTCATCTCCTCGTTGCCTCCTCTTCCATCCAGACATTATAGCTCAAACTCTGTCACACCCAACTTCTCCCCATTCAAGAAACACACAGAACCCTTCTACAACATTCTCCCTTTGCAAAAGCTGTGTCTTCTTTTTGGAATACCCACCCTTTCCTCCATCTTCAGCAAGGGCAGAAGTGATGGGAAAGAGGTTTGGATACTTAATGAAGGAGTTCAGGCTGGATCTTGTTAGCTGGCGATTCTCAGATTCACTCACGTGGCAAAGTTTCTGAAAGACGTGGGCTCTTAGCAGGACACCATGGACTACAGGTAGATTTAATTCCATTATGATAACTGGAATGCATTTATTAGATTCAAAGATAGTCTTCTTTTATACAGGACTGTCACGTTCATTATGTGCAAGCAGCTCTTGGCACATATAAAATATTTTTAATAAAGTACATTTCCAAGTTTTTCATATAATGTGCATTTTCCATTTGCTCAATACTTTTCTAGTCTGCTTAGGTTAATAAATTGTAGCATATAGTTGTGTAAATCTCTTCACCTTGGTGAGCCATGTGTTTCTTTTCCTGGAAGATAAGGATAACAGTTCCATAAGGACTGAGTGGATTAAAGCTGCGAGCACACATGGGAGGTACTCAGGACAGGTCAGTAACCTTTCTCCTTATCCTCTTTCCAGATACATCTCATAAGTCCCTTACCCCATGCTCACTGTTACCCATGGCTCTCAGCTGGGACCCTGGGAATTTCTGTAGCACATATTTAATGTTGTTTTTTCTGTCCAGCATCCAATTTCCTTCCCAATAACACCCCAGTATCTTTATAGGGAATTCCTCTCCCCCTGAGTGGAGAATTGAGGGAGGTTAATGCAAGCCGTGGCCTCCCACCAGGGCAACAATGCTGCCAGGTGGGTCTGTTGAGGGAGCTAAGCTTGTTTCCTAATTTGTCAGCATTATAACATTTTTTTTCTCCATATGATAGAAGGTTGTGGGGATGATTGAAAGCCAGGAATTTCCATGGGTGTGTGTTTCATATTTTCACCTTGACCTATCTGGGAGGTCTTGAGGGTAAGTGGTCAAGAATCCCTGGGTTCTCACAAGTCATGGGGAGGCAGAGGGTGTTAAAGGTCCAGAAAATTTTGCAGAGAAGGGCTTATTTTGGTTCCTAAGGGGCTGGGTTCTCTCTTGTCACTCAGGAAGGAAGTTCAATTTTGCAACCTATCTATATGGCACTTCCCAAAGAGGCATAAATGACCACTCCTATTGGCACTTAAGAGCCAATCAGGAGCCCCAGGCAGAAATTCTCAGCAGAAGTCTACTAGGAGTGTTGGGGTCCCAGAGAGAGCTGCACCTACTAGATGGTGACAGAAAACTGGGGGTGACCTGGGAGTGTCAATGTCCTCCCAACACTCAGGATAGGATTATCTGTCTAGTTTTAGAACCACTAGGTATGTCTCTGAGCCTCTATTTTTTGATCTAGGAAGTGGGCATAATATTTTCTTTTTAGGATTGCCATTGAAATAAAATGAAATCATGTGTCTGAAATGCCTGGGACATCCAGGGAACGTGATAAATATGGCCCTATTCCCCTTTGGGCCAGTACCAGCAGAGGAAAGGAGAGGAAGGTTCTATCATGAAGAAAGTTCATGGTATCTACTATGACCAAGGGACAAAAATGACAGCAAGGAGAAAGAGCATTTGGGAAATGGTTTGTAATGAGGGCAGGGAAACCCAGCAGTAGAATCACAGGATTTGAACCACAATGTGAGGAAAGCAGGCATAAGACCCAAGACCAAGCCTGAACATCTAGTAAGTTCTTACCTCAGTGCTCTTGCTCCCCAAAGCTGATGCCTGTAAATGCAGGTGGTCACATGTAGAGGCACAATGTGAATGTACTTGGCTGGGTGTGTGGAAGTTGGTGGTGGTCAGAACTAACTTACAATGGAAAATTCTTCCTTTAATTAGTTGTTTTTGTTGAGCTTAACTACCCACCAAATCTAATTTTGAAGTTATCCAAGATGTGATTATGTTATTTTCATATAATCTCTTTTCCTGAGAGTCCCCATGAAAGAAGGATGCTAATTGTATGCTGTTTGTTTGTAGTGAGAATACTAAAACCAGGTGGAACCAACTGGCCTGTGCCCCTGGCATGGAGCCAAGTCAAGGACTGCCATGCCTGATGGGGTCTGCCCATTTCATAGCCACTCAGGGAGAGGAGAGTACAGTGATGGCCCACCCCTGTGCTTGCACCAGACAAGTTTATGAAGATAGAGGAGGCAGGCCTATCTCCTCCTCTCACTTGTACTCCACACTCCTCTCGGGAAGCAGTGACCTTCCCTCAATCAGCCTTTGGCCTCAGTCTCAATTTTCATTTCCCTTTCTGACAACACAGACTACTTTCCCAGATGAAGATGAGTTTCTAATGCAAAACAGAATCTGCTAGAACAGAGCTCAGAATGGTTTTTCCAGTCCCTGTCTTTCATCAGGCAAGGGAAGGACTTTCATGTCAGGAACCAGAGGTGGTGCTAGGGCATGCAAGCATGGGGGCGGGGGTCACCTCAGATGAGTTGGGAAGGCTTGGGAGAGAGCTGTGGACATCAGGGTAGACCTGTTGGAAGGAGAAATGAGAAGATGGCAGCCTTTCAACCCTGTCCTGACCCCCATTATTTACCTCCCTTTCATTCTGTCAAGCCCCTCTGACCTGCTGAAGTTGAGTGTGAGGGAACCTGGTGGCCTCTAGCATCAAGACAGGCTGTGGAAATAAGAGGAAAGGAAAGCTGTCCTCCTCCTGTTATATAGGGGCAGTCTTGACCCAGGAAGGTGGGAAAGAAAGAGTATTTGAAGAAAACGGACTGAAGGAAAGGTGGACAGAAATCTGCCACAGGAGACCCAGAACCATGCACAAGAACACAAGGTCTTCCCAAACTTCCTTCAGCCTCACCTTGGAGAGGGAATATATCCAATTTCACCAGTGAGGTGGAAGGAAGGAAGGGAGGAAGATAAGAAAGGAGACCCAGAGGGTGTGTGGACCCTCTAGTGAGAAGAACAAATGTGACCAAAGTGATGAGAGAAAACTTAAATGCTGAGTTCCTCTGGGAGAGCAGAGAGCAGGAAGAAGACATTCAAGATGTACTGAATATGTCTCCTCTCCTCCTGTACACTCTTAACATGGGTTCCAGGGTGACTTGCCCATTTCACCTCTTCTCTTTGGGAATTGTGAGGTTGTTACTGGAGAGAGTCTGGCCAAGCAGGAAGTAAAAACCATAACCCAGATGACTCTCCAGGATATTGGCAAAGCCCTTGTTGAATTGGAGGGGCATTTGAAGCTCAAGAGTTTCCTCAGGCTGCAAGAGGTGGAGTGAACCCAGGCTCATGACACACAACAAAACCACACAAGAGATCCACAAGCCCAACTCACCCTGCAAAGATTGTAGGCTGCTCCAGCTATGCCTTTCCCATGGTAAATGTGCAGAAAATCCAGCCCCTTGGACTGTGGTTCACAGAGGAAAGAAACAGGACTTAAGTTATGTGGGGGAAAATATCAAGGAGACTTATTTGTACTGTATCAGAACAAAATGATCTAGATAAAACCATCCACACGAAGCATGGGCAGAAATTAACAAATGGTGAAGCATCTATGCAAAAATATTTTAGCAAAAAAAGATAAATATGGTTGTATGGAAGAAAGGAAGGGAGGGAAGGTGAGAGGGGATAGAGCATGGAAAAGATAGACAAAAAAGGTATTTATGAAGAAAATATAATGTAAAAAAGAAATTCCTTCAAGTAAATCATCTGTTTGTTTATAGAACATTTCCTATGTACCAGGCCCAGTTCTATTCACTTGAACAAGTTTCCCTCATTTAATTCTCATAACACTGGTATGGATATAGATTCCATTATAAGCCCCATTTTACAGGTGGGAAAACAGATATCTAGAGGGTAACTAAGCTGCCCAAGTGTCAGGTCTGGTATTCAAAACTGCTTGTTTCCACCGGTTCTTATTACACAAACTAATTATAGAAAACCTAGGTAAAAACATGAATGCATAAAAGGAAAAAAAATCCAGTACCCAGATGCAACCACTCCTTTAAGTCATTTGTCTTACCTATTTTAAATAGATTTTTATACTACAGTCATGCATCGCTTAAGAACAGAGATATGTTCTGGGAAATGCTTTGTTAGACAATTTCGTTGTTCTGCAAACATCATAGAGCACACTTACACAAACCTAGATGGGATAGCCTGCTGCACACCTAGGCTACATGGTGTAACCTGTTGCTCCTAGGCTACCAGCCTGTGTAGCATGTTACTGTACAAAACAACATGAGAGTAAATGATGCAGTCAAGAGACTAAGTAAACATGAGATGTATGAGGCTGCTACCAATGTAACACAACCAACTGTTTTACAGCAAATATTTTTATAAGTAGAAAGAGTATACTCTAAAATAATAAGTACATAGTATATACATTAATTAGTAAGAGTTATTTATATCGTAATCAAGCATGATCTTACTTGCTTATACTTTATATGACTGGCAGCGCAGTAGGCTCATTTATAGCACATCACCACAAATATGTGAGTAATGTGTTGCATTATGATGTTATGACCAATGGCTATGACATTACTAGGTGATAGGAATTTTTCAGCTTTTTAAAAATCTTATGCGGCCATCATTGTACATGTGGTACGTCATTGACTGTGATATTGTTATGTAGTGCATGACTGTAGTTATTGGTTCATTATTGGTTTATTACAAGAATTTCAAATGAGAAAATTTTAAACTACCTAAAATCATGTGATCCACCTCCCTTTAGATACACACACATTTATTTATATTCTTACTGGTAAGAATACAGATCAGAAGTAATGGAGAGTTCATACACACACAGAGCTGTATATTACCAATACGTAATACTGGTATAGTGGTGTGATGTCGAACAGTTTAGAAACATAAATAATAAAAGAGTGTCTCCCTTCCCACATCTCTAAGTTTCCTCTCATCAACATTGTTAACAGTTCTTTGTAATTCCTTTTAGAAAAAAATAATAACAGCATATATTGTTTAGTATTTATGTATGTTTGTGTGTGTATTTGCTTACTCTGGGTGTCAAATTTATTACTTTAAACAATTTTCTGTTGCATAGAATTCCACCTTTGACAGTATCTAGTTATTCTCTTAATTTCATATTAAGGAAAAGGAGGAAATTACTCTATTTACTCTCATCTTTCCTTCTCTACTCCCCAACTTTTATTATTTTTATATTATCAAAGTTCATAATATTTAATTTCCCACAGTTCTTTAAACTTAGTTTTGCAATTAGAAGAATTCAGTGTCCACCAAAATCCCCTTAACAGTGTATTTGTTTTTGTTGTTTTGTCTTTTTTTTTTCTTCAGGCCAAGAAGTCCTAGCATTCTCTTCCTAGCAGTGTTTGTAATGATAAGATGCTGGCTGCAAGAAATAGCAATGAGGATGACTGGTAAGATGGAAAAGACACACTCAGATACCTGTTTGCAATGACAAAAAATAGATTAGCCAGCTAGGGCAATAATCCAAGGTCCAGATTAAAACCAGCACACCAGATATGCTGATCTTTCAACAAATCATAGCTCCTTGGGTCATGACCAGTAAAATGAAGAATGCTTACCATGGCAACTGTAATGGACCTCATCAATATCAGTGATGAGAATAAGGGAAAAGGAAGGAAAAGTGGGTGTCAGTACCAGCAGCAACCTTTGGAGTTTGAGTACAATGCAGTTGGCCACACTGGGAAGAACACCAGTGACAGAGACAGCAGCTAACAGTGTCCCATCCAGGGCACAACCCTAGCTCTTGAACTTCTTTTGCACGTTATTCTTGGTCATTTAGAGAGAGTGGAGATAGTTCTCGTATTCTGAGAAAAAAATGTGTCATCAAAAGGTAAAGGTACGAGTTATTGCTTTTATACTTTCCTCCTAATGACTTTGATTTTTAAATGAATGAACAGTGATGTATAGTTTTTTGTTTTTTTTTAATGTGGTTACTGGTTTAAAAAATGCTGACTTTGTTTTCTCATTTTTTTTTGTGGGGGTGGGGAAAGGGACAGTGTGGGTTAAGTAGGTTTCTGCTCCCACAGAATCATGTTAAACGTGGCTAACAGTGTAGATACTAAACTGTGGTTAGCTGTGAATTTGTGATTTTATCACTTTACTGTTTCTAGATTCTCTAAATTCCATCATTGAGTACATTTTATTGTTTCTATTGTTTTTATTTTTAAAGAAATCTGGGTAATAAATTTCACATTTTCTTACATTGAAGAATGTCTTGTTGCTTTTATAATTTTATAACAACTTAGCTGTCTATGCTAGTTTGGGATATATTTACTTCTTTCAACACTTTGTAGAAATTGCTCTTTTGTCTTCTAAAAGTTACTGTGGCTATAGGACATGCAGTACACATTACTTGTCATTCTGTTTCTTGGATTGAAATAGTTTATCTTTACCTTTTATATTTAATTTCTTAATAAACCTCTGTCTATGTTTGCAATTATTTTATCACTTGCATATTACAAGCATTTTATGTGCAGATTAAGATTCTATTTCATCTTAGGAAATTAAAAAATATCTTTAAATATATGTTTTCATTCCTATTTTGATTCTCTGAGATAGAAACTTTTTCCATGTTGTATTGTCTTCATTATCTTCTTTTTAATAACTTTTATCTTCTTTCATTCACATCTTTCTTATATGTTGATAATTTGATTTTTAGCTGAATGCCCTGTAAAATTCTGATTACTATTCTCAGAAACATAAAAAAAGTATGTAATGGTATTGCATGCACAAAGCATGACATAAAACAAACAACTTTCTATGGAAAATTTCTCTGTGCTTTAGCAGAATGAAAGTATATTCAGATGTTAAAATATTATTATCCCCAGGCTTTGAAATTCAGCATAAGCCCAAAATAAAATGTAGAGACAATCTCCTAGGACTTGTAACAATTGTATTAAAAAGATTCAAAAATATTAGAGAAAAGGTAAATGGACTGGAGAATGAAATGCAGAAGAGTCAATATCTATCTCAGAGAAGTTCCTGAAAGAAAGAATAGAGAAAATAGAGAGGAGAAAATAAATAATAAAATGATAGTTTTGGTTTAAAGAAATAATAGATTTTTATTGGTTAAAGTAAATCTTTAGGCTGAAAAGGTTGCTGACTTTTAAGAAGGGAAGACAGAGAAAAGAGTATAAGAAAAATCTGAATAACATTTAGAGAAAACAATAAGATATCTACAAAGAAAGAAGAATTAAATTGGACTTGCCAACATCGCTAAAAAACTAGAATTAAATGTAGAAAGGCCCTCAAGGTTCTAAAAGAAAATTATTTTCTACTTATAAATATGTCAATTAGATATGAGAGTAAAATGCAGATATTTTCAGTCTTACAAGAACTCAGAAAATTTAGCTCGCATGCATCCTATTAAAAAAAAAGAACAGTGTATTTTATAAGGGTATATGCTGGAAAAAAAGAAATCAAGAAAACATAACTATGGAACCTGAGAAACAGTGAAATAAACTCAGGAGTACAATGAACAGAAATCCTTAAATGATAGCTGGCAGCCAGCCTTCAAAACATATTAATGCACTCAGCAAAAATATGATTAACAAGCTCCAAGATCAGAGAACTATGATGTAAAAGCATGTGATCCTTCAGCCATCAAGAAACTGAAAGGCAATAAGTTCTCCAGGCAAAACACAAAGCTCTCATAGAAAGTTATTGTACAAATATGAGACAAGCTAAAATTTGGCATGATTTTATGCAATTAATGGCATTTTAAAAATGGGAATTTACTTGACTTTATACCTTGGGATATTCCCAGTAGAATAGCAAAGATTCAGTGACCAGGAAAACATTCTTGTCTTTATGAAGATGTTTCTCTAATAAAAAATGTCTGGCTGAACCACAGGAAATTGCCACATTTTTTGTAGATAAAGGACATTAAATATAAGGAATTTTGTATGGTTTATACAATTCAACTGACTATATAATCATACTCTCAAAAATTCTAGGTGTTGTGTTTTGCTTTTCAGAATCAACATGAAAGTAAAAGATGGAAGACACAATTGTAATTGCAGAACAAGAAAAAAGTGATTGAATAAATGTTTAGGAGATGAGATGGTGAGGAGAAGTAGAAAGAAGTTCAGGGGCACAGAATTATTTATTTATTTTGTGAAGAATCTCCAGATTGTGATTATGTTTTATGGATCAAGAACGAGAAAGGATATTATAAAATAAAACTAATATGTAAATATATTAATATTGAGAACTTTAATTAATATTAGTATTCTCACTATAAGACAAAAGAGATGTGAATACAAACTAAAATAAAGAAACAAATCCTGTTCCATTAAATCTAAATTGGAAATATCACTATAGACTCATGGCTTTATATGTAGCCACCATCCATTCTTCCATCCATCCATTCTAGCTCTGTCTACTGAAAGGACAAAATACCAGTTACAACAAATCCACCTAGTGATCCAGAACTTGATTTCTCAATACTATTTTCCACTAAAGTGAACCATCCTTAGAGAAATGGCTGATTCCAGGTCTGAGGCAATGAAAATGGAAGATGAGCCTGGTACGTCTTCTCATATCAGTGAGCGAGAAAGTATTTGAGGAATAATGAAAATATGTCAAAAGGACATAGGAGCCAACTTTAAGAGTATCTCACTGACCACATTTGGGATAATTTAACTATCAAGAAGTATAACATATAGAAAAAATAAATCTGCCAATCTATATTAATATGAGAGCAATTGCTTATGTTTATATATTGTTTAAATAAATTTATAAGAATAGCAGCTTTCGGTATAATTTCTCAAACAAGAAATGATTCAATTTTCATTAATAGGATAGACAAGTAAATTGTATTATATTCATATAGTGAATAACACATGCCTTTCCTTCTCCCGTTGCAATAACCAAGGCTTCCTCCCATACATAGCTCCTTTCAGCATCCAGGGCAGTCATCCTCCTCTCATTTTAGCCAGGATCTCTCCTCTCCTCTCCCGCTGAGCTCTCTTGGACACCCTTCTGAGGGGGGTCTCTGTCCCTCCACCAGCAGCAATAAAGCACAAAAATGCCAAGAATTTCATAGATTCTACATATCAACCAGAGCTGTGATTCTTAACCCTTGCTTTATATTACAGTCATGCTAATTAATCCCCAGGCCTCACCCCTAAGAATACAATTCAACTTTAAACAAAATTACCCCAAGTGAGTCTAACCTTCAGCCAGGATGAACTAGAAAAAGGTGAAAAATTCTGAGACAAAGTGAGTTTGATTGACAAAATCACAGTAAACGATGAAATGTTGAGTATAGCACTATTTAATCCTAAGCACAGTGAAAAAGAAATATTAACCAGGGCAACTTGGACTCCAAAATATCTTTTCCAAATTTCAGTTAAACTTTACATAATAACATTTGTTAGTGTTGTATGTTCAATGACAATACCGATGCAGTTAACATTGAGTGCTTGTGATGTGTCAGCCACAGTTTAAATGCTTTACATGTATTTACTCATCATGTCCAAACCGGTATCCAAGAATCCATCCTGAACAATAGCTAATATTTGTATTAGATTGAGTCATATGAAATTGCTACCATGTGGTCATTTTTGTTCTAAAAAAAATAGCAATTTAATATGGATGGTTCATTGCCTGGATTGGGACCCAATGATCAGAGGCAGGGAGAGAAGGTCCAGGCTCGATCTGCAACTGAAGACATCATTTGCTAAAAATGAACATGGAGGATTCAGATTCTTACCCCACAAAATTGTTCACAGGACACCAACGTACACCAACTGAAGTAAGTGGGCAGTCCCCTAGAAGGAAAAGAGAGTTTCCTACTTCAAATGAGACTGTGGAGGAGGATATTAATAGCCAAAAGAGATCTTACAGTTGGAAAGTGCCAGGGGCCATCAAAACAGTGAGTAAATGAAACCCTACCTTACTGTTTAACCTGGAATTTATTCCAGTGTTAAGGAAGGAATCTTATTTCTGACAAGTAGGATTTGATCATCACTATAACCAGCAACAGTTCACTGTTTCCTGAGAGTTTTCACTGGGTTTATCCTGTTCTTTCCACGTCCTTTAAATTGCAACAAGATAATTTATCTTTCGGCTTATAGTCACCAGGCCATGAGAAGTCTACACGAAGCCATGCTGGCCATCACTGGTATGACTGATATCAGGACATGGATTGGTTGGTGGCCCTGGTGGCACTTTGGGGTCTTGTCCCTTGAGGGGCATGGATAGGGAGAGGACATGTGAATGTTGGGCAGCTTAGCAGGTAGATGGAGGCAGAAGTTGTCCTGGGTAGTTGTCTGCCCAGCATCCATTGCTCCCTCTCACTTGCCAGCAGCACCCCATTTCATCTGGAATGATGATATACCCCACTGAGAGACTGCATTTTCTCACCTCCTTTGCCAATAGAAATAGTAAATGAGACAGAAGCATTTGTTGCGGCACCAGGCCCTGGAAACTTTTTTTTGTAATGGGAGTCTTACTGCTTACTATAGCTCTTTTTCCTCCTGTCTGACACCAGTGAGGTGCTCCTAGGCCCTTCATAGTGGGCCCTGAAGCACTGATATAGTTTCACAGGTTCACTGTATTTTCCTCTTCCAATGAAGGACACCTTTCATTCTGAAGTACCTACAGCCTCTGGCAGGCCCACTAGCAGTCTTCCTTCTTAAATCCCAGTTGGATGCTCCTTTAGGCTCAAGCTGAGATCCCTTGATATAAGGTACAAAATAATAAAAGAACAAGTGTAAGAATTGCAAAGCAGCCAGCTTAGTATCCAGTATCCTTGCCAAAGCTCAGAAGATATTTCCTTCTATTACCTACTAAGCCAGCCCATGGCATTCAGGACCATCAGCCCCAAGACTCTAGGTTGCAGAAAAGAACATGTACTTCTAAAGGTGGAAACCTGGGCCCTGGGGTAGGGGAGGTGGCAGGCCTTTCTTCTGAGAGGAGGACAGAGCCAGTAGCTGAAGGATGACATGTGTTTTCAGCCCTGATTTATTGAGAGAGAGACGCTGTCTTCCTGTGAGCACTGTGGTGATCTGGAGACACAGGGACCCTCATTTCCACTCCAAGCTGCTCCACTTGTTCATTTATTTCTTTAGCAGCTTTTTCCAGGGCGCACTGTCCAAGTTCCATTCTAGGTCCTGGGGCACAGGGAGAAGGCAATCTTTGTCCCAGCTTAGCTCTTTGAAAAGTAGCAATATGAGCCCAACTCTGATAAGCCTAACCAAGGAAGGTATGGGAGGCCAGGGGAAACATATAAATACACTAAATGAGGGAGAAATGAAGAAGCAGAGATTGATGTCAGAAGGTTGAATAGGGATGCTCTCAGATCAGCACCTGTGGAAGGGACAGAGGTAAGAGTGGGGAGAGGGGGAATATAGTCTGCAGTGCAGTTAACAAAGGCCTCGCTGACCACATAGGGAGCTCTAAGTCTGGATGGCCTCATAGAGTTAGCAGGTAGGGTGGGGGACAGGACTTCATACCCTGCACTGGACAGTAATTGGATACAGCTTCCTAGAAAGGAATATGACATGGGCCAAGGTTACCCTCTTCAGCTTAGACAGCTCTGAAAAGGGCTGAGGCTAAGGGTTGGCTACCAAAAGCTAACCCAGCAGCTTGGAAAACATGTCTTTTCATCCTGAGGGTGATGGTGGGCCTACATTGCAACATTTGTAATAATGATCAAATAGGTCTGGGAGGGGCCCTACATCATATGCTTCTCTTGGACATTTATGATGTAAGGAGGCTTGTTTAACACTGTTTATCCCAGTCTTTAAGAAATGCATATTGAGCACACCACACTCTGCTCTTTCTAGCAGACTGTTCAGTAAAACTCAAGAAGAGAGCTATAAGGAAGCTGGTTCATTGATGCTGCCCTAGAAGCTGGTTTCCTGGATATGCTCCCTGAAGTCTCAGCTCCTCCTGCCCCCAACCTCACACTCTGAACCCCTTCTCAGTGGCAGGAAGGTCTACAAACAGTCTTACAACCCTCAGCAATCTAGAGCTAAGATACCTGAGATCAGACAAAGTCACTACTCAGAGACTCCTGAGGCTTTGCCCACCCACTACACAGACTTCTTGACAATACTGTTGGTCTCACACTCACACACCTATTGGCCACCGTGAAGACTACTGATCTCCTAGTTCTCATAGTGGTCAGCCTTAAGTTCCCACCTGGTTTTAGTCTACTACTCTACCTTGTTGTCTTTTACCTGAAATGAAAGCCCACTGTCTAAGTTCTGACATCTCCAGGCTTATAGTCTTTAGGATGATACTGGTCAATTTCTTTCTTCTTATCTCTGGGTCATATTTTGGCTCCTTTAGAGTGAAAGGGGCCTCAGAGTCAGCGGACATCCCTCAGCTCCAAATGTCCCCCTCTGTTCTTACTACCAAAATGATATTCCATAAGAGGAGGAAAAAGGATGAGAGCGTCATGCCTCTGTCATCATTCTCACTAAAAGGCTGCATCCAGGCCCATGAAGACTGCCTTTGGAACACAGAAGGGAAAGAGAAGGACAGGCGTCTGCCAAGTGAGTCACCCCTTAACACACTGATGGCCCAACCTCTCCTAGATCTTTATTTCCCAGGATGATATTTCAGTCGATTTCAAATTAATCTGTCTGGGGAAGCTGGAGGAAAAAGGACACTGTTCCTCATCCATGCTGTTCTTTTCCTCTTGTTTTTACTCAAAGGGAATTGATGTGTCATGGATGAAAGAGTGCGGGTTTTAGAGCCATGATAATTTTTGTGTTTAACAGCTTTATTGAAGTATAAAATGCACATGTTTAAAGTGTACAATTTGATAAGCTTGTACCTCCACCACATCCAAAAGCTTCCTTGTACCTCTTTAGCATCCTCCCTCTCACCTTGCTACCCCAACCTTTAGGCAACCATTGTCTTGCTTTCTGTCACTATACATCAGTTCACATTTTCTAGAATTTTCTATAAATGGAAGAATGTACACTCTTTTTGTGTGGCTTCTTTCACACAGAGTAATGATTTTAAAATTCACTCATGTTGTTGCATATATCCATCATTTATTCCTTTTTTATTACTCTTACATCATATTCTGATGTATGACATAAATGTTATAGAAATATATCCATTACATTTTTCCTGAAAAATTGGAAGTGTAGTCTTATAGAAAATGTAATAGACTTGATTTAAAATTTTTTTAGTTGGTGTGTTCTACCTGTGTCACCATGGGTAAGTCACTAAGTTTCCCTTTGCCTCAGTTTCCTTTCTTGCAGGATGGGATTAATAATAGCACCTCACTTTTCATGTTCACTAGCTCTTTTGTCATTGATTTGAAATGCCCAGCCCATGTGACTTGTATCTGTCTGCATGCTTGAATGGCTTTATGGAGTGGCACCTACTATTGGCTCTGGGCCCATGAGGAGATGACTGAGGTTTGTCAAGGGTCAGGCAGTGAAAGATAAGGAAGCAAGAACTCTTGACCCTCTGTCTGAGAGAGCTGCCAAAGTGGGAAGCCCTCTGCTTTGGTTCTGATAGAATGAGGTACTGCCATAGGACTAAACTCAGGTTGACATTGGTCCCTCACCAGGAGGAGAGGTTCTGAAGCTATTTCAGAGTTGTTTCAGCTAGAAAAGTTATATCCAAGTGAGAAGGAAATTTAGAGAAAGCCAAGGAGGTGGTTGAGTGATACACACGGGAAGCTACACTTCTGTTTCTCAGCAGGAATAACATTTAGGAGAATACCAAAAAGCTGTTCAAATCTCTTTGGGAAAATGAGGAAGGCATTAGGAAATCCACCAGATGGGCCCTTTATTCTAGCAAACTTAAGTGAGAGAAGTATAAAGAGAAGGGTTGACCTAGCAAACAGGGGAGGCACTCCTCTGAGCTGAAGGCAAAATTTGTGGCAGATTGTATTTTGCAAAGATAGTCATAGCAATGTCTACTTTCCCACATTCCCTTCTACAAGCTTGCCACTTCATCATCAAGAAGAGGCATCTATGACCTCCTGAACTGCTGTGACCAATAGAATATGGAGGAAGTGGCATTATGCGAAAACTGAGGCTAGGTCATAACACTATCGTGTGTTTTCTCCATGTTCTCTGGGGATGTTCACTCTTGGAGCCTAGCCACTATGCTGTAAGGAAGCCTAAGAAGTCCACGGAGAGGCCTACATGAAGAGAAACAGAGTTCCAACCTATAGTTCCATTTGAGCCCTCAGCCAATAGCCAGTGCCAACTTGCCAGCCATGTGGGTGAACCATCTTGGAAGTTGGTCCTCCAGCCCCTAGTCTTATGCAACAAGGGACAGTGATGAGCCATACTTTCCAACTTAACAGATTCATGACAACAAATATAAGGTCTGTTGTTGTTTTAAGCCACTAACGTTTCAGGGCAATTTGTCATGCAGAAATAGATAATTCATCCAAATTCATCTACAAGAAAGATATAAGTAATGACAGGATTCAATCGTGGACCCTAGTCAATATGAGGAGATGCCAGCTCCAGCCCTTACAGTTGCCTAGCAGCCTTCTCTGTTGTGCAAGGCTCTTCCATCCTTCTGGCAAGTCTTGGGTATTAAAAGACAAGAGTAAGAACTGCCTGCCCTCTGTTGGACATCTAAGTTAAAAAATAATAATAATAACACTTCTGGTCACAGCATAAACAATTTTTGGAATGGCTTACAAATTGTTCTTGTTATGGGGAATGCAGAACTAGAGGAGAGAAAGAATAATCAGGGGGATCATTTCATAAACTATAGAAATGTCTAACCAATGTACTGTATACTTGAAACTAATAATAAAATAAAATGCTAAAAAAATGTTCCTGCTATAATACTCTTTTTGAATTGTGGGATTCACTGAGCACTCCAGGTAATACCTCTGCAATGTCAAGAGTGTAATCTATCATACAGGTTTAGAGATCTGGCTTAGAGGATGAACCAGGCTGTTGAGAGCATTTTATGAGGACTTACTAAGGATTTATTACAGCCTAAATACTGTTTTGTAGCATTCTGTAGATGAAGAAGCTGAGGGTCCCAGAGATAAAGCTCATAGAGCCAACAACTGAAGGAGTAAGGACAGAAAGCTATGTCTGTCTCTAAGTGGTGCCGCTCAGATGGCACTGTGCTCTCAAATTTCCTGAGACGGCAGGGGTGGGGGGGGCGGGGGTTCCAATTAGGCAGCTCTGGGCAGGCCTGCAAGTCTGCATGTCCAACAAGGCTCATACATGCCCCTGAAAAGAAAGTGCTGAGGAAGAGATGGTGCTAGCTCCAGGCCACAGTCTGTTAGGCCCCTGGAGGAGATATAAATTCAGAGAGAGGACATGGAAGCATAAGGCTATTTTGGCAAACTGTTGATTTTCCTTAAACTCCTGTATATTTTCTACAGGCTAAGCAAAAGTTTGCCAGAGAAAAGGTGAATCCTGTATGTAATATCACCTTCAAGTCCTTTCTGCTCTACAAGTTCCCAGATGGAGGTTTGATGTATCTGTCTACTGAGGTGGGTCAGCTTGACTCCACCCCTGAACTCAGACCCACTCAGTTTTTCTGGTCTGGCAGCCTGTTCTAACACAGGAGGCCTCTCAGGAGACAGATATCGCTTCCTGCTGTCCTCACACCTGTTATGTTTGAGATATTGGCAGGAGAGACACCTGTGGAGCTAGGCACATCTGAGTCAACAGTCCAGCTCTGAACACTTTGCAACTGTGTGACTGTGGGGGAGGACCTTCCCCATTTGAACAATGAGGCAGTGATACACCCTCAAAAGCCCTTGGGGTAATGGAAAGCAAGAATGTTAAGCAAGTTGCTTAACAGAGTGATACAAACATTGACACATGCCTAAGGAGGGAATTAGAAGATACAACTTGGGAATCTGACATACATATCTCATTGAAACAAGTTTTCAAAATGAGAATGCAAGGTGTCCATTGATCCAAGATGCAGCTGGAGTGTGAGCTGACAGAAGAAAAAACTTGCAAGCTGAGAGGTGTTGACTGAACATGCAATTTTCTCTGCCTTGCACCAAACACCATTGTTTCACACTGAAACACACAGCAGAGTCACAAACCTGAGGCCCTCACATGTTTTATGGACTCTCCTTTCTCTTGAAATTGGCATTATAAAGAGAATTTTCTAGGCCCCGAATGTTTCCTCCTGCAGCCACAATTTCCCAGCACCTTAGCAGGACATCTGCAAAGCCTGGTATCATATGTCATGTTCCCTGATGTTTCCTGTGACCAGCTTCAACAGGATTTTTGGGCTCCCCTGTGACCGTCCCAGGCAAAGCCTGCCTGCTCTCACCTCTGTGATGACCCCTCCCCCACACCCCTGACCTCTAATGGTCTCTTTGTCTTGACCTGGGTTCCCTTGAAGAAGGACAGGTTTGATTGGTGCATAATCTTTGATTTCCACTCCCTCCCCATCCCCACCCTCTGAGCCAGGTTGAATCATGGATTTTGTTGTTTATGAAGTGTGATTATTCTCAGTAAACTTGTCAATCATACCTCTGTCTTTTGGAAGCACTTTTGTTCAGGAC
Source organism: Eidolon dupreanum (assembly GCA_028627145.1). Lineage (NCBI taxonomy): Eukaryota > Metazoa > Chordata > Mammalia > Chiroptera > Pteropodidae > Eidolon > Eidolon dupreanum. The sequence goes on along the minus strand of CM053506.1, from coordinate 53,961,668 downwards.
ATATGGACTGGTTTAGGTAGGCTTGTTCGTTGTCAAAACTGTATATGTTTTACATACTATATTTAATTATAAGACTAATACCACAAGGATGTTAAAAATTAGGCAGAAATTCTGTTTTTCTTGCTGCATTAAAAATGAAATCAAAACAATCAAGCTGTTGTTTAGAACAGGTGGGAAGCCTGAGTGTAGGGGTCCCCTGGTGGGTCAGAGGCTAGGGAAATCTTCTGCAGATATACTGAGCAGACACCCAGAGTGGGTGATGGCACTCATAGTGACTGATCGTCCACTCTGTGCTGGACACTGATTGTGGCACACCACTTTAACCTCCACACAAACTCTGAATGTCCTGTCTTCTTTAATCTACTGAAGAGGAAAAATGGTCAAAGATGCTAATAAAGTGTGCATGGTCATGTATTAGAAGCTAGGGGGCCTAAGAATTAAACCTAGTCTCTCAGATTCCTCTCACTGCACTCCTAGGACCTGCTATAGCTCTGGCTCAGCAAATGCCTCTAGGGTTAGGTAGTTGCCAAGCTACTGTTTTGAAATGGGCATTATAAGAATTGTCTTGGACACAAGCAGATATAAGTCCATCTCCAAGACTAATAGATATTCTGACTGGAGAGTTGCTTATTTCAGGGTGCCTCAGTTTCCCCATTGTGTAATGGGATAGTGCTACCTACTGCAAAGAGTTCTTGGAGGCCTAAGTGAGATGGTACATATGCTGTTCTGGGTATCTTTATGGCTCTGTTCTGCAGGTCCAGCTGAAGTGGAATCAGAGCTGGCCAACCACAGGTTCTCCCCTCAGCCAGTGTTCAATGGAGCCTACCACCTCCAAGTCCCTTTCTGGCCCTAGACTCTCACTGGAAGCCAAATACCATCACAGTCATTCTGTGAAACAGTTATTCTTTCCATGGGCAGTCCATAAAATGGCTTCTTTTCTTTCCTTCCTACAAATTCTAGGGGATTCTTGTCTAGATAGAAAACATGGTAAACAGTGTAACCCACAAGCTTGATCTGCTTAATTTGAAACTGAAGACTTGAACTCAGCTGGCTCTTGGCCTATGGCTCTTTTTAGACTACTTTGAAAAATATGCTAAATTAAGCACAAACTTTTACCTGCAGACTTCCTCTTAATTTTTAAACCCCATGTATATGCAAGCCTTATGTTTCTAACTCATTTATCCTTAAGTCACTAAATTCATTCTTCAAGAGTGATTGACTGTTCTGAACGTTCCTTTCTTGGGACAGGAAGTTGTACTGACCTTAGAATGAGCAAGCTCTGATTTCCTAAGGTCTGAAAAACAGCCAGAGCCCTGAATCCAACAGGATTGCACAAAGAGTGATTTCCATGGCTAATACTTACATTATGGTTCTTTTAGATTCCATGTCCCCTTGAAGAAACCATTCAGCAAGAGTCATTGATTTGTTTTTCCAAAAAACCATCTTCAATTCAAAATTACCAACACAATTCAACTGAGGTACATAGATGTTTTTTGCAGTTAAATCTGAAATTGGGCAAATCTCGGCTTTGTATTTCTTTGTGTGTTTAAAATTGGATTATAAGTCAGGGCAGGCCTGGGCAATGGCTTTGACTCTTTCTATAGGCTCCAGAGATTTGCAGATGTTGTGGTGTTGCTGATGATTTTCAGCCTAGTTTGGAACAATCACATTAACGAAAGGAGCTTACCCAGTAAAGGCACTGGTGTCCTAGGGTAAAGGTGTATATGCTTACATTAGTAAATAACAGAGTGAGTGACTGGTCAAAGGCTAAGTGCTCTATGTTCTTGTTCATCTCCATCACATGTCCACCTTCTCCATGTGAATCCTATGTAGGCAGGGTCTCTACCAGTCTTTGCTACTGAACTCCCCCAGAGTGAAAACATTTCATTTCCACATCACAGCCTTTCAAGGTGCAGAGGGATCCAGGCTCCTGCGGCTACTGCCACTATCAGTTGGCCTCTTTATCTCCAGAGAAGTGTGTCCTGGTTGCCTTTGCTCATGGTCCCTGTGTCTAGCCCTACCTTGCCCACTGATACTGCCCTTTTCCTCAGAGGGCTCAGCACAACTGGAGCAAACCCATAGGTAAGTGGTCCCTTACTATCCAACAAGGTAAAGGCCATGGGTGGACTCTGCAAGGTATTAGATATGCTCAGGCAAACTTTCCAAGCAGCCAAGGAGTTCTCAGAGCAGGCAAAAATCCTAAGGTATATGTACAACATTCTGTACTTAAACAGTAAAATTGGAAATAAACAGAAAAGCCAGGACCTAAAAGTACCTAACCACATGGAATCTAAAAATAGTTTCCTAAATATCAACCAGGCAGGGAGAAAATTCAAAGAAAGTAAGCACATTTAAGAAAATAATTAAAATGTAGATACACGAATGAAATGTGTGGACTCAGGCCAAACCATTCTCAGAGGGAAAGTAATTTCTTTAAATGGCAATTTTAATGAAAATGCAAAAGGAGCTTTAATGACCTAAAAAGTTAACAAAAGACGCTGGTTCACCCAACAAGAGAGGAAGAAAGAAACACAAAAAAATATAGAAATAAACAAAAAAGAGAGCAGCAAATTGACAGATATGGGTTAATTCCTTGAAAACAAAACAAAACAAAAAAGAATTGTTTACCAAGTTGACAAGCCATAGGAAATATTTTTTAAAGAGTAAGAAAGAAAGCAAGAGATAAGAAGTTGAATATTTTTGAAATGAAAAAGGAATGATAAAACATTTAGAACAATTTGAGGTTTTGAGACCACTGGCACATATTTTGAGAAAGTTAGCAGAATGGTGGGTCCTAGGCCAGATTGCTAGATCTGTATCTCACTTTTCCACTTGCCTTCAATCAAGATGCTTAACTTTCTTTTTTGCCTATTACCTTTGTAAAATAGGAAGGATAATGATAACCTACTCATTAAAGTTTTTGCAGCGTTTGATTGAGTGAAGCTGTATCAGTTATGGGAATATTTTGGTGGCAGAGCCAGGGAGAAAAGTGCCCTCCAAGCACCACAGCCACATGATACTAAATCAGGGGAGCTCACAGCAGCCCACAAGGCCAACGCTTTTTCTTTTCCCATGTTACAGAGAAAGAAAACAGGGCCAAAAAAAGGTTATTCAACTTTCTTAGAAAGATTTTCCAAACTGGGGGAGGACTGTAAAATTGTCATGTAGTTGAAGAACCTGGGGGTGTTTTTCCTGAAGAAGAGAAGACTCAGTAGAGCATGTCTCTAGTGCCCTGAGGAATAGCTGACACCTATGGGTGGGAGCTAAAGGGAAGCACATTGTGATGGGTGATTTTAGGTGTCAACGATTGGGCTGAGGGTGCCCAGATAGCTGGTAAAACATTATTTCTGGGTCTGTCTGTGAGGGTACTTCCAGAAGAGATTAGTGTTTAAATCAGTAGTTCGAGTACAAAAGATCCACTCTCACCAATGTGGGTGGGCATCATTCGATCCATTGAGGGCCTGAATAGAAAAGTGAAGGTAGGGTGACTTCACTCTTTGGTTGAGCTGAGACATCCATCTTCTCCTGCACTTGGACATTGGTGCTCCTGGTTCTCAGATCTTCAGATTTTGTCAGTTTAAACACCACAGGATTCCCTGGACCTTCAACTTGCAGGTGGCTGATGGTGGGACTTTTTAGCCTCCAAAATCACATGGACCGATTACTCTTAATAAATCTCTTTCTATGGATCTATATATATTCTATTGTTTCTGTTTCTCCAGAGAACCCTGAGAAAAATACATATTCAATTCAATATAAGTGTGGTGGATTAAATGTTTCTGCATTATGGAGACATCTTGGGCCTCTGAGTGAATAATTGTCAACATTAAAGAAAATAACTTCTTTTAGAGGCTAGAAAAAATTTTGGATAGTGAGATGGGTGTGGAAGACATGAGCATGTGGAGATACCAAGGAACATCATGAGAATAGAGATGCTCACTTTTTGTGCAGAGTCTGATGGAGCCTCAAGGAGGTAGTGAGGCCCCAGGGAGTAACTTAGTGGCACCACTGAGAGCTTCGCAAGTTTCTTGTGCCTAGCATGCTCCTCAGAGACAAAGAAAGACTCCTGAGACCCTCAGCAATGGTGCAGTTGGGTTGGAGACAGTTTGGGATCTGCTGAAACTACAGCAACAGGGATGAGAGGGCCTCGGCAAAGACCCATGTAGATCCAAGATGAGAGGCAGATGAGACTGTGTCCTCAAGAGGCAGGTGCTGCTTTGATCTAAGCCACTACAAATCATAATCACAACCTTAGGGTGAAAGAGAAGATTTTAATGACTAAATTTAATTTTTCCATAACTGTAATGGTGTGGACCCTGAGAATGAGCAAACCTACCAAGAAGGGCTCCTGGTGGCTAACTGAACTAAAATTAACCAACGAAACAAACAAACAACATGACAAAAAAAAAAAACAAAAAAAAAAACAAAAAAAAAAAACAAAGCCTAGCAGCCATTTCTAAATAGAGGTCTCTCACACAAACCATACTTCAGAGAGAAGCCTGCACTAAACTGCCTGTCTGCACTGTGTTCCTGCTACCTGAGCCAGTCCTTATAAAAGAATTCCTGGAACTAACTGTATTTCATCAATAGGACTGAGATTTTCTCCATCAGATCAGAGTTGTGTATCTATATCTCCATTAACATCTACACCAACCAATCAGAGCAGCTCCACTCTGACCAATCAGGACACTGCTTTTTTGGGCAAATCAAACTTAAAGGATTTGAAGTCTCATTTATATGAGACTGAAACTATCAGAGACCAGGGACAGGGATTTCTATCTATATAAGTCAGCTCTCTATGGTTTGGGGAGCACACTTTTCCTTTCCACCAAAGAAAAGCTACTTCATTCCCCAGGCTGGAGCTGAAACACCGAAGTCTTGTTGGATCAGAGAAGAGCAGGGTCACCTCACAGCCATGCTGTTCCACAGCCATGCTGCTTCATAATTGAACTGTAACACTACTGAGGTGTTCTATGACAGTGCTGTTCTCACAGTTGTGTTATATCACAACTGAGCTATTTGCACTGAATAAAGCTTCCTTCTTCACCATACCTCAAATTGGGGATTCCTGTTGGCATTGAATTGGCACCAACAACCATTATCTTGATAGCAGCATAAGAAATTAAGTAGAACTGATTTTCTAGACTGAAAATTTCCCTCCTATGTCAGGGTACTTTTCCCCCTACTAGTTAGAGGTACTAAATATAGATGTTCCAGGTCATTGAAATGTTCCAGCAGGGACTGGATAAGTGTTTGCTGAGGATGCCTAGAAGAAATGAATATCCTGTCAATAGACTGGCCCACCTAGAGACTACAACTGTATGAACTCGGACAGCTGGAAAGGTGACAGCTGGCAAGAGGGTTTCAGGGGGAAGCCTGGAATTTTCTGACTCCAAAATATCTCCTCTTACTATCTAAATATCATGGTTATTGTTTCATTTCTGGGGGGGGGGGGAGTTATAGGATATATGAGATTGGTGAAGGGAGATGGAGAATTTGGAAATTGAAGAGAAGGTGGTGGTGACAAAAAGGGTCTGCGTGGGTTGGTGAGGTAGGTGACCACCATGTGTGCAATCCTACGGCAAGTGTGACTAAATGGATTTGTACAGTTGAGGAGGGCCAACTTTTGTGTGAGATCAGGTGTGCTGTAGGGGAATGATGGTGTGGGGGCATAGAAAATGAGGATGATTGATGGCAGATGTGTGAGAGGGTGTATGTGATGTGGGTGTCAGCTAGAGAGGGTGAGTGGGGTATGCAGTTTCAGAGTGATTGTGTGCAGAGCATAAGGCATTCTTTCCTGGAGTGGATATTGTGGTTTTTCCTCTGTGAAAGAATAGCTAGCTCCCTTAGTGAGAATTTAAAATGTAGCAGATTAATTTTAAAACTTACCTAATTTAGAATTCTGTGAGCTTTTTAAATCTGAGGACATTTGTCTTTTTTCAATTCCAGAATATTATCAGCCATTATATTATATTTTATTTTTTAAATTAAATTAATTGAGGTGACATTGGTTATTTAAATTATATGTTTCAAGTGTGCAATTCAATAATATGTCATATGTATACTGCATTGTGTGTTCACCACTCAAAGTTAAATTTCCTTCTATCACCATATATTTGACCCCCTTTACTCTTATCTGCCTTCTCATCTTTTTCCCTTCCATCTGGTAACCACTAAGCTGT
>CM053506.1:53930764-53955386 GCA_028627145.1 Eidolon dupreanum | reverse complement strand
TCTCTCTCTCTCTCTCTCTCTCTCTCTCTCTCTCTCTCTCTCTCTCTCTCTCTCTCTCCTAACTAGGTTGTAAAAGACTTTTACAGTTTGGTTTTCTCAGTTGTCAAGTCTCCTTGACTCTGTTCAATTCCTTGTTTATCTTTTCTATCATCATTTGTTTTTATTTCAATAAATATACTTCTACTTTTGGACTTCTAATTTTTTGTATGTTCTTGTTCTAGTTCAAAGTCATTGAAATGTGAATCACACCTCTTATTCTTATTTTATGGATATTACTTCCTTTATCTCTAGGAATTTTAAGTTACCAATTTCAAAGTTCCTTTAGATTACTTATTTTTTAATATTTTATTTACTTATTTTTCAATTACACTTAACATTCAATATTATTTTACATTAGTTTCAGGGGTACAACATAGTGGTTGGATATTTATCTAATTTACAAAGTGATTCCCCTGATTAGACTAATACCCTCTTGGCACTATACATAGTTACAATATTATTGACTATATTCCTTATGCTATAATTTACATCCCCATGACTATTTTGTAACTACCAGTTTGTATTTCTTAATTTCTTCAACTTTTTCACTCAACCCCCAAACTCCCCATCTGGCAATCATCAATTTGTTCTCTGTATCTATGAGTCTGTTTATGTTTGTTCATTTATCTTGTTCTTTAGATTCCACATATCAGTGAAATCATATGATATTTGTCTTTCTCTGTCTGACTGACTTCACTTAGCGTAATACCCTCTAAGTCCATCCACATTGTTGCAAATGGTAAGATTTCATTTATTATGGCTGATTAATAATCCATTGCATATATGTACTGCCACTTCTTTATCCAATTGTCTAGTGATAGACACTTAGGTTGCTTCCATATCTTGGCTATTGTGAATAGCACTGTTGTGAACAAAGGAGTGCATATATCTTTTTGAATGAGTGTTTTGGCTTTCTTGGGATAAATACCCAGAAGTAGAATCGCTGGGTTATAAGGTAGTTCTATTTAATTTTTTGAGGAAACTCCAGACTGTTTTCCAAAATGGCTGCACCAATTTGCAACCCCTACCAACTGTGGATGAGGGCTCCCTTTTCTCCACATCCTTTCTAATACTTGTTGTTTGTTGATTTATTGATGATAGCCATTCTGAAAGTTGTGGAGTGATATCTCATTGTGGTTTTAATTTGCATTTCTCTGATGATTAGTGACGTTGAACAACTTTTCGTATGTCTATCAGCTATATGCATTTCCTCTTTGGAGAAGTGTCTACTCAGGACCTCTGTTAATTTTTTAATGGGATTGTTTAGGGTTTTGGTGCTGTGTGAGTTGTTTACAAATTTTGGATATTAACCCCTTATCAGATGTATCATTGGCCAATATCTTCTCACATTCAGTAGGTTGTCTTTTAGTTTTGTTGATGGTTTCCTTAGCTGTGCAAAAACTTTTTAGTTTCATGTAGTTCCACTTGTTTATTTTTTTTCTTTTGTTTCTCTTGCCCAGGGAGATAAAAAAAATATTACCACCCCCCCAAAAAAATATTTTTAAGAGCAATGTCAGAGTGTTTACTACCTATGTTTTCTTCTATGACTTTTATGGTTTCAGGTCTTACTTTTAAGTCTTTAATCCATTTTGAGTTTATTCTTGTATCTGGTGTAAGAAGGTGGTCTAGTTTTACTTTTTTGCATGTATCTATCTAGTTTTCCCAATACTAGTTATTGAATAGACGGTATTACTCCATTGTATATTCTTGCCTCCTTTGTCATAGATTAAGTGAACATATAGGCATGGGCTTATTTCTGGCTCTCTATTCTGTTCTATTAATCTATGTATCTGTTTTAATGCCAGTACCATGCTATTTTGATTATTAAGCTTTGTAGTATAGTTTGATACCAGGTATTGTGTTACTTTAAACTTGTTCTCAAGCTTGCTGTGGCTATTTGTGTGTTTTTATTGTTGTTGTTGTTGTTTTTTGTGGTTCCATGTAAAATTTAGGATTATTTGTTCTAGTTCTGTGAAAAATACCATTGTTATTTTGTTAGGGACTGAATTGACTCTATAGATGGCTTTGGGAAATATCGACATTTTAACTATGTTAATTCTTCCTATACATGAGCGAGGTATATGCTTCTATTTATTTGTATCTTCTTCAATTTTTTTCTTCAGTGTCTTATAATTTTCCAAGTAAGGGTCTTTTACTTCCTTGGTTAAACTGATTTTTAGATATTTTATTTTATTTTACTTTTTAAAAGTTTATTGGGGTAACAGTGCTTAATACAATTATGTAAATTTCTGGTGTACATTATAATTTGACATCTATATATTCTATTGTGTGATTACCACCCAGAGTCCAGTTTCCTTTAGCTACCATATGTTTGATCCTTTTACCCACTTCATCCTCCCCCATCCCCCTATATTTGACCCTCTTTACCCTGTCTACCTCTTCCCTCCTCTCCCACTCCCAACACCCTGGTAACCAGTAGTCCACTGTACACGTTCCCGAGTCTCTCCTTGTCCTGTTCATTTGTTGCTTTTAGGTTTATATCTTACATATAAGTGATATCCTGTGATTTTCAACTTTTTCAGTCTGGTTTATTTTGCTTAGCATGATTATCTTGAGGTCCATCCAGGTTGTCGCAAATAGCAGTATTTCATCTCTTCTTATGGCTGAGTAATATTCCATTGTACCACAACTTCTTTATCCAGTCACCAGTGTAGGACACTTTGGTTGCTTCCATGTTCTGGCCACTGTGAATAGTGCTGCTATGAACATCGATGTGCAAATACCTTTTCGGATATGAGTTTTCAAGTCTTTGGGGTAAATATCCAGCAGAGGGATTGCTGGATCACATATTAGATCAATTCTTAGTTTTTTGAGGAACTTCCATACTGTTTTCCATAGTGGCTGTATCAATTTGCAGTCCCACAAGTACTGTATGAGGGTTCCTTTTTCTCCTCATCCTCTCCAACATTTGTTATTACCTGTCCTGTTGATTATAGTTATTCTAACAAGTGTAAGATAGTATCTCATCATGGATTTGATTTGCATTTCCCTAATAGCTAGAAATGTTGAGTATCTTTTCATGTATTTGTTGACCATTTGTATGTCCTCTAGGGAGAAGTGTCTGTTCAAGTCCTCTGCCTATTTTTGGATTGGATCATTTGTTTTTTTGTTGTTATTGAGTTGTATGAATTCTTTGAATATTTTGGATATTAGGCCCTTATTGAAGGTGTTACTTAAAATATATTTTCCCATTCGAATGGTTGTCTCTTTACCTTGTTGATGATTTCCTTTGCTGAGCAGAAGAATTTTAGTTTGATATAGTCCCATTCATTTATTTTTTCTTTGACTTCCTTTGCTTTTGATGTCAAATTCATAAAATCTTCTTTAGTTTAAGGTCCTTGAGTTTTGTTTCTATGTTTTCTTCTATGCATTTTATTGAGTTAATTCACTTTGAGTTAATTTTGGTGTGTGGTGATAGAAAACAGTCTAGTTTCATTCTTTTGCATATGGCTTCCAATTTCCCAGCATCATTTATTGAAGAGGCTTTCCTTTCTCCACGGTATGTTTTTGGCTTTTTTTGTCAGAAATTATGTGCCCATATAAATATGGGTTTACTTCTGGACTCTCAATTCTGTCCACTGGTCTATGTGTCTGTTTTGCTGCCAATACCATAGCGTTTTGATTACTGTCACTTTGTAGTATAATGTGAAGTTGGGCAGAGTGATGCCTCCAGCCTCATTTATTTTAATCAGTATGGCTTTGGCAATTCAGGGTGTTTTGTGCTTCCATACAAATCTGATGATTTTTTGTTCCATTTCTTTAAAAAAATGCTGATGAGATTTTAATTGGGATTTCACTAAATCTGTATAATGCTTTATTTAGATGATATGGTCATCTTAACTATGTTGATTCTTCCAGTACAAGAATATGGAATATATTTCCATTTCTTTGTATCTTCTTCGATTTCTTTTAATAGGGTCTTGGAGCTTTCATTATATAGGTCTTTCACGTTTCGTTAAATTCATTCTAGGTATTTTATTTTTTTTTGTTGCAATCACAAAGGAATTATTTTTTCCACTTCTTTTTCTGATGCTTCATTATTAGTGTATAGGAACGTTATAGATTTTTAAACGTTGATTTTGTATCCAGAGACTTTACTGTATTTGTTTATTGTTTCTAATAGTGTTCTTATGGAACCTTTAGGGTTTTCAACATAGAGAATCATGTCATCTGCAAATAGGGACAGTTAGACTTCTTCATTTCCTATTTGGATGCTTTTTATATCTTTCTCTTGTCTGATTGCACTTACTAGGACCTCCAATGTAATATTGAATAACAATGGCAATAGTGGACAGGCTAGCCTTGTTCCTGATCTTAGAGGGAAGGTTTTTAGTTTTTCACCATTAAGTATAATGTTTGTTGAGGGTTTGTTATATATGGCCTTTATTATGTTAAGGTATATCCCTTCTATACCAATTTTGTTAAGTGTTTTGATCATAAATTGATACTGTATCTTGTCAAAGACTTTTCTACATCTATTGATATGATCATATAATTCATATTTTTAAATTTGTTTGTGTGGTATATCACATCAATCAATTTGCATATGTTGAACCATCTCTGTGCCTCTGGGATGAAGCCCACTTGATCGTGGTGTATAATCTTTTTATTATGTTGCTGCATTTGGTTTGCTAGTATCTTATTTAGGATTTTTGCATCTGTGTTCATGAGAGATACTGGTCTGTAACTTTCTTTTTTTGTGTTATCTTTACCAGGTTTTGGTATCAGAGTAATATTGGCCTCATTAAATGAGTTGAGAAGTGTTGCCTCCTCTTTGATTTTTTTGGAAGAATTTGAGAAGAATAGGTATTAAATCTTTGAATGTTTGGAAGAGTTTGAGGAGAATAGGTATTAAATCTTTGAATATTAAATCTTGGAATTCACTGGTGAAGCCATCTGGTCCTGGACTTTTACTTTTTGGTAGGTTTTTGATGATTGTTTTTATATTCATACTGCTGATCGGACTATTTAGATTTTCCAAATCCTCTTGAATCAGTCTAGGAAGATTGTATTTTTCTAAGTACTGGTCCATTTCTTCCAAGTTATTAAATTTATTATTATATAATTTTTCATAGCATCCTTGCATAGTATTCTTTCTTTGTATTTCTGTAGTGTCAGTCGTAATTTTCCCCTCTTTTATCTCTAATTTTGTTTATTTGTGTCCTTTCTCTTTTTTCTTTAGGGAGTCTAGTTAGGGGTCTGTCAATTTTATTAACATTCTCAAAGAACCAGCTCCTCGTTGCATGTATTTTTTTCTATTTTTTTTATTTGTTTCTAATTTCATTTATTTCTGCTCTAATTTTGATGATTTCTTTCCTTCTGCTGACTTTAGACTTCATTTGTTCTTCCTTTTCTAGTTTTTTAAGATGAAGTGTGAGGTTGTTTATTTGGGCTCATTCTTGTTTTTGGAGACAGGTCTGTAATGATATGAATTTTTCTCTTATGACCGCAAGGTGGTTTTGCCATGTCCCAAAAGTTTTGATATGTTGTACTATCATTATCATTCGTTTCTATATATCTCTTGATCTCTCTTTTTATTTCTTCCCTGACCCAGTTATTCTTCAGTAGCATGTGGTTTAATCTCATGGTTCTTCATGATTTCTTTTTGCAGTTGCTCTCCAATTTCAAAGCATTATAATCAGAGAATATGGTTGGTATGATTTCAACTCTCTTATATTTGTTGAGGCTATTTCTGTGTCCCAGTATGTGGTTGATTCTTGAGAATGTTCCATATGCACTAGAGAAGAATGTATGAGCAGCTGTTTTGGGCTGGAAGGCTCTGTATATGTCAATTATTTCCAGGTGGTCTAATGTGTCATTTAAGGATGTTATTTCCTTATTTATTTTCTGCTTGGATGATCTGTCCATATCCGACAGTGGGGTATTTAGATTCCCTACTACAATAATGTTTTGGTCTGTTTTTCCCTTTAGTTCTGTTAGTAATTGCTTTACATATTTCGAGGCTCACTGATTGGGAGCATAGATATTAATAAGTGTTATGCCTTCTTGATGCATGATTCTCTTTATCATTGTGAAGTGTCCCTCCATATCTTTCTTTACCTATTTTATTTTGAAGTCTATTTCATCCAATATTAATACCACTAATCCTACTTTTCTCTGAATGCTATTTGCTTGAAATATCATTTTCTACCCTTTCACATTGAGTCTATATTTGTCTTTGGAGCCGAGATGTGTCTCCTGGAGACAGCATATGATTGGGTTTTGTGTTTTGATCCAATCTGCCACTCTGTGTGTGCCTTTTTATTGGTGAGTTTAGTCCATTTACATTTAGGGTGAGTATTGAAATATGAGGTCTTCTTACACTCATTTTATCTTTTGCTTTCTGGTAGCTCAGTATTTCCATTGCTCCCTTGTCCTTGTGTTTCTGTTTTCTTTATTTTGGTTGGCTTTTGTGGTTTTCACCTCTGGATCTTCTTGTTGTATGTTATATACTTCAGTTCTGAATCTTTGGTGTGTGATTACCATTACGAATATGAAAAGGATAGTTATATATATCCAGTCGTCCCTTTTCTTCTACATGTGTCTTATCTCCTTTCCCTTTTATAAATTTGGATCTTGGAATCTTCCCCTTTTCAGTCATTGTTATTTCTGTTTGTCTCTATTTATGCTGAATGTTCATTACTATCTTGCTATAGCAATTTTCTTTTTATTATTTAAGCTTATAATGCCCTGTTCTTAGTAAGGATTGCACTCCTCTGCTTCTATTTGCCTGACAGTCACTTTACTCCTAATTATGTATTTTTTGTTTTGTTTTGTTTTGTTTTGTTATTTTATTTTAGATGAGCTGACACCTTTCAGTAGTGCAGGCTTCATAGTGGAGAATTTCCTCAATTTTTAGATATCTGGAAAGTTCTTAATTTCTCCTTTATATCTAAAGGAGAGCTTAGCTGGATACATTATTCTAGGCTGGTAGTTCCTTTCACTTAATAGTTTAAATATTTGATTCCATTCCTTTATGTCTTGTAAGATTTGTGCTGAGAAGTCCAAGGATAATCTAATGGATTTTTCTTTATATGCTATCATCTTCTTTTCTCTGGCTGCCCTGAGAATTCTGTTCTGTCATTGATTTTTGATAACTAATACAATGTGTCTTGGTAAAGGCCTTTTTGGGTTGAGATAATTGGGTGTTCTGTTGACTGCTTGAATTCCAAGCTCCAGCTCATTTCTTAGCTTTGAGAAATTCTCATCAACTATTTGTCTGAAAATGCTTTCTAGTCCCTACTCCTTTTCCTCGGCTTTGATAATACTCATTATTCTTATGTTTCCTCTCCTGATGGTATCGGCTAGTTCTTGTATTTCTCTTTCATTATTTTTTATTTTTTGGTTTCTCTCTTCTTCCTTCTGATTTATTCCTAGATTTCTGTCTTTGATATCACTGATCCTTTCCTCCATTTGGTTGATTCTATTTCCCAAGCTTGCTATTTCATTTTTCAATTCTTGCAGTGTGTTCTTCATTTCCAGAAGTTCTATTTGGTTCCTTTTGAGGGTTTCAGTCTCCTTGCTCTGCTTATCTAGTTGTTTTTTCAATTCCTGAAATTGTTTATTTGAGCTGTTTTGGATCTCATTGAGTTTTTTCAGAAGTACCATCTTGAATTCTCTATCATTTAAGTCACATATTTCTATGTCTTTAAGCTTATCTTCTGGAGATTTTTCTCTTTCTTTCTGAGATGCCTTGTCATCTTGGTTGTTCATGGTGTTTAATGGACTATTTCTGTGCCTGGGCATTAATGGAAGTGTCTTCTGTTGTTTTTCCAGAAAGAAAATTTATTATATAAAGGTCTTTCTTTAACCTGCTACAAAGAAGGCACTTTTCTTTTGGTTTCAGTAGTTGGCCTCTAAGCCTTTTCAATCCTTGCTTTATATAAAGCCTAAATGTTTTTTTATTTTCTTGTAGATATTTAATCACACTTGGTACTCTCAGTTTCAATCCCTGTCAGTGTTAGCAACAGTTTCGGTGGCGTTTGCTCAGAATCCCCTGGGGCTCTGCGATACTCAGTCTCAGAAAGTATAGGGGGAGGGGCCCTTTGGGTGGAGGTTGGGGGCTGCAGCTCAGCCTTGGTTTTGGAACTGGGGCAGATAAAAATCAACTGTTGTTTCTCTGCTGTCCTGTCCCGCTTCTCTGCTTTCTGCCCTGATGACTGGGCCCTGCTGCTGGCTACTAGAAGTTCTAGCACTTCCAGGCAGGCTGATCAGGGAAGTCGCGCACCTTCACCTCTCCCCCTCCTCCAAGGAGCTTCAGTGGTTGCAATAGGTAGCTTCTTTATTTCTCTGATCTACCACCTGACACTGGGGTCCTGACCTGTGGTAGCTCTTATGCGCAGATCCCATGCTGAGATGTGCTGGTGTGCAGTTTGGATGTTTTTCTGTCGAGTTTTAGATGGTCAGCTTATCGTTTCAAGGGGAGAGATGTGAGGACGTCTTTCACTCTGCCATGTTTCCTCTAGAAAACTTAGGTATTTTATTTTTTGATGTAATTGTAAATAAAATTGTTTTCTTAATTTCTTTTTCTGATAGTTCATTATTGATATATAAATTAGTGTATATATTGGTGACGTCTGTGATTTTCAATCTTAAGTGAGTCACATGTATACAGCATATATATGGGTCTTGTTTTCTTATCCTTTCAGCTATCCATGCCTTGATTGGAGCATAAAATCTATTTACATTTAAAGTGATCATTGTTAGGTACATTCTTTTGCCATTTTATCATTCATATTTATATCCCCTCCCCCTTCCTTTTCTTAAAAAAGTCTCTTTAACATTTTTTGTAATAACTGGTTTGGTGATGATGAATTCCTTTAGCTTCTTCTTTTCTAGGAAGCTCTTTATCCCTTCTTCAATTTTAAATAATAGCATTGCTGGATAAAATAGTTTTGATAGTTTGTTCTTGCTTTTCGTCACTTTAATATTTCATGCCGATCCCTTTTGGCCTGCATAATTTCTGCTGAGAAATCAGCTGACAGTCATGGGAGCTTCCTTATAATTAACTAGCTACCTTTCTCTTGTTGCTTTTAAGAATCTCTCTTTTTCTTTAATCTTTGCTTTTTTAATTATGATATGTCTTGGTGTGCACCTCTTTGAGTTTATTTTAATCCAGACTTTCTACACTTCCTGGATTTGTAAATCTATCTCTTTTTCCAGATTAGGAAAGTTTTCGGTCATTATTTTTTGAAATAGGTTCTCAATCCCTTGCTCTATCTCTTATCTTCCTGGTACTTCTATGATGTAAATGTCAGTACACTTAATGTTGTCCCAGAGGTCCCATAAACTATCCTCATTAAATTTTTTTTTAAATTTTACTTTTCTGATTGAATGTTTTCTGCTACCCTGTTCTCCAAATTGCTAATTTGATCCTCTTCTTCATCTAATCTTCTGTTGACTTCTTTTAGTGTATTCTTTCTTTCGGTTATTGTATTCTTTATGTCTGACTGGTTCCTTTATATGGTTTTATGTCTTTTTTTTTACGTTTACTATATTTTTGTTAAATTTCTCACTGAAGTCATCTATTCTTCCCCTAAATTCATTGAATACCCTTATAACCAGTGTTTTGAACTCTGACTCTAGTAGGTTGCTTGCCTCTATTTTATTCAGTTCTTTTACTGGAGTTTTCACCTATTCTTTCATTTGGGGCATTTTTCTTTGTTTCCTCATTTTGGCTGCCACTCTGTGTTTGTTTCTTTGTATTAGGTTGATCTGCTACAGCTCTCATCTTTGCCAGGTGGACCTATGTAGGGCCCAGTGGCACAGTCTCCCTGATTGCCTGTACTATGTGCTACAGGAGTGTCCCTTGTGTGGATTGTATGTGTCCTCTTGCTGTGGTTGAGTCTTGATTGTTGTTGTCATGTCTGTGGGTGGGATTGACCCACAGGCTTACTGGCCATGAGGAGTGGCCATTCCCACAGTATATGAGCCTCTGCGTGTAGGCTGACTACATAGAGTGGGATTTGTCCCAGAGGCCTATGATGCCTGCTAAGACCATCCTTTGTGTGTTATGTGACACGTGTTGATTTAATTGGGTGATGCTCTATTGTGGTCTGAAACTGGCTTTTGGGTGTGTTAATTCTGCGGCCTTTTGGGAGGGGATCTGGTGCTGCCTGTGACCAGCCTGGGGCTACTTGGTAGGAGCTACAAAGCTATCCATAATTGGTTGCTTCCTGTACTGGATCTAAAAATGTGTGCGAGAGGCCACACTGCAAACTTAGGCTGGCTGCCACCAGTGCTATATCTGCCTGGGACAGCTCAGCAAAAGGCCCAGGGCACCCAAAGGGCTGCCACCACCTGCCAGCTACCCCATAGGGCTCAGCTGCTAAAAGAGTCTCTGGTGGTATAAGAGTTGTGTGAGGCAGGATCTCAGTGAGTCACCAGGGTGGGGTGAGTGTTGTTCACCAGGTAAATGAAGATTCAGGTTTGGCGCCAGTGCTGAGCCAAGGGCCACTCAGCAAAATGCTCAGAGCACACTGAGGTCAGCAGCCATCTGCCTGGGGCCTGGGCAACTTTAAGAATTAATCAAGAGAGGTTGCAGAGCTAGCTGACACTGACTTCCTGCTGCCAAAAGTGCTTCCAACAATGCACAGTTGAGGTGGGCTGTTTGCTGGTGAAAGTGCTTCTGGTGGTGCAGGAGTTGGGTGGATTAGAGGTACAGGGAGTCACTGGGGTGAGCCAGAAGATTTCACTAAGCCAGTGCAGATTCAGATTTGATCATGTGTTGGGGGCAGGGGAGGGCTCAACACAGGAGAGAGGTTAACTGCTGTAGGCTGCACGGGAGGAGGGATCACCACAAGGAAAATGGAAGTTGTCCTTTCAGCTCATGGTCTGAAGCCACAGAACTCAATCTCTTCCTGTATGTCTCTGACACATCTTGAGTGGCCAACCCTCTGCTGGAGCCCAGGGTGAATGCCTGCAAGTGAGTCTGTGCACAAGCCTTTTAAGAGGACTCCTGGGTTTCTGACAGCCTTCTTTCTCACCCAGATAGATAGAACTCCCTCAGTGTTGTACACAGACAGATGTTGTGGAGGGTTCTCTTCCCAGCTCCAGTGCTCTAGGCTGCATTGCCTAGAGATCTGGGCCCCCTCGCTCCTCAGAGATATTCCTCTCCATTTTTAACTACCACACGTTGGTGTGGGGCCAGCTCATTTTGCATCTTCCCCCTCGTACCCGTCTCCATGTGACTTCTTTATATCTTTAGTTATAGGACTTCTGTTTCTCTAGTCTTCTGATTGTTCTACAGGCTGGTTGTTCTATAATTTAGTTGTAATTTTAATATGGTCATGAGAGGATGCAAACACAGTGTTTACTTACTCTGTCATCTTCCTTGGCTCCTTTTTTATCTCTGTTTTCTCTGGAGGTTACTTCTTCCACTTATTAGATTTGTTAACTTTCATACACAGTGTTTCATTCCTTTGGCTTTTTGGCTCATATTGCTGCATTTTATTATTTTGTTTTTTGGTTACTTTTGGTTATTGGAAATAAAAGTTTTATTTCAAAAGTCTCTTCTTACTGCATTGTGGTTGTCCAGATTCAGCCAGGCTCCTTGTGGTCCACATCTCAGAACAAAGTCTTAGAAAAAGGCTCAGGGATCTTGCCTTTAGGGAAATTGTATTCCATTCCCCGAACCAGTGAACAGCAGTCAGTAGCACCAAGTTGCACAATTCCAGAGGCACCATGTACATAGAATAAGATGTTAACTATACCCCCTGGAATTGTGAAATAAAATAGCCCTTATGGCAGCCCATTTCCAATGTTGAGCTATCTCTATAATTGTCTTTCACTCTGTGCAAGTACCACTTTTCTGAGACTCAGAGAAGATAAATTATTTTCATAAAGAAATTCACAATAGTCTGAAATCCATGCATTTTTCTGATACATTGCGCTAAAACCCAGAGCAGTTAAAGAATGCTGTAAAAAACAAGTGGTTCTTTGAAACTGGCACTGAAGGTATTTCTAAGATCAACTGAAAATAGATTCCTGACATTTTTCTATGTGTGTGTGTATATGTCTATGGGAAGAGGGGATGATGAAAATATGTAAGTTGGGGCTTTACTGCCTCCAGATTGCCTTATATCTGCTACAATTGCTTCAGAGACTGAGTCTTGAGAGGGCACAAGAGATTTGGCTATGTGTGTACAGGGAGAATCGTCTGTGATTCTTGCAATTCCTTCCACCACTACCAGGACTGAGTGTGGCCACTCTCCTTCAGTCAGAACTCTCTGAATTTTGAACAGCCTCCAGTTTGGGTTACATTGTTATTGGATGTGATTTTTCAAAACCACTCTTCACTTTGAGTTTACTGTCAGGTAGTACCAATCCCCAAGCCCCAACGCCCTTCATCAACTGCTTCGTAGGGAGAGGATAGAGTCCAGCTGAAGACTTAGCAAACACACACATAAGCCCTTGCACATTTCCTCTCTGATAGGTGACCTAATGGGTTCAGCATCCTTGGACATGTTTGATATTGGTACTACCAATTCCCCAGGGCCACTGGCTTACTGAAACCAGTGCTTGAAGTCTCTCCTACTAAAACCTCATTGCCAAAGGAAAGATCTCAAGGCTACCATGGTAACTGACTGCATGTTTGGCCAATTAGATCTTTGAAAGGAGGGTTCAAGTCCTTTCATTTGGCTAAGTGTATCATATACAATGGGAGAGCTGCCCAGTTGGGTTTTCCCATGCCTAAAATGATACCTGGCACATGCGTGGTTCTTAGTGACTAAAAGGGAACACTTCGACCAATGATAAAGATCCATATTATGACCATCCAAGAATAACAAAGGATAAGGAGAAAAATGGTTCTTTTCAATGGCTCCAATTCCAAAAGATGACAATCTGGATGGACTCTAGGTTTTCAAAGTAGATAAAACTGCTTTTCTAAATGCTTTATGTCTAGAAAACTTCAAAGGCAGTTGGCCAAGCAAGTACTCTCTTAAATTTTAAACCGTGGTCTATTTTAAGAGAAATGCAAACTGTCTATTTCTGATTCATTCATATTTGATTTGTCAAAACACTCTTTTATAAGAGGTGCTTTTTGTCCAAGAAACTTTGTGACCCCTGTTCAAAGCATTACATCCTAAAACAGGGAGTTGGTTATGGGCAATTGTCTTAAGTCCAAATCCTGATTTTAGTGCCATGTCTCATCTTCCTGGAGGGCTTTAAGGTCCTAAACAGACCCCCTGTTTCCCTTCATTTTTGAGAATTAGACAGGAATTTTAAAAGAAGAAGCTGTGGCTGGTTGTCCTCAGATCCCCAACCAAGTCTTAGAGGTTTGGCTAAAAATCTTGAACACCCTTCCCAAAGGATAGTAAATAGAGCCTTGTAAAAATACAGCATTTGTGTTCCTTTGACTTCATGAAGTTTATATACTTGAAGTGTAGCGTGATAAATGAGTGTGTTTTTCTGTGGTACTTCTATTTAGACTGTTGTATTAGAGTCTGTATTCATTCAATATCTGGAATGACAAATCATCCTTTAAAAATATTTTGAAATGACATTCTTTTGAAAAATATTTCAAATTGAGGAAGAATTTACATGTAGGAAATGTATAGGTCTTAAGTGTATAAATTGAGGAGTCTTGACAAATGTATATATCCATATAACCAACAACCCAGTAAAGTTAAAGAATATTTCTATCACCCCAGAAAGTACTTGTATCCCTTTCCAGTCAATTCTCATTACCCATAAGCAACTGCTGTTCTTATTTCTGTCACCATGGTGAGAAGTTTCTCAGATTGGCCTAAGAACCCCGACCTTAGTATTTATGCCTTTGTGTGATCTCCTCCATTGGTGTATGGGCTGTGACAAGTGACTTACTGTCCCTTCTGAAGTTGGGTTACAAAGATACTGATGTGTATTTTGCTCACTATTTCTTGCACTCTCTCCTGGAGCACCAGCTCTGGTGGCTGCTAACTGCCATGGAAGAGGCCCATAAACAGAGGTCTATATTGCAAGAAACTGATATCTCCAGCCAGCATCCACCAAGCACTTGAGACCTGCCAATAGTCCTACCCAGTGAAGTTGTGAACAGAAAGTCTCCCAGTCAAGCCTTGAGATGACTACAGCCCCTAGCCAACACCTTGAAGCAGCCTTAAGAGAGAGTATGAACCAAAGACAACCAGTTTAGCTGTGCCTGGACTCCTGATTTCTGTCACCATGGTGAGAAGCTTCTCAGATGGGCCCTAAGGATCCTCAGAAACTGAGATAATACATGCTTATTTTTTTTTAACTGATAAATTTTGGCTTAATTTCTTATGTAATAATGAATGATTAATACAATCATCATGGATTTGTTTTGCCCTTGAACTTCTGAAAAATGAAATTACACAGCATGTATTCTTTTGTGCTTGGCTTCATTTGTTTAACAGTATGTTGGTAAGATTTATTCATGTTGTTGTGTGGATCAGTAATTTATTCTTCTTCATTGATGAGTAAATCTCATTGCATAAATATATGATCATTTATTTTTATCCATTGACCTGTTGATAAACATTTGGATTGTTTCCAGTTTTATGCTTTTTTTGAATAAAATTGGATAAAGATGCTATAAACACTCTTGTCTTGTACAAGTCTTTCTATGAACATATGTTTTTATTTTTCTTTGGTAAATACCTAGGAGTCCAATTGCTGGATCATTTTTGGTTAAACTTCAAAAGAGGTTCCAAAGTGACTGAACCATTTTGAACTTTTAGCAAAGTATCTATTCATGGCTTCCTTCTGCTTATTTCTTTCTCCTCCTTCCCCTCCTCCTGCTCCTTCTCCTCCTCCTCCTCCTCTTCCTCCTCCTCCTCCTCCTCCTCCTCCTCCTCTTCCTCCTCCTCCTCCTCCTCCTCCTCCTCCTCCTCCTCCTCCTCCTCCTGTATTTAGGTGGGAACTTAAATTGTTGATTTTAGTCTTCTTTTTTTTTCTAATACAAATATTTAAAGGTATAAATTTCTCCCTAAGAACTATTTAATTTCATTTTGCAAACATTTACATAGTATGTTGTATTTTCAAGTATCATTTGGTTTAAAGTATTTTCTAAAATTTACATTTTTTTCTTCCCAGGTGATAGATTATTTTTAATTATACTTCTTAATTTTCAAATATTTGGATTTTTGAATTTATGGTCATTAATTTCTAGTTTTGCTATAGCCAGAAAATATACTTCATTATATTTTAATGTTTTTCATTTATTGAGGCATTTTATGGCCCAGTATATGACCTATCTTGTGAATATTCCAAGTCCACTTGAAAATAATGTATATTCTACAGCTGTTTCATGTAAAGTTCTATTAATATCAAGTAAATAAAATGGACTGTTAATTTTGTTCTAACCTCTGTCTTACTGAAGTCTTGGTCTTATTCTATTAAGTAGTAAAAAAAAAATGGTGTTAAAATCTTGAAATACATTTTTACAGTTTTCCGTTCCTTCTATTTGTCAAGTTTTGTTTTATGTATTTTGAATTTTGTTATATGATGCATATAATTTTGGAACTGTTTTCTTGATGAGTTGATTATCTTATTATTATAAAGTTGTACTTCTCTGTCTCTGGGAATACTTTCTGTCTTGAAGTCTACTTTTTCTAATTTTAATACAGACATAACTGCTTTCTTATGTTTCCTGTTTGTATAATGCATATATTTTAATTTGTTTACTTTCAACCTCTCTTGTGTATTTTTATTTTAAGTGCATCTCCTGTAGTCAGTATATGGTTAGATATGTTTTATTTTCCATTTTGATAAGGTCTGTGTTTTGTTTAGAATGTTTAGTTCGATTACATTTAATAAGTATTGATAGATTGGATTTAAGTCTACCATTTGGTTTTCTACTTGTCCACCTATTTGGTTTACTCTTATGTTCCTGATTTTTGTCATTTTTTTTTAATTAATTGAATTTTCTTGGATATTCCATTTTCTTTAGTTTCTCTTTAGTTTAAATCTTTGCAGTAGTTCTAAATGGTTTAAGATAATAATATGCATTCTCAACTTACCATAGTCTACATAGAATTAATACAGTAACTTCATGTAAAGTATAAGAACCTTAGACACTGAAATTCTATTTATTCTTGGAGCTATTATAACCATAATTTTACATCCTTATAAGTAGTAAGTATAATATTGTGTAATGTAACATTGTGTAATAGAATAAAGTAGAAGAGAAAATACATAGATTAAAGAGAATTCAGAAAAAACTACATAAATTTTATTTTATATTTATATATTTTATATTCTATTATATATATTTTATATTGTTTAATAATAAATAAAATGTATACATACATAGTCTTTCATTTGTATGAAGTAATATGTGATTAGTTAAAGCAAAAAATAATAAGATTGTATTTTTTATTTTTTATATATGTTATGTCATATTATATTTACTATGTATAAGGGTGTAAATTTATGGTGATAACACCAAAATGGAAATATATATATATATATTTATGTGAAATATAAATATATATACATATATATATTTCTTCATTTCCAGATACAAGTTTCTATCTGGTGTCATTTTCCTTCAGCCTGAAGAACTTCCTTTAACATTTCTTGTATGGCAGCTCTATTGGTTACAAATTCTCTCAGCTTTCTTTTATGTGAGAATATCTTTATTTCATCCATGTATTTAAAAGATAGTTTTGTTGGCTATAGAATTATGAATTAACACTTTTTCCTATCCAGCATTTAAAAGATGTTCCATTATCTTCTGGCTTCCATAATTTATAATTATAAATTAGCCATCATTTTAATCATTGTTTTCTGTATGCAATGAGTCTTTTTTCTTTAGCTGCTTTATAGATTTTCACAGTATCTTGTTTTAAGTATCTTAAGTATCTAAGTTTAAGTATGATCTGACTACATCTGGTTTTCTTTGTATTTATCTTGTTTGCGATTTGATAAAATTCTTAAATCTGTTTTTCACTAATTTGGAAAAATATGAGGTATTATTTCTTTGAATACTTTTTTACCCCACTTTTTTTTTTTTTATTTTTCTGGGACTCAAATTATACATGTGCTAGATTGCTTGGTATCATCCTAGAGGTGACTGAGGATCTGTTCTTTTTTTTTTTCAATCTTTTGTTCCTTTGCTCCTCATATTTGAAATGTCAGTTGATCTGCATCTGTATACGGTAATTCATTCTTCAGCAACCTTTTATCTTCTGTTATTTATAGCAAATGAATTTCTTATATAGACATTTACTTTTCATTCATAAAATTTTTGTTTACTTCAATATGACCATATTTTATTTTAAGTTCTTAAACATATTTATAACAGCTACTTTAATAATCTTGCCTGCTATTCCACATCTGGACCACCTTGGGGTCAGTTCCTAGTGACTTTTTTTGTCTCTATCATGAGTCACATTTTCCAGTTTCTTTGATAACAGTTCATATGTTCCAGCTTCTTCACATGCGAGAATTTTTTATTGACTGTTAGACACTTTAGGTCACTTAGGGAATCTGAGTTGTGTCATTTTCCTTCATAGAATGTTGAGTTTTGTTTGGTCTATGGTTTAATCACTAGTAGATATTTTTTTGTTCTGTCAGTCTTGGTTTAAGTCTCTGTTAGGAAGGGTCTAAAATGTTTGATTGTTTGTGGCTTGTTTGTTTTAATTTTGAATCTAGTTTCTGAACTTAATCTTAGGTAAAGGTTTTTATTCTAGGGTATGGTTCTTGCTCTTAGGTGTAGCCTTTTTGGGATCTCAAGTGGATGTCTGAGGCAATGAATTATATCTTAACTCTGGCTCAAATGGAACTCTGAAATCTTTTAGCATTGCATGACCTTAGGATATTTACTCAGCTCTCAGCTCCATAGTCCATGATCTCTTCTAGGCCATAGGAAACCTCATCCTGCCCATTCATAGCACAGCCCTCACAAAAGACCTGTGGGGAAACCTTGTGTCCACTTCTGGGGCTCACTGAGAAACTTCTTTCTTATATTCTGCCCTACAAAATCTAGCCACTTCAGTAGCATAAGTTTCTCAAATCTCTCATTTATGCCTCCTTAGCTCTTCTGCTTAAGCTCCACCTCCACCTCCCTGCATAATGGCTAGAAATTGCTTCCAGGCAGAATACCAGGGTGAGTGTGGAGCTCACCTTATCTGATTCTCTTTCCTTAAAAATCACAGGTTTGTGCTTTTTTTGGCTTAATACTAAAAAACAGTTTTCGCATATATTTTGTCTAGTTTTATTGTTATTTTCAACAGGAAGACAAATTTAGAGCCAATTAGATTGCAATGGCCAGAAGCAGAAATCTTGGCTGATAATTTTTAAATTTTGGTTTGAAGACTCAATTATTTTTTCTAGCCATTTTCATTTCCTTTTCAGTTTTGGCTCCTTGCTATTTGCTTTTGGAGCAAGATCACACTCTAGCTCAGACACAAAGTGCTGGAAGGGTAATTGGTTCTGTGGAAAGAACATGGGCTTTCAGAAAACCTGACTTCAAATCCTTACTTGGTCACTTAATAAGCTTAGGACTTTAAATAAATTAACTAATTACTTTGAGTTCCAGTGTTCTTATCTAAAAATGGGGACAATAATAATAATATGAATATCGATGCCGATAGCTAACATTTATAGAAGGCTATCTATATGCCATGAGTTTTTCTAAGTGTTTTAAACATAATGATATATGTAATAGTTAAGTGGCCCTGAATATTAGGAGAGAAAAATAAGATTCTGGGACTCAGGTGGGGCCTGACAGTCCCAATGACCAATCTTTGCCTGAGTATTATCACATGATGCTCGTTTCTTATCATGGTGGTCCCATTTTGTCTCAATCATTGACCAAGAGATCATAAGCTTCCTCCAAGCATCAGTAACTAAATGACTCCTAGATGTGTGCAAACTAATGGGCTATGGGCATTACTTGCTAATTTTCTGCGTGAATATGTTTGTCACGGTATTAGGCACATTACAAGTTTTCAGTAACAATTATAGAGTAGATAACTATTTACATGATTGAAAATTAATTAATGGTTTCCAAGGTCATTAAATCTTACTTTCTTAGCAATGTAGGGAGTAGCAGCTTTCTTGACCAAGACTGATGAATAAACCTTAAGCCTTTAATCAGTCAGTATAGTCTAAGTTACATTTTAGTAATCAACAATAAGTAAATCTCAGGGATTCAATACAATGCAGGTTTGATTCTTAAGCATGTTAAAAGTGAAATTCAGGGCAGAAGATTGTGCTCATTATAATGTCTCAAGGATGTAAGGTTATCAAGACAACTTTTCTATGTGTATTTCATAAGTATTGAGACAGAGAAAAAGGAACAGAGCACTCTTTACTGTCTCTTAAGAGTTTTTGCACATTTTATTGGCCAAGCAAGTCATTTAACCACACACAATTTTAAGTGTGGTTAGGAAAGCAAATTTTAGCATATACAAATTTTAGCAGTGGGGGACTGTAATGTTTATGAAAGGCCCTATTGACTATACTTTCTCTTTATGAGTTTCACCAAATCTGTCTTAGCCATTTCAGCCATACTTTTATTTGGCAACACCTAATATTCACAGGTGTTTTTGCCAAGGGACCATAATACTTTGAAAATGGTTATTTGTCTCTTGGACATATGGTTCATGTTTTTCCTTAAAACTCTCATAATCAATAAGAATGCCATTTTATCCAGAGCCTATGTCCAGCTCCATATTTTCTAACAAAGATATTTAAAACCATAAAGTTACATTTCAGCCAATGAAAAAAGATGTGGCAAACATAAAAAGTTAAATATTTTGTCACAAAATCAAGAATGTGCTTTCTTTGGTTTCTAATAACTTTTGAAACTATCTTAAATTGACTAATTATTACAATTCTATGTAAACCTTAATTTTTTATATATTAGTTCAACAAAATTTTCTGCCAGCAATGATTGTTGTCAAATTTTCTTTCATGCCTATGTGATAGAAAGATCACAGAAAGGTCAAACCCACTGATAAGTGAGATGTTGAGTTTATACTTTAGTGAGCAAGTTTTTCATCAAAAAGACCCAGAGCAAAGAGCAAACCACACAGTGAAAAATGAACTGATTTGAGGGTGTTTGGAAAATGAATCATGAATGTTCCCTTCAGTGTAAATATTTTAGTAGTATCTGTCCACAAAGACCCTAGGTCCGGATTTGAAGGACGTGTCCCTGTGTAGCGCTTTGGGAAATAGTTATTATTTGGGATAAACATTGATTTACCAGTCTCATTACATCTAGTTGTCAGCACTATTAATATAAGTTTGTAGAGATTCATTTATAGAGAAAAGTGTGCAACAGCCATGAATTCTATAGATTATATGTCAAGGTCAAAAGTCTACTCAAATTTCCATATTTTCATAGATTCTCAGGTAGGAAAATTTGAGAGCCATGAAAGCCAAAGTTGTTATGCCTCTGGGACATTTGCACCTCGTAGGTAGCATCATTTCAAACCCTAAAAAAGTTGCTATCTTCCTTTATCGTGATTTCATGAACAAAAATGCTATTGCATTCCCATAAATGTTCCTATATATTACTATGATAACGAGGATGTCATAATTTCTATGATGTTGCTGGCTTTTCCTCCATTTCTGTTGGTAAGAGAGGCTACTTCTGTACATAATACCTTCTTACTGATGCTCCAAAATCTTCACTTTGTGCATATTCTATTATAATAAAAAGATAAGCTAAAAATCTATAATAAAAATAAAACTAGAGACTTTTGCCCTGGACAAGATGGCATAAAGTTATTTCTCCTGCTCCTCCCCACTAAAGACATGAAACCCTGAAAAGAATGAAGAGGCAATCAAAGGAGAGCTCTGAAAGGTGGAAAGAGAAAGGCAAACTGTTTAAGTACCCCAGGGTGGCAGGACCAACCTGAGTGACAGGGTGTTTTGCAAACTCTTTCACACAAAAGAAGAAGATCCAGGCATGGTAGTTCAGTCCCCAGCCTAGCAGCAGAGGCAGCCCAAGTAGGCTTGTCCCTAAATAGGACTCTCTCCAGAAACTACAACAGGCAAGCCCTACTGACAAGTGTTCAGGAGTATTCCCTTTCCTTGCTGGGCCTAAGTCTCCTTTGCCCCAAGAGACCACAGAAATCCAGGCAGCACTGGCAGAGGGATTTCAGCACAACACAGTGTGAGCTCTTAAAGCCTCTTTGTACCCTTGGGCTCAAGACTCCTCTCCCCTAATGAGAGAGAGGCATTAGGGTTGCAGGATGATACTAGTAAGGGGATTCTGCCACAAGCAGCCAACCAAGAAATACTCTCCATTTACTGCAGGCAAAGGAGATCTCATCAAAATGCAGTCCAGAGACTTCCTTTACCCACGTAGTGGAAAATTCCTTTGCTCTTTCAGGCACCACCAGCAAGAAACAGTGGGATCCCCAGAAAAATAAGATAAACTAAATAACCAAAATGATACCACAAAGGTCCTGAAAATTGTATTGTATTGTTGATACTGCAGATGATAATAGTAGATCAGGCCTTTAGGCTAAACCTAAATGGGTTACTGCCAGCTAAAATCTAGAGTGTTAAAATAGTCAGATTTTTCAGGATATAATCTAAATCATCTAACACAGCAAAAACCTGGGAAATTACAACTTGAATGAGAAAAGACAACAAGCTCTAACACCAAGAGAAATGAAATATTGAATTTATCTCACAGGAATTTTAAAGCAACCATCATAAATATACTTCCATAATCAATTATTAATTCTCTTGTAATAATCGAAATAATAGAACATCTCAGGAAAGCAATAGAACTTACTTAAAAGATCCAAGTAAAAATTATAGAACTGAAAAATACAATAACAGAAATTAAAATTAAAAAAAACTTTCTAGATAAGCTCAGCAGTAGTATGGAGATGCCAGAGGATAGAATCAGAGAATTTGAGGACAGCTGAATAGAATGTACTCAATCTGAACAACAGAGATTCAAAAAAAAAAAAAAAAAAAAAGCTGGAAATAACAAAAGATCCAATACTGTTATCACTGAAGTCTTAGAAGAAGAGAAGAAAGATAGATAGACTGAAAGAGTATTTGAAGAAATAATGGCTGAAATCTTTCTAGATTTAGCACAGATTTAAAAAGCTGAGCAAACTCAGAACAAGAAAAACTCATAGAAATCTATATCAAGACACATTATAGCTAAAACTGCAAAAACAAACAAAACAAAAGAAACAAACAAAAAACCTTAAAATCAGCCAGAGAGAAATAACACATTACTTATATGAGACTACCAATTTGATTAAAAGCAGGATTCTCATCTGGAAACCTGGAAGTCAGAAGGTTTCCATTTTTCAGGTGCAGAGGGGAAACAAGTCAATCGTGAATTCTATGTTCAGTAGAACCAACCTTCCAGAATGAAGGAAAAATAAAGATATTTTCTTACAAAGAAAAACTTAAAAGAGTTTGTCATCTGCAGACATACCTTAAAAGAAAGACTGAAGGAAATTCTTTAAACATAAAGGAAATGCTAAAGGAATCTTGGAGCATCAGGAATGTAGAACAACAGAAAGAGCAGAAATGTGGGTACAACTATAGACTATCCTTCTCATGAATTTTATAAATCACATTTGATTATTGAAATAAAAGCTATAATACCATCTGCTATTTAAAAGTGGGAAAGTGATATTTAAAAGTGGGGAAAGCAAGGAATCTATTACAAGTTTTCAAGGTTTCACTGCTTCAATTAAAGTGATAAAATATCGATACCAGTAGACTGTGATAAGACACATAAGTATATGTAATGTCTTGAGTAACCAGTAAGAAAACTATAAAAGAAATACACTTCAAAACACTATAAATAAACCAAGGCAGAACAGGAAGACAAGAAAAGAGTAACAGAGAAAACAATGAAATGGCAGTCTTAAGCTCTACCATGTAAATAATTACCTTAAATATAATAGTCTAAATATGTAAATTAAAAAGTTGAGATTGGCAGAGTGGCTTAAAAAAAGCTACCTAACTATATGTTGTTTATAAAAAGTTCACTTCAAATTCAATCACCTAGGTAGATTGAAAGCAAAAGAATGAAAAATGCTATAACCTGCAAACATTAATTTAAAGAAAGCAGGAATGACTACATTAATAACAAATAAAATATACTTTAGAGCAAAAAAAGTTATTAGAGACAAATAGAGACATTGCATAATGATAGAAGGATCAATCCAGGAAGCTATAACAATTCTATATGTATTGCATCAAACAACACAGCCTCAAAATACATAAAATAAAGCTGAAAGAAAAAATATACAAATTCACAATAATAATTGAGAATTTCAACATCCCCCCTTTCAGCAACTGAACTACTAAGCAGAAAATCAGCAAAGATATGGAAGATCTAAACAACAGAATCAGCTAGTAGTACCTAGTTGATATACATTGAACACTCTACCCAATAGCGTATATGTTACTCATGGAAAATTCACTAAGATAGATCATACTCTGGACCATAAAATATCTTCAACAAATTTAAAAGAATTGAAATCATACAGGGTGTGTTCTTTGATCATAATAAATCAACTATTGTATATTAGAAAGAAGAAAGGAAAATCTCTAAATATTTGAAATTAAACAGCACATATAAATAATCCATGGTCAAAGAAGAAGTTCCGAAGGAAACTAAAAAAAAACACACACACACACACATGAAGCTGAATGAAAATGTAACATATTAGGGACACAGATAGAGTGCTAAACAGATAGAGGGAAACTTACAGTTCTCACATTAGAGAAGAGGGAAGATCTTAAGTCAATAATCTAAATTTTTTAACATATGAGAAAAAAATCAAAATAAACTCAAATCAAGCACAAAGAAGGAAATAAAAAAAAATAAGAGCAAAAATCAGTGACAGCAAAAACAGAAAAACAATAGAAAAAATCAATAAAATAAAAAGCTGGTTATTTGAAAAAAATCAATAAAAATGATACACCTCTAATAAGAAAGAAGATATATGTCACCAATATCAGTAAAAGGATGATAAGGGGATATTATGAATAACTTTACTCTCATAAATTCTACAACTTGAAGAGTAAAGTTGTTGACTGACAACCACAAATTACCAAAACCAACAAAGAGGAAATTATACAATCTGAATAGTACTATAACCATTAAAGCAATTGACAAGTTCTTTAAAAAGAAAGAACCTGAGCATTGCAAGAGGTTACAGAGGAAGAATCATCATGGAACAGCCCCCATCTCTCAAACCCGGCTCTGAGTCAGTGACCTGGTCAGAAAACCCAGCCAAGCTGGTGTGGTGCCCCCGACTTCCTGCTACACAGGTAAGGAATAATGACCCCAGGACAGAGTAAAGATATGATTTAAAAACTAAAATGAGAATAGAGTTCAGGAAGTACACATTCAAATCCTTGGGTTAGCTTTTTGTAACTGATTCTTTTTTGTTGGAGCCAGCCGACAGTCGAATCAGGGCCTCCTATAACGAAGGACGGGAAAAGAAAAGAAGAAGAAGGGAAACACACAGATGGGGTCGAGAGGGACGAGCTCGGAGACTCGACCCTGAGTTTATTTTCTCACATGCTTATATACACTGTTATAACAGCAACAAAGATGTTTGTTAGCTACAAATGTATACACCAAGTCAGCACATCC
>CM053506.1:53880375-53930264 GCA_028627145.1 Eidolon dupreanum | reverse complement strand
CCCCCCTCTTACCTTGATAATCGGGATCCCTACCTTGGGGCAGCGTCCTCAGATCCTACCGTCTCCAGGTCCCTGTTCGGGCGCCACTTGTCGGAGCCAGCCGACAGTCGAATCAGGGCCTCCTGTAACGAAGGACAGGAAAAGAAAAGAAGAAGAAGGGAAACACACAGATGGAGTCGAGAGGGATGAGCTCGGAGACTCGACCCTGAGTTTATTTTCTCACATGCTTATATACACTGTTATAACAGCAACAAAGATGTTTGTTAGCTACAAATGTATACACCAAGTCAGCACATCCTGTAACTTCCCCCTCAGCCCCGGGGCCGTGTTTTCAAGATTTAGCTTGTTCTACCAAAACAAGTTCCTTCTTAAAGAACAACAACACCTGGCTTGGGCCAAATGGCCCCCCACACTTTTTGTGTAAGGCAACTGATCAATTTGTAATCATGGTAATATTTTGTGAGCTCTTTTATTTTAAGATTTTCTTGAAAGAATCTGTCATATTAGATTTATGGACTTAAATAATAAAAAGTAAAGTATTTGAATTTGCTATCTTTTAATGCCTAGAGAAATTTAATTTATTAAATGATGTATATGTAGTGTGACCTAAATATTTGGAAACATCTTTATTTAATATTCAAAGGAAAACAAATTGATACATTCATACAGTAAATAAATTGGACATTATCAAAGTACAAAATGAGAAATAATATTTTCCATGCATAAAAGCTTCTCAAATATTAAAAGATTTATCAATAAGATAAATCAAATAATCATAATTCTAATCATTATTATTTCCATATCATTTATTATTAGACATTTTTTGCGTGTGTGCACTTAGGGATAACAACAAATCCCTTACAGGGTAGGGCTGGAGATCTTCAACGCTGTCTGCATGCTAGCCTCCCAGGGGAATGTAATACAACATGTCAGCTTGGTTTGGTTTGTCTAGGGTGCAGCCTGGGCATCAGCATTTGTCTATAAAACTCTCCTGAAGGGTTTCTAATGTGCATGTGGCTGAGAATCACTGCCTCACAAATTTGAAGAAGTAGGTAGAAGAAGAGTAAAAAGAGACCAGGAAGAACGTTTGAGTAAGGCCTTGGATGAGAGTTTGATTTCATGAGCTAAGATGCCGGAGGATGAGGACCATTGCTAGGCTAGGACCATTGCTTGGCCAGACCACCTTTAGAGAAGGTGCACAACCTGATGTTTGGAGGCAGAATTTCCCTTACACCATCTCTCATAGGTATGAATCTGTTCCCAGAGTCAGGGACTGTCCTGCCAGGTGCATTAACCCAGGCCTGAGCAAAGTGTGAAGGGAACAATGACATTTTTTCTGTTAAAACAAAATGGTGGTGGGGGGGGTGTTCTAAAAGGTGCTGCATCTAGGTTAGAGGGTGGCCGGTGGAAGAACTCTTTGGGGCAGTGGTTGGCCTTGTGCAGACTGAGGTGGGAGAGCCACATCCCTGACTCTGTGGTTCCACTGAAGCAGGACAGGCTAGCTGATAGTTGGTAGCCTGTCAGGAGCTGATTGCCGCAGGTCTGAACTTGGGGAATAGATGTGTGAACATTTGTGTGGAATTTCTTTCCTTCCCATACATACTTGTTAAGAACCTTTTGGTATCATTCTGGTAGGCACTGGAAAGACAGCAGTAGTGAATAGAACAAGAACTTTGAACTCATAAAAGGGATCCAGACAGGCAAATGGTCACAGCTCTGTGTGATAAGTGTACAGAAGGGAGGTAACTATGAGGTCTTAAGGAGCAAATAGCTCAGAGAGGCAGACTTGTGTATAGCAGTCAAGAAAAGGGGCTCTGATGCCACACTGCCTGAAGGTGTGAGCTGAAGCAAGCCACTATACTTCTCTGGGCTTATTTTCAATATCAGTAAAATAAATTAATATGAAATATGATACAACACATTCAGCTCAGGGTTTTTGAGAGGTGTGAGTTAACATATGTAAAATACAATAGTGGCAGTTGGGCAGAAGATTGTGGACTAGGTAAAAGCAGGGTACATCTTCTCCCAGGTTCACATTGAAATTACAACCAAATTATAAAATAATCAATGTAGAATCACCTGAAATCCAGCTGATCATAACACCTATGTCTGATAATATGAAGGAACCACATTGAAGTCAGTAGGAGGGGCAAAATCATGAATTGTGCCAGACCCACACTCACAGGTGGTGGAGGATCACTGGGAAAGAGAGCGGGGCTGCAAAGGCTCCCCTGCAGGAGGTGGGTGGAGGGCGGTTTCTGGCCTCATTTGGGGTCTCCCTAGCCCAGGCTCCCAGTCCAAGGAAAAAGAGATCCCAATAACTCTGTATAAATCAGGGGGGATTCTAGCCGTCTGGGTGAAACCAAAGGAGACTGTGTTGTAGGAAGCAACACCCGATGGAGGAATTTGGACTTTCAAACAACTTTATTAGAGGAAGAAGAATTTATGCTGGAAGAGCACCTGGAGCTTAACAGCACCAAAGCACAAACTCCCCTTGGTTAGATTTCTTACAGCTTATATACCTCTGCAGTGTCCATTCAAGGGGCATGTGAATCCTTTGTCTGAGGTTCTATGTGCACTTCCTGACTCAGATGCGGAGGGAGAGTTTCAGGTGGGGCTGCAAGGGAGAAGGAATCCCTGGATCACCAGTCCTATCTATTTACAAATCATTTCTCTTGTAGGTGTGACAAGAGTTTCCAGAAGGCCATTCAGAGATCTATAGGATGTGGTTAATCTATAACCAGCTGAGTCGGTCATTTCTGTAAGTCCTTCCCTTTGCATTTCTCAGTTGCCTCCTCTCTTATTTCCCCTTTGAGACTCTAGACATTCTATTTTTATGCTGGAGTCTCACATTCTTTGTCTAAATCATCCTGGGGGATCTCCAGATAGTGGCAGGTAAAGTATATGTGGGCTGCAGCTTGCTGCTGTACTATGTACTATACCAACCATGCCTTTTAAATTTTTTATTAACAGGAGCAGCAGACATGGCCCTATCAGGCAGATTCCTAGGAGTAGTATAACTGCTCCTATTAAGGTTTTAAACCCACCAAAGGCTGAAAACCATGTCCCCAAAAGGTTACTGGGGTTCCATCTGTGCCATAGTTGCACGAGCACATGTGCCAGTTTTATCATCTTTTCGACAAGGTCCTCAACTGCCTGGCCCTGGTCATCTATCTGTAGGCAACAGTTGATGAGATTGAATTTTCTATACATGCCTCCTTCTGCTGTTAATAGATAGTCTTACTGCCAATCTGTTTCGGTAGATGGCATTTCTAACCTGAGTTTGTGGATGTACGAGGAGGTTCAGGGCTCTCCCAGTCTGATTGGTAATGATTTCTAAGACTGCCTGTAGTCAGATAATCTGGTTTAACATGTAAATGAGGGTACAGTATTCCCAAGATCCATCTTCTGCCAAAGTGGCAGGCCTATAGTATTGAATTATCTGCTCTGGGGGCTACTCATCAACCTTCTAGTCCCCTTTTTGGAGTTCTCTTTTTACCCATTGTAAGGGCTGTGGGGCTGCGTAACTAAGCTGTTCCGCTGTTTTTAGAGGTAAAAGAAAAAAGGATGGCTTTATCATGCCAATTATACAGCTCCCTTCTCAATTTCTGGGGAGGCAAATTTAGGTCGTGTTTCTACAAATATAGCAAAGCCTACTTGGGCAATCCAGTCTCAGACCCCTTCCTGGATGACTTCAGTGTTTTTGCAGGCAGACCCAGAAACTTCCTAACTAATTTTCCTGCCTAACTCTTTTCTAAGAGCCATGAACCCCCTTATTATTAATATGGATGTTGAGGGATGGGGAGTCTCTTCTTCCGTATCTACTTTCTGCTGAGAAGGGTCGTAGTCCCTGCCTACTAGGATTTCATGGAGCTCTTTCCCTTTCTGCCTTAAACAGGGCAGCATTTTGGGTTTCCTGATGAAGTGCTTCCTCAGTACCTAGACAAGGGAAAGAAGATTCAAACTGGTTATTTAAATTATATATCTATTAATTTCTATTATTGATTTGCATATTAAACAAGTAAAGGGAAACAAGCTTGGTTAATGTATTTCTTAAAGAGTAAAAAGACCTTTGGCGTAAAGTCCCTCCCCTCTCAGACTCTACTGGCCCTTCTGGCCTAACACCATTTCTGCTAACAATGGGACAATGACCCTTGTCAATAGCCAGAGGATCTGAGTCACCAGTTTGGGGCAATTATTGGGATTTGAGGGAGAAGGCTTCTATTTTTTCCCCCAAAGAAATGAGGAAAGAAAACTTAACTAGGTTTACTGAAAAGATTAAGGACTCTGCAAGAGATACCCCTTATCATTTCCTCCCTCTTTTGATCGGTCTCATATCTGAGACCAGTTTAAGATGAAATTGATCACTTTGTTGCTGTAAGAAAATTCTTCCCTTAGGTTTCAGTTTTGTCTTAGGTATCCAACTGGCAATGGACTTATAGGTGGGAGTGCATTGGATGCAGCAACAAGTGACAACTCCTACAAAGATAAACAAAATGAAAATAAGAAATGCTTCCTTTAGCTCAGCAAGACTGGGCAGCCAGGAGGTGAGGAGGAAGAGATCAAGACCAAAAATTCCTGTCCTCTGTTCAATATTGGACACAACATTATGAATTTGTTTCACTTTTCCTTCAATTAATTGTGAGATGTTAGAGAGGTTAAAACAACATAGTCTTTTAAATTCTTTACATCCATGGTTATGTCTGAGTAATAAGTGGTCTCTAGTCACCCTGTTTTCAAGGATAGCTTCTCTGGCCAGTCCTAATTCTTCTCCCATGGCTTAGATGATCTGAGAGGTTGTGTTTAAGGCTTTTGCCATGGAGCAGGCTATTCTGTTGATTTCTATATTTAGGGCAATAGTCATAGCTGGTACAATAAATAAAAACAAAGCAGTATATTCATCTGTACAAATAAATGTAGGTCACTATTACAGCTGGGGTCAAGGGTGAGTTCCCTGCGGTGCCTAGTTGGAGACTTTTGAGGCATAAATACAGTTAGTCTTCCCAGGGAACAAGGTCCCCCAGTACTGTCTTCCATTAATCAGAAACCATCTAGGGGGTAATTTAACATATGAGCATTTGCATAGCTTACAGAAGTAGTGGAGCTGCAGTTCAAGATCATATCCAAGATGTTAAAACATTAGTTAATACACTTAGTAAATGCTACACATTTTTCTGCTCATGTTGTGGTAGAAATTTTTAAAGAAAGCATAGCCTTATCCTTTCTGAGTTTCAGGTGAGGCCCTTTCTGTTTGCCTTGAGGGCTGACTTTCAACAGATTGTGGGGAGGTAGTTGCTCTGTTAGTAGGAAGCCCTGACATAGAGGTGGATTGTCTATGAATGGTTTAGCCTTAGGTTCCCCACAAATCTGCTTTGTGTGGTAGGCAAGGGGGCTGCCCTCTTTTATGGCTGTGTCCCAGTTTTCCAGATGAGGCACTCTTCACACTGGACCCTGGTCCTGATGTGTGGCATAGAATGTCATTGCTAGTCCTGGTCTCACAATGAGAAGAGTAAATTACATTAGGTTGACTGTTTATTCCTGTCATTATGCAGTTAGCATTGGAGAGAGGCCCACGGGACAGGTCAGGACAGAGTAGGTAGCTCTAGTATCTAGTAAAAATTCTGTTGTTTTTTTTATTTTCCTTCCTGCCATGTCAAGGGTGACCTGAGGCTCCACTGTTGTGATCATGGTGGATTTCTCTAGGACTGGAGCTTGCAAGTGCTTGAGCCTCTATTGTTGGAGGAGAGAGCAGCCCCTTCATGAGAGGCTTGCTGTGTGGGGCAAGGGCTTATGAGGTCCACCCCTCCCCGGCTTCCCAGGGCTGGATGGACACTCGCCCTTCCAGTGCCCTTCCTTGTGGAATCTGTGCATTGATTATGCCTTCGTTCTGACAATGCCACTCACGGCCAACCGAGATTGAAGCCCTCTAGGCCTGCACAGTTTTTATTGCGTAGGGTCACCTCAAGGTGGTCCCTGTATTATGGCAACTAAAATTTTCACCCTTTCTGTACTCTGCTTCCTTCTCTCCCCAGTCCCAGTTATTGGACACCTTAAAGACCTCTGGCACCGAGAAAGCCTTTGAGATTGGGGTTTAGGCCCCAAATTTTGGAGCTTCCTTTGAATATTGGGCACAGACCGAGTTATGAAATGTATATCCAGGAATGTTTGGCCCTCAGACTTGGGGCTAATGTTAGTATATTCTCTAAAAGCCTCAAAAAATGGTTAAAGCAACATAAAACACAGAAATTATTTTGATTAAGCACAAAATCTTTGTTTTCTACTCAGAAAACTTTTTCATAAGATCAGTATCAGACCAATAGTCTAAAAAACATTTAGTTACAACTCTAATTTTACATTAGCTTACTTTTGACATTTAAATTTCTAATTTTGTTTAGTTTAATCACATAAAATTTCCTCTCAGGATTTCTCTTCAAAAATCTTCTACCACTTTGCTCATCTTAAGTTTGCCTCTTTTCATTCATTCAGAAATAACCAACTTTAAGACAAACACTTTTCCTTTAATCTCCTTCAAAATAAATCTCCATACTTTATACCTTCTGTGACTAAAAGCATACATTTTCCTTTCTATCATAATTAGAATTCTTAACTCAACCACCATATTACATATAACACCAACAAATATTTCCCCATTATCAGTATTTGTAACTTCCCTGGTGGTATATATCTAGTTTCCTCAGGGATTGATGAAATAGATGGCATCCCCAGAGAACTTGGACCCCCTCAGAGTCCAAGAGTGAAAGGGGAGGAGAAAACTCCTGATTATTTTGAGATTTCTGGAGGCGCTCCTATCACTGGGACATCTAATAAGTCTGGGTCTTGGTAAAGGAGCATAGAAGTTTGTACATAGGGGATTTTTTCTTATTTTCTAGTTTCTTGCAAAAAAAAAAAAAGATCTAATTGGAGGATAGTATCATAGTTTAGTGAACTGTTTACATGCTAAACTTCTTGATTCCCCCTCCCATCGTTAGTTTGGAAGGAGGAGGGTCCACTATGGGTCTTTGCTGGGAGGAATTGCTGCCACTGCATTTCACTGACAGCAGGGCTGTGGGGTTGTGGTTCCTGCCTTCCCTGCAGGATACAAGTAGGGAGGTGCTCGTGCCACTGGTGAGAAAGGAGGGAAAACAAATATTCTTTCCTAACCGAGAGTTGAACCCAGGCACCCTGGGCAAAAGCATTGAATCTTAACCCCTAAGATACCAGGGAACACAATTCTAGCTGTGTCTGAATCTGAAAGCATGTTACTCACTCAGAGAAGATTGCATGTGCACCCTGTGGTACAGTGCTGGTGCTACCTGGAAAGGTGGAAGGGGGATGGGAGATGGCAACATGGGTTTGGGAGTTTTCTCTGGGGTAGTTAGTAAGTGCCCATTTGATTTCTTTCATTCTTTCAAAGGCCTTCTGTTGTGTAGATTCCCAGAGGAGGGTCTCCTGTTCCCTTCATTTTTGTGGCTTCACAGAGGGGTTTGGCCATGTGTGTCAAAGGTAATTTGAGCCTGTAGTTTTTCTGGGATCAACTTGACCCCGTAATCCCCTGAGAAGCCTTTCTTAAAATTTTTCAACATACGATTTAAGACAGTTGGCTTAGAGAAACCTCCCCCCATATTTGCCTCATGTAGCTTCTTAATGGAGGAAGAAAATAGACCTTAAAATTTCAAGAAAATAATTCGCAGAGGGCCCCTATGTCAAAAGGGCCATTTTATCTCACAAAGGGAGCAGTTTCTATAGGATGAGTTTAAATTCACAATATCCTGAATAACGCTTTTTGAAATTCTTGACCATCATGGCCAGGGTAGTAGGTAACAATCACACCACACAGAGGGTTGGGGGATAAGGTTGGGGAAACTTTGGAGGGGACGTCACTCACTTCGTCCATCTCTGGCTGCTCCCCTTGGGGGGATCTTTCAGTCACCTCTTAACATTGGTAGGTCGGTATAAACCCCTGACCCAGATCACTGGAGTAGACTCCTCATGGAGATCCAGTGACACCACCTTAAGCTGTATGAAGTTTGCCACAGAACCATGGATAGAAGCTCAACTCTCACTTCATGGTAAGGCTGCATCTCAGTCACTCAGCACTCACTCTCTTTCAAACAACCTCCCACCATTCCTGTCTTGTGGAGAGTAAGCACGTGCTCTTCTTAATCTGGGGAGGGTGCTTGGTTACTCTCCAGAGGGGGATCAGCCCTCCCTTCCAGTGGGGCAGGACTTCAGCTAGCTACCTTTTGCCCAGTTTTTCCTTACTGTGGCTCTGATGTATCCTAGTTTTCTCGTTCCTCCATTCCTTGCTGGGACAAGCAGATGGGATTTCCCCTTCCATCCTGTGAGGCATCCACATGGGGTAATCCCCCATTTGCACTCAGTGGTGAGTCTACAGGGCAGGTCAGGGTTTCCCCAGTAGGGTACCTGAAGTCCATCAAACACAGACACCGTTCCTCCATGCTTCCCGGCCAATGCACCAGAAATCTGTTGCAGGAAGCGATACCCGACAGAGGAATTTGGAATCTCAGACAACTTTGTTAGAGGAAGAATTTATTGCCGGTGGTGCATGTGGGACTTAACAGCACCAAAGCATGAGCTCCTCTTAGTTAGAGTTCTTACAGCTTATAATACCTCTGCAGTATTCATGCAAGGGGCATGTGATTCCTTTGTCTGAGGTTCTACATGCATCTCCTGACTCGGGATAGGGAGGGAAAGTTTCGAGTGGGGGCAGCAAGGGGGAAGGAATTCCTGGATCACCAGTCCTATCTATTTACAGATCATTCCTCTTGTAGGTGTGACAAGAGTTTCCAGAAGGCCATTCAGAGATCTATAGGATGTGGTTAATCTATAACCTGCTGAGTTGGTCATTTCTATAAGTCCTTCCCTTTACATTTCTCAGATGCCTCCCCTCTTAACTGAAGCCCTAGAAGCCCCTTTTAAGGACCCAGATACAGGCTTTCTGACTTGAGTACACTCACCCAGGACACCAGCAGTAGGTCAGAGGCTCGCATGTGGGATTCATACCTAGAAAGTCTGCATTACCTGGTGCCAGAATGAGGGCTGGAAAGGCAGTCACCATTGTATCTTAGTCCACCCTCCAATCGGTCAGTCTACTGACTGTGCAGGTTAACTGTGCAGATCCCTCCCACACAGCCATTAGGAAGAGCTGGCCTGAGGAAATCAGCTGACCATACTGAACCTTCAGATTGCTTTTGTTGCTGAATGGCTGTCATGTCCTGTGACAATTCAGGGCCAAGCATTCTCAGTTGGTGGCCAGCGCTGTGAACATGCATTTCCCAGAAAATTTCAGGCAGATCACTGCTGCCAAAATGAACTTGGGTGGATATCGGGGATCTGTGGGCAAGTCCAGACAGCAGCTGGTCTTGCCGTGATCTTGGACTTCATGGGAATGTGCAGACAGTTACTGAAGTTACAGCAAGACTGAGGCTGTATTGATCTGATTGCCATTGTCTCCCTGAGAACATTGTCTCCCACCCCACCCTGCCCACAAATTGCCCCAGGTGGCCCATTGACAGTGAACCACCACTGCCTTGCTCCTCCCCCCTGAGTCTGCCAATCCACACAGGCAAACAACTTTGGCTAGCAAAGCTTAGGAACTGCAGAGAAATCAGTTGCAGGCAAACCTCTGCTGCCTTCAAGAGTTGAAATATTGCATCATGGGAGTGCAGGGGTCTGTGGGACCACCCCAGATGGCAGCTGGTCTCACTGTGATCTGTGGCTACAGCAGGACCCCCCGGGCACAGAAGTTGTAGCAAAACTGAGGCTATATTGGCTGGATGGCCCTTGTTTCCCTGAGATCCCACTTCACCCAAGCCACAAAGTACCTGCAGCTCATTGACAGGCAGCCTTCCCTGCCCTGCTTGGTTCTGTGGTTGTGCAGTCTGCACAGGCAACAGACCTTGGCTAGTGCAGTGTGTGCATTTCGGGGAAAACAGTTTGGGACAGACCACTGCTGCCTGTACAAGCTGCAGTATCTCTTGAGGGGATTGCAGGATCTGTATTGGCCTGATGGCCTTTGTCTCCCTGAGCTCCTGCCCCAGCCAATGCATAAAGTGCTTGCCACATGTTGATAGGCAGCTGCCCCTGCCCTGGGGTGGCTCATTTGGGCCCAAGTTGGGCAGCAGCTAACCTTGCTATAATTGGAAACTTGTACAGAGAGCCACAGAGACAGCACTTGCATGTAAACTGACACTGTAGTGGCAGGGGGACATTTACTCAACAGACACAGAAGACTCCCGGGGTCTCTGTGCCACCCAACATGCATATCACCCAGAGGCTTTTCCAGTTTCAGAGACTTACAGGCAACTGATAGGCAGTGTCAGACCTGAAAGAGCACTGGTCCCTCAATTAAGCTACCCTAGGTCAGAAATGAAGGATTACTGGACTGTTGCCTACAGCATTGTCTCTTCCACTTACCAATAGATCTAGCATTTGCAACAACCATCTCTGGATAGTTTTGTGGTTCCCACTGGGTAGTCCTGAGCAATCAAAAGCAGCAGCTGACCTTGGCCTACGGGGGAGCCCCTCCAAGGGGCCACAAAATCAACCTATTCAGAGTCCGGCACCAGACCACACAGAGCAACTCCTGACTAGCCCCATTAGTGGTACACACAAAGGGTAGTTGCAACAAGTACACAAACCTGCTCGGGCAAATTCCACTCAATAAAGTTAGCCCCCACACAGCAACTCTTACCCTGTGGGTGCAGCCAGTTCTCACAATTAGTCAGCCTGTGTGTTAATCCCATCCACTAATGTACTAATAAAAATAAGGGTTTGGTGACAAAAGAAAATCACACAACCCACACAAAAATTGTATCCAGAGCACTCAGTATAGAAAATCAGGGAGAGTGTGTCAGTGGGCCACACAGGACACCTTCCACATTAGGCTATCTGGCCAAGATTGAGAGATAAAACAAATATTTCTGACACATAAAAATGAGCACAGAGAGGCTAATAAAATGAGAAAATGAGAAACATGTCACAAATGAAACAACAGTAGAAAACTCCAGGAAATAAGCTAAATGAAATGGAGGCAAGCAACCCACCAGACACAGAGTTCAAAATAATAGTTATAAGGATGCTCAACAAACTTAGGGTGAGAATGGATAAGCCCAATGAGAACCTCAACAGAGAGATAGTAAACATTAAAAAAGGACATAGAAACCGTAAAAAAGAACCAGACAGAAATGAGAGCTATGATAACGGAAATGAAGAATACACTAGAAGGAGTCAACAGTAGATTGGATGAAGCAGAAGGCTGAATAAGTGAGTTGGAAGACAAAGCAGTAGAATACACACAATCAGAACAATAAAAAGAAAAAAGAATTATAAAAATGAGGATAGTTTAAGAGACCTCTGGGACAACATGAAGTGTAAAAATATCTGGATCATAGGAGTACCTGAAGAGGAAGATAGAGAACAAGGGATTAAGAATCCCTTTGAAGAAATAATGACAGAAATCTTCCCTAATTTGGCAAAGGAATTAGACATACAAGTTCAGGAAGCCCAAAGAGTCCAAAATGAGAGGAAGTCAAACAGATGCACATCAAGACACATCATAATTAAAATGCTAAAGGTAAAAAAAAAAAAAAAAAAAGAGAGAAAATCTCAAAAGCAGCAAGAGCAAGGCAGCTATTTATTTACAAGGGTATCTGCATAAGAATGTCTGCTGATTTTTCAATGGAAACTTTGTGGGCCAGAAGGAACTGGCAAGAAATATTCAAAGTTATGAAAAGCAAAACTCTACAACCACAAATACTCTATATAGCAAGACTTTTGATTAAAATGGAAGGTGTGATAAGGAGCTTCCCAGACAGGAAAAAGCTTAACGAATTCATCACCAAAAAATCAGTATTACAAAAAACGTTAAAAGGACTTCTGTAAAAAGAGAAGGGGTAAGAAAGAAAATAGAAATAATAAGTACAAATAATAAAATGCCAGTAAATATGTACCTATTAGTAATCATTTTAAATGTAAATGAATTAAATGCTCCAATTAAAATATATAGGGTAACTGAATGG
Organism: Eidolon dupreanum; assembly: GCA_028627145.1. Classification (NCBI taxonomy): domain Eukaryota; kingdom Metazoa; phylum Chordata; class Mammalia; order Chiroptera; family Pteropodidae; genus Eidolon; species Eidolon dupreanum. The sequence continues at coordinate 53,918,223 of CM053506.1, read as the reverse complement.
ATAAGAAAACAAGGCCCATGTATGTGCTGTCTATGTGAGACCTACTTCAGATCAAATAACACTCGCAGACTGAAAGTAAAGGAATGGAAAAAGATATTTCATGCAAATGGAAATGAAATAAAGCTGAGGTAGAGATACTTATATCAGATAAAATAGACTTTAAAATAAAGGCTAAATAAGAGACAAAGAAGGGCATTACATAATGATAAAGGGATCAACGAATCAAAAAGCTATAACCCTAGTAAACATATACACACCCAACATAGGAACACCTACACACATAAAGTAATTATTGACTGGCATAAAAGGAAAAATCAACAGTAATACATTCATAATAGGAGTCTTTAACACCTCATTGACACCAATAGATAGATCTTCCAGGCAAAGAATCAACAAAGAAACAATGAGCCTAAAGACACACTAGACCAAATGGATTTAATAAGTATTTTCAGAGCATTTTACCCCAAAGCGGCAAAATATACATTTTTCTCAAGTGTACATGGAACATTTTCCGGGATAGACCACATGTTAGGATACAAAACAAGTATCAATAAATTTAAGAAGATTGAAATCATATCAAATGTCTTCTCTGATCACAATGGTATGAAATTAGAAATCAACTACAAGAAAAAAATTGGAAAATACACAAACACTTGGAAGCTATATATCATGCTACTAAACAACGAATAGGTTATCAATGAGATCAAGGAAGAAATCAAAAGATACCTAGAGACAGATGAAAAAGAAAATGCAATGACTCAAAATCTATGGGACACAGTGAAAGCAGTCCTAAGAGGGAAATTCACAGCAATACAGGCTTACCTCAAGAAACAAGAAAAAGCTCAAGTAAACAATCACAGCTTATACTTAAAAGAACTAGACAGAACAGCAAACAAAACCTGAAGTGAATAGAAGGAAGGAAATAATAGAGATCAGAGTGGAAATAAATGAAATAGAGTCTAGAAAGACAATACAAAAGATTAATGAAACCAAGAGCTGGTTCTTTGATAGGATAAACAAAATTGACAGACTCTTAGCCAAACTCATCAAGGAAGATAGAGAGAGGACTCAAATAAATAAAATCAGAAATGAAGAAGGAGAAATAACCACGGACTTCACAGAAATACAAAAGATCATGAGAAAATACTATGAGCAATTACACCCAAAACTGGACAATCTGGAAGAAATGGACACATCCTAGAAACATAAAATCTCCCAAGACTAAGTCAAGAAGAAACAGAAAATCTGAACTGACTGATTACCACCAATGAAATAGAATCAGTAATCAAAAACCTCCCCCAAAAACAAAAGTCCTGGACAAGATGACTTCATAGAGGAATTTTACCCAACATTCAAAGAAGAATTACACCTATTCTTCTCAAACTATTACAAAAAAATTCAAGAAGAGGGAAGGCTCCCTGCTTTTTATGAGGCCAACATTATCTTGATTCCAAAACCAGGCAAAGAGATTACAAAAAAAAGAAAACTATAGGCCGATATCTCTTATGACTCTCTTATTGATGCAAAAATCCTCAACAAAATATTAGCAAACCAAATTCAATAATACATTAAAAATATCATACATCATGATGAAGTTGGATTTATTCCTGTGATGCAGGGTTGGTACAATACCTGCAAATCAATTAATGTGATATACCACATTAACGAATCAAAAGATAAAAACTATATGATCATATCAATAGATACATAAAAAGCATTTGAAAAAATCCAGCATCCATTTATGATAAAATCTCCTAGCAAAGTGGGAATTGAGAAAACATGCCTCAACATAATAAAGGTCATATATGACAAACCTACAGCTAATGTCATACTCAATGGGGAAAGGCTAAAAGCGTTTTCCTTAAGATCAAGAATAAGGCAAGGATGCCCACTTTCACCACTCCTCTTCAACATTGTATTGGAAGTCTTAGCCACAACAATCAGACAAGAAAGAGAAATAAAAGGTATCTGAATTGGAAAGGAAGAAGTAAAACTCTCGCTATTTGCAAATGACATGATACTACATATAGACGACCCTAAAGATTCCACCAAAAAACTGTGAAAACTGATCAGTGAATTCAGTAAAGTAGCAGGATATAAAATTAATATTCAGAAGTCAGTGGTATTTTTATATGCCAATGATCAACTTTCGGAAAGAGAAATTAAGAAAACAATCCCATTTACAATTGCATCAAAAACAATAAAATACCTAAGAATCAAATTAACCAAAGAGGCAAAAGACCTGTTCTCAGAAAATTATAAGTCATTAAAAAGGGAAATTGAAGAAGATACAAATAAATGGAAGCATATACTGTGCTCATGGGTAGGAAGAATTAACATCGCTCAAATGGCCATACTAACCAAAACAATCTATAGATTCAATGTGATCCTTATCAAAATATCAATGAGATTTTTCAGAGAGCTAGAACAAATAATTCTAAAGTTTATATGGAACCATAAAAGACCCTGAATAGCCATGGCAATTTTGAGGAAGAAGAACAGAGTTGGAGGTATCACACTACCTGATATCAAACTATACTACAAGGCTACAGTAATCAAAACAGCATAGTACTGGCATAAAAACAGATACATTAATCAATGATACAGAATAGAGAGCCCAGAAATAAATCCATGCCTATACATTCACTTAATATATGACAAAGGAGGCAAGAATATATAATGGGGTAAAGACAGTCTCTTCAGTAAATAGTGTTGGGAAAATTTGACATATACATGCAAAAAAAAAAAGAAAAAGAAAAAAGAAAAGAAACTAGATCACCTTCTTATACTATAAACAAGAATAAACTCAAAATGGATTAAAGACTTAAGTGTAAGACCTGAAGCCATAAAACTTCTAGAAGAAAACATAGGCAGTAAACCCTCTGATATTGCCAACAGTAATTTCTTTTCAGATATATCTCCCTGGACAAGGGAAACAAAAGAAGAAATAAATAAGTGAGACTGCATCAAAGGAAAAAGTTTTTGTACAGCAAAAAAAAACCCATCAACAACAGTAAAAGACAATTGACTGATTAGGAGAATATATTCACTAATGATACGTCTGATAAAAGGTTAGTATCCAAAATATATAAAGAGCTCATACAACTCAACAACAAAAAAAAATAAAAAATGCAATTAATAAATGGGCAGAAGACCTGAACAGATACTTTTCCAAAGAGGAAATACAGATGGCCAATAGACATATGAAAAGATGCTCAAGGTCCCTAATCATCAGAGAAATGCAAATTAAAAACACAATGAGATATCACCTGACACCTGTCAGAATGGCTATCATCAATAAATCAAAGAACAAGTGTTGGGGAGGATAAGGAGAAAAGAGAACTCTCATACACTGTTGATGGGATTGCAAATTGGTACAGCTGCTATGGAAAACAGTCTGGAGGTTTCTCAAAAAATTAAAAATGGATATACCTTTTGAGCCCTCATTTGCACTTCTGGGTATTTATCCACAATAATTTGTAAAGATCTATGTACCCCAATATTCATGGCAGCAGAATTTAGAACAGGCAAGATACGGAAGCAACCTAAATGCCCATCAACAGATGATTGGGTAAAGTAGTTATAGTTCATATATATAATGGAATATTACTCAGTCATTAAAAAAATGAAATTCTACCATTTGCAATGACATGGATAGACCTAGAGGTTATTATGCTGAGTGAAATAAGTCAGACAGAGAAAGATAAATACCATATGGTCTTACTTATACGTGGAATCTGAGGAACAAAAAGAACAAACTAATCAAAAACTGACTCACAAATATAGAGGACAATTTGATGATGGATAGAGGGGATGGCGGGTTGGGGGTTGGGAGAATAAGTGAAGGGTTAAAGAAACCCAAATTAGCAGATGCTCACAGGTATGGGGAGCACAGCATAGGAAATGCAGTTAGCAGTAATATAATGATTAGGGGGAAAACCAGAAGAGAGAAGGAGCAATTAGGGGGATCGTTTTATTAACTATATGTACTGTATACTTGAAACTAATAAAAAGTACAATAGTGACTAATACATGGTTACTACTTAATACATTATTATTATTATTGTTATTATTATTACTATACAATACCCCTAGGAATCATAACCTCAAAAGAGGTTATGAGGGGGTTGGATTGTAAAGGGGAATAGCGGTCTTTTGAGTACTATTTAAGAATGGAGAGAGCATACAGGCAGAAGGAACAGTGTGTGCACTGGCCCAGAGATAGGAGACAACATGTGGCCTTCACAGAAGTGCAAGGGATTTGATAGGAATGGGCAGGCATGGAACAGCCCTGGGGAGGCCAGGTCTTGGAGAGATGCAAATGAAGGTCAGTGGATATGGACTTGGCCCTGTAGGCCAGAGTTTGCAGACCCCTGTTAGGTTCACGGATGTCTTCTTTGGAGGAGTATATTCTATGAATATTTAATGACTCTGTGACCTTACATTTATAATTTTTAAAAAAGCTCTTTTATAATGATAGTTTGTATTTGGAAGACATTTTTATTGAATAGATTTTAGTTTAAGTTAGGGTCCTGACTAGCGTGCCTCGAACTAGGATCCTTGGTCACCTGGGAACTCAACTCTTACAGAGTCAGGCTTGTGCGCTCTCTCTCTCTCTCTCTCTATATATATATATATCTATATATCTATCTATCTATATATCTATATATATATATATATAGATATATAGATACACATATATATTTTTTTTCCTCCCACACCCATAAATCTAGGCTAACACATGGGCTGTATTAACTATACCACCGGGCTCTCTGTATATATACATACACTTATTATTTTCTCTTTTTTTCAAGTGGATGGCACATTTTTACCAGCTTTGGAATCACAGCTATGGGTAATGAGAGTGTGGGTAGGAACAGCTTGATTGACAGATGTGGAATCTGGGCAGCTCCCCACTGGCTCTGTGTATGTTTAGAAGGGCTCCATGCTTAGTTTAATGCTCTGCTGTTGCTGTCTCAAGATTCTTAATAACTTTTGCACAAGGAGCTTCATATTTTTGTTTACACTTGATGAGGTAGCCAGTCCTGTATATGAGGCCCTAACTATTAGCTGATTTTCTTCATTGGCAGATGTGAAAGCTGAGGCTTGAAGAGGTGCACATCATCTGCAGTTGGGAACTGGAAGACGATGGGGCCAGTCTGCCTGACGCCTTTTTATTGTATGTAGAGGTAGCCAAGTGCTACATTTGAGTTTGGGGGAGAGACATAATTAATTTCAACCATTTTCCTTGAACCAATAAATAAAGGTTCCCCTTCCCAGAAGAGTCCTTTCCTTGCTGTGGGCTTTTTGAGGCTTTCTTTTTCCAGCTGCAGGAACTTCCCAGTACCTCCTACCCAGGAACCAGGTTCTGGGACTGGCCAGGGCCCAGACACTGAGCTCAGAGCCAGCTGGTACTGAGGAGGGAGGGCCAGAGCCAGCTTAGGTACTGACTGGTATAATACCCTGAGCATTTAAGGTGGTAAAGCCTGGTTTCTAGGTGTCCCCATCCAGGTTGCCGTTCTGGGTGCTGCTGCCACACCCACACATCAAAGCTAGGACATGGGGCTGTGTTATCCACACCACCAGGCTGATGCTAGTGGTGAGGGTGAGTGGGGTTCCTACTCTCTACCTGACTCTCTCATTTCAGGAGCCCCCTTCTCACTCCCACCACCAGAGATCCCATTAGGGAATCATTTATGAGAGTAGTTTCATGTTGCTATGGGCCAATCTTAAGGAGTGAAATTTATGGTGGATTCTTAGCAGGTACTAGGAAAGTTCTCTAACCATACACCAGGCACCTGAGGATCTTACTTACAGACCTACGTGTAGCTCCAAGATGGAGGAGGAAGGCAGGGGCTGTGGTTCCCAGTGGCTGAGCCTGTGTAACTACACCTGGCTCTTTTGTCCTCTCTGCTTCCTGCTCACAGAATCACAAGCTGCCTTCAAGATCCTATAATCAAACCTTAACATCTCCATTACAGGGCTTCATGGTTTCTGTTTAGATAGCACTGGGAGGGGAGTAGACCATTCCACCTCAGAACAGCTCCAATAATAAGAAAGGTCTTCCTTACTGTATGGCTTTAGAAGGTGTCAACTTGGCTGGGCTGAGCTACATTTCCAAGAATTCATATTCAGCTATGTTTATGGTTAGGGTGGGTCACAGGAAGAGTCTTGGGAGAATAAGAGGATCAACAGGCAAGAAGCAGCCAGACATGTTTTGTTGCTGACTGCTGATTCATACGATGGCATAAAGCTATAGCCCAGCCTGCTCTTCTGACTCTTGGCCAGGTGTGTGTGTTTAACCATATGATGGAGGGCCCAGCTTCTGTAGGACACCCTTGTCACCAGGTCAGACACAAGAATGGACATGGTTTCAGCCCGGCCTCCCACATGTAGATTCAGGCCTGCTTGTAGCCTTTCCCTTTTGACTGCCTGCCCTATGGACTGCAAGTTCCAGCATCAGCAGTTGGGACAACAGTCATCTAGAAACTGCTCAGCCAAACCACCTTCCACAACTGGGTTAAGCGAGTTCCCTACAACACTCCTCCTGGTTCCATGTCTCTGCATGAACCTTGATGACCCACTTAGATCACACTGGAATCAGGTGCCCATTAACTTACACTGTGGGCTCTAACTCAACCTCTGGTGTCATAAGGAAGTCTATCCTGGTCTATGCATCAGCCTTCCTACTGCATTGCTCTTTTCCAGCTTAGAGACCCTTGGTACCTTCAAATGCACTGCTGAGGAGTCTTTGAGCCCTTTCCATAGCTAGTACTCTCATATCCAGTCCTATTATCACAGTAGAGCACCAACAACAGGGTCTAATTATCCAGGTGAGGCCTTTGCTATCTTTAAGTGTTTGCTTCAGGTCTTTCACACAGAGCTCAGACAAAAACAAGTATTGATGACCCTTAGTTCCTTCCTGAATTCATAAGAACTCTTTCTTTGTCCTGACTTTAGGAAAGAGGGAACAGCCATGGGAGAAACCTAACCCATTCTGGATGTTTTTGGTTTTCTAACTGGAGACTAAATGCCAGGTCAGGCTGGGCTTCCTCTGTCTCCTCAACACTCATCAGGCATCACAGTCTTGGTGGGCTATCTGCTAGTCTTAGCACTGGGCCTTCTGTGGATTTTAGCTACAAGGGGGATGCAAAGGCCTAGCAGGGACACTACCCCACCCAAGCAGTGCCTGCTCACCCTCCCCCTTGCTCCCAGGGTAGACATGGAATGGAGCCATATTAGCTGGCTGAAGCCTTCTACATGTTTCCCTGTAGTTAACTGGCTTCCTAAGTCATTGAACATTTCAGACTGCTCACCTTCACCCTTCTTACCCCGTGGCTCAGGGCCCTAACAGACATAAAGAGATGATTAAAAGTGGAACAATCTGTTTGATGTTTCTTTACTACTCTCATCTAGAACCTGGGATTCTGTCCTGTGGCCTAGATTATCTGGAAAATTGTTCAGTTCTCAGTTAAGGCCTTTTCATTATAACAATGAGGCAGTGAAACTAATTCTCTGACAACCTTACCTTTGGATTCTCAAAAAGAGCCAGCTAAGCTCAAAAATCTAGGCAGAGACCAGATCCCATCTTACCCTTGGTCCACCCAGACTCCTTAGTTTCTGGCCACATATGCACACTGTCTATACTTGTTGAGCTCTCCACCTCCACTACTATGATTTTCATACTCTCATAGGCATGGAAAAAAGAACTCTTTCAATACAGCCAATCCAATCAAGAGCTATTTCAGGAATCCCAGAGGAGAAAGAGTCAGGGAAAGGTTGAGGCTTTAGAGGTTGACTCATATGTGTTTAGTATTGCTATAGGCATCAACTCTGGACAGGCACTGCTGGGAACATCACTTGAGCTGACAGTGGCATCTATGGCAGCATGTCTGTACTAGACAATTCCTTTGGTGTTAGTTACAGGCATGTTTATAGGATTTCTTTCTAAATTTCTGTGAGCTTTCAAGACCTGGGTGAGTCTGCGAAACTGGACCTCAAAATGGAAGAAGCCTTTTTCTGATTTTCCTGGAGCATCTTGAGAGCAAGCACAGGCCCACTGAGTCATGGAAAGTACCATTTCAGACACCTTCTGGGAGCTCTTGTGGACACTGTGTGAACTGCCCCTCCTCCCTAGCTATGACTGCAGATTGGCTTAGAGATTCTTCAATATGTGAAGTGAAAGATAAAAAGTCAGTTCCTCCTATCCTTCTGCTAGAGCTCGACATTCTCCTGGAGCTACCATTTTCAGTGAGGGTTGGGGAACTGGGGTCTGGGAGACTGCCAATCATCACCCTCATATTCATCCTATTTCTTCCTAAAATCTACCTAGCAGTGGAAGAATCAGGAAGAACAGGCAGGATGCCACTTCTCATCTGAGCACTGCCAGGAACCCATGGGGTCTGCTGTGGGCAGCAGGATAGTAGCTCTGATGCTTCCTCCTTCCCTGTTACTTCTCCTGTCCCTTTCTCTAAATTCCCAAGCCTGGGCCCTCCTGGAGGGTGTGAGAAGTTTGGCTTAAGATTACAGTGCTCCTAACCCCCTCGTCATACTTGGTTTCCAGAGAGCCTCTCCCCCTGCCTGCCCCCCCCAACACTCTGCCATTTGTTCTGAAAAAGATGTTTTTCTCAACTTGTTTTTCTCTTTCCTACACCAGCCAGTGAGCCTTTCTTCATAAGGGCACAGCTTTGGGGGCAAATCTAGATTCGAACCCAGGTTCTCCCATCTGCTAACTGGGTGCTTTTAGAAAGTGAATGACACCTTAGTGTCTCAATCTAACAGAGAACAGCATAGCTGTAAGGATGATTTACAAAGGTACCTGGTAGAGACCAGCACCCCATGGGCATCTTGTACATATAGAGCCCCTTTTCTCCTGTTATTGTCCTGCTATTCCAACCACAATTGCTCAGTAACTTCCCCCTCATGCCCCTGACGGAGGACATTGCTCTCCTCCAGGCAGGGGAGTCTGGGGCTCAGTGGCCCTAGGCTGCATGCTCACGGACTCCTGGGTATGTCCAGGATTGTTGGACCCACGGACGTTCCCTTGCTAGGAAGGCTATCAACAGAGAACCTGACTCCTAAAGCAGTTCTCCTGTGAGGTACTGTGGTTTCAGAAACAGCTTACCATGTTTCATAGAAAAGCTTATTCTGTAATCAAAGTTTAAGTAACACAACAGCTTCTCCTACCTAACATGGCTGAGACTTATAATAACTCAGTGATTTAAAAATGTATTGTGTTGATTATTATTATTTCTGGCTAAAAAAAAGAAAGAAGAGAAAGAGAAAATACAAATGCAATTTTTACCTGAGCTCAACAGAAAGTCCATAACCATATTCTCCCCCAGCTGGCAGGATTTCTGAGTTGTAATATTTGTGGTTCCAGGGAAGTCAGGGCCTCAGCAGAGCTGGCTGAGCACTTCCCGGTATCCTTGACTTTGATGAAAATAAGTGCAGGGAGCACCAAGAATAGGCTCAAATGAAAGCAGACACAGAGCACTGGGATAGTGTCTCCAGCTGGAAGGGCCCAGCACTAGGAAATGAGGCCTGAGATCTACCGAGCCTGCAGCTGATACATGTGTGGCCTGGAGAAAGTGACAGATCCTCCCAGACCCTTTGCTTTCCCACTATGAAAGGGATCTCTAAATCCCAGTGAAATCTGAGAGCAAGTATCAGGTCTCTCTCCTTTGTCTCTGCTGCAACAGAGGCCAGGAACTGTCCCCAGCCTGGCGTCTTTTTCCTGCCTCCTACACTAATAAGACCTGTGTGTATCCTGGGAACCTGCCAGCCCCCTCCATTCCCCACCCCAACAAGAGCAGGTACCAGCAGGGGTCAGCTCATAAACCTTGCAGGATCTGCAGAGGGCAGTAAGCCAGTGGGGAGAGGCCTCTCTCAAGAAGAATAGCACAAAGAGCCATTGTTTACCAAGCTCTTGCCATGAGCCAGGCATAATTTTCATACTCACAACAGCTCTGTGAGCTCAGTGTGGAAAATGAGGTCCAGAAAGTGTGGGTCAAAGTTCTAATGCATCCAACCAGAAGACCCAGAGGGCCCGAAACACTTCCTGAACTGTCTACTCAGGAGGCTGCAGAAAGCTCACCCCAACAGGGATCATGAGGACAGTGCAAGGGTGTGCCTCTTGCTGCAGATGATTTGGGTATTCTGTCTCCATTCTGCTTTGACTCACCCTCCCTGAGGTCAATGGCTGATGGATGAGAAGCACCTGAGTCCTGAGGCCCTGCAGTCACTGGAGTCCTGCCTGCTCTGAGCCTTGGGCAGAAATCTGCACAGAGAGCTCTCAAGAACCAGGCATGGTGCCAGGCTCCTTATTTCATAATTTAACCCTTATACAAATGGGGAAACTGAACCCCAGAGAAGTTAAATGACAGTCCAAGTTCACCTAACATGTGAACCAACACAGGACTCCATTTTGCCACAGTGCAACCAGGGGAGCCTAATCAGCAGAATCAGCTGCGTAGCTGTCGGGAGGATTCATCAGGATAAGTACAAAATGTAAATTGCCCAGTATTCAACGCCTAGAAGGTGCTTGAGGAATTAGATAGCAACTAATGCAAGTATTTGATTTTGTTTTATCATGTGCCTGGCTCTGTTCTTAGTGATCCACACATACTCATTTATCTTCACCACATTTCTGTGAGGTAGGCACCATTGTCATCTCCACTTTATAGATGAGGCAACTGAAGCTCAGAGCTCAGGACAAGTGGGCTTGTCCAAGGTTCCATGGGACTAGGACTTGAACCCAGGGTCCATGCTCTGACAGCGAGTCCCTCATTCTCTTCCACTCTTGGAGTCTAAAGGCAGAGCAGAGGGAGGCCCAGTCTGACAGAATGCTGTGAACTGTGAGAGGGTTGGAGATAGGAGGATGTGGTATATTTTGAACCTGATATATTTCACATTTGAAATTCTCCCCTGACACTCTCCAGACACAGGAAGTGGTTGAAATGCACATTATTCAAAATCCATCCCAGGAGAACAACCTGACACTAAAACAGAAGGGAAAGTGGTTTAAGTATGGGGGGCCTTTACCTGCACTGTAAAGGCCACACTGTTCATGAGATGTCCTTTACCAGAAATTCAAGGAGGATTGCTGCTGCCCATACACACTTGTCAGACAATTTCATCTTCATAGTTCAGAGACATGAATGACAAAGCAGGCCAAGAGTGGACCCCATCAGAGAACAAGACCCATATAGCATAAACTTCTAATAATGTCTAAGAGGGAGTATTTTATAAACAATGTCCAACAAATAATTCAATTTTCAATTCTTGACCAACAAGAATCCCACGCAGGCCTAGTACTCTGAGACCAGGACCCCAGCCAATCAGCTTGCTTCACTGAGGCTAGAGTGTGTCTGGGGCCAAAATGCTGTCCCCAGCTGCCAGTATCAGGTCGATAGGTGCCCAAGACTCTGCAGGTTTGGGGGTCTGCACTGTTTCTTCAGCATTGAGAGCAAGAAAGACCTCTTCTCATGGAGGTCCTGTGTACCATGGGGGCAGGAGCTCCAGAGTCACTGCTGCCTGGCTGGATAACCCTGGTTGAGGTCACAGTCTCTCTGGGCTTCTGTTTCCTCATTCGACGAGCAATGATAGTGATGTCTCGTTGTGGGATGGCTGTTGAGAGGCTGCACTGGGGACAGAAGAAGAAATGGGAACCCAGATGATTGGTGTCCTGGAGAGGAAGGAGGCAGAGAACAAGGAGGGAAGTAGGTGTATCAGAGACCAGTGATCCTTGGCACCTTGCTCTCCCTTGTCCCATGCCTAATTCATCCCAAGGCTAGCATGTCACTCCCCTAAAAGCCCTCAAGTGAACTCACCTCCCTCTGTGCCTACCACCTGTCTTGGGACCACATCTCATTTTCATGAAGCAATCACACCTTGCTCTAAGTGCACTATTACCTGCTCAACCCATTCCCGGTTTATTATTGCTTGTAGGGTGGAGGCAAATCGCACCCCCTGTACAGAGTCCATGTGTGAACCGCCTTCATTTCCTCTCTAGCTTCCTCCCTACCTCATCCTCCTCAACCTTCTAAGGCTTCTCCCTCCTGAATAACCACTCTCCCACCTGCCTCAAGGCCTTTACACATACCTTTGTCATCCCTCAGTTCCCTATCCTTTTCAAATAGTTTTCTATCTTATCCTTCAGCCACTTGGTCTCCTTGACTAGGTAACGACCCTAAAGTGTGTTGGTGTGCATGCATCAACAGGCCAGCTCTGCCAATGTGGGTGGGGTCTTTTTTTGACTTAATGCCTTCTTCTCTCTCCCTCTGGTGGGTGATCTTCATGAGAACAGGAGCCCTTGTGCTCCAGGGTCTGGTGTAGAACACAGGAGGAGGTGCTGAATGCTATAATGTAGAGTCTGTCCACAGACTTGCTTAAGCATTCAGATTCTAGAGCTTTCTATCATCTTAGAAGAGTGGCTTTCATAAACTATAACTATTATGTTATAATGAAATAGAGTGTGCAAGAGATTTGGTCCCTCTGTTCTGGATATACCTCTGAGCATCCAGGAAGACATAAGGATTCCTAGTTTGAGTCAGGAACAAAAACATGAGCAGAAGCCTGCTGAAGGAAGCCTTCCCTGTCAGGGTCTCTGCAGCTGAGATCACAAATACCTGTCACACTGGAATCACAACCAAGAGCTCATCTAACAAGTGGATAGATTAAAGTGTTATCACTAGCTCCATCTGGAGAGCAGAGGTATCTCAGGCAAGTCTGTACTAAAGAAGATGTGTAAGCATTGTCTTAAAGCAGGAAGGACAATTTTGGAAAGATCCAGGAAAGCATTTAGGAAGGGTGCATGTAAAGGTATGAAAGTGGGGGACAAATGTGGCATATTCAGGGCATAGACATTGATGACCTTCTAAGAAACCAGTAGGAGTTGATCAGGTAAAGAAAGAGGTAGCTCTTCCAGATAGAGGGAAGAGCAGAGGCCAGGCCTCCAAGGAGTTAAAGCGCACATACCTGGATGAGCAGACAGTGCAGAGTGGTTGCTGCTCAGTGTCTGAAGGGTAACAGGAGTGGAGGCTGAAGAGGCAGTTAGACCCTGACAGCACTAGTGAGGCAGCGAGGCCCTGGTAAGTCCTGGTGAGGCCCCAGTGAGTCCTGGTGAGGCCTGGTGAAGTGTTAATGAGGCTTGGTGAGACCCTGATGAGACCCTAGTGAGGCTTGGTGAGGTCCTGGTGAGGTGCTGAAGAGGTCCTGATGAGCCCTTGAGTTGGGTCCCTGAGAGCAGGTGCCAGGTCTGGGGCCTCTGTGTTCCCAGGTCCAGCCCAGGTCCTGACACAGAGCAGAAGCTTGGTAATAATCAGCCTAGCACAGGAACGAATGATCTTTCAGCCCTAGCATTGTGGGCCCTGATGGCCCATCTTGGGTACTGGAGTGGTGGATTTGGGAGGTCTTGGCCTTAGCAGGACCTCTATTACCCATGCCCTGCTCATTCTGCCCTGCCTAAAGGAGGAGGCCCCCTGGCAGGCAGCACAGGCCCCTTTTCTTTACTAATTACTACCTGACATTTTAATGTTCATATTTAATTGCATTCTCCACCACTTGGTGCAAAAAAATAAAAACACGTGAATCCTTAGAGACCTATAAACCAAATAAGAGAACTTTTGTAAAGCCCTTTGAAGTCCCTACTGGAACCCAAAACTCATTTTCTCTTTGAATGTGCCAATTGTGTGCTGGGGCTTTTGAATTGAGAAAAGGCTCTGGGTTATGGGGGTAGAGTCATACTACCCCTCCCCACAAACACGTGGGCTGGAGACACCCATAACCCCCAACCCTCTTCAGCTTAAGCAGCTCTGCTCCTTTTCTGAGAAGCAGCACAAGTTACTCAGAAGAGTGTTGCTTACGAACTGAGGAGCCTGAGTTCATAGTCTAGCTCTGCCATCCTTCATGTGTGACCTGGGCAAATGACAATGTTTCTGTTTCTTTCTATGGGGCTGTGGTGATGTCAGTGAATGAGCAGCTTGTACAGTGTCATGTGTGTGATACTATCTCATCTGCACTGAATTTAGTTTGATGATTTTTTAACCGTACACCAAACTGCAAGTAAACTTTATAATCATATAATCTTTTAAAAGATTTTCCATAAGAATGAATGCACATTCCAGAGAAAGGTTCTTCCTTGGACATGGTGTGCTCAGGTGTTCCAGTGTTCAAGAGTGGCTTTGAAGAGGTTGTGGGGTGACCACTTTGAGTTGCCTTCAATAGCTGCTTTTCTGAACAGATCAATGACAATTTTGCAGTTAGAATGCTCTTAAATCTAACGGTAATTTCTTTTTGAAGTTGCTCTATAGTTCATAGAAGCCAGATTCACTGGCTCCCACTTCACTTTCTTTTCTAGTTGCTCTGGAAGCCCAGAGGAGTAGGCCATTGTGGCAGAGTGCAGTTTCCAGAGAACTCACTGGGTGTATTTCTCATCCTAATGAGAATTTTCCACTCTCCCACAAGGAAGTGGAAGCCTGTCTCTTCTCTACTTTGAATCCAGGCTGGCTGTAATGACATATTTATAACCAATAGAATGCTGATGCCATGTTGTGAGAAGTCCAAGCTCAATAGACAGGCAGTTGACAGATACAGAGAATGAGATTTGCTGACCTGGAGGCTCAGTCTTCCAGTCATCTTAACTCAGGTATCAGACATGGGAGTGAAGAACTCTACTGAGGATTCTAGCCCCAGCTTTATCCCAGATATCAGGGAGCAGAGACAATCCAACCCCTCTCTGTCTTTTCCAAATTCTTGACCCACAAATCTGTTAACATAATAACATAGCCTTTGTTTTACACCAGTAAATTTGGGGTGGTTTATTAAATAGAAAATTAAAATTGAAACAGCCATGAGAGTGTTCAGATAATACATTACTAGAAGTCAAATTGGGAAATGGGAGATGAATGGAGGGCCCATATAACTAATTGATTAACCTGGAATACTTTTGAATATGAAAGAAAGCACTATATATATATATGTGTGTGTGTATATATATATATATATATATATATATATCTCAGAATAACAGGCATAAACTGGAATTCTGCTGGACCCCTGGTCATCCTAGCAATGGGTCTACCTCATCACTGATCCTCCTTCCTTCCCTTCTTATACTTCATGGGACAATGCCTGGGTTTGGCTTTAGAAAATCCAGATTTATTTTTTTGTTTTCATCTTATTAGCTGTATAAATTTGAATACCTTGTCTAGATAATTTTAGATAATCTTCCCAAACCTCAGTCTTCTAGTCTGCAAAATGGAAACAACACCTTTCTTTCTTCATTCTTCAAAGCATAGCAATCAATCTTTTGCCCCTTTAACATCGTAGAAATGGTTGTGGAATGAGTCCTCAGTGACTGGTTAATGGTGAATCCAAAAAGCTCTGTTCAGTTCTCACCTTACAAACTCCTCTGTGGTATCCAACTGTAGTGGTTAATTTGTCTACTCAACTGGGCCACAGGGTGCCCAGACATTTAGCTAAACATTATCTGGGTGTGTCTGTGCGTGTGTTTCTGGATGAAATTAATATTTGAATCAAGAGACTGAGCAAAGCAGATTGGCCTCCACAATGTGGCTGGGCCTCATTCAATCCACTGAAGGACTGAATAAAACAAAAGGCTGAGCAAGAGAGACCTCGCTCTTTTTGTCTTTGATCTGGGCCATCCATGTTCTCCTGCCTTCAGACTTGAAGTGGAACTTATACTATCAGTTCTCTTGTTCTCTAGTCTTCAGAATGTAGACTTTGGGACTTAGCTTCTAAATTGCAGGAGCCAATTCCTTACAACAAACAAACAAACAAACAAACTAATAAATATCCTATTGGTTCTGTTCCTTATAATAAATAAATAAATAAATAAATAAATAAATAAATAAATAAATATCCTATTGGTTCTGTTTCTCTGAAGAACCCTGACTAGTGCACCAATCCTTCTTGGCACTATGTTCTTGTAACATCTTTTCCTTTAGTTTCTGCAGCATCTCTCTCTGTTGAATAAAGAATTGTTTTGATGGGCTCATTATTAAACTTGACACAGTTGAGGAAAGAAGTTGAAAGTCTAAAGATTGTTGAGAGAAACTTCTTAAACTAAAACACAAAGAAAAAATGAATGAAGAAAAAGAAAACAGAATGCTCAAGAAATGTAAGAGATTATCAAAATGTATCAAAAGATATAATTGTAATATCAGAAGAAGAAGAAAGAGTTGAACAATGCAGAAGAAATACGTGAAGCAATAATGGCTGAGAACATTCTCAAATCAATGACAGACAGTAAACCACAGATCCAGGAAGCTCAGAGAACACTAGGTGGAATAAGTACCAAGGACAAAAAATAAAACAACAACAAGAAAATACACCTAGGTATATAATGTTTAAATGGCAAAAAATCAAAGACAAAGAGAAAATCTTAGAAGAAGCCAAAGGGAAAAAATCCACCTTACCTACAGAGGTACAAGGATAAGAATTACAACAAACTCCCATTAGAAACCATGTAAGCAAGAAGAGAATGAGTGAAACGTTTAAAATTTTGAAAGAAAAGAAAAGACAACAATCCAGAACTCTATATTCAGACAAATTACCTTTTAGAAATGAAAGAGAATAGATTACTCAAGCAAACATACCTCAGAGAATTTGTCATCAGTAGACCTTCCCTATAAAAGATGTTAAAAGGTTCCCTAGGCAGAAGGAAAAAGATATAGATCAGAAGCATGTATCTAAATAAAGGATGAAAAAGCATCAAAGAAGGAATAAATCAGAATAAAATATTTTATTTTTCATATTCTTAATGATCCAAAATATAACTCTTTATATATGGCAACAATTGTAATGATATATTAAGTCATTAAAGCATATGAATAAGTGAAATAAATGATATCAATATCACAAGAAAGATTCTTATTTACACTTAAAGTGTTATATTACAATACTATTTAAAGATAGACTTTGATTATTTTAAAATATTTATTGTAAACTATATAGAAACTACTAAAATGCTTTTTTAAAAGTATAAATGATATACCAAGAGAGAAGTTAAATATAATCATATAAGACCTCAATTAAAATCAGAGAAGTCAGAAAAAGAAGAAGAAACAAAGACTAAATACAATAAATGGAACAGTTATAAAAATGGTAGATTTTAATTCCACCACATCAAAAATTGTTTTAAATGTAAATGATCAACAATTCTACTCCTAGGTATATACCCTGAAGAAGTGAAAATGTATGTCCATAAAAAACTTGAACACCAATATTTATAGCAGCATTATTCAAAATAGGCAAAAAGTAGAAAAAAAGCCAAATGTCCACGAACTGATGAATGGATAAACAAAATATGATATATCCAGATAAGAGAACATAATTCATCCTAAAAGATGAATGAAGTGACTTCTATTTCAGAGGACAGGGTGTAGCTGCAGTTTTTTCTTTTCCTCTCACTAAGTTCAATTAAAAGCTCTGGCCATTATACATAAAACAAACATAAGAAGACTCTGAAAGTTAGAAGGAAAAAGGTAGACCAGCTAGGGACCCCAGGATTTAAGGAAAAATATAAGTCAAGCACCCTGGGTTTCTTTCTTTCTTTCTTCCTTTCTTTTTCTTTTTCTTTTTGTCTAATTAATCTCAAGCTTGGCACTCAAGAAACCAGCAACCTTAAAACACCAATGATGAAGACAAAAAAAATCTCAAAGAAAAATTTCTCTCTTTAGCCAAAGAGCTGTGAAATGGGCAACCTGAAAGACAGCAATTTTTTTCAACAAAAACTGATGTATTCCAGCCAAACAGAACAGAAAAACATGCTGGTTCCACCCTCATCCACAGCAGCAAATGTCCTGTGGGGAGCCTAACTTATACACTCTCCAGGCTGTAAGGAGGAGCCGTAACACCCTCCCCAGCCTGAGAGGCATCAAAGAAGACAGATTACAGAGCCAAGAATTTCAGCCCTTCCAGGTGGTAACGAAGGCCACGTGGGGGACAATAGTGAGACACTCTTACTCTTTCAAGCCAGGAGAATCAGTAGAAACCCACTGGAAGCCAGAATTCCCACCTGTGCCCAGCAGTTACAAGGTGTTCCCCTTGAATGTCAATACGAGCTGAATAGGGAACCTAGAGTTTTGCGCTATGAAGCAGTAACAAAACAAGTCTATCTCTTTCATCTGCCTGCTAGAGCAGTGAATGAAGAAGTCGACTAAAATAGGTTTAAATAATACCTGAAGTTTCATAATATCATATCTGTAATACACATGTTTTAATAATTATCACATATTATATCAAGAACTTGGATAATCTCAAACTGAATGAAAAAATTAAGTCAATAAATGCCAACAGCAAAATGATAGGGATATTAGAATTATCTGACAAAGATTTTAAAGCCACCATTATAAAAATGCTTCAACTGACAATTACAAACATAAAACTCTCAGCAAGGAAATAGAAGTACCTAGAACCACCATTAAAAATGTTACATGAAGAGATACACAAAAAAACTACAGATAAATCAAAATGGAATTATAAAAAATATTTAAATAACCCATTGATGGGCAGAAATAAAGAAAACAGAAATGAAAAACAGAGAGAATAGAAACAAAAAATAAAAAGGCAGATCTAAAGCCCTAACATATCAACCATTACATTAAATGTAAATGAGTTTAAATATACCAGTTAAAAGACAAATGTTGGCAGAGTGAATTAAAAAATATGACCCGACTACATGCTGTCTACAAGAAACTCACTTTCAATATAACAATATAGAGCCAGGTTGAAAGTTAAAGGAGGATGAAAAGACCAGTCATGTAAACATTAATCAAAAGAAAGTAGGAGAAGATTTATTAAGAACAGGTAAAGTAGACTTTATAGCTAAGAAAATTCTAGAGACAGAGAGGAATATTATATAATGATAAAAGTTGCTTCAAGAAGATAGCAATTCTAAATGTATAAGGACCAAACAACACAGAAGCATAGTATGCGAAGCAAAAAAAAAAAATCATAGAACTAAAAGGAAAATTAGACAAATAGTCAACCAGTACTCCTCAAAATCGTCAAGGTCATCAAGAACAAGGAAAGTCTGAGAAACCATCAACAGCCAAGAGAAGCCTAAGGAGGTATGATAGCTAAATGTAATGTATTCTGGATGGAATACTGGAAGAGAAAAAGGGTATTTAGTTAAAAACTAAAAAAATTTAAATAAAGCACAGACTTTAATTAAAAATAATGTATCAATATTGGTTCATTAATCATGACAAATATGGAAAATGGTGTGGATGAGAACTTTACTATAACTGAACCTTTTCTATAAATCTAAAAATAATCTAAAATTTAGGTTTGTTTAAAAAATTACTATCTTTTTTTCAAAAGATGCCTAAGCCAGAAATAAATATGGAGGGGTAGTTAGCTAAACTGCTTTTTCTGATTCACTTCATAGCTCCACTTAATTTCAGATGAAGCCCTGTAGATTCTGCCCTGGAGCATCTCTTCCAAGCTGTCATCTCTCAATTGCCATTGGTCCTCCTTGGTTCCAGGTATCCTCATCTTTCCCCTAGACTGAAAAAATAGACTCCTCATGAATCTTCTAGCTTCCAGTCTTAGTCCTTCTCTTTCCACCATTAGTCAAGTCCAGTAGGCATATACACTTCACATTATAAGTAATATTCCTAAGATGCAAATATGATTAGTTTCCTCCTCTTTTAAAATTACTTCAATGGGCCTCCACTGACTTCAGGGGAAAGGTGATACTTCTTTGGATCTTCTGAATCTATACCAGACTACCTTCCTCTCCAGCTTTATCCTATCACCCACAATACTCTGCTTTGCCACCAGTGCTCCAGGCATCTAGACTACTCACAGTTCCCCTTACCTGTCAAACTATTTAAACATCTACATGATTCCTGGTGCTGCCTCTGCCTGTATAGGCTGCCTCTAATTTACCCATGTTCCTCTCTTGGTAAAATCTTATTATAACTCTTCCTTTATTATTCATGTCTTATAACTCAGTTCCAAAGTCTTTTTTTTTTTTCTCTAAATAAAAAGTGCCAGGTACAAGTTACCACTCTCCTCTGTCACGACCGTAGCCTTGTTGGTCTTACCAGAACCCTGAGGACGATTTTGCTTCACAGGACCACAAACTCTTTGAAAGCAAGAACAGTAAATAAGTTGTCTTTGTATTCCCAGCATCTATAACATTGAGTGCGTAGAGTCCTTGAGGTGACCAACAATTAAGCTGTGGGCAGAATAAGAAAAAAATCAATAAAGAAAACTGAGAAGAAACAGCAAGAGAAACAGGAAGAGAGCCGACAGAGTGATGCTGCAGATGCCACAGGGAGGTGTTTAGGCATCTGATTGCACTGGGCTAGATTGTTTAGGTCTATATGAGGGCTCCTCACCAGATGACCAAGGCGTCCAGGAGAGCCAGCAGAGAATCTGAGTATGACTTTCTCCTTGTGACTGCCCAAACTAGAAAAGGGATGAAAATATATGCTCAAACACTTCCTGTGGCCTCCTGGAATATGTCATCTTAGCTACAGCAGCAAGTGCACTGAATGACACTCACACACAGTATAGTCTCCCTCTACCAAAGTGGTGATCCCAACACTAGAAGAACAGAGGGTCCCTTTCCCTCCCAGATGACAGAGAGATCCTTAAGAATGAACATGACCTGGGATGGGACCTCAGCCATCTCTGTCAGACAGATTGATGTAGTTGATGCAAGCAGATGGTCTAGAATCAATTCTCCATGACACCATTTTTTGTTGGGTAATCCTCATCAAGTAAATTTTCTTAAATTTTATCTGTGTGGTGGGGACAAAACACCAACCCCACACAATCATTAGGAGGATTAAATAAGAAACATGTGCAAAAGGCTTGTCATATAGTGTGGTAAAGACATGCTGCTGCCCTCTTCTTATGCATTTTCTTGGTTATAAAGACATAGATTCTGAATGTAAAAACTTTATGGTTGATCTTTGCTCTCTGGATATCATAATGACCCTAGGGCCCACCAAATATAAAATGTGAACATTCATTCCTTTAACTGATTTTTGTTGAGCTTCTATTTATGCCTAGTCAGGGGAAATGGCATGAACTAAGATGTTGCATGTAATTGGAGGGTTGAAAAATGATACAGGTAAAAGTAGACATGAAGTAGGACAAGGAGGTAGAGGTGGACCACAGAGGGTGTTGAATGCCACCCTGAAGATATCAGCATGTGTCTATAATTGCCAGAGAGCATGAAGGGCCATAGTTAGACAGTGACAGTGGACTGATACCCTTCTCTGTCTACTTTTTCAATTTGTTCTTAGTTATTAAAATGTCAGTTGATGAACTAATCAAAATTGACAGTGAAGGAGTTGTGCTAGATTTTTCTGTCTCAATCCCTTGCAATTTTCTCTGAGGAAAAATATTGGGCAACTCGGAATATCTGGTACATATTAGATGTCGATGAATATCTGTTAAAATGAACAAAGTGTACTCTAATAAAAGTTGAACTAAAGTCAAACCTTTATGACAAGTTTTGAACACTAATAAAAATATTCTAGATGCTTAATAAAAAATATTTACTCTTCCTGAACGTTAGGTGAGATACAAATGATTCATATTGAATTCAATAACTGGTGGTTATTTAGCTAAGTCTTGATTACATGCAAGAAATCAGAGCTGGTCAAGGAATAATGCTGCAGTGATGGGTTTCCCTGCTCCCCTGGTCTGGACATCCTTTTCATGAACAGACACTTTCCTGTTTGTACAGCAGTCAGAAGTTCACATGTGAATTCTTTATGTGCACTGCAAGTAATCCCAAGCATCTGACTGCCATTCTCTGTTCACAGCTGGAAGCAAGTTCGAGAAATCAGTAGAAAGTTGGAGGTTTGTTAATGGGGGTTTATCTTGGCTCTCGGCTGCAATTAAATCCAGTGGGTTAAAAGCTTCTGAATGTATTACTCTCTTTTAAACAGGGCACTTATAAAGAGTGTTTCCACAATGAACAATAGTCATCACTAGTGTTATATACAGCTGCCTCTCACCCTCAAATAATGTTTTCTTCTCCTGGAAGAAAAAGTAACTTTCCCATCATCGTAATTGAATCCAAACATCTGTCACCCACAAAGGCACGGTTTTAGAGGTCGACTAATGGATATCTGGCTTACAGAGCACTCAGAACCACATTCATTTGCAACACATTTACACCCATACCCACATGCACACACTCCAAATGTGTCACTTCAGAAAACAGTACTTTTTTTTATTATTTCTTTGAATAAGATTTCTCAATGATAGAAGATATGTAGCTGGAGTAGTAAAAAGAGCAAGGACTTGGGGTGAGGAGGCCTTGGCTTTGATCATGACTACCTTCACAAGTTATATGACCTTTAACAAACATTATAACCTCTCCAGCTCAGTTTCCATACTGAGAAATATGGATGGTAAAACCACTTCCAACATTTAAGTCTTCTAACCCAACCACTGCATTATGTGTTCATGTATTTGTGGCTTTGCATGAAGGTCCCTGTGCCAGCTGTGTTCTACTGGAGACTTGTCAACCTACAGACTCAGCATATATGATGCTGCATCTCCAAGGAATCCCTCTTCCTTTCCCCCAGGTAGAGTTACCAGCTTCTTTTCAATCATCCCAGAAGCCTTGGTACTAGGTCCATTATAGTTTTCATTGCATTATATGGATACCTCTCACTTGTGTGCCTAAACTATTAACCCACAGAGAGCAGACCAGGTGTTATTTTTCTCTATTTTCCTGGTGGCAAGCAAAGGATTAGCACCATGTAGGTGCTAAGAAAAAGTTGAAGGAAAGAACAAACAGCCGAACAAGTAATGACTTGAATGACATGATGCCCTAGTGGCAGCATTGCATATGAAAGTGTCAGCTGGACCCCAGTCTCTATCCCTCCACAGAGCTGAGAGAGTTGTCTTGCTGAAAGTCAGTGCTTGTCATATCTCTTGGCTCTTGGCACATAACCTCCAGGGTACAGTCCAGACTTCTCATCAAGTAATGATAGTGTTGCTATCTCTTTCATTGCTCTTCTCTTCCACCTTGTCACCTGCTATGTTCCAGAAAATGCTGCCAAGTTTCTTGACATATTATTCTCCCTCATACCTCTAGGTCTATCCTTCTGCCCTATGACCCTACCTGCTTCTTCACCTAGCTATTTCCTACCTGTCTCCAAGGCTTAGCTATGGTGACTCTTCCTCCAGGAAGCTTTCTTGAATTTTCTAAGTATCCTATCTATGCCTGCCAGATGCTATCCTTGACCCTAATATGTTTGTCTGTTTGAGAGTTTGTGAGCTAGTTGAGGGCAGACACCTGGCATTGAGTGACTGATCACTCAATAAACATTCCTGTCATTCACCATTGGGCAGATAAATGAAGTGTCAGCCTGATCAGTAGAGAGCCAGATCCAGAGATCAACAACAATGCATTTGAAGTGTTATGTGCACACCATACCACCAGCTTGAGGATTTGTCTTCTTGATTTTTGAAGAAAGTCTCTTCTTGAAATCTTAAAATCTTCCACTATAACCATTAAATTTTCAATTTCTCATTGTAATTTATTGTATGTGTACACATAACATGTATTTACATATTTATAAACATATATTCAATTAATAAATATTGAAACTATGTTGTTAATTATCTACAAGTTCATGATTATCTTAATACATAGACTTCAAGTCTGATTTTCCTGGAATATCTCATTTTACATCTCCCTCCACTCCCTTCCACCTTTATTTTGAAACTTTCTGTGTCGTTTACCTCTAGGTAAATCTTTGGTAGGAGGCTTATACTTTAATTCTTAAATATTCAATTTGACTGAGTTTTCTAGTGAGGGTGTTTAACTCATTTACATTTATACTAATTCCTATTTCTACTTATTTCTGTCATTTAATGTGTTTCATTTATTATGTATTTTTCTTTTTTCTTTCTTTCTTTTTTTGCTATTTTTTTCTCTCTTTCTTCTTCTGTTGAATTAATAATGCTTGCTTTCTTTCTTTTCCCATTTGGCTGCTTTGGAAGTTAGACATTCTACTAGAATTGGAGGGAGTGTCCCCTAGCATCTTCACCTTATAAAAACACATTTATATTTGTCTGACAATGTCTGAACTTATTCAGCATCTCTGTCTTCATCCCAAATTAGGCACTGCTTTAGCATGCTTCCAGTACCCTCCAAATACCTCTGCCTTATTGTCTTCTATAATTTTAGTTCTATATTTATTTTTTTCTAATAAGAGTTATTATATATGCCAACATAGTTTCTAAATAATTTTGATCATCATTTCCTTTTGTATCCTACTCTTCTTTAGATTTATTTTCCTTTTCGCTGAAATTAATCTTTTAGTGAAGATAAATAAAGGGTAAACTATCTTAGTCTTATTATATGTCAGAAAATGCCTTTATTTCAAATATTCTGAAAAGGGAGTTAAATGGCTGCAGAATTCTAGGCTGACTGTTCCTTTGAAGATAACTCTACTTCATTTTCCAAATTGTGGCTGATTGGAAGTTGCTATCAGTCTGGGCATGATTTCTTTGTAGACAATCTCTTAGATAGACTTCAAAATTTCACCTTCACCTTCATCAAAGTTTTGTGTGTTTTTTGGATATCATTACAGTGTATATTCAGGTATAGATTTATTTCCATTTATCTCAGTATGTGCTTTCAATCTGAAGGTCCCTCCTTTCTTACTCTTGAAAGTTCTCCTGTTACTACTTCAAACATTGCCCCTCCTCTTTTCTCTTTATTTCCAGAACTTGCATTAGATGAATGTTGATTCTCAATGCCCCTCCATATATCTTAACCTCTTTCTTAAATATTCATGTTTTGTTTTTTGCTTTCTTTTCATGGAACTCAGACCCAGAAGGTTGAGATAATCACATACCTCACTTCATGGCAGGCAGTCCATGCAAGGTCCCTCTCTTGTCTCATTCATGTGGTTATTTTATTTTATCATGATCTATTTCCTTTCTCCACTCCCACAAGAGGAACCAATTCAGTCTTTTTCATGTGTTTTTTTTGTATGTGATCTTAAAAACATGCATTGTTTCCTGAACATGCGTTTTTAATATATGGAAACAGTATTATGTTACTTAGGTCAATTTGTTTCTTACTTTTTCACGAAGCACTGTATTTTGTAAGAGCTATCCATGTTGTTGTATGTTCATCAGGTTCATTATTCCTAATTGCTACATAATTGTGCTTGTTGTGCCTTGACCGTGTGTTAACCCATTTACTCTTTCTATCCATCTGTATTATCTTTCTATCTTCAGGGACATATCTAACTTAATTAGTACAAGATTGCCTTTCAGGATAGCTGTAATATAGCTTATGCTTTCATGAGCTGTTTGAGGTTCTCATATCCATATGTTCCTACCAGCGTTTGGCTTTACTCAAATTTCAATTTTCGCTAGTTTTTTGATTGCAACATACTTCTATGTGGAATTCTGCATAAATTTCACAATGCCATTTTCCATTTTATTAATTTTGTCTTTTACTGTGCCCATTTTTTATCCCATCTATTGAAATTTAAGTTTTTTATTTTGAGAATTGTATTTTTTATTTCATTGATTTCTAATTATTTTTCTTTTATACATTCACTTATGTTTATTAATAGTAACTTTTTATTTTGTAAACAGCTGTCTTTTTTTTTTTTTTAGGTAACGTTAGTAAGTATTATATGTTTCAGGTACATAACATTATAATTTGAAATCTGTGTACTCTATTGTGTGCCCACCATCAAAAGTCTAGTTTTGATCTGTCATCATACATTTGACCCCTTTTAATCATTATGCCCTCCCTCGACCTCTTTCCCCTCTGCTAACCACCAATCCGTTGTCTGTATCTATGAGTTTTTGTTTATTTGTTTTTTCATTTGTTTTTTTTTGTCTTATATTCTACATATTAATGAAATCATACAGTTCTTGTCCTTTTCCACCTGAATTATTTCACTTAAAATAATACCAACAAGATCCATCTGTGTTGCTGCAAATGGCAATATTTAATTTTTTTATAACTGAGTAGTGTTCATTGCGTATATGTACCACACATCTTCTTTAGCCATTTATCTGATGATAGACACTTAGATTGCTTACATATCTTGACTATTGTAAATAATGCTGCAATAAATATAAAGGAGCATATATCTTTTCAAACTATTGTTTTCACATTCTTCAGATAAATACCCAGAAGAGGAATTGTTGGATCACGTGGTAATTATATTCTTAATTTTTTGAGGAACCTCCATACTGTTTTCCATAGTAGCTGCACTAATTCATAATCCCATCAAAAAATACGAGTTTTCCTTTTTTTCACATCCTCACTAACACTTGTTGTTCATTGTCTTTTTAATAACCATTCTGATAGGTCTGAGGTGATATCTCATTGTGGTTTTGATTTGCATTTCCCTAATAATTAAAAACACCAGTTGTTTTTGAATGATAATATTTCTTTAATTATCTCTTGGAAAATTTTAAATATCTATTTTCAAGACCAATTTAAATTGCCACCTACTGTCCCTCAGTCTCACATTTCTTGATGCTCTTTACTTTGTCCTATTGTTTTCTGTAGCATTTATCAACATCTAACATACTATATAAATTATTTTGTCTATCTCCCACCCTCAATCAGGGCAGGGATTTTTGTCTGGTTTTTGATTCATCAACAGCAACTAGAACACTACCAATCAAGAATAACTGCCCAAAATATTTGTTTAATTGATCAATTAATGGCTTTATCTATGTTTTCTTCATTTCCTTTCAAGTGAGCCTTTCACGTTGTTTGTGTTTTGGCTGACTGTCATAGTGCTGTTATGTGAATAAATGTCCTAGTGTGCACAAGGAGTGGCATTGTTTCTCATTTTAGTTACTTCTACCTCTCCCTGAGATCACTCCTCCTGTGTATCACTTTAACTGTTGCCTTCAACCAGCTTCTGGGACTTCTACACAGATCTTATACTGGTGGTCCACTGTTCTTGCCACAGACATATTTCTGATCCTATTCCCAGGCCAAGTCATGGCTTGCCTTGGCTCTCAGAAGAATGGCTTCCTTCATTCCCTCTTGCCATCCCAGGGAAATATTCATTGCTGTCTGTAGTCATAGGCAGCTATCTCAGATTTGATTCCATTTCTGTGTGCTCAGGACCCAAACCAGTGGGCTCCCCACAGGAAGCCTGACTCCAGATGACTTTCCAACAGCGAGATGAGCTCAATCACTGTTCACAGTGATGGTCTGCTTTATGATACCAGCATCCATTCCTGCAGCTTCAGCCTGGTCACGTGGAGTAACATGTTGTTTCTGGTCCACAGAGATGCTTATCTTGTTTGTGAATGTGGCTCTACCCTCTCAATATTTCAAACTATTTCTAAAAATACTTTATTACCCTATTATTACTTCCAATGAATTTCACAAGTCTATTTTGTAATTGAGAAGCTGTGCACTGATTCTTTTTCTTCTCTTTGCATTTTAGGTCTATGACCATTCTCCAAGCCATAAAGGCTGGATAAAAACATCTCTAACATCTAATATTACCCCCACAAACACCCTTATATCTGTTCTCTCTCTTCCTAGTTCTTCACTGGGCACTCGGGGTATCATCTCCTTGGAAGAGGCTGGTTAGGTTTTGTGCTTATCTTAGTCTACTCAGGCTTCCATAACAAAATACCACACACTGGGTGCCTTGAACAAGATAAATTTATTTTCTCACAATTCCGGAGGTTGAAAATCCGAGATCAAGATGCTGGCAGGGTTAGTTTTTCTTGAGGTCTCTCTCCTTGGCTTGTGGATGGCTGCCTTCTTGTTGTGTCCTCACACGGCCTTCCTTTCCTCAGTTTGAGCACACACACATGCACGTGCACATGCACGTGTGCGCACACAGAGAGAGAGAGAGAGAGAGAGAGAGAGAGAGAGAACTCTGATGTCTCTTCTTCTTATAAGAATCACTGTATTTGATTATGGTCTCACCCTTATGATCTCATTTAACCTTAATTACCTCCTTAAAGTCCCCATCTCCAAATACAGTCATATTGGGTCCTAGGGTTTCAACATATGAGCTGAGTAGAGGGGGCCACATTTCAGTCCATGGCATTCCTACTAAAACCTGTGTTACAACCAAATAGAAACAAATGGTGCAGTAAATGGAGACTCATACATTTGGTACTTGTTTTCTTTTAGTAAATGATTAACACGAATAAAGTAATACTTTTGTGATTCAAAGTTCACAAACACTGTCACTTGTATGCATATTCTTTCATCCTCACAAATCTCCATTGTGTTGTGGGTGTATGTATAGAGGTTGTCCCGTGAGGCAGAATTTCATATTATTTTTGTGAGATCAACTGCTGGTTATCAATAGAGACATCAAATCACCTCAGAGCAGACTTTCTTTGTTCTTCTTTGTTCTAACTACCTTAAAGGACCTTTTTGGTAACTTGATGCTAGCAAGTAAGCTCCTATTGCATATGTTTATTATTTTACATGTGGAAGGTCATTCTTCCCAGTATTACTCATGGTTTCTAGGGAAGAGTCAAGATCCAAAATTCTTCCTTTATGAGGTTTAATATTAGCAAGTAGATTAAGTGGACCCTTCTGTGTAGAGCTGACAGGAAAGGACAGAGGGGTCCCTGACAAGAGATTCACTGTGAGTGCAGAGAAGAAGGAACTGGTTGCTCTGGCCCAATACAGGCCCTATGTGGCCATGAGAGGATGTGGCTGAGCCTGGACATCATCCATCCTGCCTGGACACGTCTTGGGAATATGTATGATGTGAACATGAGTGTGTGCTAATGTGTATGTGTGTGTAGGTAGGTCAAAGACGCTAGCTACCTGAGTAATTGAATACAGGGAATCCAGGCCCACTGAACATAGGCCCACCGTAGCATAAACATATGTCAGACAGCTCCCTTCCCTACCTCCTGCCCTCACCCAGTGCTGCTGTGTATCCAGATCACCAGGTCCAGAACTTTTTGCATAAGGCTTGCCAAAGATAGGGGGAAGCAGCAAGAACACTGCTCAGAAGAGAGTAGCAGAGAGAATATCAGCCTGATATGAGGCATCACCAGCTTCCCTGGGTTCTTAGGGCTGATGATCTGTTCCCAGGAGGAAAGATGCTCTTTGGGGAGGGCAAGTGGGGGCATAAGCACTTATTTTAAAATTTAAATATTAGAAGCAATGAGACTTGTTTTGTACACCAAACTATGAAATGCCTTCACTATTTTGAAGTCAAGAAAACCAAAGCAAAAATACTTATTTATGGATCAAACACATGTTTATTTAGCACCTATTTAGCACCAGAACCGTAATTAGGTGACGGGGCCTCAGAGAGCACCAATAAAGGCTTACCTGCAAGCCGGGCAGAAACATCCCAAACACCTACACTGATGCCACATGATGTGTGCAGCATGATAAAGCCTGGAGAGCCTGGAAGGAGGGTTTCCCATGGGAGGTGGCCCCTGGGCAGTGCCTTGAAGAATAAATAAGAGTTTGTCAGGAGAAGAAGGAAGTGGCAACAGTAACAGAAGAGGCTCCCTCTGGTCAGGTTTGTGGCAGCCTAGTGTCTTTATTCCAATTCTTTAAAATTAAGTGTTTCCCTTCAGTACATATAGCTGAGCCCATCTGTGACCACAGATGATTCCAGGGAGAAACTGGAAATTACCCACACTGACTGATGTGAAATCTGCAGTCAGGGGTGTCAGAGTTTTTGTACAGTAAGCTCCAGAGTCGGAACTCTACATCCTGCACTTGGCATGTTCCCCCAACACAGGAACATTTTCCATGAATCTGGCCAAACTGGAACTGATGCTGGAGACACAAAAACCTTCCCAGCCTGGTGAGCCCCTCTGCCCAAGTGGAATGCTCCCCAGGAAGAGTCCCATCAGTCACTCCTGCCTTCATCTGCTTTTCATCACCCACTCTCTGAGGCACAGTCTCTCATGTTAACAAAACATCTTTGCAATCGCCAACTGCTTGCTGCTGGATCAAGAAGATCACCTGCATGTGGGAGGTTTGACAGATAAAGTTCCTTGACTGGGCACTTCAGTAAATCACTATTTATCTAGGTCTGGGGGTGGCGTTCGGTGCTGGCGAGCCCTGCACAGTGTCTCGGGTTCCCAGAGCAATCTGTTCTGTATCAGCTGAGCACTCCCCAGGCTCCAGGATGCTCTCTGGCAGAGGTCTGGGTTCTAACGAGGCTCTCTTTGTCTACAGACCACATTTTGGTACTCATGAGGGAGACTGCTAACAGAATGAGGGAGCATCCGGGATCCTTCATCCCACAGTTTCTTAAGTTCCTGTCAATAGGACTTTGACTAAACCTGTTCCTCATCTCTCCAAATAAGTTACAGAAGAGCAGTTTTCTGTGCCATCACACATGTCAGCAATAAAGTGATGGCCCCCAGGAGGCCCCACACCCCTAGCTGAGGGTGTTGCTGGTGAGTCGGTGTTGTTTGAAGCCAGAATCTCAAAAGTGTTAAGATGTGTTGGAAAGGGAGGAATTCCAACACCATCTCTCTGTTGTGGAATTAGTACACACTTAGGGGCTTTCCAAGAAACAGGAGCACTGGTATGGAAAATGCATAGGAGGATGGCTGGTGACCATCCCTACCCACTGCCCCGATGGAGACAATAGCAGGGACTCTCGGGCACCTGGGAAAGCATATGGAAATATGACTGTCAATGTTCTGGACCTTCCATGTTGTTTGTGTGTTGTAAGAATTTCTTATGCAGATTCCTAGCATCCAGACCAGGGAGAAAATGGGCCTAGCCAGATAGGGTGTTGGGTATGTTCTTTTACATGGGCTATGTAAAAGATATATTTTTCTTATTTTATTATTAAAAGGAACAGTTTAAAGGTGTCTAACACAGGTACTAGTTTAAAAGGGACAGACCTTGAGTTAGGACACCTGAGAGGAAGTTGCAGCTAGATTCAGCAGAGGCCTAGCTGGTCCCTATGGCCATTAGTCTCAAGGTCTTGGAGTGTTCCCAGTGGGGCCATGAGCATGGGGAATGGGATGAGCTCATGTTGTTGGAGTTTTACTAACACCTATTTCTGCAGCCATCAAAAAGCTGGCTGAGGGCTTGAGACATAACACTTCCATGAATGGAAGGGTAGGAGAGCAGGGAGAGAATTTTTTTAATGGTACTCAATTCTTATAAAGATGATATCTCTTTGTGCCCTTTCATACTGGTGGCCTTTCTTGGAGGTCTGTCATACCTTGAGGAGAACAGGAGAAGCAGCCTGAAGAAGGTGTCTGTACTCTGGCCAGTGCCTGGGAAGACAAGAATCCTTGAAAAAGGAGAAGCCCTCTGATAAATAAAGGAGCATGAAAAGCAGAGAGGGAGATGAGACCCTGAGTCAAATTAAAAATAACAATTACTGAGTGGTAAAAAGAGATACCAGTGGCAAGTGAGGAGCAGAGTTGTCCAGAATGGGGTGCAGTCAAATGAGCTTTTGAGTTGCAGGTATTTTTATTAAGCTCATGTCTTATGGTAGATCACAAAATGATCACAGAGCTTACAGCTTCTCTCATCCAGTATTGGAGACTTTCTTGACTCCCTTGAATCTGGGCTAATCTTGTGACTTGCTTTGGCCAATAGGATACTAACAAATGTGACACGAGCAGAGACTTGCTTGTCCATCTTGCTGCTCTTTGAACTCTACTGCCATGTGATTAAGTCTGGAACCTTGTGGATAATGAGACATGGAGCCCAATCATCATTCTCCCCTTCACTCCTCCTCCCTCTCCTCCTCCTCCTCCTCTTCCACCACCATCACCACCACCAACTCCTTCTTCTCTTCCTTCTCTTCTGCTTCTACTTCACCTTTAAAATATCTTTTAAATATCCCTTTCTATAAGGAAAATTTTTTAACCTACCAGGAAGAATAAGGAACTCTCCTTTGGGTTTTGGTAGAATGGAAATTACATCTGATATAGTAATTTAGAGTATATCTATTACCCCCACTAGAATACGTATTAGTGTCTCAAAGTATGGGGTATAATCATTTGGCTTTGTAGCTCATGCTTCTAGTACTGGAGGTGATACATATTAGGAATTCAATACACATTGTGAAAGGAAATAAGGATGGAAAGAAAGAAAGAAGGAAGGAAGGAAAAAAGAAGGAAAGAAGGAAGGAAGGAAGGAAGGAAGGAAGGAAGGAAGGAAGGAAGGAAGGAAGGAAGGAAGGAAGGAAGAAAAGAAGGTCATTTGGACCTTATGTAGTAACTAAAATAAATAGTGTTGACAAGATTTATTTGATTAAAAATAAAATCATCGACTCTCAGAATGGCAAAGGATCTTGATATTAATAGCTACTGTTTCATAATTACTTTTTCTTGAGTCTCATATCAGTATTGTAAAGTATGCATAAAAGATAATTTTTATTCCTATCTTATTTTCATTCTTCTCTTAAAATATATCTTATTCTTATATCTCTTAAATTTCACTCCTATCTTAGATAGAGGAGTTAAATGGCTTGCTCAGCATCATAATGCCAATCAATGTTGATGGCAGAACTCAAGCCAGGATTTCTCATTTCAAATGCCCAACACCATCCTATCTGGAGGTCATCTGATTTAGTGCTTCCAGTCCTCCTCCCAGTCATTTGAGTGATGCCTTCAAAAGTTTTGCCATATATGTACCATTTGTCATCAATATTTTACTTACTTTTTTCTTTAAATGGACTCATTTTAACTTTAGTGTATTAACTTCCAATAGATGTGTAGCTATATATAATTGTGATTTTAATTTGCATTTCTCTATCAGCTAAAGATGTTGAACATTTTTTGTGTGCTTATTTTACATCCATATATCTTTTTTTTTTTTTTTTTGGTGAAATGTCACTTTATGTCTTTTGTCCACTTACTAGATTTTTTTTTTTTTTTTTTTTTTTTTTACTGTTAAGAGAGTTTTTTATATATTCTGGATACTAGTTTTTTATGGATATGTGGTTTGCAAATACTTTCTCTCAGCCTGAAGCTTATCTTTTTACCCTCTTAATAGGTCTTTTGTGGAGCAATTTTTTTATATTTATGAAGTTTAATTTATGAGTTATTACATTTATGCATTTTGCTTTTGTGCCAAGTCTAAGAACTTTTTGTCTAGCCCTAGCTCTTTGAGATAATTTTTATTATTGTATTTTTGTATTATTTTTAAGTTTTATAGTTTTGTGTTTTACATTTAAATCCATGAGTTACATTTTTATCTTGCCTGTGAATGTCCAATTTCTCCCTTCAGCACCATTTGTTGAAAAGTCTCCCTTTCCTCATTTGAATGGCTTTTGTGCTGCTGTTAAAAATCAGATGGACATATTTGTGTGAATCTGCTTCTTAGTTCTTTATCTTGTTCCATTTATCGATCTATGTGTCTATCCCTCCACCTATACCACACAACTTTGATTACTGTAGTTATGTAATAAATTTTGAAAATAGGTAGCCCGATTCTTTCCACTTTATTATCCCTTTTAAAAATGGTTTTAGCTATTTAAGTTCCTTGCCATTCCATATAAATTTTAGAACAATTTTTCCTAAAGCAAAAATAAAACAAAACAAAAACAACTTGCCAAGTTTTTGATAAAATTGCATTAAACCTGTGTGTTAACTTATGGAGGATCGACATCTTTACTATGCTGAGTTTCTGATCTGATATGTATCTCCATTTATTTAGGTATTCTTTGATTTCTTTGTTCAACATTTTATAATTTTCAGCATACAAGTGCTATACATATTTTGTTAGATTCACACCTAAGTATTTCATTTTTTGAGCAATCATAAATGGTATGGTATTTTTATGTTTATTTTAAAATAAAACTTTGTTACTCCATAAATGAAAAACTGGTATCACTTGCTATAAATAAAGAATAACCACAAATATACATAAATTTAACTGAAAAAAACATCTTTTTTTAAAATTTTTTTCCTGTGTGCTTTGTAAAATTAACTCATGTACCATCAATCATGAGTGCACTACATTTTGGAATGTAATCCAATCTTCAATGATTCATGACTAACCAATAAGACATTTCTAAATTTGACAATCAAGACTTTATGTAAAAACCCTTAGAACTGAAAAACTCACTACTTTCTAAGGTAGCTAATTCTATAGTCAAAGAGTTCTAGTTGTTGAAAATTCCTTTCTTTGGTTGAGCTGAAACTTCTAGCCCTCTCCAACCTCAGTTTCAAGTTCTGGAGCCCAGGGACAGATGCTATCAATGACTTCAAGGTGAATCAAAGTATGACTTGTGTAATACGCTCTCCAGCAGTATGCCATTCCCCAGAACTGAATGAGACACTCCAGTGTCTCACTACCTGACTCTAGATATCTAGTATACCCTCAGCGTTCTCTCAGTTCTTCAGCTGGCTGGGAAGTGACCAAGAACATCTGCCTCAATTGCCCCTATGTCCCACCATTGTCACACAAATCTGGCTGACCTCCAGCATGTCCATTCTTGCATCCCAGGTACCTTCTCAGAACATGACAGAGGAGATAAATCACTTTTGGATTCATTCTATTCACTTTTTTTTTTTTTCATTCTATCTACTCTTAAGTGGGCAAGGGACTCTTCCAGAGTCTGAGGACAGATGGGAGATAAAACAAAATCCCCATTTTCCACGAGCTCAGAAACATATATAAGTGACAAATGTGCAATTACTAATTACCAGGGCAATGATGGATGTCTATGCAAAGAACTACAGGGATCCAGTATCCAGGTTTCCCTGGGGAACAGAAGACATCAGGTAGTGTTTTATCTATGTGAGATATTTATCGCCATTCTACAGTTGAGAAAACTGTGATTTTTACATAGTTTCCTCAAGATTGCAAGGTCAGTACAAGACAGAATTGGTTTGGGCTTTAGGCCAAAGCCTTAGCTTTTTTTTCCCCTTGAGCAAATGGAAAGCTCTCAGTATTTATTAAATAAATTAAAAAAGGTAGAAATGAATTCTACGTTGTCTACTGAGAAGTCTCCCCAGAGGCAAGAAAGTTCCATTGCTCCCCTGGTCCTTTCTAGTAGAGGCTGTTTATGGTCCTGTCCTGGGTCAGTGTAGTTTGCCCTGGGAGCACCAGGCCAGAGTCAACCATAGCCTGGGGAGGAATTCCTCCCTCCCTCCCTTCTTCCCCGGAAGGTCTGTGGACTCCTCTTCACACTCCCAGGCTGTTTGCTCACCTTCACTCACTTGGTGAATGACTTTGAGTAAATAGCCTTGCCTGAACCTGACCAGGGAGGCAAAGGAACCAGTAGTGAGAAGTGTAAGGAAGTGTGGGGCAGTGGAAAAAACAGCCCTGAGTACATAGTGTAGGATCTGCTGCACAAGGGGGAGAAATAATTTGTCCAAGGACATACTTTCATCAGCTCAGAGCCAAGATTTGAATTCCAAGTTTGCCTGGACCATTCTCATGTGCCCCTCTGCCTCTGCAGAGAGTCAGGGAAATAGGCTGAGGCAGCCAGCAACATTGAGCATGAAGGTGATCTGAGAGAAGAGGGGCCACTGTGGAGTCCCTGGGCCAGGGAGGACATGGGATCTGCTCTGCCCAGACAGTGCCCTGCCAGGGCCTGACTTGCCTGCATCCGCGGAGCTCCAGACAGAGCTCCTTCTGGCAGGGCTGACCGTACTGCAACATCTCAGCACAGCTCCCAGTGAACCCGATGAACCCTTGGGGGCTTTATTTTCATTTCTTTTTGGCAGAACATAACTTCCTGCTTCTAAGAAAAACATCTTTAAGCAGAGCCATGAACCAGTTCCAGGGTGTTCTGCACATCCCCCAGCTCCAACAGAACAACAACGTGATGAGCTCAATGAAGTCCGATTGGAAGCACATGGAGCCTGTTTCCTTTAAAAGTCCCCAAGGATCTTAGACCTGGAGGAGAGGGGTGTTTGATAAATCATGTCAGAGCTTTTATCAGCCCCATTGTGTGCAAGCAAAAGCCAGGAAAGGGAGTTGGAGCCAACATGGCCCCAGAATTCATACTGGGAGGATTAAAGAATAAGAGCTGCCAGGCTAACTTCAGGACTGAACAAGAAGAAGGAACTAGTATTTATTGAGCACCTACTACATGCCAGGTGCTGGGCTAATCCAGGGGCTAGAGAGAGAAGTAAGCCAAGTACTTGTCTTGACTCAGGCAGAAAAGACTTCACAGACTATAGTTACGAGGCACAGAGAGGAAAGGCATGGGGATTCTGATCCTGAGCTAAAGTTCACTTGGGCACATGGCACTGAGCTGTTACTGGTTCTCTGTCCTGATCCTCACCCCTGTGGATCAAGGGGAGATAAATTTGTGTGAGCCACGGTATAGTGTTTTGAGTCATTTCCCTCTTTCTTCCATCAGTGCAGGCAGATCTGTGCTTGGCTCAAAGTCCAGGGGAAAACAGAGACACCTTAGGTAAGACAGAGAAGGGCAGTGAGGAGCTGGAAAAGGGAAGCAGCTGAGGACCTAAGGAGTCCAGCATTGTTACACTAACTGTAGGAAGTTCACACTTCCCATCCCTGGGCAGCTGGGCAGCTTCTTGTCTGGCTCATGGGAAACTTACCAGGAAGAAAAGTCTAGCTCGGTCAAGCTATGGCTTAAGCAACTCGCTTTTCCAACTATCATGCCTGGATATAGGTAACACACAGTAGTTACTAAGTTTATAACTTAGCTTTAGTGGTTTATAAGCAAATATTCTCTGCAACATAATATTCACTTCATTGGAAATTTTTCTTGCAATTTTTGGGAAATAGCATGTTCCTAAGAACTTTACAGGGGCTCTTTATTATATGACAGGAAAGGGTGCTAATAGTAATGGACTTTGGAATCACACAGCAATGGTTCCAATGTACCTTCTTGGCTGATTCAGTCTCCAGTCATCAGTTTTCTTATCTGTGAAATGGGAACAAGGTCATTTACCTTAGATTTGGTGTGAGGGTTATTTTAGTTATTTGTGCATCCCTTTTTGTTATAAAAAAAATTAGGGAGACCTATAGGATATGTAAGATAAACTAAAATGGTAGAAACATAAAATTAGAATAAGGAAGAGAAGCAAAGAAGAGGGTAGAAAATAAATACAGAATTAATACAGGAATAAGGCTAAAAAACCATATACAGGTACCATAATAGCATTTCATTTCCAAGGGTGAAAAACAGTTTTATCTCTAAGCATGCTTGTTGTCCATGTGAAAATGGCACCCAAGTGTTCTACAGTTAATTGAGGTCACACAATAATGCAGAACAAGTCCCCACAAGAGTTTGAACTCCTCCTGGTACCAATATGAGGTAGGAATTAAATCTGGAAATTTTTTAAAGAGAATGCACTGGGGGATAATGAACGATGTCTCGGGGAAATTTTATCAGTTCTTAGAGAGGACAAACTTACGGGATGGATAAATAGCATTGTGAAACAAAGCTATTTAGTAAAAGTGATTTGTTTGTGTATTCCAGGTGCCCAGCTCTTTGGTAAGCTGATTTGATATATATATGTAGATTTCACAACACCAGGAAGAATGACATAACTAATGATCTTTCAAAAAAATCATCTGACAAATTAAAGACTGTCCTCTCCAAAAGATACAGGATAGGCAGCTGCTCTTGGTTGCTGATTAAATGCAGACCCCATAATATTTGGCAAGAAGTTGAGCAGAGGAAGTATTGGCCTCTGCCTTGGAAAACTGAGATACCTAGCAATGACTCAGACCTGAGTTCTTGCTTAGGAGTACTTGTATATGTGACTGTCTCTGTGTGTCAAAATCCTCAAAAGAAAATTATTTCGAATCAACTAGAAAACACAGACTTTGACAGAGGATCGAGGGCCTAACATATGTACACACCTTATTAAATGAACACAGTAGTTTTAGTCTTGAAAATGTTCACAGCCAGTGAAATCAGCTAACTATCCCCA